>CM017442.1:3061432-3661432 GCA_007726485.1 Eragrostis curvula
CTCAGACAATTGAAGACACATGAGCAGAACTACCCTACTCATGACTTGGAGTTAGCAGCTGTTGTCCATGCGCTCAAGATCTGGAGACACTACCTAATTAGAAATAAGTGTGAGATATACACGGATCACAAAAGTTTAAAGTATATCTTCACCCAGTCAGACCTAAATCTCAGGCAACGAAGATGGCTGGAATTAATCAAGGATTACAACCTGGAGATACATTACCATCCAGGAAAACCTAATGTGGTGGCAGATGCGCTAATTCGCAAGGTGCCACGCCATCGCGTTAGAACATCCAAACGGATGCCTGAGTTACAAGCAGAAATGGAAAAGTTGAACCTACACATCGCCCAACCAGGTCAGTTGAATACACTGTGTGTGGAACCCACACTGGAGAGCCAGATACGCACAGCTCAGGAGACAGATAAGGAAAATACAGGAGCTTAAGAAAAAGACAGGGGAAGACAAAGCCCCCGGATTTCGAGTGGATAACCAGGGAACCCTGTGGTACAAGGATCGAATCTGCGTACCAAGTATGGGTGGATATCGACAACTCATCCTGGATGAAGCACATAACTCTGCCTACTCCATCCATCCTGGAAGTACCAAGATGTACTTGGATTTGAAACAGAAATACTGGTGGACTGGCATGAAGAAGGATATTGCAGAATTTATAGCCAGATGTGACATATGTCAGAGAGTGAAGGCAGAACACTAGAGACCTGCAGGACTTTTGCAACCACTGCATGTTCCAGTATGGAAGTGGGACGAAATTAGCATGGATTTTATCGTGGGACTGCCCAGGACCCAGAAAGGAAATGATTCAATATGGGTCATAGTAGACCGTTTGACCAAGGTTGCTCATTTCATACCAGTAAAGACGGCCTACAGAGGAGACAGGTATGCTCAGCTCTATGTAGATAACATCCTTAAACTACATGGAGTTCCGAGCAGAATAGTATCCGACAGAGGCTCACAGTTCACTTCAAAATTTTGGAAGAGCTTACATGGTTTGCTAAAAACCAAGTTGGATTACAGCTCTGCCTATCACCCTCAAACTGATGGACAGACAGAAAGAGTAAACCAAATTCTGGAGGATATGTTGAGAGCATGCGTCCTAATCTATGGAAAGGATTGGGAAAAGAGTTTGGCCTTCGCGGAATTTTCCTACAACAATAGCTACCAAACAAGCCTGCAAATGTCACCATTTGAGGCATTGTATGGTAGGAAATGCAGAACACCACTAATGTGGTCAGAAGTAGGAGAAAGATCGCTTTTTGGACCTGCCATCATCAGGGATGCCGAAGAAAAGGTGGCACTGATTAGAGAAAATTTAAAAGCAGCCCAGAGCAGGCAGAAGAGCTACGCAGACACAAGGCGTAGAGAGTTGAGCTTCGAAAAAGCAGATTATGTATATCTCAAGGTATCGCCAATTCGAGGTACACGAAGATTTCAAATTAAGGGAAAGTTAGCCCCAAGGTACATCGGACCATTCAAGATACTTGAGAGGATCGGAAAAGTGGCATACCGTCTTGAACTCCCTGAGGAGATGTCCGACGTACACAACGTCTTTCATGTGTCACAATTAAAGAAATGTCTGAGGGTTCCAGAAGAAATAATACCCCCTGAAGTAATGGATCTTCAGCCCGATCTCCGATATCAGGAAAGACCTATAAAGATATTGGATGTTGCTACTCGGCTAACAAGAAGGAATGCCATAAGATTTTGCCGAGTGTGTAGCATTCCGCCTCAAATCAATGAGGGGTTAGCTAACCAGGATCTTTAATCGGGAAATACTTGGCGAAGCAAGTATGTATAGACCACACACATAAGCATACATAAAATAATTTTACATTAAGTTCAGTTATTACATTGGTTCCATAATTAACATAGGATTTCCATTTCGAAGTCGATTTATTTTACATAAAAGGAGTTCGAAATTCGCTTACAACACCAGCGGAAGCGAAACACACGACGACACATATATACAATGAAATCATGTCCGGCCCGTAGACATGATCTCACTCACCTTGCTCCTGTCGGGGAGAAGAGGGAACCCACTCAATGGACCACTCCTTGGGCGGTTCTCCCTCCCACACTACTTTCCCACAGCAACCGCAAAAGTTGCAATCAGGAATACCTGCAGTAAAGTTTTAAACATCGAAACCCTGAGCAACTAATACTCAGCAAGTCTTACCCGTCAAATTGGCCATCTAAGACCGACTTCTATTATGCAGGGGGGTTGACCAAGGGTTGAAATTTAATTGCAAAAACGGCGCTAATAATTGATCCTTATTTTCATGTTTTAGCCAAAATTAAGAGGGTTCTTGCATAAATGTAAATATTAGCAACCTAACTAAGCAATACATGGTTGCAATACAATTAATTGAAATACAACATCATATAAACATCATCCTGTGCACTTTTTACTACGATGTGACGCAGTGAACAAGTGGTACTCAATAACCGCGAGGGACGGCGATTCGAATCGATTTACACCTGCAGGCGAAACCCGAGATACACGACGTACGCTACTCGAAGGAGTCACGCACGGCAACCGTTTACAAGATACCATAAAGTCGAGCCGCTTAACACCTCTCCCGAGTACACGTCTCCCCACGCGATAGCCATGCCTGGTCTAACCGTGGTTCACCCGGGCACCCTCCCTTCAAACACTGTCCCAACTTCCACCATACCATCTTCATCACCAAAAGAGAGGTGGGTTCACGTCCAACAATATAGCATCGAGCTACTAAGTTTACTAGTTCCCATTCTCCTAGCATGCATCCGGTACTGTTCAAACTTGCTCAGCGGGGCCACAACGAACGGTCCTCAACCGACACAAACGGGGCTATGGCGAACAAGGCGAGCCTTGTCACCCCAACCTACACAAGAACTTCCCCGTTCGGTCTCAAATTCATTACCATCATCAAGTGAGAACATAAAGTAAATCCGACCCCGATTACCGAGCGGTCTCCATACCACTCGATATTCTACCGACGATACTACTTTAATTAAGCATAGCAAGCTAACGAGCGGTAGAACTTAACTTAACCAAACCCATAGGAATATCGGGAGATATATGCAACTAGGTTTTCAATCAAGTCCTATACGTAATGCACATTTCACGACTCGCAGTACATGTGAGAAAGTATAAGACTTTGTAAATATGGGAATGCACCGGGGCTTGCCTTGGGGCTGGTGGTTAGCACACGCAAGCGCGTTCAAGTCAGCACCGGTCTCCTCGGTCACGATCTCCTCGTCCTCGAGTCCGGCGTCGGTTCCTAAATGTATGCAACAAAATACACAAGATCAAAGATAGTTCATGGAACTTCCTTGACAAATATGACATGGAGATGCTATGATGCAAATGCAACATGCTGGCAGGTCCAAGCATTTGGTTTTAGCATTTTGGTCCCAAGTGATTTGTACAATTACTTTGGATTTAGGAATTTCCGTACGCGTAAAAAGGATCCCTCTTCTAAATTCTTTAAAAAGGGTTCTGGAAGATCAAAAATTTCCTTAGTATTTTTATTTAGTAACTTCATCCTGGGTACAGTGACATATCCAAAATTTGGTGCAAAAAGATGCAGGAATAAAATCAATAAAAAGATTTTCCTAGCAACTGCAAAATGCAATTACTCCTAAAAGAAGATGCATTTCAAGATGCCACTTGGTGGGATGTTCAGGGAACCTATTAGGAGTGTGCATGCCAAAATTTAGAATTTTTGCACTTACAGATCTTTTTATAGAATTTATTTCCTGATTCTCTTCTTTGAATTTTATAAAATTAACTGAGAAGAATTCAGATGTTCATGTTGCACCACTGGATAGCTCTCACTTCAAGGATTCCAGAACACTTGAGTTTTCATTTTTACGATTTTTCTACGAATTTCTATCGAATTTACAAGTTTGGCCAAAATCTGGAATAATTCAAAGGAAAATAGAAAAGGATCACTGTAGCAGTGTCCAGCGCGCGCACGACGCCGGCAATGGCACGGCACCTGTTCCGGCCAAACGGCGGCGATTCCTCGTGCACACCAAGCGGCCTCGTGTTTAGGGCATCGAGACGACCCCGAAACACCTCCACGGACACGCGCGCGCACCCGGGAGCTGAGCTCGACGCGGTGACAGCGGCGGCGGCCATGGCGACGCGGTGGTCCGGCGAGGAAAGACGACGAGGGGGAGAGATAGAGGGAGCACGAGCTTCACCTCGATGAGGGGAACCTTCTGGTGCGACGTGAGCTCGACGAGGTGGCCGGGAAGATGGAGTTCACGGGGAGGGCAGCCCGGTCCGGCGGACGTCGTCGGAGAAGAAAGGTGAGACCGGCGGATTTACTGCAAAACCATCGACAATATTACTCCCCTGAGTGCGCAACGTATGAAGGAGGATACGTGCGAAAGGAATCGAGCAGCGGCTCACCAAGCGAGGCGAATTTCACGTCGACGACGAGATTGCTCAAACTCCGGCCATGGTTGATTTCTTGACGATTATCACACTAGGCTCGGAGAGGGGCTTCAGCGAGGGGAGCAGCCGCTTGAGGGGGCTCTTGCGCGCACTTTCGCTGCTGGCAACGAGACGCGGAAGTGGCTGACACGGCGGTGCGGCGGTGAGCTCGAAACGGCGGCGATGGCGCTTGGCTTCCGAGCGAAATGAGCGACGGAACGACGACGACTCGGTCGAGGGACGAGGGGGAATGGATTAGGACGACGTTAGGCGGCTCGTACGGGAAGGACGGCGGCCACAGTCGCCGGAATGGGCAGAGAGAGGAGGAGGAGTCGCCGGCGGCGACACTTGGCGGGTACAGTAGCTTTTGACAATTTTTCGAATTTCATTGATTTTTCTCGGTTTGAACTGATTCAATTTAAATTCGATCTTCCCGAGCTCCAAAAATCATGAAAAACTCAGGTCTGAAAGATTTCAGTGAGGGGAACAACTTTTCCAATTGGCACTTTTGCTGATTCGACGGGGATTTCAAATTAAAATTTATTCAAACCTTAAGTTTGAAAAAGTACAAGCATTTATTTGGGCCTTTAGATTTTTGTAGAAAAATCTCCAAAAATCTCCAAAATTCTCCTTTAGCCCCTGGATGCTGAGGAATTTTTCATTTGGGCCCACTTGTATATAAAATTTTAAAGTTGTAGTTCAAATGCTTGTGTGGATGAAATTTATCAAATTTGAAGTGATTTTGAATTCTTTTTCATTTCTCCTTGATTCCACTTGATCATTTTCACTAATTAGGATTTGTAACTTGATTAGGGACTTAATTAAAGTGGGATGTTACAGCCCTCCCCCCTTAAGAAAATCTCGTCCCGAGATTTGCAAAAAGTGCGGAAAAGAGGGGGTAAAAGTTTGCTTGCTTTACCTCGATTGCGAAGCGAGAAAATCCGGAAACTTGGAGTTAAGAAAATCCTCTTGTTCCCATGTGGCCTCTTCTTCCGAGTGATTGCTCCATTGCACTTTGTAGAAAGTAATGGTTTTGTTGCGAGTCACTCGATCCTTGTTGTCGATAATTTTGACGGGATACTCGGAATAAGTGAGATCATCCTGCAAGCCCTCCACATCATCGAGTACCACATCAATAGGAGGCTTCAAACATCGCTTGAGTTGAGACACATGGAAGATGTTGTGTACTCCTGATAATTTTTCCGGCAATTCCAAACGGTATGCAACGGGTCCACATTTTTCAATAATCTTGAACGGGCCAATATAGCGAGGAGCGAGCTTTCCTTTGACTCCGAAGCGCTGAACACCCTTGGTTGGTGACACACGAAGATATACATGATCATCCTGTCGAAATTCCAAAGGACGGCGCCTCTTATCGGCGTAACTAGCTTGACGGGACTTTGCGGCCTTTAAGTTTGCTTGAATACGGCGGACTTTTTCTTCGGCCTCTGTTATCAAATCAGGCCCAAAATTCACCCTTCCTCCAGGTTCTGACCAGTTCAAAGGAGTACGACACGATCGGCCATAAAGAGCTTCAAATGGAGACATTTTGATGCTCTCTTGATAGCTGTTGTTATATGCAAACTCCGCCAATGGTAAATGATCATCCCAATTGCCACCTTCAGATAACACACATGCTCGCAACATATCCTCGAGTATCTGATTTACTCGCTCAGTTTGTCCGTCGGTTTGAGGGTGATAAGCTGAGCTTCGAATTAACTTGGTCTTCAGTGATGCATGTAACTGCTCCCAAAAGCGAGCAACAAACTGAGGTCCTCTGTCGGATATGATGGTCTTCGGCACTCCATGCCAACACAGTATACGCGAGATATATAACTGGGCATATACCTTGGCAGAGTATCTAGTGTTGACCGGAATGAAATGGGCCGACTTTGTCAATCGGTCCACTACAACCCATATAGAATCATGCTTTCGAGCAGTGAGGGGTAACCCGACAATGAAATCCATACTAATATCCTCCCACTTCCATGACGGAACACTCAATGGTTGCAGCTGACCGGCTTTTCTTAAATGATCCGCCTTGATTCTCTGGCAAGTGTCACACTCAGCCACATATCGTGCCACTTCTCGCTTCATGCGCGTCCACCAAAATTTGGTCTTCAGGTCTTGATACATTTTGTTGCTACCGGGGTGAATAGAGTATTTGGACAAGTGAGCTTCATCCAAAATTTTCTTTCGCAGCTCCATATCTTTGGGCACGACAAGTCGGTTATTGAACCATAACACTCCATCCTCATCTTGTCGGAAACACTTGACATCACCAGATTCTAGTCTTCGCCGGATATGTTCCATCCCTTTATCTCTCTTTTGTGCAGCGATAATCTCCTCCCGCAGGGTGGGGATGAGAGCGAGATTATACAAAGCACCATGAGGGATAATCCTGAGGCTGGGTTCACTAGGGTCGCAACATACGGCATGATCCAATTTGCGAACCTCCAGATTATTGCAATGTGACTTCCGACTCAAAGCATCGGCAACAACATTGGCTTTTCCGGGGTGGTAATGGATTTCCAACTCGTAGTCTTTGATCAACTCAAGCCATCTTCTTTGCCTCATGTTCAGCTCTTGTTGTGTGAAAATGTACTTCAAACTCTTGTGATCGGTGTACAAGTGAACCAAATTGCCCAGCAAATAATGTCTCCATATCTTCAGAGCAAGAACAACTGCGGCTAATTCCAAATCATGAGTAGGATAATTTTGCTCATGTCTTCTTAGTTGTCGTGACGCATACGCAATGACACGACCGTCTTGCATTAGAACACAACCCAAACCTGTGCCCGAGGCGTCACAATAAACATCAAATGGTTTAGTGACATCGGGTTGAGCTAACACCGGGGCGGTGGTTAAATGTTTCTTGAGAGTTTGAAAAGCTTCTTCGCATTTGCCATTCCACTGAAATTTGATTGCCTTTTTCAGCAGCTCCGTCATAGGCTTTGCAATTTTGGAGAAATTGGGGATGAATCTCCGATAATATCCTGCAAGCCCGAGAAAACTACGGATATCCTTTATACATGCAGGAGCCTTCCAATTTAGCACTTCTTGCACTTTACTTGGATCCACTGAAATACCTTCATCGGAAACAATGTGGCCCAAGAAAGGTACTTTTCTCAACCAGAACTCACACTTGCTGAATTTTGCATACAGCTTGTGATCACGGAGCCTCTGGAGTACAATCCGGAGATGCTCAGCATGCTCTTCTTCTGACTTGGAGTAGATTAGGATGTCGTCAATGAATACCACCACAAACTTATCCAATTCCGGCATAAACACCGAGTTCATCAAGTACATGAAATAGGCAGGAGCGTTTGTTAGTCCAAAAGACATAACAAGATATTCATATAGACCATACCTCGTAGAAAAGGCTGTCTTTGGAATATCCTCCGCCCTTATCTTAATTTGATGATAGCCAGAGCGAAGGTCAATTTTTGAGAAGACCTTTGCACCCACCAATTGATCAAATAAGATATCGATCCGCGGAAGAGGATACTTGTTCTTGATAGTGACGGCATTCAGCGGTCGGTAATCCACACATAACCGCAGTGACTCATCCTTCTTCTTCACAAAAAGTGCCGAACAACCCCAGGGAGAAGAACTTGGGCGAATAAAACCCTTGTCCAAAAGGTCATGAAGTTGCTTCTTTAACTCTGCTAACTCATTTGGTGCCATCTTGTACGGTTGTCGGGCTATTGGGGCGGTTCCCGGCTGCAAGTCAATCCTAAATTCCACATCCCGGTCGGGCGGTAAACCCGGTAAGTCCTCTGGAAACACATCGGGATATTCACAAACCACTGGAATTTCTTCGAGACATTTACCGGTGGTGTTGTGAACTAGGGGGCCTCTAGTTGGTAAAACAGGCAACCTAAGTACGGCGGATCCATTGATGGGGGAGTCCAAATGGATTTCCCGCGAATCAATGTGCAGTACGGCTTTGTGATACTTCATCCACTTCATACCCATTATCACATCTAAGCCTTGTCCATCCAAAATGATGAGGTTTGTCGGATATGCCACACCCTCTAACATAATAGGCAAGGCAAAAATCCCTTGCGTGGCGAATATCTTTCCACCAGGCGAAGTAATTAAATACGGTGCTTTTAGGGTGGTAGGGGTGATATGCAACCTTTTCACACATGCTCTGCTTATGAAATTATGCGTTGCACCCGAATCAAATAGCACAAGGACGGGGTGGCTGTGAGCGGAAAACGTACCCGCAAGCACTGGTTCTCCGTCCTGAATGTCCTCGGCCGTAGTATGGTTGACACGGCCACTCTTGGGATTGTTCACAGATGCTTGAGAGCTCTGCCTGCTGCTGTTGTTACTGCTGCTGCCCTGTGACTTCTTCGGGAAGCGGCAATCCTTTGAAAAGTGACCGGTGCGGCCACAATTAAAGCAAGTGTATGGATTTGCTGCCACCACTTGGGAACTCTGCTGCGACGGGCGAGAAGTAAAAGAGCGCTGCTGACTGGAGCCCTGAGAAACACTCCTCTGCTGATTGGAGTGAGCACGGTGTCCACCACCATGTGGCATGGCGGCTCTGTACTGCTGTCCAGTGGGGGATGTGATGGCCAAACGGTACCGAGGAGGAGCGGAACCGGATGAATTCCCACCGACACGCTTTCTTTTCTTTTCCTCCTGATGGGCATGTGTAGCATCCTCCTGCACGATCGCGGCACTCACTAACTCATTGTAGGTGCAGTTAGAGAGAAGTGCCAGGCGATCACGCAGCTTAGTGTTCAGCCCTCTGCGGAAACAATCCCTCTTTTTTTGCGTCAGTGTCCACATGATAAGAGGCATATTGTGACAGATGGTTGAACCTCCTGGAATATTCATGCACATTACTGTTGCCCTGTTTCAGATCCAGGAATTCACGAAGCTTCCTGTCCATGAGACCTTGTGGAATATGGTGCTCACGAAAAGTTGTACGAAACTCTGCCCATGGAACTTGATAGCCAGCTGGAAGAGTCTCCACATAGTTCGCCCACCATGCGCCCGCTGACCCACGGAGTTGCTGGGCCGCGAACAGGGTCTTCTGGTACTCAGTGCAGCGAATGAGCCCAAACTTGGACTCGATGGTGCGAAGCCAGTGATCGGCCTCCAGCGGTTCACTTCCTTCGGTGAACACCGGGGGATGAGTAGCCAGAAAGTCCGCATAGGTGGTTTCAGGAGGTGGTCCATTTCGGCCCACTTGGCGAGCGTTGTTCTCCAGTAGCAGACGGAGAAGATTATTCTGAGTTGAGAGCAAGTGCTCCATGCTGCCCGGTAGTGGTGGAGGCGGTGGTGCTCCATCACGTTGAGCAGAGGTATCGCCCTCCTCCGTAGGAACCTGCCCGCTACGAGTGTCTCCCATCTGCAGGGAATCAAGTTTGATAAAAGTCAAACCATAATGCCCAGCAGTAAAACATGTTAAGAAATTAACATATAGCAGATTCAACGATTAACAATTGTGGAATTCTAACCATGGACTTCAAAAACTTGTAACACATAAGTAACCAAATCTGTCGAAAACTGGCAGTGATTACTAAAACGAAAACTGACAAGTTTCTGAGCAGAAACTGAAAATTTGGTAGTTAGAAAAGTTGTAGATAACTTCAATAGCTTTCCAACAAGTACTCATTCACCTCAACCCGATCAGTATAGAGTAAGTTATGCTATTTCAAAGTTCGACCTTTGTCTGCTGAAAATTCTGCTCTGGGACAGACTGAACTCGACTCAAAAACTACCAGATTTCGTCAGGTTCCAGGACGAATCACAGAAAAAGTTACATACCACACTTGTAGAGAATTCTGAGATCTTTCCATAGAGTGCTCAAACACGACAATCGGATCTGAAACGAAGGAGTTACGGCGTTTTGAAGTTGACTGAAATTTTCGACCGGCGGCAGATTTGGACTTCTTCGTTTGAATGATTTCAAATTCGTTTGAATGGATTGTTTCATTACAATTTCTGATATTAACGAACGCAACCAGGTTTCCTTGCATCTTATTTTCATGAACATGTCAAATGCAAATGCAACCATTTTTATTAACCTAGTTTATTCGTTCCTCACCAAAAGAAAAGGGCGCCGTTATAGCGGCATTCACGACTCGGTGACGAAATCGTCTCTCAACCGTGTTAGACTAGCAAAAGGTGTGACCTCTAACGTGGTTAGAATACCTGCAGAAGATCCACAAACAACGAAACGGCCATTAAGTCAAATGACTCATGCCTCAGCAAAACAACCAAAACGGTCATGCGATCAACGATCCATGCCTCACCATCAAAACAACAAAACGGCCATGCGGTCAACGACCCATGCCTCCACAAATCTTACCTTTTCATCTCGCCGACATTTCAGAAAAGAAAAGAAAACAATCAACCTATTCAAGCAAGACTCGCTAATTGTCACCTTTAACCACTAACATCCTTATATAGGGCCGACTATACCGTACCTCACCGTAAGCGTGGTTTTCGAAAATAATGCTCATTAGTGCGGTACAACCCGACTTTGCTCTGATACCAGCTGTAGCATTCCGCCTCAAATCAATGAGGGGTTAGCTAACCAGGATCTTTAATCGGGAAATACTTGGCGAAGCAAGTATGTATAGACCACACACATAAGCATACATAAAATAATTTTACATTAAGTTCAGTTATTACATTGGTTCCATAATTAACATAGGATTTCCATTTCGAAGTCGATTTATTTTACATAAAAGGAGTTCGAAATTCGCTTACAACACCAGCGGAAGCGAAACACACGACGACACATATATACAATGAAATCATGTCCGGCCCGTAGACATGATCTCACTCACCTTGCTCCTGTCGGGGAGAAGAGGGAACCCACTCAATGGACCACTCCTTGGGCGGTTCTCCCTCCCACACTACTTTCCCACAGCAACCGCAAAAGTTGCAATCAGGAATACCTGCAGTAAAGTTTTAAACATCGAAACCCTGAGCAACTAATACTCAGCAAGTCTTACCCGTCAAATTGGCCATCTAAGACCGACTTCTATTATGCAGGGGGGTTGACCAAGGGTTGAAATTTAATTGCAAAAACGGCGCTAATAATTGATCCTTATTTTCATGTTTTAGCCAAAATTAAGAGGGTTCTTGCATAAATGTAAATATTAGCAACCTAACTAAGCAATACATGGTTGCAATACAATTAATTGAAATACAACATCATATAAACATCATCCTGTGCACTTTTTACTACGATGTGACGCAGTGAACAAGTGGTACTCAATAACCGCGAGGGACGGCGATTCGAATCGATTTACACCTGCAGGCGAAACCCGAGATACACGACGTACGCTACTCGAAGGAGTCACGCACGGCAACCGTTTACAAGATACCATAAAGTCGAGCCGCTTAACACCTCTCCCGAGTACACGTCTCCCCACGCGATAGCCATGCCTGGTCTAACCGTGGTTCACCCGGGCACCCTCCCTTCAAACACTGTCCCAACTTCCACCATACCATCTTCATCACCAAAAGAGAGGTGGGTTCACGTCCAACAATATAGCATCGAGCTACTAAGTTTACTAGTTCCCATTCTCCTAGCATGCATCCGGTACTGTTCAAACTTGCTCAGCGGGGCCACAACGAACGGTCCTCAACCGACACAAACGGGGCTATGGCGAACAAGGCGAGCCTTGTCACCCCAACCTACACAAGAACTTCCCCGTTCGGTCTCAAATTCATTACCATCATCAAGTGAGAACATAAAGTAAATCCGACCCCGATTACCGAGCGGTCTCCATACCACTCGATATTCTACCGACGATACTACTTTAATTAAGCATAGCAAGCTAACGAGCGGTAGAACTTAACTTAACCAAACCCATAGGAATATCGGGAGATATATGCAACTAGGTTTTCAATCAAGTCCTATACGTAATGCACATTTCACGACTCGCAGTACATGTGAGAAAGTATAAGACTTTGTAAATATGGGAATGCACCGGGGCTTGCCTTGGGGCTGGTGGTTAGCACACGCAAGCGCGTTCAAGTCAGCACCGGTCTCCTCGGTCACGATCTCCTCGTCCTCGAGTCCGGCGTCGGTTCCTAAATGTATGCAACAAAATACACAAGATCAAAGATAGTTCATGGAACTTCCTTGACAAATATGACATGGAGATGCTATGATGCAAATGCAACATGCTGGCAGGTCCAAGCATTTGGTTTTAGCATTTTGGTCCCAAGTGATTTGTACAATTACTTTGGATTTAGGAATTTCCGTACGCGTAAAAAGGATCCCTCTTCTAAATTCTTTAAAAAGGGTTCTGGAAGATCAAAAATTTCCTTAGTATTTTTATTTAGTAACTTCATCCTGGGTACAGTGACATATCCAAAATTTGGTGCAAAAAGATGCAGGAATAAAATCAATAAAAAGATTTTCCTAGCAACTGCAAAATGCAATTACTCCTAAAAGAAGATGCATTTCAAGATGCCACTTGGTGGGATGTTCAGGGAACCTATTAGGAGTGTGCATGCCAAAATTTAGAATTTTTGCACTTACAGATCTTTTTATAGAATTTATTTCCTGATTCTCTTCTTTGAATTTTATAAAATTAACTGAGAAGAATTCAGATGTTCATGTTGCACCACTGGATAGCTCTCACTTCAAGGATTCCAGAACACTTGAGTTTTCATTTTTACGATTTTTCTACGAATTTCTATCGAATTTACAAGTTTGGCCAAAATCTGGAATAATTCAAAGGAAAATAGAAAAGGATCACTGTAGCAGTGTCCAGCGCGCGCACGACGCCGGCAATGGCACGGCACCTGTTCCGGCCAAACGGCGGCGATTCCTCGTGCACACCAAGCGGCCTCGTGTTTAGGGCATCGAGACGACCCCGAAACACCTCCACGGACACGCGCGCGCACCCGGGAGCTGAGCTCGACGCGGTGACAGCGGCGGCGGCCATGGCGACGCGGTGGTCCGGCGAGGAAAGACGACGAGGGGGAGAGATAGAGGGAGCACGAGCTTCACCTCGATGAGGGGAACCTTCTGGTGCGACGTGAGCTCGACGAGGTGGCCGGGAAGATGGAGTTCACGGGGAGGGCAGCCCGGTCCGGCGGACGTCGTCGGAGAAGAAAGGTGAGACCGGCGGATTTACTGCAAAACCATCGACAATATTACTCCCCTGAGTGCGCAACGTATGAAGGAGGATACGTGCGAAAGGAATCGAGCAGCGGCTCACCAAGCGAGGCGAATTTCACGTCGACGACGAGATTGCTCAAACTCCGGCCATGGTTGATTTCTTGACGATTATCACACTAGGCTCGGAGAGGGGCTTCAGCGAGGGGAGCAGCCGCTTGAGGGGGCTCTTGCGCGCACTTTCGCTGCTGGCAACGAGACGCGGAAGTGGCTGACACGGCGGTGCGGCGGTGAGCTCGAAACGGCGGCGATGGCGCTTGGCTTCCGAGCGAAATGAGCGACGGAACGACGACGACTCGGTCGAGGGACGAGGGGGAATGGATTAGGACGACGTTAGGCGGCTCGTACGGGAAGGACGGCGGCCACAGTCGCCGGAATGGGCAGAGAGAGGAGGAGGAGTCGCCGGCGGCGACACTTGGCGGGTACAGTAGCTTTTGACAATTTTTCGAATTTCATTGATTTTTCTCGGTTTGAACTGATTCAATTTAAATTCGATCTTCCCGAGCTCCAAAAATCATGAAAAACTCAGGTCTGAAAGATTTCAGTGAGAGGAACAACTTTTCCAATTGGCACTTTTGCTGATTCGACGGGGATTTCAAATTAAAATTTATTCAAACCTTAAGTTTGAAAAAGTACAAGCATTTATTTGGGCCTTTAGATTTTTGTAGAAAAATCTCCAAAAATCTCCAAAATTCTCCTTTAGCCCCTGGATGCTGAGGAATTTTTCATTTGGGCCCACTTGTATATAAAATTTTAAAGTTGTAGTTCAAATGCTTGTGTGGATGAAATTTATCAAATTTGAAGTGATTTTGAATTCTTTTTCATTTCTCCTTGATTCCACTTGATCATTTTCACTAATTAGGATTTGTAACTTGATTAGGGACTTAATTAAAGTGGGATGTTACAGAGTGCAATGGAGCAATCACACTGAGGCAGAGGCCACGTGGGAACGAGAAGATGACCTCAGGAGAGAGTTTCCCTAACTTCAAATATTCATATCTTTGTCGTTTTAACTCCGAATTCAATGATTCTTGCACCATTCTTCATCTAAAATCATCCTCTACCATATTCCATCAAAACCATCTTTAGTGGAGTATTTTATTTTATTTATTTATTTTATTTTAATGATTGTTTAATTGAGTGTTAAGCGGTAGATTTAGCTTTTCTTTTATTTAATCGATAGGTGATCAAGTCTTCGAGGAGGAACACGAGGACCCCGATTACGAAGAAGGCTTAGAGGAGGAAGAATTTGGTGAAGGCAAGTCCTAATCACCTTGATCATATTTAACCTAGTTAATTCCTACAAAATATCCTATATAGAGCCTGTGTGCAAATTAAACATGCATAGTCTTTTAAAAATGATTTAAATGTTAGAGTAACCTATCATTGTTGAAAGCCATGCCTTGTTTATTGCTATCCTTAATCCATTGTTAGCCCTAGGTTCCAACAGCATTAATCTTTAATGATTTGTTGGAAATTATTGCCGCTTAGGTTCATTTACACTGTGTTAATTAATAATTTTGCTTCACATGTTTTTGTGTGAAAATGTGTGAGTGTGACTTGGTGATGTGTGTGTGTAATAAAAGGGATGGGCTTAGTAAGTGAAACCCATAGTGGGGGTTATGTTTTAGACGGGAGCAAGCGAGGTAGTTCTCAGTGGGGAGGCTATCTCTGGGACGCTACTCCTCGCTGGAGGGTAGCTATTGAAGATGCTTGCTTCGGTCGTATAAGGACCGGTTCATGTGCCGCCTTGCCTAGCACTTGAGTGCAACCACGAGCCCCTGAATGGGCAGGGTTTGGAACCACACCCTACTAGTGATCGCCCGGTACCACCAGGAGGCAGGGAGTTGCAATCGGAAGCCAGGAGAGGATCTTGACGAGGTTGGCGTCGGATCTGGCAAGTGAAAGTTATTGGCTATGCTATGCCCATGTGAAGCCCCTGGTCGCTGATTTTCCGAGGTGGTACCGTGGTGACATTAGGCAGGTACGGAACCATTAGCATGTCCTTCTGACCCACGACGGTGGGAAGGTCTGGCATGCCTCGTGGGTAAAGTGTACAACCTCTGCAGAGCGTAAAAATCTATCCGGATAGCCGTGTTCCACGGCATTGGACAAAGCGAAAGCAATGGCCACACAATGATTAGATTTCTGTGTGAGTTATCCTTGACGTGTGTGTTTTCGGAACAACGCCGGTTTGGAGCCGTGTGCTGGTTGCCTGCCAGCGTTAAAATTTGGGAACTGGCGGGAAGGATTTATTCTCCCCCAGGGCCACTCAACCCCACTAAGATCTTATCAATGATGACTTAGAGTTTTACAAAATGCTTTGGTTTGCCAAACAAACCCCTGCATTGAAAATTGGCTTTTCGGCCGATCGATGAAAACCCTCAGCCTATTCCTTGTCAACACCCTTGCATATGAGTCACCCTAGTGTTAGGACTTGTTGAGTACCTTATGTACTCACTCCACATCTTAATCAATCATTCAGAGGAAGAAGCAGAGTATGACTTTCAAGCCGATGGCGAAGAAGACTAGGGTCGTCACGCGCAAGTTTGCCAGTGGAGTGGATCTGCTTCCGCCGTCCGTTGCGTAGAATAAAGTGTGGCATTGCTGCTTCCCAGCAATGGCCACTGTGGTGTGATGTGTGGAGTTGTAAGGCCTCTGGCCATATCAAAAGACTTTTTATGTAAATTAAAAGGCTTGTAATGAGCTTCGGTAATAAATAAAGGTGTGACTCTGAAATGCCATTATGTGAGAATATCCGTATCAGCGTCTGATCCAGGGACTGATACGGTGGATTCGAGTACCTCAAAAAAATTAGGGTATGACATGTTGGCACCCGTGTCTAGCCTGCACGGTGCATGAATTCGTGTTGGAGTCCGTCGTAGGTTAGGTTGAGTCAGTTGGCGTACGTGTGTGTGTGCTCGCGTTCACGTCCAAGATCAGGTCAAGCCAGGATGCAGGTGTGGCCGCGTCCGGTGCCGGGCAGTTGTGATTGAGTTGAGTCGGTTGATGGCCAAGTCTTCGGTGTGTGGCGGCGGAGGCGAGATTTGGGCAGGCGCAAGGATCGCAGTCAAGATGGAGACCGAGTCCCGTGGAGAGCAGCGGCTCGTGGCGAGGAGTTCGGAGTCGCGGCGTTCGTGCGCACGACGAGTAGTGATTGCGTGGGGCGTGCGTTGCCATGGGCTATAAAGCCGGCTTGTAATCTCTGCATTTTGTTTGAGCCGAGAGAATAGAAGAGAAAAGAATGGCGTTCGTCGCCGGCGGGGCGTTCGGCGCCCACCAAATCGAGTGTCTCATATTCTTGTGATTGTTCGGCAATCATCGGTTTCAACAGCCTCCGCACGGATGTCCAAATGGCCGTGTTCCTGTGAAGATCAACGTCGTTCCCCTGATGAAGATCAACGTCGACCCCGTGGCCCGACCTGTTGGCGCCGACGGCTTTCATCGCCATGTTGCTCGTAAAGAAGCGCTCTGGCCGGCCGGGGTTCTTCGAGGCGACACCGAAGCCACTCGGACAGAGCTGTCGCCAAAGCCAACGCCGACTGCGAGTTACGGAAGACGTCCCCAAAGCCGTCCATGCCGCGTCACTCTCCTACTAAAGCTACGTCAGCATGCATGATGTGGATCCCAGGAGAAATACGCCAATGCATTAGAGCATGTGTACGTCATACGTGAAAATAGAAGCCACATAAGCCAAGGACTAATACGTGAAAGCGTTCCAGCTGGATGGCGTTCCAATCTGCGCACACGTCTTCAACATGCTCATTCTTCTACTTCGATCGACAACACAAGCGCCTTGGTAAATACGACAAAAAGAAACACGGCAGGCAATATCTTCCATACAAACAAACGTGTATCCGAAATATTCACGTTAACAGAAACCATGATAACCATACGTCTATCCAACTTACAGCCGTGCGCACCTCATCTACTCGCCATGTTGCAATGACTTCAGTCTTACTGCAACACGGAGAGTCGATGAAAGACTACCCTGACTTGCTCGGATCATGCGATTTTTAGAAGGTAAATTGTGTTTGCACATGCAGGCGCCAGGCCAAAAGGCATGGTAAATGGGTCCAATTCAGATGCTCTGCGACTTTGCAGTATAGCTTTTAGAAGGTTCAGAGTTAATGAGAAATCTAGAACATTAAGTCATCTTATATGCATGACACGTGAGACATTCAATACGCGAGGCCTCATGCTTCGTACTGGAGATCGTGTTGAACACGTATTCAAACTGAATCACGTTTGGTTGCTTCGATTGTTAGTCTACGTATCTTGAGCCAACCGGACTGACGTACGACTGCCTACACGAACAAACTAAACCCTTCCAAGGGAGGGACGGAGACGACGCCGCGCAACACGTATACGCGCCGCCAAAGCACACCCACGCGCCGAGACGCCGCCGCCGGAGCCCCTCACCGTCGACCTGCCAACGCCGCCGCGAGCACGGACGCACGCCCGTCGCCCTCGCCGCAACACAAAACAAAAGCCACGGCCACGTGAGACGAGTTGTTCAGGGAAGAAACTCGCTGGTTGACCAGGGAGGACGCAAGAGAATTAGACATGGCAGGATAAAAAAAAAATGTGAACGAGAATCGCAAGGAACGAGAATAATAAAGTGATGATACACTCACTTGTGGAGTGCGGACGGGCCGCTGCCGTGCTCGCGCCGGTGCTGCCCAACGACTACAACGCGCTTGTCTACGCGTTCAAGCAAAGAGTGCGGGCGTGCCAGACTGCCAGTATACGATAGCATACAAATAAAGAAATAAAGGGAGATGAGTATAAACATGGAGAACTTGTATTCTATTGATTCTTATACATTTACAAATTGCTCTCCTTTTCTCATACAAATCTCTTGCATTTCCGTCTGACTTGGTAGATGATTGTGAAGGTTCTTGAGTCCTGGAGCCTCCGAAGGCGTCCAGTTAATTACATCCACGGAATGACCATCGCGGAAGACCTCCCATTAAGCTACGTCGAATGATCGTTGTCTCAAATTGTCAGTTCTCCCTTGTCAGTTCTTGATATGGATTGGCATTGGTATAGGCTGTCAATACTTCAAACATGTAAGCTCTAAGTTGTTGTTTGGCCTCGTCGGTCGCAAACACTAATGCCCCACCTCGTCGGTCAAGACACAAGAATACAACTCCTTCCTTATCGGTCACGGAATGTAGTGGTGAAACATGAATAGTCCTTGCCTCGTCGGTCAAAAACAATCAGATATGCAGTACGATAATATTGCTTCATGTAGCAGTCTTGACAACATAACCTTGCCGATCTTTTAGCATATTATTTCATATGAACTGACCACGGTGTCGCAGGGTGATACTACTTGCATCATGTAGCAGTCCTGAAAATTGTATTTTCAGGATGACTGAAACTCTGTGCTTTCTTCACTGGAATTTTATTGATTTGTTGTCCATATTTTCTCCTGAGAATGTAGCACGTATGGACAGGAGCACTTGTGTATTTTCTACCACAAACTATGCCTGTCAACTCCGATACTATTTTGAGCACACACACACCTGAGCATTTTATCTTGCAAGCACTACTATATTTTTTTTTGAAGAAACAGCACTACTATATATTCAGTGCACTTTACATCTCTCTGACTGACTGAAATGCACTTGAATGCATACTCTGAAATTTGCGCTGACAAAGTTCTCTCAAACTCTGCTTCTTAACTAACACTTGGTGAAGAATCTGGCCGAGCTTGTCAATCGATGGCATTTCCTACCTCTGAAACTGAACTTTATACATGAGTGACATCTCTTTCTCACTGCATTCTCTGAATATTTGATTGTGGCAACTGAACTGCACTGACAAAATGTTCGTTGTACTATGTTCTATGAATATTCTAACTCTGAAACCTAAGATATGCTTTTCTTACGAACTCTGAATCTGAACTCTTCTTCCATTGGGACTGGACTGCAACTCGTGGATATGCTTGGTCACGTCTGTACTAAACTCTGAACTACACTTTCTTACTAAACTATTCTGATGTCGATCTGAAGAAATCACTCTAAACTTGTACTAGCAAAACTGCTCTCTCTGATCTATACGCATTATCCCCGAAACTTGCAGTGACAGAGCTATCCTACATCTATGTTGACGAGCTGCCTCTGAACTTTTAATTCTCATCTGCTAGCAACTATCTTTCAGGACTCATCATTGAAACACACTGATCTCTGTCCTATCTCTAAACTGATCTGATCTGATCTCTCTGTCTCTCTCTTTCATCTCGCATTTCACCCTCTGCAAATTACAACACCTGCAACCACACACTAATTCTGAAACTCTGACGAGCAGAACATCCCCCTAAACTCTTCATGCTTTTTCCTTCACACGGCTAAAATCTCTTCTGAAAACTCTCCCTCTCTGCTTGCATTCCCACAAATTACTGCACCAAGAAGAGGATCCACAACACTGGTAGTACACTGAAATCATATTAAGATCCACTTACGATCACCTACCAATCCATGGCGACGCCATGAGGACGTGATGAAGCTCGGACTCGCCAACGGACACAGCAGTGGAGTGGACATCGACCTCGCCGGCAGGCGCAGCATCGTGGTGAGGTTCGACCTCACGGACCATGTAGTCAATCGATCTCGCCGGCGGCCGCCGTGAACAACAAGATCAAAACTGAGTGTGTGGTGCTCGGTGTGGTGGCTTGGTGTGGTGACTTGGTGTCTTCTCTTTCGAACCCCCCTGCTCTCTGAAGTGATGGCTCTTTTATAGGCCAAGCTAGGGTTGCTCGCTACCCTGAAGACGCTCCCGAGCGCCGCCGCCTCTGCTGGCCAGACGAAGCGACGCCTCTGGGGCCGTTGCTGCATGGCCGGGAGATAACGTTGGAAGTTTCAAATTCAAACGAAATGATAGACTCGTTGCTGCATGGCCGGGGGATGATGATGGAGCTTTCGAATTCAAATGAGGCGATAGCCTCCTAATAATCGAGGTAGTGTTGTACGGGGCTGTTGATGACCATCGTACGTTCCTCTGGCCAGCCGGGACGATATAGGACTCATGTACGCCGCTTATACGAACAGGATATGTGTACCCCTTGATGGGCCTTGGCAGCATACGGCCCATGCGTTCACATGTGTTTATGCAGCAAGGCCTTCACATTGCTTTATAGCCCAGAGCCAAAGAGAAAAATAAAAAAAAAAATGATTAAGAAATCTCATTCGCACAAATGCTTTCATCATGCGTACATACACTTCTTCATATATTCCCATGTGTGAGAGTTGGAATGTAACTTTGTATATTTACGCATGGCTAATAATAATCATGCCACGTCAAAAACTCATCAAACACTCACCGCGTCAAAAACTCATCAAACACTTCTCCATCCTCGACGACCCCAGCGTCAGCAACCACTACGGGGAAACGCCTAATTTGCCGAGTGCCCGAAACACTCGGCAAAGCCGGTATTGCACTCGGCAAAGAGTTTGCCGAGTGTAACACTCGGCAAAGTCCACTCGGCAACCAGCTCTCGGCAAAGCCGAGTTTGCCGAGTGCTTTTTTGTCATACCCTAATTTCTGGAGCATGTTGTGCATCATGTATCAGTCCCTGGATCAGTAGCTGATACGCACAAGAACACAGATATGGTAATCAAAAGCATACTTCGATTAGGTAAATAGTATAGTACCTGATAAACAGCCTTTAGTGGCGGTACGACAAGGATCCCGAAATATCCAAGTCCTTCCGACCAACTAATGGCTGAGCAGACAAACAGCGGAAACACGGCCCAAGCCACAAGCAGACTTGAGAGGCAGAACGAAAACCAGACGTCGTCGTCTCCTACGCAGACTTCTCTCACTAAAAACAACAAACGCAAACGCGTGAGTACATAAGGTACTCAGCAAACCCTAACACAAGGGGTAAAATATGCAAGGGTATGAACAAGGATGAGGCTGAGGTTTAACATATCGGCGGAAAGCCAATTTTATGCAAGGATTGTTTTTTTTTTTTTAAATCAAAACAGTTCGCAAACTACAGTCAAGATTGTTATCATATAGTGGGGTTGGTCGGCCCTGGGGGAGATAATGGTTCAATCCCGCCAGTTCCTCAATTTTTAATGCTGGCCGGAAACCAGCACACGGCTCCAAACCGGCGTTTTCCAAAAACTCACACGCCAAGGATAACTCACGCAGAAAAATCTAATCATTGTGTGGTCATGGCTTTCGCGTTGTCCAATACCGTGGAACACGGCTATCCGGATAGATTCTTATCCTCTGCAGAGGTTGTACACATTCCCCACAAGGTACCCAGTCTTTCCCAGTGCCCTGGTTCCGACTGGATACTAATGGTCCCATACCTGCCCAGTGTCACCTCGGTACCACCTCGGAAAATCAACGACCAGGGGCTTCACATAACCATAATAAGGCCAATAACATTCACTTGCCGGATCCGACGCCAACCTCGTCAAGATCGTCTCCTGGCTTCCGATTGCAACTCCCTGGCTCCTGGTGGTACCGGGCGATCACTAGTAGGGTGTGGTTCCAAACCCTGCCCATAACAGGGGCTTGTGATTGCACGAGGGTGCTAGGCCAGACGGCACATGAACCGGTCCTTATACGACCGAAGCAAGCATCTTCAATAGCTACCCTCCTGCGAGGAGTAGCGTCCCAGAGATAGCCTCCCCACTGAGGACTACCTCGCTTGCTCCCGTCAAAAGCATACCCCCACTATGGGTTACACTTACTATTCTCACCCATTTTCACTTCACACACTCGTCACCAAGCACACGCACACATTTTTACACAAAAAGCACGTGTGTCAAGTTATTAAGTACACGGTGAATGAATCCTAAGCAGCATATTGATCCACTCATCATTAAGAATTAATGATGGTGGTTCCTAGGTTTATCAAGGAGATTAGGATAAGCAATATCAAGGCATGGCAATCAACAAGTACTTAGGTCATTCTAAGCATTTAAATCATCTTTAAATACCATGCATGCTTCATTTGAAATCAAGCTCTAAGTAGGATTATTTGCAAACATAGGATCAACATGATCAATGGGAGTTAGGGCTTGCCTGGAAATCGCTTTCCTAAACTTTAAACTCTGACTCGAGACTCTTGTATCTTCAGGTTGGTCTTCGAGCTTGAAGTTCTCAGCAGCTCTTCGAATTCTTCTGGCTCTTCCTCGATTCTCGCGTAAACTAGCGCATAAAACAGTACGTATAAACTACCGCAAAAGAAATAAAGGAGCAAAAGAAATAAAGATCGAGGAAAGCCAAATAAGACCCAATTAACTTCGATTAAGAATCAAAGAAACTTCAGGGAGGAACAGAGACCAGAGTCATGCATGATGCAGCATATTTAATGCAAAGCAGGTTACATGTCATAGGTGATACACCTGGCCTTGTAAGGGCCATATTCACCTAGACAAGTTATTAGTTATCTATCTTCTCTAATATATGAACATGGGTGTGTGGTTATGCATATGGTCTTCGTTGGGTGAACACCTTAGGGTGAAGATGAGGAGATGCATATGCTTGATTGATGGTGATTGCGTGCATATCTAATATGCAAGCTTCTATATTATTCCTATAAAAGAACATGCACGAATGCAGGCGATGGTATATGCAGCGTGTGTACGTGATTATGCGCGATATGAATGCATGGCTGCAAATAAAATGCCAAATTCAAATAAAGGCAGCTGGCAATTAAAACACCAGATACTCCAATAAGATCCAATAAAAGATTAATTAAGAGAGCAGAGCAATAATTCAAAAAGGGGGGTTGGGCGAGGACGCTAGGTTAGGTTTGATCGAGTGATGATTGATATAGGTTACTTGATTGGAAGTGAGATGACACTAAGGTTTGCTAGGTTTATAGATAGTGAGCATAAGAATGAATGCGGACTACAAGGATGAAGTAGGGTTTGTGATAATGAAGATATTAGGCAGATTAGTACCACAAGATGGGTTAGGTTTGATTGAGCGAGGGTTGGTTTAGGTTAGGTTCGAGATTTTGTTTGTGATAAAATAAGGGTACTAGGTTGGAAGTGGAATGGTACGAATGAGCGCTAGGTTTAAGGCTAGCGAGCAAAAGAATGAATAAGTTATACGAAGATGAATTGAGAGGTGTGGGAGATATTAGGCGGAATAGCATCACAGGATGGGTTAGGTTTACATGCGCAGATATTTGCGACATGCGTGATCATCATCGCAGGATTAATCGAGAAATGATATAAGAAGTGAGGGGTATTTTAGGGATCAATGCCTTCTAGACCTGGTGTGTAGCTTCATGGTCAGTACCATGAGGTACTTCGCGATTCCACGAACCCGTGGGCGCGAGAATCACCCAAAACGGAGTTCGGATTAAAAAGATACGGACATTTAGAGATTGAAGGGCTAAGCTGTAATTATAAAAAGGTCTTTGAGGGCTTAAGTGTAATTACAGAATAAGTCTAGGGACCTATCTGTAATTATGGAAAAGTTTAGGGGTCTGGGTGCAAAAAGACAGGGGTTAAAACATAATTACAGAAAAGTTTAGGTACTTTTCTGTAAAAATGCAGGGCTTAAACAAGATTATTGAAAAGGTCAGGGGCTTATCTGCAAAATGTACAGGGCCCGGGGATTTTCTGGATTATTGGGATTTATTTCCTTATTGGAAATTCTGTTTATTGCGCCAGCTGACGTCATAAACAGAGGGTGGTTTATTTTTGAATTGAAAAGGCTGTGGAATGGGTCCACGGGACCCGTGGACCGGGGCGCGGCGGCGGTCCACCGGTCCACGGTGGACCAAGGACGCGCGCGCGGCAGGGGATCGCCGGAATCGGCGCCGCTGGCGGCTTGGGTGGCCGGAACCGGGCGAGGAGAGGCCGCGGGTGTTCCACGTACGACGGGCGTGCTCGTGGTGGGACGCGTGGACGTCGAGGGCGACGGATGCGGCGGCGCGTGCTCGCCGGAGATGGCCGCGGCGGCGGTGCGCAACGGGAATTGGCGAGGAGAGAGGATTTCGCGTGCGCGTGTGGCTGCGCGGGCGCGCGGGGACGTGGCGAAGGCGGTGCGCGCCTCGGCTCGGCCGGGTGCGGCCGGAGGACTCGTCGGCGCTGGAGAGGATGAGGGCAGAAGGGTTGCGCTCGACGGCGGGCTCGCGGAAGAGGAGCAGAGGGAAAAGAAGAGGGGGAAAGAGGAGAGGTGGTCGCGGTGAAGCTCACCGTGGCTTGGTGGAGGCGGAGGAGGCCGGGAGAGGGAGATCGCCGGAGGACGCATCGAGGCGAGGAGAGAGGAGGAGGGAAGAGGAACTCGCGGAAGGGAGGGAGAAGCAGGGCGCGGCGCCCTTTATGGCGGAGCTTCCGTAGCGGCCAAGGTGGCTCGCTCCGGCAGGACAACGGGAGCGGCGGAGGCGGGTCGAGGTCGATGGCCGGGCCCCGGGCGCGGCGGTAGGGGCCGGGCGCGGCGGCGCGCCGCGTGGGGACGAAGGCCCCGACAGGGCGGCCCCACCTGTCAGCGGCTCAGAGAGAGAGGAGATGGCTGGCTGGGCCGCTGCTGGGCCGGGAGGGAGGAAACGGCCCAGGTGCGGCTGAGAAAGAAAAGAGGAGAGGTGGGCTGGGCCAGGGGGAAGAAGAGGGGAGCTCTGGCCCGAAAGAAGGAAATGTTTAAACTTTTCTGGGTTTTGAATTTGAAGAAAATTTCAAATTCGCACAAATACAAAGGTTGATCAAATACTCAAAACAAAACAGATAAAATACCAAAATGCTTATGATGAGGTTTTGTGCAGGTTGTAAAATTCAAACTTTTGAAAATCAATTCGGGGTTTAATCCTACTTTGATTTTTATTTGTTTTAAATTCGAAAAGTTCAAATTTTCGTGAACTTTTAAATGAACACAAGCACTTGAGCACATATTTTATTTTCCAAAAATTTCAAATTCAAACCATGTTCAATTATTTAGTGAATTTTATTTTTTGAAAAATCATGTCAAGGTGAGGGTTTAGAAAAGGTTCAAATTTGGAGTGATTTTTATCCCTTTTGAGTTTATTTAATTATTTGTTTTTTCTCCTTTTCCTTTTTCTTTTGGCTCTGAAAAGTAGGGTATTACATTTTTGTCGGGCACTCGGCAATGGGTTTTGCCGAGTGTCAGAAAAGCTCTCGGCAAAAAAAAGTAACGTGACGGCAGGAAACGTCCGTCAAGATCGTTTGCCGAGTGCCCTAACGGCAGGCACTCGGCAAACAAAAAAAATTTGCCGAGTGCCAGGCAGATGGCACTCGGCAGGCAGATCCCACCCGACGATGCGTAGATGGGGCTAGTTTCCAAGGTCTACTCCGGTCCGAGACGCAATTTCGGCAGCACCTTCCCGCTGTTCTTCAAATACACGTCATGGGAGGGAGATTGTGTATCCAGAGAACAAGAGGGATGCGCGGCCGAAACTCTGTCTCAAACCGGAATAGACAATGGAAACTAGCCCCATCTATGCATCCTCGGGCTGTCCAAGAAACGTGGACAATTCGAAATAGATACTGTCATAGATATGCAACCATCGGGCATATCTCCAACTGTATCTATTTCGAACGGGAGACGCCTAACCAGGTTACGCATTACCTAGAAACAGAAATGAAAAAAAGAACCGACCGGGGGGGGGGGGATCATTTATGTCTCACCTTGCTGTTCGGCAAAGTGACGAGTGAAGATGGTGGAAAAGCCTCTCCTATCCTGCAAAGAACGAAACATAAAGCCGTCAATTCAAAATTTCGGCAGCACCTCCCCTGTACGGTGAGGTTCCCAAAACCTGCAAGGAAACAACGGCGCGATGGCCGGCAACCACAACTCATAGGAATTGATATCCACAATCCTAAATCGTAATAGGCATCAACATACAAGCATTTAGCGATGACATACAACCAATCATTTTTGAACTTCTCATTGCATACAAGCCTACAAGCATTTTTTATTTTCTCATTTGCATACAAGACTACAAGCATTTTTGAAATTCTTATTTCGATACAAGCATACAAGCAATTTTGAATTTCTCTTTGCATACAAGCATACATTAGCATTTTCGAATTTCTCATTTGCAGTCAACATGCTCGGCAATTCGTCCATCAATCAAGTGCTCAAAGTTCTCATTTTCGAATTTCTCATTTGCATTCACGTGCTCGAAGTTGGACTGAAAAAAAAGAACCGTGACTCACCTCCGGTGGACTGCCGGGCTTGGAGAAGAAGGGCAGGGGCGGGAAGGTGTGGCCTCGGGGCAGATGCCGAGTGGGGGAGCGTCGGGGCCGAGGAAGGAGGGACTGGGGGCGGCGCGACGGCCGCAGCCGACGGCGCCGCCGGTCTCGTTGGCGCGGGCTCGAGGGCGCAGCCTCGGGGGCGCTGGCTCGGGGCGGGGCGCGGCCGAGGCGGGGAGGTGCAGCGACACGGGAGGGGCCGGAGACGGCGCAGACGTCGAGGAGAGCGGGGGAGGAGGAGCCGCGGTGGAGGTCGGCGGCGCGGTGGAGGCCGGAGGCGCGGGCGTCGAATCCGGGGCGGGATGGAGGGCGGCGGCGCGGGCGTCGAATCCGGGGCGGCGCGGTGGAGGACGGCGGCGGAGGGTGGCGCGGAGGGCGGCGCGGAGGGCGGCGGAGGGCGCTGGGCGGTGGCGGCGAGCAGGTGTAGAGCGGGGGCGAGATGGAGAAGAAAGAGATAAGGGAGAGAAAGAAAACCGGCTTGCGCCTAAGTCTCCTGAATAAAAAGTTTGCCGAGTGCTAGATCTGAAAGCACTCGGCAAACAACATACACTCGGCAAAATATGTTTGCCGAGAGCAGTGGGCCCGGCTCTCGGCAAACATTTTGAACAGAAACCTAAAAAAATATATAGAAATTCGAAATAAATTAAAAAAAAAGCCAAATTTTGTCATGATATATTTCATATCAGCTTTCACCTGTAAAAAAAGATTTAAGGTCAAACCATATTATGACCGTCGTTTTGGTTCGAAATCTAAACAATCACTTCATAAGTTTATGGATCTTCTTCGAGGATGCTCTGATTTGTAAACAATGTACGTGACAACTTTTGCGAAACATTTTCTACAATTTACCATGGCCTCCACGTATGATTTCATGACACCAGGATGAGTCTCGTAATTTTTAGACTTTGTTTGAATTTTATAAAAATAAAATACTATTTGACCCCATGGTTCAACTTCATATTTTATGTAAAAGATGCGCGATTTTTCTCTTGATTTCATGGTTACGGCCTCACATTTGACTCAAGAACATGAATATCATTTTTTCAATAACTACGTTTCAATTTTTGAATCACTTGTAGTTCAAATTTGAATTATCTTCAATAAATACTTTAAATGAAATAATTTACTTAAATATAACAAATGAATATATAAAAATACCAAATTTGGACATGGATTAACATGCATACGTATATTGATGTCAAAAAAAAAAAAAGATACCAAAATCGGTTTAAAAAAAAAATTATTTTGCCGAGTGCCGGTGCCAGGCACTCGGCAAACTACTAAGTTTGCCGAGTGCCTCCATAAAGCACTCGGCAAACTTCTAATTTTGCCGAGTGCCTGACACGTGGCACTCGGCAAACGTTGATGGCGCCGGCGCCGTTTCCCACCTGGCGCTCGTGCGTGGCACGTGCCCTTGTTTGCCGACGGCCAAAAAATTTGCCGAGAGCTGTCCCTTGTTTGCCGAGTGCCTTCTCTGCTGGCACTCGGCAAACCGGAGCTGTGCCGAGTGCTATATGTTTGCCGAGTGCCTGCGCCTTGGCACTCGGCAACTAGCTTGTTTGCCGAGTGCCCGACGAAAAGCACTCGGCAAACCCCTTAGCGCTCGGCATAGGCCCGGTTTCCCGTAGTGAACCGAGCCGCGTCATGCGCGAGGCCGGCGTCTCTAGCTCCGAGGTCAGGGCCAACGTCGAGAAGGCGGTCTCGTTTCCAGAACATCACTTCATCATACTAACAGTTAACAATAGTCAAGATTGGCAATGGGCGCACCACCTCATTCTGGAATCATGCAAAGCTCCCGCACGGGCAACTGTCTGACAAAGCGCCGGCCTTCTACAGTCATTCACTTAAACCGACGGCCTCTGTCTGCACAGTGATGAACGACAGCAGGGGCTCTCATGTCACCCCCCGTCTCTACTGCAGAACTAGATATCATCACCAGTGGCTTGAGCAAGCCCAATAAACACTGTTCACTTGGCTTAGAGTCAGGACACCTCAGCAAATTCCGACGTGGATGAAAGAGAAACGGGCTCTGACACGGGGCTTCGCGCAACTGCAAGCGTGGCCCAAGCTCAACGCGGTCGTGGGCTCGCTGTGGCAGTGCGGCCTCCCTCTCCTCTCCTCCCCGCTCCCACTCCTAGCACCGCCTCCTACGCCTCGCCAACGACACGACAAGCTCGGGTGCCGCGGCAAGTCCAGACCACAGACTACTCGTCGACGGGCCGACGAGGCTGGCCGTCGCGCAGCCACAGGCGTCACCAGCTCATCTCACGGTGCAGCACAGGCAAGATCCTGCAGAAGCTGAGGCGACGGGCATGGACGTTGCCGCCGAGGTCCCCTCTGGAGCAGATGCTGGATAAGAGGCGGAGACGGCCTTGTCTCAGTGACCCGTAATGGCGGCGTTTCCCGATTGCCGAACACCCGCTCGCCATGCCGCCCAACCCGAACCGCGCCCAGCAGCCGTGGAACTAGCGCGCCCTGGTCGCCGCTGGCGTCGAGCGCGGTCTTGCTGATAGCATCTTCTCTCGAGGACCATGTTGCGGCAAGCTCCGCCCACCCGCCATGGCCAGACGCATCGAGCTGTCGACCGGGTGGCGCGCATCGTCGGCAGCGTCGGCCACCTCCTCCGCGGGACCCCATCTACACCTCTGCGGTGTTAAACCTGCCGGCTTGGGTAATCCAAGAAATCGACCGTGTCTGCCGGGCGTTCTTATGGGATGGCACGGACAAAGTTCATGGCGGAAAATGCATGGTGTCGTGGCGGCGGATCACCGTCCCTAAAATTTATGGCGATCTGGGTGTTCTGCAGACTGCACCCTGCAATACATGGGATATGCTCTGCACCTTCGGTGGATGTGGCAGCAGCGATCTTCTCGTTGCTGGGCAGGGCTTCCGTTCCAAGCGGAGCACATCGTCGAAGCCATGTTCCAGGCAGCGGTGCAAGTACAGCTAGGAGATGGGAACCTGGCTCTGTTCTGGTCGGATGCGTGGATCAATGGCAAGCGTGTGTTGGACATTGCACCGAGTCTGCTAGCTAGTACTCCAAAGAGAACCACAACCGTACTCCAATGGTTGACGAATCACAGTTGGGCAGATGACATTGAAGGCGGCCTCTCCTTCGAGGTGATCACAGACTACATTGGCCTATGGCGAACGTTGATCGGCACGGAGCTTCAAGACGGGATCGAGGACAAGCCAATTTGGCGTTTCACGGCGACCGGTCAGTACACAATGAGCTCTGATTATGCGGCCTTCTTCAATGGCCTTCAGCTCTTCCCAATGGCTTCTGAGTTGTGGCGCGCGCACGCGTGAAGTTCTTCGGGTGGCTCTCCTTGCACAGGACAGGAGGATCTGGACGACGGACAGATGTCTACGGCGCGGCTTGGAAATGCACGAGGCTGTCCGCTGTGCGCCACAAGCCAAGAAAACGCTGATAATCTTTTCGCGGAATGCTCCTACACCAAACAGCTATGGCGCCAGATCCTACACGGTATGCACTTAAACCTGCCAACGCTGCCGCCATCGCCATCCATCGAGGACCTTTGGAACGCTCTGCGCAAGCAGGTGTCACGTAAGCAACGGCAGGGGATGGATGTGGTTTTCTTTCTTGTAACCTGGATGACATGGAAAGAAAGGAATGCCAGGGTTTTTGAGTCAATTCTCTCATCGGTGGATCGAGTGTTTGACAAGACAAGAGAGATCGGCAAGCTATGGAGCCTCGCCGGATACAAGTTGACGAATTTTTGGCCATGTCGATGACAACAGCGTGGATTTTTGGTTGCTCTCTATTTCTGTTTCCTTGGTTGTTTTCCTTTGATGTAATGTACAATCTCGTGTGCGGCCTATAGTACTACGGCCTTATGCGCTTGTACTGCAGTCTCTTTTCTTCTGGCCACGGCGCCACGACGAGCTCGAGCCCACACGGTAGCACAAGGCAAGCTATAGATTGCATAACGGCGGTGCCACATGCTCCTTTCGCGGACGCGTGACGACGGGAGGTCGTGGGGCATGGCGACCTCTACCTTGTGGGCTTCGTCTACCATACCTTGCAGGCGTGGTGAGGTCTGGGCCGCCATGGCACGTGCGAACGGCCTCGAGCTCTGGCTGCCTCAAGAGCTCCTTTGCTCCTCCGTCCTCATCCCCTAATCTGGCGAAGATAAGTTATTGTATAGCTGTCCTGCAATCTTGGCCACCTAGCTTGGCTACAACCAAGCTTATTGAACCTGCTCTGAAGGAGTAACACCGTCTGACGCTGCAGTACACTCATGACTCATTTTTTTTTTATAGGCACTCATGACTCATTGATGCTGATAACAAGCCTACTCAGGTCAGTCCACTGATAGTAATCCGGCCAGCTGAGGTTGTCTCGGCGCCGTGGACCATGGTCTACATTTTGGGCTGTTACTGTTATCTATTATTATTTGTTTGGTCACGGGCCATGATCTCTTCTCCTTGGGTTCTGCGTATTGTATCTGTCCGGCGGCCCGTCCTGCTCCGTCCACAGCCTGCGGCCCATTAAGGTCACGGCGGTCGGTGGGTAGTGCGCTGCTGACATGGCCCTCTCCCTCTTCTTTGTTTCCTTCCTTCGTAGGCCAGTGCTCTTCGCCTTCAGGTTTGGTTCTTTGATTTGTTTGTTCTCCTTCTATCTTAGCGTTCCTCTCGATTCCGATTGTGAGCCATTTGCTCATCGAACGCCGTCGTTCTGATCTGATCACAATGTGTTACCAGACCATAGTACACTGAATCACAAACAGCTATACTATGAACAAAACAAAAAACAACATGCGACCAAATCAGACTTTCTGTGTGCTAGCCATTGTCCAACACGAAGCGCCACAACTTCTTCATACCTGCCATGATCCGGCATCTTGCCTCGTCCTGAACATGTGCAATTAGACGCCCACCCAGTACCAGCGAACATGTCCACTCAAACGAATTAAAAATTTGGGTCTGATGTTACTGCTGATTATCAGTTTGTGATCACTGAAGAACTGACAACGGCCCATATTCCTGGAGCAGGGCCCTGAATTGGCCGATGCCGCCACATTTCCAGATGTCCTCCTGGAAGTGGCGCCAACAAATCCCTGATGTCCTGCACGGAGGTCATCGAGTCTCTAATCTCTGTTTTCATCCCCTGCTTTGCCGCTTGTCACTTGTCAGGAACTCAGGATCTAGTGGCGCCAACAATTCCCTGATGTCCTGCACGGAGGTCATCGAGTCTCTAATCTCTGTTTTCATCCCCTGCTTTGCCGCTTGTCACTTGTCAGGAACTCAGGATCTGCTGCTCTTGGTTCATTCCCACAGGAGCGCTTTTACAGTAGACCATGATACCAAAAGATAATAGGTATTATGGATACAATCTGACCTTTCATTTAAACGGGTGGCACTGTAATCAGTCTCTAAATTAAAGGGCAATTAGATCAACAAAAAGAGGTGAAGCGGTGTGTGCTGTATCTTCGCCGGTGTCGCTCTCCGTCCAGCACACTGCCCTCGATCAGATCATCGCCGGCGACGTTCTCGGTTCAGCTGGCAAATTAGGTCCTTGCCACAGCCCTTCCCATATGAATCTTCACCGACGCCGATCCGTTACGTGCACTCTTTTGCCCCCTATCGGTCTGCTATTGGTTTTGCGGCGACGTCGTCTCTGCGCTACCTCGGAGCCCCAGTACGCGGAGAAGATTAAAGAAATGAAAACGAAAGAAGAATTAGGCCTCCGTTCTCTAAGTTATCCGAGTTATCCGTGAAATCTCACATGTCGTACCTTATTTCTGGAGTACTGTGTGCTTGCCGTATCAGTCCCTGGATCAGTAGCTGATACGCACACACATCCACAGAATGATCTCACAACTGCATACTCTTTATTATAATACCAAGTCTCATACAAACTTGTATATTACAAAAGGTCTTTTTACAATGGCCAAAGGCCTTATTACAACACGACACAAGCACTCTACTGGAGTGCCACTGAGGACAGTAGCACTGCACTACAACTACTGCAACGGAAGACAGAAGCGACTCCACTCCAACAGGCAAACTTGCGGGCAGGCTGAACCCTACTATTCCTCTCCATCGGCTTAGAAATCAAACTCTGGCTCATCTTCTGAATGATTCAAGCAAGAGTGAGTACTTAAGGTACTCAGCAAGCCCTAACACGAGAGGTAAAATATGCAAAGGTATTCACAAGGGCAAGGCTGAGGTTTTTGTCGCGTCGGCGAAAAGCCAACTTTATGCAAGGTTGTTTTGAAAACAAAACTTTTCGCAAATTCTAATCAAATATCTGTAAAGATTAGTGGGGTTGGGCGACCCTAGGGGAGATGCATTCATCCCGCCAGTGCCTCAAGTTTTATCGCTGGCCGACAACTAGCACACGACTCTAAACCGGTGTTTTCCAAAAACACGCCAAGGATTACTCACGCGGAAAAATCTAATCATAGTGTGGCCAATGCTTTCGCGTTGTCCAATACCGTGGAACACGGCTATCCGGATAGATTCATAACCTTGGCCGAGGGTGCACAACTTTACCCACAAGGTGGTCCAGTCCGCCCTATCGTCATAGTTTGGACTGTCCCACTAATGGTTCCGTACCTACTTGGTACCACCACGGCATCCCCCACGGACATCACCAGGGGCTTCATAATTCAATAAGATGGCCAGATTCATAAATGCCAGATCTCGAACACCCACCAACGAACGAGTCTTCTCCTGGGATTCCGTTGCAATCTCTCGCCTCCAGGGGTACCGGGTGAGTACTAGTAGGGTGTGGTTCCAATCCCATGCCCATTCATGGCTTGTGGATGCGCGTAAGGTGCTAAGCAAGGGCGGCTGTAATACCCTACTTTTCAGAGGCAGAAGAAAAAGGAAAAGAAGAAAAACAAATAAATAGATAAAGATCAAAAGAGACAAAAATCACTCCAAATTTAAACCTTTTCTAAACCCTTACCTTCCATGAATTTTCCCAAAATAAAATTTCACTAAATAATTGAACATAGTTTGAATTTGGGATTTTTGGAAAATAAAATATGTGCTCAAGTGCTTGTCTACATTTAAAAGTTCACTAAAACTTGAACTTTTTGAATTTACAACAAATTAAATAAATTTGTCCGAGTTTGAGCTAATACACTTGAATTTTCAAAAGTTTGAAATTTTAAATCTGCATAAATATCATCATATGCATCTCTGCCTTTCAAATGATTTAATTTGAGTGTTTGTTTAAAACTTGTGTTTGTTTGAATTCAAAATCCTTCAAATTCAAATTCCAGGAAAATGAAAAGTCTCTTCCTTTTCCTAAACCATTTCGGGCCGAAACCGTTCCTCCGGCCCAGCCTGTTTTTCCTTTTTCTTTACTTTTTCCCCGCCGCGTCTGGGCCGCGCCCGTTCTTCTGGCCCAGTAGCAGCCCGCATGGCCCGTCTTCCTCTTCTGTCACTGACGTGCGGGCCCCGCCCGTCAGCTTCTTCCTCCGCGTGGCGCGCCACCGCGCCCGGGCCCCGGCCGCCGACCCGCCTCCGCCGGAGCCGCTGTCCGGTCGCGCCACCGCCTTCCTGTGCCGAACCGACTTACAACGTCGATAAAAGGCGCCGCGCCCTGCTTCTCTCTCTCTCCCGTTCTCTCTCTCGCACTTGAGCTCCTCACCGGAACCTAGGGTTCCGGCGAGCGACGTCGCAGCGCTTCCCGGCCTCCCCCGCCACCACCGCGCTGTCGGTAAGCTGCACCGCGTCACCCTCTCTCTCCTCCACTCCTCCTCTCCCTCTCCCGTCGCGTGCTCAAGCACCTCACCGAGCTCCGCCGCCCGCCATTCAATCTCTCCGTCGCCGGCCACACCCTGCCCCTCTTCCACTTGCCCAAGAACACGGTGAGCGTCACGGCGCCCCCCTCCTTCTTTTCCTCCGCTCCTTTCCCCTCTTCCCCGCGTGCGCGCGAGCTTCCCGTTGCACGCCGCCGCCACAGCCATCTCCGGCGGGCCCTCGCCGCCGCTCTCCTCCTCTCCGTCGTCGATGCGCTCGACCACGGCTTCGTCTTCGCACGCGCTTCCCCGGCGACCGCTCCCCGCGACCCTGCTCCGCTCCCTCGCGCCGCCGGCGAGCTCCCCGGCGAGCCCCCGCCACGGGCCGCCCTCCAGGTTCACCGTGGACCAGTGGACCACGACTCCGGCCCGGTCCACGGGTCCATGGACCTATTCCACAGCAATTCCCAAACAAAAATAAATCGTTTTCTATATATGACGTCAGCCTCACGCAATAATCCTTTTCCTTCACGAAAATAAATCCAAATTCCAGAAAATCCGCGGGCCCTGTACATTTTGCAGATAAGCCCCTGACCTTTTCAATAATCTTGTTTAAGCCCTGCATTTTTACAGAAAAGTACCTAAACTTTTCTGTAATTATGTTTTAACCCCTGACTTTTTGCACCCAGACCCCTAAACTTTTCCATAATTACAGATAGGTCCCCAGACTTATTCTGTAATTACACTTAAGCCCTCAAAAACCTTTTTATACTTACAAACCAGCCCTCTATCCTTTAAAAGTCCATATCTTTTTAATCCGAACTCCGTTTTGGGTGATTCTTGCGCCCACGGGTTCGTGGAATCGCGAAGTACCTCATGGTACTGTTCTTGAAGCCCCACACTAGGTTTAGAAATCTTTACCTCCTAAAAACATCTCTCACTCCTTACATCTTTTCTCAGCAGATCATGCGATGATCACGCATGTCACAAATATCTGCGCATGTAAACTTAACCCATCCTATGATGTTATTCCACCTAATGTCACCCAAAATACCCTCACTTATTATATCGATTCCGAACAGATCATGCGATGATTGATCTTGAATATCTCGAGTACTCGTTCACCCTAACCTAACCGACACACATGATACTTTTCTGCCTAGTATCTTTCTTATCACAAACCCAATCTCGAACCTAACCCAAGCCAATCACCCCTCGCTCAATCAAACCTACCCATCTTATGGTACTAATCTGCCTAATATCTTCCTTATCACAAACCCTACTTCATCCTTGTAGTCCGCATTCATTCTTATGCTCACTGTCTATAAACCTAGCAAACCTTAGTGTCATCTCACTTCAAATCAAGTAACCGCCTTTCATCGAAAATTCGACCTGACCTTAACCTATATCAATCATCACTCGATCAAACCTAACCTAGTATCCTCGCCCAACCCCTTTTGATTTATTGCTCTGCTCTTTTAATTGATCTTCTATTGGATCTTATTGGAGTCATCTGGTATTTTAGTTGCCAGCTGCTTTTATTTGAATTTGGCATTTTATTTGCAGCCATGCATTCATATCACGCATAATCACGTACACCCGCTGCATACAACTTCGCCTGCATTCATGCATGTTCTTTTTATAGAAATAATGTAGAAGCTTGCATATTAGATATGCACGCAACCACCATCAATGAAGCGCATGCATCTCATCACCATCACCCCAAGACGTTCACCCAACGAAGACCATATGCATAACCACACGCCCATGTTCATATATCAGAGGAAATAGATAACTAATAACTTGTCTAGGTGAATATGGCCCTTACAAGGCCAGGAATATCACCTAGGGCATGTAACCTGACCTGCATCAAATATGCTGCATCATACATAGATCATGTCTCTCCTTCTTCCTCGAGTTTCTTTCGGATCTTATTTGGTTTTCCTCGGTCTTTATTTCTTTTGTCCTTTTATTTCTTTTGCGGTAGTTTATACGTACTGTTTTATGCGCTAGTTTACGCGAGAGTCGAGGAAGAGCCGAAAGAATTCGAAGAGCTGCTGAGGACTTGAAGCGCGAAGACCAACCCAGAGATACAAGCTCCAAGCACGAAGAGCAACTCAGAGAATCAAGCCTCGAGTCAGAGTTTGAAGATTAGGAAAGCGATTTGCAGGCAAGCCCTAACTCCCATTGATCATGTTGATCCTATGTTTGCAAATAATCCCACATAGAGCTTGATTTCAAATAAAGCATGCATGGTATTTAAAGATGATTTAAATGCTTAGAACGACCTAAGTACTTGTTAATAGCCACGCCTTGATATTGCTTATCCTAATCTCCTTGATAAACCTAGGAACCACCATCATTAATTCTTAATGATGAGTGGATCAATATGCCGCTTAGGATTCATTCACCGTGTACTTAATAATTTGACACACATGCTTTTGTGAAAACGTGTGCGTGCTTGGTGTTGGGTGAGTAAAGTGAAAATGGGTGGGACTAGTAAGTGCAACCCATAGTGGGGGTATGTTTTAGACGGGTGCAAGCGAGGTAGTCCTCAGTGGGGAGACTATCTCTGGGACGCTACTCCTCGCAGGAGGGTAGCTATTGAAGATGCTTGCATCGGTCGTATAAGGACCGGTTCTTGTGCCGTCTGGCCTAGCAGCAGTGCAACCACGAGGCCCTATTATGGGTAGGGTTTGGAACCACACCCTACCAGTGATCGCCCGGTACCACCAGGAGGCAGGGAGTTGCAACCGGAAGCCAGGAGAGGATCTTGACGAGGTTGGCGTCGGGTCTGGCAAGTGAAAGTTGATGGCCATGATATTTATATTGATGTGAAGCCCCTGGTCGCTGATTTTCCGGGGTGGTACCGAGGTGACACTGGGCAGGTACGGGACCATTAGTATCCAGTTTCCGAACCAGTGCACTGGGGAGGACTGGGTACCCTTGTGGGGAAAGTGTACAACCTCTACAGAGGATAAGAATCTATCCGGATAACCGTGTTCCACGGTATTGGACAACGCGAAAGCCATGACCACACAATGATTAGATTTTTCTGCGTGAGTTATCCTTGGCGTGTGTGTTTTTGGAAATACGCCGGTTTGGAGCCGTGCGCTGGTTTCCTGCCAGCATTAAAAATTGAGGAACTGGCGGGATTGAACCATTATCTCCCCCAGGGCCGACCAACCCCACTATATGATAACAATCCTGACTTAGTTTGCGAACTGGTTTTGTTTTTTCAAAAACAACCCTTGCATAAAATTGGCTTTCCGCCGATACACTGAACCATCAGCCTCATCCTTGTTTACACCCCTGCATGTAATTACCCCTTGTGTTAGGGTTTGCTGAGTACATTATGTACTCACGGTTTGCTCTTAACGTTTTTAGCGAGAGAAGCTTCCGTAAGAGACAACGGCGATTGGTTTTCGTTCTCCACTCAAGTCTGCCTGTAGGCTTGGGCCGTGTTTCCGCTGATTGTCTGCATCACCATTAGTCGGTCGGACGGACTTGGATAGTTCAGTATCCTTGTCGAACCGCCATTAGAGGTGATATCTCAGGTATTATAATATTTACCTATACAAAGTATGCTTTCGATTACCATATCTGTGTTCTTGTGCGTATCAGCTACTGATCCAGGGACTGATACATGGTGCACAACATGCTCCAGAAATTTGGGGTATGACAGCGGCACAAGAACCGGTCCTTATACGACCGAACCAGGCATCTTCAATAGCCAATCCTCACGAGGAAAGGCATCCCAGAGATAGCCTCCCCACTGAGGACTACCTCGCCTGATCCCGTCAAAACATTCCCCGCTATGGGTTGCACTTATCATTAAACCACCCACTTTTCACATTTACGCACACCACCAAGACACACGCATTTTACACGAAAAACATGTGAGCAAGATTAATTAAACACATGGTGAAAGTCCTAAGTGGCAAGGCAATCCAACATATCATTAAGTAATTTAATGATGTTGGTTCCTATGGTTAACAAGGAATCAGGATAATCAATATCAAGGCAAGGCAATCAAATAATACTTAGGACATTCTAGCATTTAAATCACGTTTAAATACCATGCACGTTTATTTAAAAACAGGCTCTAGATAGGATTATTTTGCAATCATATGATCAACATGATCAAAGAGAGGTTAGGACTTGGCTTCAGCAAAATCTTACTCTTCTAATCCTTCCTCGTATTCCGGATCCTCGGGCTCTTCCTCGAAAGCTTGATTGTCTAACAATAAACGAAAATAATACTACCGCTTAACAAACAATTAACAATCGATAAATCAAATAAAATCCAAATGAAATCAGAGGAGAGTTGATTTTGATGGCACTGGATAGAATAGGATTTTTGATGAATTTTGGCGCAAGATTCGCCAAAATTGGAGTTAGAATGAAAAAGATATTGATTTTTGAAGTAAAAGAAAGGAAATTGATCAGGATTTGATTAACTTAATTAAGTATAATCATCATCCTGATTTTCCAGAGGTGCACAATGGTTGCAAGGAGGTTAGAAAAGAATATAGGATTTTTGGGAATTTATTTGGAATTTTCTGATATTGGAAAAGTGTTCGAAATTGATTTCTGTGTACAACTCGGGTGTACTTAGCATTTTGTGCTGCGTGTGAGAGGCTGACATGCGGGTCCAGAGGGGCCGGATCACTGTGCACTACTGTTGTGTGGACTGGGTCTACAAGGGCCGTGGACTGGGATGCGTGTGCGGGTGGTCCACGGTGCGCCGGGCGCACCGCGTGGCGCGATGACCCGGTCGCTGCGGGCCCAGGGCGCCGACGTGGCAGCCACGTCAGACGACCGCGCGACTCGGTCAGAACGCGGCGGTGCGGCTCCGGAAAGCTCGCCGGCGGGAGCTGCGGTGGTCGGAACGGGGAGCGGAGGGCACCTACGGACTCTATGCGCGACGGCGGACTTGATGCTGCTTGGTGTCGTCATAGAAAATACCTAGGGCGACGCTGCGAGCTCGCCGGAGTGCGGCGGCGCGTCGGAGTGCGCGGGGAAAAAGGTGTGCGCGCGTGCGAGTGCGTGCTTAAGTGGGTGCGGACGTGCGCGTGCACGCGTGGAGGCTGTGGGTGGCCCTGGCGTGGCTCGATGAGGCCCGGAGGGTGGCCGGCATCGGAGAAGACGGCGGCGGAGCGGCTGCGCGCAGTGCGCGAGGGCCTGAGGGGCGTACGGAGGGAGAAGAGAGGGTGCAGGAGAGGGAGAGAGAAGCGGAGGTGGTCACCGTGAGCTCAAACGGAGCGGGGAATGGCGGAGGGTGGCGGGAGAGCTCGCCGGATCTTGGCCGGAGTTGGGAGAGGGGAAAGAAAAGAGGATTGGAGCTCGGGTGTGCGCGCGGGGAGTGAGCGGGAGATGCAGAGTGATGGAGGAGGAGAAAGGAAGGCGCCGGGGTCCTATTTAAAGCCGCGAGAGGTCGGTTCGTCGCGGGGAAAAATCTCCGGCTCCGGCGAGATATTTTCTCGCTGGATTGACGTTGATGCGACGGGGAAAGGCGGTGGCAACTTGGTGATGCGGGCGCGGAAATGGCGCCAGTGCCTTGGATGCGACGAGACGGAGCTGTGGCTGACGGAGTGTCGTACCCCATTTCTGGGGGACTAGTGCTTACCGTATCAGTCCCTGGATCAGACGCTGATACGACAATTTCACAGAATGGCATCTCAGAGTCATACCATTGATAATAATACCAAGTCTCATCACAAGCCTTTATATTACAAAAGGTCTTTTTACAATGGCCAAAGGCCTTATTACAACACGACACAAACACCACACTGGAGTGCCACTGAGGACAATAACACTGCACTACAACTACTGTAACGGAAGACTGAAGCGGGGACCACACTACAGGCAGACTTGCGCGCGGACGGAACCCTACTCATCATCACCATCACCTTGGAAGTCGTACTCTGGTTCTTCTTCTGAATGATTGAGGCAAGAGTGAGTACATAAGGTACTCAACAAGTCCTAACACAAGGGTAGAAAGTATGCAAGGGGGAGGTCAAGGATAAGGCTGGGGGTTTGTCATATTGGTCGAAAAGCCAATTTTTATGCAAGGGCTTGTTTGAAAAGCAAAGCAACTTTGCAAACTAAGCCAAATAAGATTTTTGAATTAGTGGGGTTGGTTGGCCCTAGGGGAGATGCATTCATCCCGCTAGTTCACAAGTTTTAACGCTGGCCGACAACCAGCACACGGCTCCAAATCGGTGTATTCCAAAACACACACGCCAAGGATAACTCACACAGAAAATTTAATTATTTGTGTGGCCATTGCTTTCGCAATTGTCCAATGCCGTGGAACACGGCTATCCGGATAGATTCAACACTCTGCAGAGGTTGTGCACTTTACCCACAAGGTATACCAGCCTTTGCCATCGTCATAGTTTAGACTGGCATACTAATGGTTCCGTACCTACTTGGTTCCGTACCACGAAAAATCCACGACCAGGGGCATCCATTCACCATAGGAATAAGGGCCACAGGCCATCACCAATTGCCAGACGCTAACGCCAATCTCGTTAGGTCTTCTCCTGGCTTCCGCTGCGACTCCCGCCTCCTGGTGGGTACCGGGTGACACTATAGTAGGGTGTGGTTCCAAACCTTTCCCATACAAGGCATGTGGTTGCACGATGGGTGCTAGGCAAGGCGGCACATGAACCGGTCTTTATGCGACCGAAACAGGCATCTTCAATAGCCAACCCCCACAGGGATGGCGTCCCAGAGATAGCCTCCCCACTGAGGACTACCTCGCCTGTTCCGCCAAAAACATACCCCACTTCGGGTTGCATATTATCACTAATCCCACCCAAGTTCACATTTACGCACACCACCAAGTACGCACACATTTTAACACAAAACATGTGTAGCAAGATTAATTATACACACAGTGCAATAAAGTCCTAAGCAGCATTTTCATCCAACATATCATTAAAGATTAATGATGTTGGGACCTAGGGTTATCAAGGATTTCAGGGTATAAGCAATATCAAGGTAAGGCATTCAACAATTACTTAGGACATTCTAAGCATTTAAATCATTTATAAACACTATGCATGTTTATTTGAAAACAAGCTCTAATGTAGGATTATTTGCAAACATAGGCGCAATATGGTCAAGGGGGTTAGGACTTGCCTTCAAAGTCTTCTTCCTCTAGTTCTTCCTCGTAGTCGGGGTCCTCGTGCTCTTCCTCGAACGTTTGGTTATCTAACGATCAAAAGTAAATAAGGGCGAATAAATCTACCGCTCAAGCAAATAACATTCATTAAATAAAAATAAGATCCAAATAAACAACAAATAGAGATGGCTCTGGCGTAAATGAAGAGACAACGGTGTTAGAAGAATTTAAGTGAAAGAATTTCTGGATTCGGAATTGAGATGAAGTAGTTACGGATTTTTGAATGTAAAAGAAAGGAAATTGATTAGGATTTGATTATCTTAATTAAGTAAAATCAACATCCTAATTTTCCAGAGGTGTACAAAGGTTGCAAAGTGGTTAGAAAAGAATATAGGATTTTTGGGAATTTATTGGGATTTTTCTGCTATTGGAAAAGTGCTCGAAATTGGTTTCTGTGTACAAATCTTGGGTGCACCTAACAATCTGCTCTGTGTGTGAGAGGCTGACGTATGGGCCAGAGGGGCCAGAACACTGTATGCTACTGTTTGGTGAACTGGGTCTATGGGGACTGTGGACCGGGGCGCGAGAGGGAGAGGTCCACGGTGCGCCGGGCGCACCGCGTGGCGCGACGACCCGGTCGCTGCGGGCCTGGGGCGCCGACGGGGCAGCCACGTTGGACGACCACGCGACCCGGTCTGAACGCGGCGGCGCGGCGCCGGAAAGCTCGCCGGCGGGAGCTACGGTGGTCGGAACGGGACGCGGAGGGCCGCTGCAGATTCTACGCGCGACGGCGGACCCGATGCTGCTTGGTGTTGACGTGGACAGGGGCTAGGGCGGCGCTGCGAGCTCGCCGGAGCGCGGCGGCACTCGGGTGCGCGCGGGGAGAACGACGCGCGCGTGCGCAGGGGTTGACTTGGGGGCGTGTGGACGTGCACATGTGCGCGCGCGGGCTGTGCGTGGCCTCGGCGAGGCCGGGGAGGGCTCCGCGGCGGCCGGAGATGGAAGAGGGAGGCGGCGGAGCAGCTGCGCTCGGTGCGGGCAGGTCTCGGGTGCGCGGGGAGGAAGAAGAGGGGCGCAGGTGAGGGAGATGAGAGCGAAGAAGCTCACCTCGAGCTGGATTGGAGCGGGGAGCGATGGAGAAACAGCGCGGGAGTTCACCGGAGTGTGGCCGGAGATGGGGAAGAGAGAGGGAAGGAGAGCTTGGGCTGTGCGGAAAGGGTGAGCGGTGGCGGAGTGACGGAGGAAGAGAGGAGAGAGCTCAGGGGCGTGCTTTATAGCCGCGCAAGGGCGGTGCGCGCGGGAGAAAAATCTCCAGCTCCGGCGAGATATTTCTCGCCGGACTGGACATCGACGTGACGCGCAATGGCGGTGCGGGGGCGCTGGCGCGGGCGCGGAGTGGCTCCAGTGGGTTGGATGCGACGAGATGGCGCTGTGGCTGACGGAGGAGGGTAGCAGGGCATGGACGTCGTCGGGGAGCTCGCCGGGATTAGGGTTAGGATGGACGGGGCGGCGCTGTGCGACGAGACGGGACGGGGAGGGGCCGGTGTGGCTCACGTGAGCGGAGAGGACGGTCCCTGTGCAGCGGATCGACGCGTCGACGGACTCCGGCAGCCCGGTATGGCAGCGGCGGAAATCACGCCGGCGTCGCCAGGAGGAAGACGACGACGCGGGCCCCACCTGTTGGCGACACAGAAGGGGGAACGGGCCGCGTCGTGCTGGGCCGGGAGGAAGTGGGCCGAGAGCGGGCTGGCGCGGTGAAGGAGAAAAAGAGAAAAAGGAAAAGGAAGATTGGGCCGGCTGGAGATTTGGCCCAACACGGTTTTTGGAGCTGGTTTTGATTCAAACATTTCTGGAATTTGAATTTGAAGGCAATTCAAATTCGGACAAAAACAAAAACCAAACAAACACTTAAAATAAAACGATAAACTCCAAAAATGCATATGGTGAGCTTTGTGCATGATTTAAAATTCAAAAATTTTATTTCTGGGCTCTAACTAAACCTAGCAAATTGTTTTTAGTTGAAAATTTTTGAAAGGGGCAAATTTTAGGGGTTTTAAAATGGGCACAAAATTGAGGGTGCTACACAGGAGGAGGGCAGCGAGGCATGGGCGTCGTCGGGGAGCTCGCCGGGGTTAGGGTTAGGAGTGACGGGCGGTGCTGTGCGACGAGATGGGACGGAGAAGGGGCGGTATGGCTTACGCGAGCAAGAAGGACGGCCGCTGTGCTTGGACAAGACGAGGCGGAGTGGGGAGACCGGCCGGGATGGGCGCTCGCGGATTTCTCGCCGGCGACGCGAGGAGGAAGACTGACGCGGTGGGGCCCACGCGTCAGCGACACAGGAGAGAGGCGGGCCGGGGTGAGGGAGGCTGGGCCGCAACGGGCCGGGTGCGGGAGAGGAAAAAGGAAAGAGAAAAGGAAAAAGGAAGTTGGGCTGGCTGAGATTCGGCCCGAAACGACTTTTGGAGCTGGAAATGGTTTGAACTTTCTAGAATTCGAATTTGAAGGAATTTCAAATTCGAACAAAAGCAAAAACCAAACAAACACTCAAAAGAAAGACAATAAACTCCAAAAAAATGCATATGATGGGTTTTGTGCATGTTTTCAAAATAATTTTTTTTAAAAAAAATTGAGGTGGTTTGGCTAACTTTAATCACACACTTTATTTTAATTTGTTCCAAACTTTAAAAATTTCAAATTTTTAATGAATTTCAAATGAGAGCAAAACTCAGGGTGTGACATCACAGCAGGTGGAGCCATTGCCTGATCAGATGGGATTAATTGCGATGCAATACGTGCGCAATGCTCGTTGATTTTCTCTGGCCCCTCATGCTTGCGTAATCTAATCAAAAGATTGAATTGTTAATAATAATTTTATTTCGTGCCCTTGTTGATATGGTTGTGGGGCATGCACATCGATTGTGGCAGGGCAATTCGAGTTCATCAATCTGTGCCCGCGTTGCTCACCGCAAACCTAGCACTGCCGCCGGGCCGAGGCCACAGGCAGAGGAGAGATGAGAAAATAAGGTTAGACGAAAGGGTATTAATCGTATTCCAATAATACCCATATGATACTCATGATACCTGACCATGATACTTATACTACTAGTGGAACGAAAAGGTATCATGATTAAGATCTGAACCCTTGAATGCATGGAATAAACGGTGTGCAATCATTTGGGTCTACCGTAAAAGAGCTCTTCCCACAGAAGCGGCCAATGCTGCAATTTTGTTAGCTTATTGAATTGTTGTTCTCTAGATTGCCTTCGAGCCCAAAAAAAAAAAAAGTGTTAATTTCACAAGGAGACTTGCCAATCAAAATTAAATAAAGAAAGAAATCAATGTTGATTGGCCATCAGATTTTCCTTTTTTTTCTTAGAAAAAAAGATGTAGACGATGGCACTAAAAAGGAAAACAGTTATGCATAAGGCTTCAAATCCGCAAGGTTGACAATGTCTAGCAACTGTAATGCACTCCGTGTGTGGCTGATTGGCTGACTTCAGGGTCCAGGCCGGCGGATGGAATATTCAGATGAAGCTGCATGATTGTAGCCTAGATTCGAGTTAGCTAGCTCGTCACACTTGAACAGAAGAAGTGATTGCTCGTGCTATGAACAAGCAACGTTTGCAACTTTGACGCAAATCCTCAAAACACCTGAACTGAAGGATCTGATTACAACGAAGGAAGAGGCACACGTGACTAACCTCCTTCCATGGCAACAACCGAGGATCAGGAACAGCGCTATGTGATCAGTGTTAAGAATACTTAAAGTTAAGTGGGCTTTACACCTTCACCTTCTTACCCCTGAAGGGTCACACCTATCTCTATATATATGTATCTAGTGTACTCACAATTGATTGATGATGAGAATGAGAAAGAGACCGTAAGATCCACCTATACACTGTGTTCATGTGTCTCTCTTTGGGATTAGAGAATACGGATCCGGTGATCCGTGTTTAGATTATTTTTAACACGTTATCAGCACCTTTGCTCTACAATTTTTGGTGAGTCGTTCTAAATTCACATGCATGAGATTAGTTATGTTTACTAATGCTAATCGCCGAAGTGATCTACTAATTGTGAGGAACTTTGACGACGACCATGTGATGAGACAATTGCGGCCCAAGAGTCGTTGGCTGATTCGCCATGGTACTTGGACAACTTCACCATGATCTCCCTGACACCATCAAACAGAACGTCATCACACCGGCTGCAAACAAGTGGTCTTCCTCCTTGACGAACGTCTTCAAGCCGGCATGCCAATCGCAAATCCGAATTGCCCTACACGGCAGACATGGAATCATTGCATAAACGACGGTACACATCCGTTAACTCTCTTTCCTCTACTAATGAAATCCTGCAGATTAGATTGGTAGTACTCGAATTGATGCATGCTACTAGATTGGTTTTTCTAGTACAAAAATCGCAACATAAGGTACATGTCGTTGCTTCTAAGTAGATCTTGCTAAGCTTGAAGTACTACTTGCATGGTAGATTACCTGTGGCAATGTTTTTTCCTTTGGCCACCAGCCATAAAATCTACCGCTTGAAGCGGCCGTCGCTGGCCACCCCATCGTGCACGCCTATGGGCCTCTGCACGTACGCCGGCGACACCATGCACAGGTACGTGCAACCCCAAAGCCTCATCGCAGGCTGTCGCAGACCTAGAACAGCTGTCGCAGTCAGCACGTAGCATTGCCGTTGTTCGCACCTGCGGCCTGAAGCCGCTCGCCAACATGCGCGCGAGCCGTGCTCTCGATCGCGTGAAGCTGCACCGCCGCGCTCACGACCTGTTGTGCACGCCCGAAGTCGAACCGGCGCGGCAACCGTCGGCCACAAAAACAAGAAACGGCAAGCACAATTGCAGTATTGCTGCATCAGTTTCCATGCATGCCGCAGCTTTCCATACATGCCCCGACTAAGTGTTTTCTGGCTTAATTATTTCCATGCATGTGCGCTTCATGCTACCGGCAATTGAGGTGACAAAATAGAAACGTGGGATCTATTACTCCTTTTTTTTCATTGGCTTAATAGCCTACAGATATGCGCATTACAGAATTGATGTGGCTAATTAATTTGAGTTACAAGCTTGCATTGCTTGCAGCCTTTAAACCCCGCGCCAGCAGTCGCTTCATATAACCACACAAGCATGCCTGCTACAACTCGTGATCTCGCGATGGCCCGTGGTGCGCTTCCTGTAATAGCGTCATATGGAGTGCACCTCCTTATGCGCGTGCCGAACTGTGCGCTGGCCACCATCGTCACAGGTTCATCAGTCACACTGTCTCGCAAGGCTCATCGGCTTACATCAGCCGCGTGAGCACACTCGTGCAACTCGCCCTGAAGATAATAAGCTCGCCACAACTGATCCTGGCGGCTCTGCCACAAGTGGTCATGTAATCCTCTGCGCTCCACCACGCTACGGACCAGGATTGCAGCTACTGAAAATCAGGTCGCCTGTTGTGCCCTGACCCTTAACGAGCAGAATCGGTTTAGGCACTGTGACCACGACCCACCCGAAGCTGCGTCGACCCGCGCTCTCACCGTCACGTAGCTCTATGCGCACCTCTGTCACTCTACAGAATAATGCTTCAGAAATTGTTACCCCTGCAGTCATGGTACATTGTGCTATATATTTTTATGCATGCCACATTCAGAAAATATTACGTCTGTGAACGTATTTTTTTATCCTGGGTCCTTCAGCATCTTAGAGCACATCCTTACGGATAAATATATGTGGCTATTTAATCGTATGCACCATGTGTTTTATTTGTGTGAAGTTTTCACATAGGCCCGGAAGCACCTCATGGTTATTAATGTGCTTTTATTTATTTATGTTAGCATATTTAATTTGCTTAAAAGTGATAACTTCCACTTCATGATCAAGGAACTGAATTTCTAGTTTGTATATGCTTTTGCACCCCTTGGAAGCCATACATTACTGGTTTATCTTTGCTTGCATTTCTTGTGTGATTATGTATATATCTAATGGTTATATAGTCCCGAAGTATTACCTGAAGACCACTAAAAATAAAATCACAAAAATGCTCAAGGAAAACATTGGGAAATTAGTGAAAAATCTATGAATATAGATAAGACCACTGTCCGCTCTTGCACTCTCTTCTTGCATTTTGTCTTCTTTTCCTGAAGTAAAATGACTGCAAGGAACTGGATGGCCTATTATGAGATCACGTTTCAGGGATCCTATCTTGAATGACATTAATCTCTTGTCATTGTTATTATCATATAAAATTAAAATTTAGGCTTATAGTATCAGTCAGGCTAGTATGATCAGAAGTTGGCGTCAATTTATTTGCTGCTGAATAAGCAAGACTGAGCTATGTTTTTTCGTAGAACCAAAGCTTCCTGACTATGTGCATAAGACAATACGACTCTCTTAATGTGAAATGTCTATACTCTGAGATATATTCTAACCCGCTTAATGTGGAATGGCAGAACATACATACTTCCAGAAGAAGCACTAGAATGCTTGTCCCATTTGGCTCTTATTGCTCCGGAAGTGCACATATCTACTCAGAGTTGTTGATAACTATAGTCGCTGAAAAGACCATGGAAATTAGGAGAAAATGTAAGATGTATTGTCAAATATTAAAGTAAGTCTAACAGTAACTTTAGTCCTTGATGGACATGAGAGGTTAAAGTGTAGATTTTTGGCCAGCAGTCCTATGTCTTACACTCTCTTAAATGCCTACAAATAGATATATCTGCAAGATTCTCTGAGAAAGAATGAAAAACATATATGAACCCTGCATCACAAGCTACAAAGCTGGAAGCTAAAGTGAATCCGCACTCACTTATTGAGATCTAGGCTCTGAAATGTCACTTACAGATCATGTGAATAACATAATTAGTGATGTCTCTCCAATATTGATTGGGTAAACGATCTTGAAGATCTTTCGGGTGCATATACCAATCTTATTGATTTTCCTAATATAAGATATCATTTATGTATGAGAGCTGCATTAAGAGTTTTAGAGCTTGTCCTGAAGGATTATTATCCCTGAAGGAAATTTCCCAGATAATCAGTAATTTTATCTTTCTTATTCTACCTAAAGCTTCTCTTCATGCTGAAATATGAACCATTTAATTTCGAGCTTTAAAAGGAACAAGTTAGTGTATGATCCGAGGAGAATACCGGCCTTGAAGGCCGTTGTACCACTGTTATTTTTGAAAACTTGTAATCAAGTATGTGTTGACATAACCCATATTGTGTTGCGTGCTCTTAGAAGCCGACTATCCTCTTGCTATATATTACTCGTTGCCTGAAGTCACGACTGCACCTTGCTTATGTGAAAAGTACATGTCAACCTAATGGGAGTTAGTTGATGTGGTTTATCCTCACTCATAAGGATTATACCCAATCATTTGTTGCAAAATATAGCGTTAAATGACCCATTTTTTCAAGATGGTATGAGTAAAATAGGGTCAACATTATCGGGCAACAATAAACGAGCTGGACTATAAAACAACTCTGCATCGAGAAATCTTTACTTAGTAATGACTGCCAGAAGCAGCATATATCTTGCTACATATTTATCTCACATCTCTTAATACGCCTGAAAGCCCAATGCCACCACAAATTGCCTCTTATTTAGTGTGCCTTGAAGTGCCATGATCTATCTGCATATTGATCAATCAAAGGTCAATTTATATTAAAGGGCATTTGTGGGAAACATTCCCGAAGAAACTATCATGGCTAAAATTTATTGCAAAAATGTTTGCTTAAGGTTGTCGAGTCTAGAAGACTATATAAATTGTAGCACATAACAATGCAGACTTGTATTTGTTGGTTCTAACTAGAAGTTGGAGGCCAAACCTCCAGCAGGAGGAAACATGCAGATTTTTATGCCACTGCATTGATAAGTCATGCTAATTGCATATAAATGATAACCCCTCTCCTTGAAGTGCATAAAATTTTCCAATTACATCACCACCGTAGCATACCTGTATGGGCCACCACCTGTAGTTGGGGATATATATTGGATATGAAGTTCCTTTTGAGCCCATGATATAGGGATTTATAGTATGCTATTTATAATATCTCGGCATTAGGGGGAGAAAAATGCCCATTGAATGGAATGCCTTGATATTTCTGAATAAAAATGCACAAGCCTTGTTAAACTTGTAGTTTAACTTCTACTCTTACATGCTTATAGTATGCCAGAAAATATTTGATGTAATGAGGAATAACGTGATATGACTTTATCAGAAGTAAATGCTTCTACCTGAAGTAGATGTGGATACACCCGGGATGAAAAATAGTATCTACATTTGACTTATTGGCAATTGATCTAATTTTGCGGGGACGCCTGCGAATAGAAGATCCGTCGGCCTTGGTCAAAGCATATTCTCATGAAAAAAAATTCACCGTGTGTGTGATAATATACTCCTTTGATTCTCTTGAAGAGAATTCAACCCTGAAGGTACCTCCAGCAGAGGTTTGACCCAGCGACTACTGCATGCATATTATATCGCTGGAAGAGCAGAACTATGATACCCTAATTTCTGAGGTACTTGAATCCACCGTATCAGTCCCTGGATCAGACGCTGATACGGATATTCTCACAGAATGGCATTTCAGAGTCATACCTTTATTTATTACCGAAGCTCATTACAAGCCTTTTTCTTACATAAAAGGTCTTGGATATGGCCAGAGGCCTTACAACTCAACACATCACACCACAGTGGTCATCGCTGGGAAGCAGCAATGCCACATTTTATTCTACGCAACGGACGGCAGAAGCAGATCCACTCCACTGGCAAACTTGCGCGTGATGACCCTAGTCTTCTTCGCCATCGGCTTGAAAGTCGTATTATGCTTCGTCCTCTGAATGATTGATTTAGATGGGGAGTGAGTACATAAGGTACTCAACAAGTCCTAACACAAGGGTGACTCATATGCAAGGGTGTTGCCAAGGAATAGGCTGAGGGTTTCCATTGATCGGCCGAAAAGCCAATTTTCGATGCAGGGGTTTGTTTTGCAAACCAAAACATTTTGTAAAGCTCTAAGTCAAAATTGATAAGAACTTAGTGGGGTTGAGTGGCCCTGGGGGAGAATAATTCCTTCCCGCCAGTTCCCAAATTTTAACGCTGGCAGACAACCAGCACACGGCTCCAAACCGGCGTTATTCCAAAAACACACACGCCAAGGATAACTCACACAGAAAAACTAATCATTGTGTGGCCATTGCTTTCGCTTTGTCCAGTGCCGTGGAACACGGCTATCCGGATAGGTTTTACACTCTGCAGAGGTTGTACACTTTACCCACGAGGCATGTTAGACCTTCCCACCGTCGTGGGTCGGAAAGACACGCTAATGGTTCCGTACCTGCCTAATATCACCACAGTACCACCTCGGAAAATCAACGACCAGGGGCTTCACATAGGCATAGCATAGCCAATAACTTTCACTTGCCGGATCCAACGCCAATCTCGTCAAGATCTTCTCCTGGCTTCCGATTGCAATTCCCTGCCTCCTGGTGGTACCGGGCGATCACTAGTAGGGTGTGGTTCCAAACCCTGCCCATACAGGGGCTCGTGGTTGCACTAAAGTGCTAGGCAAGGCGGCACATGAACCGGTCCTTATACGACCGAAGCAAGCATCTTCAATAGCTACCCTCCAGCGAGGAGTAGCGTCCCAGAGATAGCCTCCCCACTGAGGACTACCTCGCTTGCTCCCGTCTAAAACATAACCCCACTATGGGTTTTACTTACTCAGCCCACCCCTTTTATTTCACACACACATCACCAAGTCTCACTCACACATTTTCACACTTAAAAGCAAGTGAAGCAATATTATTAATTACACAGGGTAATAGAACCTAAGCGGCAATATTTTCCAACAAATCATTAAAGATTAATGCTGTTGGAACCTAGGGCTAACAATGGATTAAGGATAGCAATAAACAAGGCATGGCTTTCAACAATGATAGGTTACTCTAACATTTGAATCATTTTAAAAGACTATGCATGTTTAATTTGCACACAGGCTCTATATAGGATATTTTGTAAGAATTAATTAGGATAAATATGATCAAGGTGGTTAGGACTTGCCTTCACCAAAATCTTCCTCCTCTAAACCTTCTTCGTAGTCGGGGTCCTCGTGTTCCTCCTCGAAGACTTGATCACCTATCGATTAAATAAAAGAAAAGCTAAATCTACCGCTTAACACTCAATTAAACAATCATTAAAATAAAATAAATAAAATAAAATACTACACTGAAGGTGGTTTTGATGGAATATGATAGAGGATGATTTTAGATGAACAATGGTGCAAGAACCATTAAATTTGGAGTTAAAATGACAAAGATATGAATATTTGAATTTAGGAGAAAAGGGGTTAAATTAGGGGTAGATTAACTTTAGTTAAGTATAATCTTCACCCTAATTTTCCAGAGGTGCACAAGGGTTGAAAAAGGGGTAGAAATGATTTTGGGAATTTTTGGATATTTTTGGGTATTTTTCTGATATTGGAAATGTGCTCGAAATCTATTTCTGTGTACACTCTCGGGTGTACCCAGCATTTTGCGCTGCGTGGCAGTGGCTGACATGTGGGCCAGCTGGGGCCGGGGGCCCTGGCCATTACTGTTCTGTGGACTCGGTCCATGAGCGTGTGGACCGAGCCGCGCCCGTGAGATGGGTGCACCGTGGGCCGGGTGCGTGGACCGCAGCGAGTGACTGACCGCGCGGGCCCGCGAGTCAGTGACTCCGCGCGGGGTCCCGGCGGCGCCGACGCGGCGGCGGCGGGGGAAAACGCCGCGGCTCGCCGGAAAACTCGCCGTCGTGCGCTACGGTGGTCGGAGAGGGGTACGGAATGGGTGCTCGTGCACTGCTCGCGACGGCGGACAGTGTGGAGGTGCACGTTGACGTGGGCGATGGCCGGAGCGGCGGTGCGACGCTGCCGGAGGGTGGCGGCGCGTCGGTGTGTGTGGTGGGATGCGCGCGCAAGCGCGCGAGCACGAGTTTGTGCAGGGGAGAGGGTGCGCGTTCGCGCGGTGAAGGTGTGGGGGTGCTCGGCGATGTCGGGGAGTGCCCCACAGCGGCCGGCGTCGGAGAGGAAAAGGAGGCGGCGGTGGCGCACGGTGAGAGCTAGGCTGAGGTGCGCGAGGAGGGAGAAGGAGGGGCGCTAGAGGTACGGGGAGGAGTGCGGAGGCTCACCTTGAGCTCGGAGAGGAGTGGGAAGCGTTGGGAGGCGGCGGAATCGCTCGTCGGAGCTTGGCCGGATTTGGGGAAAGAGAAACGCTGTGCTTGGCTGTGTGGAGCGGGGGAGTGGGAGAGAGAGAGCGAAGTGACAGAGAGATGGAGGGGAGAGCTCGGCGCGCTATTTATGGCCGCGCAGAGGCGGTGCTCGCCGGGATATTTCCACCGGAGCTTGGTGGCGCGCGGCGCGAGAGTGGGGGACGGGCGCGTGATGGTGGCCACGCGGCGCGAAGGCGAGAGGGGCCCCGGGCGCGGTGTGGTTGCGCGGGCGCGTTGTCTTGACGCCACTGCGGCGTGGAGCTCGAGCTCGCCGGAATTATGGCGGAGGGGGCTAGGGTTTGGCTTTTGTCGGCGGAATGGGAGAAGGGGGCCCGGACGGGGGAGAGGAGAGGGCAGCGCACGCGACGCGTGGGGAAAGAGAGAGAGAGCACGGCGGCGGAGCAGTACTCCCGTGCCTCGCGCCGACCGGTCGGGCGGCGGCGGCGGCGCGAGGTTGACGAAGGGGCTGGCCCCACTCGTCAGCCTCTCGCGGCTGCGGGCGGGCCGGGCGGAGCTGGGCCGCGGCGCGCGGACGGCCCAGAGGCCGGGCGTGGGAGGAAAGAGAAGAGGGGAGATGGGCCGGGTGCGGGGGAAAAGGGAGAGGCGGCCCATCTAGCCGGAAATTGCTTTATATTTTTCTGGGTTCGGAATTTGGGAGAAATTCAAAGGGATTTGAATTCAAATTTGAAACTGGACTTCAACACTCACTCAAACAATTAAATAAAGGCAATAAAAAGGCAAAAAATGCACATGAGTGTTTCATGCATGGTTTTAATTTCGAGAAAAATTTATTTGAGTCCTATTTTTGATCTAGTCCATTTTTATTATTTGAAAATTTTTGAAAAGGCCCCAATTTTAGGGTTTATCGAGATGGTCAAAAATACGGGTGCTACAGACCTACCCCACTTAAACAGAATCTCGTCCTTGAGATTCCGACTCGCTCTCGAACAGATACGGAAACTCTCTCTTGAGGTCATCTTCTCGTTCCCATGTGGCCTCTGCCTCAGTGTGATTGCTCCACTGTACTCGACAAAATCTTATGGCATTTCTTCTTGTTAGCCGAGTAGCAACATCCAATATCTTTATGGGTCTTTCCTGATATCGGAGATCAGGCTGAAGGTCCATTACTTCAGGGGGTACTATTTCTTCTGAGACCCTCATACATTTCTTTAATTGTGACACATGAAAGACGTTGTGTACGTCGGACATCTCCTCAGGGAGTTCAAGACGGTATGCCACTTTTCCGATCCTCTCAAGTATCTTGAATGGTCCAATATACCTCGGGGCTAACTTTCCCTTAATCTGAAACCTTCGTGTACCTCGAATCGGTGATACCTTGAGATACACATAATCTCCTTTTTCGAAGCTCAACTCTCTACGCCTTGTGTCTGCGTAGCTCTTCTGCCTGCTCTGGGCTGCTTTCAGATTTTCTCTGACTAGTGCCACCTTCTCTTCGGCATCCCTGATGATGGCAGGTCCGAAAAGTGATCTTTCTCCTACTTCTGACCACATTAGTGGTGTTTTGCATTTCCTACCATACAATGCCTCAAATGGTGACATTTGCAGGCTTGTTTGGTAGCTATTGTTGTAGGAAAACTCTGCGAAGGCCAAACTCTTTTCCCAGTCCTTTCCATAGACTAGGACGCATGCTCTCAACATATCCTCCAGAATTTGGTTTACTCTTTCTGTCTGTCCATCGGTTTGAGGATGATAGGCTGAGCTATAATCCAACTTAGTTTTTAGCAAACCATGTAAGCTCTTCCAAAATTTTGAAGTAAACTGTGAGCCTCTGTCGGATACTATCCTGCTCGGAACTCCATGTAGCTTAAGGATGTTATCTACATAGAGCTGAGCATACCTGTCCCCTCTGTAGGCCGCCTTTACTGGTATGAAATGAGCAACTTTGGTCAAACGGCGGCGAGGCGAGAGGGAACAAACCCTGGCAAGCAGAAACCAGGGCGTCGAGCTCAGCTGCTGCGCCGCCATACTCGCACGGCCTCGGTGTTCTCCACCCGAAGATGCCGAGTCCATAACCGAACCCCGACAATTCTGACCCGAACGTTTCTTATCGAGCGTCTACCAAGTACCACAAAGGAGGTCAGGAGATCGCTGTTTTAAACAGCGAGCGACCGCCCCTGACTTGGGGCCGCAGGGCAGGGGCGCCACGACGACTGGGTCCTCTGGTCCGTGACGCCGCCATGCTCTGGCGATTGCTCGCCTCCAAATTGGTTCCTCGCAGCGGCCTCCACGACGGCGACGTATCAGCGTGCTCCGGGCAAAGGGCTGGAAAGTGGAAACATCTGTGGCCGCCTGCCGTTCGCTCGTGCATGACGCGCGCATCGATTATCTGGGAGCCAGCCTCAAAGGGAGGCCAATATGATGCTCGAACGTTCGCACGCACGCAGTGGAGCGAGAGCTGCAAACTCACGTATCGATCTTCATGGTTTTGCCGGCAGAGCGTCGTGGATCGATGGGCCAACAACGCCGTGAACGAGGGAGGGACATGCATTATTGACGAGTCACTGGAGCGGACAGATTTGCTGCAGCTCAACGCAACGGCGAGTCTTTTTCTTTCAGCACCGCAGGGATTTTCTTCACTCTCTGGCGCGCACTTCCCCGAGCTGTTGTTCCTGTGAAGATCAACTTCGTTCCCCTGATGAAGATCAACGTCGACCCCGTGGCCCGACCTGTTGGCGCCGACGGCGTTCGTCACCATGCTCCGGCCGGCCGGGATTCTTCGAGGCGATGACGAAGCCACTTGAACGGAGTTGTCGCCAGAGCCAACGCCGACTGCGAGTTACGGAAGGGGGCTGTCTACATCCCACCCGGGCATCTCCCAGCCCTCCACCACCCGATTTTGCAGCCGTCGGATCAAGAGATCCAACGGCTGCCACACCTTCTTCAACCTCCAGCCCACGCCGTCCTCCCCCCGCCCCTCACCCGCCGCCGCCAGACAACCGCCCCTCAGCCACCTCCCGCCCCGCCGTCGTCGTCCACGCACGCCCCCGCCCTTCCTTGGCCCAACCGCCATCTCCCGCCGCCCGCTCCGGCGGCGTCCCCGCCGCCTCCGCCTCCGCCGTCTCTCCCGCCACCACCGCCGGGCCGGCCTGCCTCCCCTTCTTCTAGGTCCGACAGCCACCGGTGAGCCCCCCGACCCCAACCCCGAACCTCGCCGGAGGAGCTCCTGCTCGCCGGAGATGAAGAAGAAGGGAGAGAGGGTGGGAAGAGAAAAGTCGGGTGGCAGCCTGCTCTCAAATGCCCGGGTTGGTTTTAGCAATCCCCTACGGAAGACGTCCCCAAAGCTGTCCATGCTGCGTCACTCTCCTAGCTACTTAAGCTACGTCAGCTTGATGTGGATCCCAGGAGAAATACGCCAATGCTTTAGTGCATGCATAAGTGCATACGTGAAGATAGAAGCCACATAAGCCAAGGACTGATACAAGAAGGCGTTCCAGCTGCTGGATGATGTATCAGACGAGCCAAGCAAACACGGTGCTTGTTCCCTAATCCCTACTACCACAACTACATCAAGTCGAGAGGGCGGGCACAGCTGACGTGAAGGCCGTGCTATCAAAGGCTCATGGACCGACGAGACCATGAATGAGACGATGCCATCATCAAGGTGTGCAAAGTGGAAGCCCGGAGGCCGGAGGGAGGTCGTCGAGGATGTCCGCGACCGGCGAAGACATGATCTCATCTCGAGAGACCGCGAGACCTAGCAGTTTGGGCAGAAAAAAAAAAAAGAGAGGATGGCGGTGTGGATGATGGACGACGGAGTCCTGAGTTTGTGTGCGCTGTCGCTGATCCCAAATGCAAGTTTTCTAGTGGCGCGGTGATTTGCTCTGTACACATCTTCATCTTGTTCGCGGCACGGCACACACTGACTACTTCATTGAACATAAAGTTATATTGATTCATACTTATAGGGTCCCCATACATATATCGATCTCAGTACAAGTACGCGCGCACACACACACAAACATTTTACTACCATACAACGCGCTTAGGTAGCAGCGGCGCAGTACAAGTACGCACACACACACGTTCAAAGTTATAAACTTACTATTACATTAATTACACTAGTCATTCAACCCGTGCATATGCACGGGCTAGCACCGCTACAAAATACATGAATTACATCTGTTTTGAGAAAGTTCAGTTTAAACCTTTTTTTTATATGCTAATTGGCTTAATAGGTCGTGTGGGATGAGTTGTATCAGATAACTGGTATTCATGATGCATTGCAAAGAAAATTTATTTAATTCCATTACTACAAATTCAGATTTGAGAGAAACTTATGCAGCTACTGAAAGCCTGGTGAAAGAAAAAAAGTTTAGGTAAAAAAAATACAACTGTTTTTGTGAGCCAAGGTAGTATTGATATTGTGTGGGAAAATGAATATACTCATATCCATGTATTCAACTACCATTAGGAAAGGAAAATTTTGTGCGTATTATATTCACAAATGGGCCCCTCATTCAATCCAACAAAATATTTTTTGGATCCGGTCAATTTCTAAGGCTTGATATGCGTTGAATTTCCAGAAAGACATCTAAAACTTTTGTGCTAGATTTTTTTTTTTTGCAAGTCTCTTGGAAAATACCTTATTTTTCATTTTCTCGTAAGTTGCCTGGTCAACATCCAGTGCACCACACACCATCTTCAACCTCTAGCTCAGTTCACCACTCTGCCTTGTGTCCGCCATCATTCGGGGTTTGTGTGGACTGCCCTAGGTTTGTCTCTATTCTCTAATAAGCTGGGCGAAAGACAATAATGGACCACGAAAATTCCTGCAACTAATACCCCAGAGAATAAGTTGACTGAATTCAAAGAAAAAAAAAATAGTCACCTCTGAAGAATATAAAAGGTGCACTTGAAATGTTTGTTCATGCAAATCGTGGCGTCCTTGCTCTTGCACGCTGACATGCATACATGGTTTGCTCTTGAATTCATATTATGTGGCATGAATCTTGCTAGTACCACGTCTGATGCCAGAGTTCTATATATAATACATAGATGGCTAAAACTAATATTGAAACAGAATTATATGCTTGGATGTCATCTGTTTACTTAGCGATCAAGGGAATAGGAATACTTGCCTTATTTAATCATCATGTCTGCATATAACTCCTCCTCCATCGACCACCATCTTTTTTGCAATTCGCATGAAGATAATCAGGGGCTCTCGTTTCTCTCCTTATTCAGTGCACTCGGCCAGCCAAGCTACCTTGCCCTACATCAATCCTGTGTCGATGCGAGTACGATCAAATCTGCCGCGTATAGAGTTGCATAACTTGAAAACACATGTATGCTGCCGCGGTAAACAGCTCAGCGTGGCCTTCCGCTTTGAAAATCCACAGGAGACAGCTCGCAGTTCATCGACCAACCTGTCAAGGTTCTTGTATACATGTAGATGACCTGGCTCCGTCGTCTCTGCGATATCCCCTTGGTTGTGTTGCGTCCCATCAGATTCACCGATTAACCATGCAAAACTCCACGATCTCCTCCAGCCACCTATTAAGCTTGGCCACCCATGGACTCTGTGAAGAACTCGCGAGGTGGAAGACATGCCATTGGAGCAGTCGATTTCTGCCGGCGAGCCCATCGCAAGCTCGTCTAGTCAATCCACTCTGTGTTGTCCTCTCTCTCACGGGATCTGTCGACAGCGGCGCATGCATGACAGGATTGCAGAATTATAGCTCCAACGAAAGTACCTTTAGGATTTGGAAATCGCGATGGACTTATTTCACGTGATCTAATAGATTTGTTTTGTTAACAACACGTATGTTTCCTGGACAATTAGCCATTCCCTAATTATTCCATCTCGGTTCTCCGTATATTGCACAGGCTGCCGTAGATGACGTGAAGTTTCAGATCGTGTAGGTTTTCCGTATATTGCACAGTCTGCCGTAGATGACGTGCAGTTCCAGATTATGTAGATCCAATGGTTAAGCCTTATTAAGTGTTCCAATCAACGGCTAGATGTTTTGCTTTTTTCTCAGATTTTCTAGGATTTTCCTCCGATTAACGTGAGGGCTTCAAAAGGAGCCTCTAATTAGTAAATAAAAGATCGCATGGTCACTTGGTCCGGCGGCAGTGGCGCAGGTCTTCAGCTTGTTGTGGCAGCGGAGAAGGGCGTCGTTGCAAGCTCCGGCGGACAGGCCCGGCGGCGCGAGGCAGTCATCCGGGCAGCGGAATGGTGCCGGGGGCACCGGTGGCGAGGGGCGTGGCGGCGTGGGTTGCGGCGGCAGAGGCGCCGGGCATGGCCAGGGGCGCCACGGCCAGCACCAAACTGGCTTCACAGCGGCCTTGGGCGCCGCAGCCGGAGCCTGACCATGCTCGCTGCCAGCGTCGGCACCAATGGGCGGGAGGGCCACGAGCAGGAGGAGGACGCCCACCACCATGCAAAGCTTCGCCATTGTTGATTTCTTAGTAGGAGATGCAGAGAAAGGAGTTTCAAAGATGTATTTATACTACATTCGTTTCCTGGGAACTCAATTTGAATACGTATGCTTCCGATATATCTGCCATTCAGTTCAACTGAATGGCAGATAAATCGTGTGACATGGGTACGTGTAGGACTCTCTGCAACCCTTCTTGCATGCTCGAGTCCCGTTCGTGTAGAACTCACGGCCTGTCAGGTTCTTTTTGACTGCGCGTGAGCAGAGGAAGCGGAGGCTATTGCAGTTAGGGAAGGAGTGAACTTGGTGGCGGAATGGGTGCGGAAGCCTGTCGTAGTGGAGTCGGACTGTGGCTATGTGATCTCATCGCTGCGGTCATCTGCAGAGTACGATATTGGTGCTCATGCATCTTCACGGAAACCAGAGCTGCCGCGCAGCTGTTACCAGAGGTTAAATTTGAGAAGATTAGGAGAGAGTGTAATAATGCAGATCATGAACTAGCCCAACTTGCGGTTCGCACCTGTCATGCATACAGCTGTATGGCGAGGCCAAGCCCTGCCTGTATAAATTAGATGCTCGCAGCTGATTGTAACTCAGTATTGATTAATGAAATCACCCTTTCCCCGCAAAAGAAAAAGGTTGACTATCCATGCCTGTTTCTCGTGCATGAACCATGGCACAATAACTCGATTAGCACAACGAAAAGGATGCACGTAATAACTTGACAGGATGTGCTGTTTTTGGACGGCTGTTTAGAACGATCAGTTTATGGTGAGGTTGGAGTCTACCCAGAGAAAAGTGCCTGGCTCAGGCGTCCAAAATGCAGCTGTCGTTGCAGCCTGGCAACTGCGATGTGGTAATTGCCCTGCTGCTCACGGCCAAGCTTTTAGCCACAACAACGCACAACATGCCCCTTGGTAAATACGACAAAAAGAAACACGGCAGGCAACATCTTCCATCCAAATATGGCAGGTATGCTGGGAGTCAGCCTCAGAACGAAAATGTAGCAAAATTTCTTCACTTCCTTGTTCCCTCTACAGATCCTGCTGAAAACATAAACAACTAATAAGAGGTTCTTTATAAATAAGAGGTTCAGAAAATTCATGTGTCTTGACCAAATATAAAGCTTTAACACTGTCTTCTCATAGCTGAAACCGTGAAAGTAAGGAATGTGCAAAGGGTTATGTAGGAGAAATGCTAGAGTTACGTAAAGAGTTACACACTCTTTACGTGCTTTTTTTTTATGGAAGTAGGGTGAGGAAGAAAGGGACGGGGCAGAGCTGGAACACAACCATCCGTTCTGGCAGGGACAGGATAAATTTTTTAGACCGTTGGCATCGGGATTGAAGTTTTCTCGATGGCAGTGAAGAGATTAGAGTTTATGCTAATGGTTTTGAAGGAATTTTCCCTTTGTTGTAGTGTGATTCATCTGCATGGTTTTGTAGAGAATGTCATTTACCTTGCATCACTTATATTCACATTTTACCATCCCGGTTTTTCTTATAATTTTATATGATTTTGTTTGTGAAAACAAAAACGTGAAGACAAAAATAACTCATTCACACACAAGTGTACAACACACGTGTAGAGAGGAACCACATATTTCACTAAATCGTTTGATTTACAAAATACATAGTATAAAGAGCTTCGTCTTCTCTTGTCTTCCGCGTCGATGCTTAAGGAAGATCTAACTTAGAGAGAGATTGGTAGTTCGCCGATTCCCGGGGATTTACATGCTTGCCCGGTTAATTACATCTATAGAGCGAGTCTATAGAACACCTCCGATTAAGCTGCGCGTAATGGTCGTATCTTCATGTAGAGTGTTACTCGTCCATGCATGATGTGAAGTGTGGATGGAATGTGTATGATGAGGGTGGCTTTTATATTGCCGAAACTGTAACACCCCTACTTTTGGAGCAAAAAGGAAAAGAAGAAAAGAAAAATAAAAAGGAATAAAAATCACTCCAAATTAAATTTTTTTTGTCCAACCTCTCACCTTGAAATGAATTTTCAAAATAAAATTCACTAAATAAATTAAACTTAGTTTGAATCTGAAAATTTTGAAATATAAGACTTGTGCTCAAGTGTTTGCTTTCATTTAAATAATGAACTAAAAATTTGAAGCTTTTGAATTTACAACAAATAAAATCAAAGTAGGATTAAATCCCAAGTTGATTTTCAAATTTTTGGATTTCAAACTTGCATAAAACTTCATCATATGCATTTGTGAGTTTTATTTGATTTGTTTTGAGTGTTTGGTCAACCCTTGTTTTTGTTTGAATTTGAAATTCCTTCAAATTCAAATTCCAGAAAAAGATGAACCTTTTTCCTTTTTCCTAAACCATTCGGGCCGAAATCATTCTGCCAGCCCAGCCCGCTCACCCCTTCTCTTTCTTTTTCCCGGAAACCGCAAATGGGCCGCTCCTTTTCCCCAGGCCAAAGCCTGCCCCACGGCCCAGCCAACTCCGGCCCAGCTCGCCCACCAGCCCGCCTCCTCCTCTCCGTCCCGCTGACAGGTGGGCCCGCCCTGTCAGCTTCTTCCCGACGCGTCCCGTCGGCGGCGTCAGCCACAGTCGCCGCCCATGCCGCGCTGCCGGCGACGCCGTGGCCGCCACGCCATCGCCGCCTTGGCCGCCACGGAACCGCCGTCTTAAAAACGAGCCCGCAGCCCTCCTTCCTCCCTCCTCCGCGCACCCGAGCTCTCTCTCCCTCTCTCTCTCCCCGACTCAAGCTAGGGTTCCGGCGACCCTGCCTCACCGCCGCGTCGAGCCTCCGGCCTTTACGCTCGACTTGCGCTCGAGGTGAGCACCTCCGCTCTCTTCTCACTGCGCCCCTCTCTCCCCTTCTCTCGCCCTCGAGGCACCCGCACGCCGAGCGCCGCCGCTCTGCCATCTTCTTCTCCGCCGCCGGCCATCCTCCCGGCCGCACCCGGTCAAGCCGAGACGCGCGGTACTCTCACCACGTCCTCACCCACTCTCGCGCACGACCCTGAACGCACGCGCGCACTTCCCCTCGCGCACCGGCGCGCCACCCTACTCCGGCGACGTCGTGCCGCCGCTCCGACCTCTCCCCTCGTCGACGTGTAGCACTCCTAGCTTCGCCGCGTCGTGTGGGTCGCGTAGGTGTGCCCCGTTTCGCGCCGCACTGCCTGTAGCCGCCGGCGGCGAGCTTCCCGGCGAGTCGCCGCCGCGCGCAGCCGTTCCCCGGCCGCGTTGACCCAGCCGCGCCGCCGTCTGACGTGGCGGGCTACGTCAGCACGTGGGCCCCGCTCGTCAGCCTCTCCCCCTCTCTTCTTTCTCTCTGTACACCTGGTGCACATGAACCATAGACCCACAGCCCCCTTGGACCACGATGAACCGAGTCCACCGTCTTTCCCCATTCAAAAACAATTCCGAAAATCCAGAAAATTCCCGGGCCCTGTACATTTTGCAGATAAGCCCCTGACCTTTAAAATAATTATGTTTAAGCCTTACCTTTTTACAGAAAAGTACCTAAACTTTTTTGTAATTATGTTTCAGCCCCTGTCTTTTTACACCAAGGTCCTTAACCTTTTCTTTAATTACAGATAAGTCCCTAGAACTTTCTATAATTACCTTTAAGCCCTTAAAACCTTTTTATAATTACAATCAAGCCCCCAAAACTTCAAATGTCCATATCTTTTCAACCATAGCTCCGTTTTGGGCAATTCCTACGCCCATGCGTTCGTAGAAACGCATAGTACCTCATGGTACTATTATTGAAACACCGTCTTTGACCTATACACCATCAATGACCCAAGAACTTCTCATCTACTATATTCTTTTCCTGACAGTTATGCGATGTCAATCTCGCACGTCGCCATTATTGTATCGCTTCAAACCAAGCAATCTCTCGTGTCATTTCACTCCAAAATCTAATAACCTCCAACCATCTCGAACTCAACACCAAACCTTATCAATTCATCGTCCTCTTTTAAAAGTGCTCTTTTATTGGCTCTTATTAGAGTTATTGTTTCGTTGTTATCTTAATTGCTAGTTGTCTTTATTTGATCTTAGTGTTTTATCTGCTGTCGTGCATTCATGTCATACATGCTCACGTACACGTACCATCGTCATGCGTCCGACGCGTGACAACCAACTTAATCAATAATAGTTTAGTTTTAGTAATTAATCAATCTAGTAAATAATTAATAGCTAAGTCATCATTAGTTAACGATATAAGATTTAGGAGCCCTAAGCTGACACACCTTGTACTTCGTACACGTGTTGCATGAAACTTTGTATAGGTTACTACCTGTATGAAGTTTAGTGCCACGAATGTACGAAGAACACGTACACACGCTATCCCCGTCACTTCATACACTCATGCTCTTCTCTTTGTGTTTAGCATCTCTCATTTACACCAAAAGCCCTAGTGCTCAATGCATCACCCCTAATGGCTTTCTTAAGATAACAAGACTTTGTTAAAGTAAAACTGGATGCATCATCCGTGTGTTGAGTCCTTTGTTCTTCATTGGCTTTCTATCAGTTTTATTGGAGTTATTTGGATCTTATTCGGCTCTCTTCGTTCTTTATTTTCTTTTGCGGTAGTTTATTTATACGTAGTGTTTTATGCGTTAGATTACGCGAGATTCGAGGAAGAGCCAGAAGACTTCAAAGGCTCGTTGAAGAATCCAAACTCAAGGGTCAAATCAGAAGATTCAAATCTCAAGAATACGACTTAAAGATTAGGGAAGCGATTATCAGGCAAGCCCTAACTTCCCTTTGATCATGTTGATACTATGATTGCAAAATAATCCTATCTAGAGCCTGTTTTTAAATAAACATGCATGGCATTTAAAGGTGATTTAAATGCTAGAATGTCCTAAATATTATTTGAATGCCATGCCTTGATCTTGATTATCCTGATTCCTTGTTAACCTTAGGAACCAACATCATTAAATTACTTAATGATATGTTGGATTGCTTTGCCGCTTAGGACTTTCACCATGTGTTTAATTAATCTTGCTCACATGATTTTCGTGTAAAAATGCGTGTGTCTTGGTGGTGTGTGTAAATGTGAAAAGTGGGTGGTTTAATGATAAGTGCAACCCTAGTGGGGAATGTTTTGGCGGGACCAGGCAAGGTAGTCCTCCGTGGGGAGGCTATCTCTGGGACGCCTTTCCTCGTGAGGATTGGCTATTGAAGATGTCTGGTTCGGTCGTATAAGGACCGGTTCTTGTGCCGCCTTTGCCTAGCACCATACGCGCAGCCACAAGCCATGAATGGGCATGGGATTGGAACCACACCCTACTAGTACTCACCCGGTACCCCCCGGAGGCAGGAGATTGCAACGAATCCCAGGAAAAGACTCGTTCGTTGGTGGGTGTTCGAGATCCGGCATTTATGAATCTGGCCATATTATTGATTGTGACGCCCCTGGTGATGTCCGTGGGGGATGCCGTGGTGGTACCAAGTAGGTACGGAACCTTTAGTGGGACAGTCCAAACTATGACGATAGGGCGGACTGGACCACCTTGTGGGGAAATTTGTGCACCCTCGGCCGAGGTTATGAATCTATCCGGATAGCCGTGTTCCACGGTATTGGACAACGCGAAAGCATTGGCCACACTATGATTAGACTTTTCTGTGTGAGTTATCCTTGGCGTGTTTTTGGAAAACACCGGCGTGGAGCCGTGCGCTGGTTTCCTGCCAGCATTAAAATTTGGGAACTGGCGGGATGGATTGCATCTCCCCCAGGGCCAACCAATCCCACTAAATATAATGACAATACCTGACTGTAGTTTGCAAACTGTTTTGATTTTAAAAACCACCCTTACACAAAATTGGCTTTCCGCCGATATGATAAACCCCAGCCTCATCCTTGTTTATACCCTTGCATATATTTACCCCTTGTGTTAGGGTTTGCTGAGTACCTTATGTACTCACGCGTTTGCGGCTATTGTCTTTAGTAGGAGAAGTCTTCGTAGGAGACGACGACGCTTTGGTTTTCGGTTCTGCTTCTCAAGTATGCCTGTGGCTTGGGTCGTGCTTTCCGCTGTCTGTGTGTGATTGCTTCGCCTTTATTTGACGGAAGGACTTGGATACTTCTGCATCCTTGTCGTACCGCCACTAAAGGCTCAATATATCAGGTACTATACCTATTTACCTATTCGAAGTATGCTTATGATTACCATATCTGTGTTCCTGTGCGTATCAGCTACTGATCCAGAGACTGATACATGATGCACAGAGTACTCCAGAGATGGGGTACAACAGAAACCCAGTCATAACAGCACCATCGCCACGTGGATGTAAACGGAAGATGTCGATGAAGAGGATGACTTTCGCCTCGTCGGTACCCAGTCATGTATACGCCGGTCTTCATCAACTCGAACGGAAGTGTTGCCTTTGCCTCGTCGGTACCCAGCAACGATGTGTGTTCGATCCCATCATATGGGACGTGTCTGTGGAGTACTGACTTTAGCTTCGCCATTACTCGGCCAAGATTTCATCTAGCCTCGTCGGTAACTAGACGGAAGGTGATCGATGATTGAATAGAGGAGTGTTGTGATCGGCAACGTGTGATCATGTTTGGACGACGCTTTACAAGAAAGCTTGATAAACTATTTTACCGGATGGATGCACATAACGGCAGTTCAGTCATCCGGAGTTTTCATTTGAATGCTGCCTAGAGCAAGGTAGCACAACAGCTTTTTTGAGAGTAAACACAATAATCTCGTATGGCATATGTCTCGCCAACATTAGGCCACAGTATCAGCAGTAATGAATCATATTTGCATTAACACAAGCTCCTTACATCGGATGACACTTGTCTCTTCAATATTTCAATCACGCTTGTATACAAGCACCACGGCTTTGGAAAGTATTCTAATGAACGGATGAACTGCACATGTCTGCATTCCTCAAATCATCTCATATATGAATCTTCACGTGAGTGCCATTCAGAGCAAAATTCACACAGCGGCTTGCTCGTAGCTAGCTAGCACGTGGTGTATTGGTGCGTACATCATACACATTCCATCCACACTTCACATCATGCATGGACCAGTAACACTCTACATGAAGATACGACCATTACGCGCAGCTTAATCAGAGGTGTTCTATAGACTCGCTCTATAGATGTAATTAACCGGGCAAGCATGTAAATCCCTGGGAATCGGCGAACTACGCAATCTCTCTCAAGTTAGATCTTCCTTAAGCATCGACGCGGAAGACAAGAGAAGACGAAGCTCTTTATATTATGTATTTTATAAATCAAACAATTTAATGAAATATGTGGTTCCTCTCTACACGTGTGTTGTACACTTGTGTGTGAATGAGTTATTTTTGTCTTCACGTTTTTGTTTTCACAAACAGACTTCAAATTTAGAACCCGTTGCAATGCACGGGTGTCGGTGTTGAGAAATCTGGCCGACGAGTAAATTTTGACTACGCGCTTGGGTTGTTGGATTAAGTGGGTTTGAGACGGTGGATTATCCTGGTTCGGGCAATTGATGCCCTACGTCCAGCAGTTGTTGTGGTTCGTGTTGCTCGTAGTAGGGGTTACAAGCTTGGCGAGAGAGGGAGAAGCTCCCAAGTCTCTTGTGTGTTCGCGCTCCTCTTCCTTGCTTGAGAGACAAGGCCGAGGAGGACGAGTGAAGTGTGAAGTGAGAGTGTTCTGTTGCTACGATGGCTCTCCCCCCAGCCGTGGTCAAGGCTTCTCTTTTATATGTTAAGAGGAAACCTTGACCGTTACAAGGATGGAGGAAAGAAGAAAAAGAAAAGAAAAGGAAAAAGAAGGTCTTGAAGTCTGGTTCTGGTAGGGGCCCCCCTTCGCCGTAGGTTGGCTCCTCGTCGTAGGTAGGCGGCCGGGCTGGAGCTGCTCCCTCCTCCGTCGTCGCGCGTCCGCGGGTGATGATGATGCCGGCCACTGTTGCGCTGCGGAGAGGGTGTCCGGGTCCTGTTCATGCACGGCTCGCCCTGTTGAGGTACGGTCAGTGTTGTGGCCACGCGGGAGTGGCTCTGACTGTCTTCCGCACGCCTTCGCGGGACGTGCGGGGCTTACGGTGCACGTCGCCGAAAGACGTGCCTCTTAAATGCATCTCAACTATCCGCCCTGACCCTTTTCCGCCCGACCCCCTGTTCGAGTCCGAGGTCGGGCGTCAGGGGTCGGACGAGGCGGGGATTTTTCCGACCCTTGGGGGTCGGACGAGGCGGAGATTCTCCCGACCCCCGGGGGTCGGGAGGAGTTCGTCGGGGCCGCGGGGTGGCTTTTGGGCCGCTTGGCCCCGCGGGAAGCTAAGCCTGCCATGGCCCACCGCCATTTCACCCCGTGGCACTGTGGAGTCGCGGGCCATTCCGTGCCCGTGGCCCACTCTGGCCTGGTGGAAGGTTTGCTGGCGCTAACCCTTTTGTTAATTAGGCTTTACCGCCTCCTTTGCATGGTAACCGCGGGTACCTGGTTTTAGGTACTCGACAACGGGCATATTACTAGTATAAACTAATAATAGAAAAGAGTCTTGTGTGGTGTTTCTTCTACCCAAAGAGTCCAGAACTCCCGATGGATCCCAAGCAGAGTCTTGCGTGGTATGTTTCTTCAGTCCAAAAGAGTCCAGATGTATCCCAAGCAATCTAATCCACGTTTGATCTATATTGTTATAATCTGGACCCACAAATTGGTTTAAGTCTTTCTTATTTTCCACCAATTAACGTGGTAATTTTTAGGCTTTAAGAGCAAACGTTGGGGCTTCTAATTTAACCTTCAAATACGAAGATAATAGATTTCTAGGCCTTGAGGATGAACGTAGTGACACCTTTTAATCTTCAAATACTAAGAATCTAAGATAATAGATAGATGATAGAGCTGCTAGTGAGGAACTGTCTAGACTACAAGGAAGAGAGAAGAACCGATGCCATCTCTTTCTCGACATTTATGTTTCTGTAAAATGAGAACAAGGCTTTTAAAAAAATGCTTGCAATATTTAAAAGAGAACATGCACATAAGACTGTCACCATACGTATGCAGTAAAATATTTAATATGCTCTTTGCAGTTTGCTAAAAGCTGAGAGCATAAATTTTTAGAATGCTATCGGGAATAGAGAGTTGATCTCTTCTTCACACATGATGGAACCAAAGTTTATCCTAAAAAATATCTATGCTCCCTGAACACCTCGATTCAAGATTGAACTCCTAAGATGACAACTTGACACAATGCAGGCATCCAACCAAATCTCCATGATAGCTTATGCCCACAATTTATATCAAACATAAATTTCTTATGTGGATGCTATCTCCAAGATACAACACAATCCATGTCTCTTACACATATCTGATGTCTTCCATTTGTTCCCAACACAGAACACAGATCTTTAATATGCTATCTCTAGATAGAACTATATATCTCTTGATGACAGTTATACATGATGCAAGTATCAAACCACATCTCTAAGATAGCTCCTGCAGCCAACTACTTGTCTCTGACACAAATTCTTTAATATGCATGCTAGCTCTTAGATAGAACTCTATATCAGTGCATCTCTTAATAACAGCTACTCCCTCTTTCCTTAAATTTTTGATGTTCCAGACAGCATGAATGAACTGAAAAGGAACTACAAAGTCTTGTCTAAACTATAACTAAAAAAATGGAGAGAGTACAGATAATGCAAGCATCAAACCATATCTCTAAGATGGCTCCTGCCGTCCACTACTTGTCCCCAACAAAAAATTTTAATATTCAAGCAATCTCAAATACTAATGAAAACTACACATACGTCGTGAGCAGCATGCATGCTATGCAATATATCTAAGATTGAGCTCCAACCTCCCAAATGACGTGAGCCTCATGCTCATCTTGTGTCGTTGTGTGGACTTTCCATCATCCACAATACCATCACTTGAAGATGAAGGTCCCAACTGGTACTCTTGCTATCTATTGAGGTTTTAGAGACTTGATGTTATTTATCTATGTGCAAAGAACCAAGAACACAATGGTAACACAAGACGCCGAGTTGTACAGATTCGGGCCTCTCGAAGGATAACAACCCTACATCATGTGTTGGGTGGTATGTATTGAATGTGTTTCTGATGGAACCCCTGCCCATCTTATATAACCGGGGTGCAGTACATGGGTAAAAACCTAGTAAGTTACAACATAAACTACCTTGTAGTACAAGAAAACAACTATCTAAGACTCGACCGACTAACCTAATATTCCTTCTAGAAGCTTAGGCCACTCGGACCTAATTGGGCCAGTCCGACTACTCCTATCAGGACACTCGGCCTTGTTGGTCCTTTGCATATTGGAGTAATATCTTCGACACTATCATCACCGCACTACTACATCACTTCCTGTCCATGGTCACCGCACTACTACATCACTTCCTGTCCATGGTCGCCCAGCCGACCACACTATTGTGCCCAACACTAGCTCCATCGGTTTTAGCATCCCACCGGTTACCTCCTACGAGGGCCTAGACCACACTATCCATCGCGAAAGTGATGGTTTCTTGCATTTGCAAAACAAGCTGCACACTTAACCATCATGAAGCACTAGCTCCATGGTGGCAGTTGACGCACCCCAAAATTTTAGTTTTGGGATGTGAACTATTTTTCAAGTTATAAATGCAAACTTTCGCAATATTTTTTCCTCAAAAAAAAAACACTTGACCTGCGGCACGGGCATTTCCTGATAAAGAAGACCTTTCATGCAGGTCAAGAAAACCCCCGACCCCCCGTCTCAACTCTCTTTCTTTCAAAATATTTTCTAACTTTTTTTCTTAAATTTGTTTAAATTGAATTTATTTTTTTTATAAAAATGTTTGCATCAAATGATTTCTTTATCTAGTCGAAAGATCTACGTAAAACAATTGGTTTGATTTATCAAATGTTCAAATAAGCACATCTTAGTTTGTCTCGGATAATTTCAAATCACTTGTCTAAATTTTTTAATTCTTTTGGAGTTTTTAATTTCTTTATTTGTTTGCAAACTGGGTAAAATGAATTTCGAAAATAAACAAATAACCTAGACTTCCAAAGTATCTAGCCCAACCCGTTTAAAACCCAGCTCATGTCTCTCCCCATTTCGGTCTTTATAGCCTTGATTTGGGACGAAAGCGACCAGGCCCAAGTCTCTCTCTAATCTCTTCCTTTTGGGGCCGAGCCCATCACCAAAACCAGGCCAAAAAACAAATATAAACAAAGACGCACCCTATCCAACAGGCAACAGCACCCATCACGCACGTTTCTCTCCCCCATTAGCCATGCGGAAAGTGTCGCGCCTGCATCCGAGCGAGCGACCCATCGCGGCCCGGCGTGGCCTGCAAGTGGGGGCTGTTGTGGGGCTGCCCCGCAAAAGGCCCAGGCGTGGTTAGAGCCCGTGAGTAAGGCATTTTTATCTGATTTGAATGGCCCAGGTGGACGAGAAGGAAATGGATCACTTTGGTGAGTTAGGTGGGCCTACTAAACAGAGGCAGCCCAGTATTTCGTTTTTTCTACGGCGTTTAATCAACTGAATTTATCAGAGGTTCCTAAAAAAAACTGAACTATCAGAAAGTCTAAGGCGCGGGGTCGCGCCCGTGTCGCAACCCATAGCGGCCTGTGGCCTGCAAGTGGGGGGCTGTCGTGGGCTGCCTCGTAAAAGGCCCAGGCGTGGTTACAGCCCGTGAGTCATTTTTATCTGATTTGAACGGCCCAGGTGGAAGAGAAGGAAATGGATCATTTTGGCGAGTTACGTGGGCCTATTAAACAGAGGCAGCCCAATATTTCGTTTTTTCTAGGCGTTTAATAAGAAGTCCGATTTACCTCCTTGAACTTTTGCTGTTGTTCGGTTTTTCTCCCTGGACTACAATACCGGGCAAGTTTAGTCCCTGTACTCTTAAAACCGTTCGTTTTCCCTCCCTCGCTGGTTTTGAGCCCGGTTTTAACTAGCTTGGCCCGAAAGGCGGGCGGCGCGCTTGGCTCACGCGCGACTCGCTCACGGCGAACAGGCCCGAAAGGCGTGGCGGGAGAGGCGCGTATGGCGAGTGCGCGGCGCGCTCGTCGCGGGCGGGCCAAGCAGGCAAGGGCAACTGGAGCAGCAGCTCGGCGGGGCAGCATGCAGAGCGCAGCTAGGCACGACGGCAAGGGTCGCGGCCACGTCGGGCGGGTCCGGGGTGGGGCAGGCGGAGGGCGCGGGCGCGGGCGGGGCAAGACTGCAGTCACGCGTGCAGTCGGTCCAATCAACCGTCCAATCTCACAGAGCAAACCCAGCAGCTCGCAAGGCCCTGCTTAATTGCCAGGCATCAGGGCAGCGAGGAATCCCCTCACGAGTCACGACCAGTCGCCGCCGCTCGTCGCCATAGTCGAACACATAGCTACCTCGCCGGCCTCCTAGTGAATTAGAACCCGATTTGCAACACACGGCGGCCCTTCTCCATGCAAACCACAGGCACGATTGAAGAACGATCTTGAAATTGGTCTATTCTAGTAGAAATTGATAGGTAAGCGGTTGCTGTCTTCAATCGACGGCTTCTATCATGTCGTCCTCATCAATCAATTGCTTCAGCCACGTATGGCGGCACCTCATCGCTTTTTATTCCGAGATGAAAGGAAAAAAGTGGCGCAATTTCTCTGTTTTTGGCTCTAAAACGGAGAAGCGATGTGGCATTCTCCTTCCGTCAGTGCAAATCGGGATTTAGTTTCATCAGGAGCCGGCCGAGGTAGCCATTTGTTTGAAGCCTGCACGGCTGCGCCCATGGACGAGCAGCGGCGACTGGTATTAGGAGGACAGGGCTCGCGGTGTTGACGTTGTTTAGCAGACGAGGATCCCGTCCAGTGTTCCTTTTTTTTCTTTTTGACACCGATCCAGAGTTCCTACCAGCTGAGTTGAAGCGAACCTTTTGTTTGAGCCAGGACCCAGGACAGCTAAAACCGGCGTCCAAACCAGCCGAGGGAGGACAAACGAATGGTTTTAATAGTACAGGGAGCAAACTTGGCCGGTATTGTAGTCCAGGGAGGAAAACCGAACAACAGCAAAAGTTCAAGGAGGTAAATCGGACTTCGTCCTTTAATCAATGAATTATCGTAAAGCCGCGCGACCCATTGCGGCCCGTGGCCTGCAAGTGGGGGGCTATCGTGGGCTGCCTCGTAAAAGGCCCAGGCGTGGTTACAGCCCGTGAATCATGTTTATCTGATTTGAACGGCCCAGGTGGAAGAGAAGGAAATGGATCATTTTGGCGAGTTGCATGGGCCTAATAAACAGAGGCAGCCCAATATTTTGTTTTTTCTACGGCGTTTAATCAATGAATTATCGGAAAGCCGCGCGACCCATTGCGGCTCGTGGCGTGCAAGTGGGGGCTGTCGTGGGTTGCCTCGCAAAAGGCCCAGGCGTGGTTGCAGCCCGTGAGTTATTTTTATCTGATTTGAACGGCCCAGGTGGAAGAGAAGGAAGTGGATCACTTTGGCGAGTTACGTGGGACTAATACAGAGGCAGCCCAATATTTCGTTTTTTCTACCGCGTTTAATCAATGAATTATCGGAAAGCCTAAGGGGCGACGGGTCGCGCCCGCGTCCGAGCGCGCGACCCATCGCGGCCCCGTGGCCTGCAAGTTGGGCGCTGTCGTGGGCTGCCTCGCAAAAGGGCCAGTCGTAGTTACAGCCCGTGAGTATGGCATTTTTATCTGATTTTGAACGGCCCAGGTGGAACAGAAGGAAATAGATCATTTGGTGAGTTACGTTGGCCTAGTAAACAGAGACAGCCCAATATTTCACTTTTTCTACAGCGTTTAATCAATTGAAATGTTTTAACTATGATATTATGATTGAAGGTGTAAAGAACATCACAAATTTGATATAAAACCCCAGATAAGTGTCATCAGAAGTAGGATGTGAGCATTTATTCAAGACACCGAACAACAACTGAAATGCATGTGCATATATTATAGTGCATATTTGAAACCTGTGTTTTGTGTCACAATCTCAAGCTCAGACTTGCGCGGCTTAGACTGAATGTCCGACATGCTTGTACTGCTTGTCTAGGAATGCTTAATCACTGATCGATTGTGGTTTTCAGTTGGTTTATTTATTTCTATTAAGCGGCAAAAAAAAACATGTGTGTTGACTAAGCTTCTTATCCTGGAAAATTCACGTCCTATTTGACATTGCACAGATAATGGATGTTCCTCTTCCTGGATAATCTAAAGAAGCTATCATTTATGAAGAACAGGAAGCTTAGCAGCAGTACATATGGCAACAATTACTTTGAGATCCGAGATGTTAATATTCAATAAAATTGCTAAATGTTGCATCGTGGAAACTGAGTTGAACTGTCAGGCAGCATAAGAGAAAGCAGGCTGATGGTTCCGAATTACAAGCATCATTCATTATAGTCTTAAAAAGGTTGTCCTAAGGATATCAATTAAAAACCAAAGGGAGTACTAAGATAACACAGGAAACATTAATTATCAGTATATTTACCTCTTTGTCACATTGTGATTCCTTACAGAACATTCTCATCAAACTGGATGAAGTGATATTGAAATATAGAATTGAACATATTCTCAGTGTCATCCTTTGTGTACAAATGATGATATGTCAGTATCACTTTTTTTTAAAAAAATCCAACCATATGAAAGATGCTAAGCTGAAGGAGCTAATAGACATCAAAATTCTGGGGAAGGCAGTGCCATATGAGTTCTAACTCTACAATAAACTCAATCAGTATAAATTACGCAAATAATGCAGAGTTCCTAAAAGGAAAAGGCGCATGGTAACAGATATGGCGACACAATTTTGTGTATGCTACAACAGTACTTGATTAGAGTGTTAGTATCTTGCCTTTAATATGTGACCATTAAGTTAGAGACAATACAAAATTGTTATGGGAATATGGATGTTTTTTGCATAGGTTCAAGTGGTGAGATAAAATACAAGCAAGGCAAGCTCAGTCTCACCAAGTCATGCAATGTAATTAGAGAACCAAAGAATTTCCAGAAAATGATGAGGAAGCATAGAATGGTTAATTATCTATGCCATAAATAACAAAACATGGAGAAGTTTATAGTGGAAGCTACATTATCTAGGGGCCTGTTATAAAAGAACCTGGCGACACCATGGTGGCGCAATCTGTAATTGCAGGGCACCCTGTTGGGAATGCTCACATGCGTAATTCCAAGCTTACTAGCACTCGATTCACTGTTTGCTGAAATCAATAAAACTTTGCAAAGAGGACATGTGAATAAAACACATCAAAAACAATTATTGTTCTATGTTAGGAAACAGATTACTCTTTTAGGAAACGCATCACAAACTCTTTCTCTCACTTACAAGGCAGCAATTTTGAATTGGATTGTTAGCTAATCGATGCCTTCAGCTGGATTTTGGGCTGATACTGGTTCATGTCAGTACCTACTTGCCAAACTGGTTCATGTCAGTGCCATATGATTAGTTAAATGATATCATGACTCTAAAAATATAGCATCTCCATGTTAGCATAGTAATTTCAAAAGCAAAAGCGAACAAGGGTCATACATCCAGGATAACATTCCAAAGTGTAATAGTTGGAATAAAGTGGACTTGAAGATGAAAATATAGTCACAACAGTATCACATTCCAGCAAGAATTCTCTAACTGGTCCATTACTATTCCAAATTTATGTTCTGTTGTCGTGCATCTTTTATCTTGGACTCGTAGCCCCAGCATGACATATTATTTTCAAATAACCTAGGGAAACTATGGTCTAAAAACTATTCCAACTTTATTAGGTGTCACCTGTATCAGTATCAATATGAATGAGCATAGGGCGATCTGATATTAATCAAATCAGAAATAATGATGTTTCACAAACCCTGCTTATCGTCTTGTTCTTCCCTAATTACCAAGATAACTTGTGTCTTCCTGATCTGGAAAATTCCTCTTTTAATTACATACAACTTGTAAGTAGGGCCAGGAAGGAGATGTACATAGTATTTCACACATAGTTGTGCCCAGTAATTTTGTTCGTACAAGTGACAAAAGAACAAAAATTACATGTGGTATGAAGAAAAGTTCTCAATACATGCGTCAGTTTGTTGACCCTGAAAGCAACATATACGCAAATTCTAAATATGAGTTATGAACTCAGCACAGAGGCATTCTGGCAAACACATGGAGGACGTTTGGCGTTAGATCACTCACCAAGATCAGAGTCGGAGAAACCGATGACCGCCGGCGTGGCATTTTCTACGTTGCTGGCCACCTTCAGCATCCTCTGGTTGCCCCGCATTGCGCCATCATGCTCGTGCCTCATGATGCAGCGCCACGCGGCCACCTCCCGGCTCTACTACAGAGAAGAGGATAGGCAACGCACGCCAGCGGGGAGCGGAGGGGGAAGATGCGAATGGAGACGAAGACGGAGGGAGCGGGAGGCTGGAGAGATCGATGTGGAGGAGCCGATCCGGTGGAAAGATGCGACGGCGGGGGCGAGGCGGAGAGGCGCGGCGCCTGGGCGTACGGAGGACAAGGGAACGGAGAATTGGTCATTTACACCCAAACTGGATTGTAAAATATTCAAAATACCTCTCTAACACATGACCCAACAGCAGCACCTATTCTTGGGTTGGGAGAGGTCAACACCTACAAATGGAGCACGCTACGACGCCACTCAGACGCCGCGCCCTCCTCCCCCTTCCTCAGCCTCACTGAGCTTCATGGCGAGGGCAGTGGAGGTGGCCACAGCCGCGCGCAAGGCCACGACGACGTGGCACGCAAGGACACGGTGAGGCAACAACGCGCGAGCTCAATGAATCCGCGGCAGGAGCAGGGGCGGAGGGGGCGTGGCGCCGCACGACAGATCACGACGGGCCACAGCGGCCCGCGGGGTCGCGGGAGCGAGAGCGAGGAGGCGGTGGCGGCTCGAGCGCGATGGCGTATGCAGCGCCTCTTCCTCGCGCGACGAAGGTCGTTGACAGGGAGGCGAGGCCAAGCCGGGGCACGGTGGGGGGGGGGGGGGGGGGGGACGAGCCGGGGTGCACGACGGCGCGGTGCCAGTACGGTGTTGGGCGCTGACAACGCGAGGAAGGAGGAGTATATTGTTTTTGGGTGTTCAATTGGAGATGTAAGTTTTTTGGTCTTCTATGTTGAAGCTTTTCATCACCCAATTTAAGGTATAGGTATGGGGACTGTTGAAGTTCAGTCTAAAGAGGGGAGAAGACACTTAACTCATTTTTGGCAGCGTGAAGATGAAGGTGCAGATTGGCTGCAGTCCCTTTGTAATCTTTGAAGATGGACGGCGAGGCAATAAAAGCATAACACCATGGATCCAATAAGTAAGTACTAACTGTAACTCATGTAGCATACCCCTTCTAATCACCATGTTTGATACGAACTTTTTTTTTTTTAGGGAATGTTTGATACGAACTTTAGGGGTTCCTTTGGTTGCTTGATTTGTAATCGGTGCATCCTGTCATGTACCACTCATGTGTTTCTTAGGGAGAATGTGCTGCCCATCTAGAAACTTCAAGTTGGCATGCATGGAACTCAGAAATGCAGATGAGTCTTGGACGCTTTAGTTAGCCTATGGAAGTCAATCGAGCTTTGAGGTCAGCAAAAGATACACAAATAAAAGAAATGGCTAGATCACATGTTGCAGATATGTTCGTGCAAATGAGGGCCATCAGGGGAATGATAAAAGAGATCATCTAACAAAATGTCCTCAAGCTGAAACTAGAACTGATTGTGAAGTTCTTATGAGTTTTCTGATGAATAGCGATACAAATTGCTATAAAGTTTCAGAGGCGCATCTAAAGCACAACCATGACCTTCACTTGCGAGAGACTTTCTACTTGATTGTGTCACAAAGAAAAAATTTCAGATTTACAAGATTTTATGATTGAAATAGCCGATGCTTCGGGAATAAGGCCAAAAGCTGCACATGAATTGGCATGTCGCCAAGTTGGTGGACCACATAATCTTAGCTATACCCTTCGTGATCACAAAAATTGCTTGTGTGGTAAGTGCCAACGAGAGATGGCATATGGTGAAGCCAGAAACATGCTACAATATTTTCAACACAAAATTGCCAAGAACCGGTCATTAGTGGGTGCACATCACCAATTAATATGCATTGCAAATGGATTGTGAAGAGTAAATAGCAAACATATTTTGGGCAGATGCTAAAATGGTTGTAGATTATTCACACTTTAGTGATGTTGTTTCCTTTTACACTACTTTTGGAACAAACAGGAAGAGTCACCCTTTCGGTGTTTTTGTTGGCTTCAATCATTAGAGAGAAACGGTAGTCTTTGGTGTTGCACTCATGTATGATGGAACGAACCTTTGGACTCATTTAATTGGCTTTTCAAGACTTTTTCAGAAAACACATAGTGGAAAGCAACCTAAGACATTCTATATGGATCATGATTTTGCAATGGGAAAAGCAGTTGCAAAAGCATGGCATGGATTGTGCAGTTTTGACATAATGCAGAATTCTCTAAATCATTTACCACAGAATGCTATCAAGCATGTGCCTCCATAGAAGGATGAAGACTCAAATTATTGCTATCAAGCATGTTCTGCAATCTAAATGAGACCAGGGCTTTCAAAGAAATGTTTGCAGTTTTTCAAAGCGACCAAAGGAAAACACTGTCACCCATCCGCGTATGCAATAAAATCTTTAAGATGCTCTTTGTTAAAAGCTCCTGTGCAGCATAAATTTTTAGAATGCTATCTTCAAAATAGAACTAGTAAAAAGATGACAACTTGACAAAATGCAGGCATCCAACCATATCTTCAAGATAGCTTATGCCAACAATTTATCTATACCCAACACAAATCTCTTATATGGATGTTATCTCTAAGATAGAACACAATAAATCCATGTACTTTGCTCTAACCCGCTGAGCTACAAAAAAAAAAAAAAAACACTTGCCTAAAGGTGACTTCTTTTGTGATGATAAATTGCCTACTTAACTCAGTTGTTAGTTTGACGTCGAACACACGTAAAGCCTCTGCACCAGTTGAAGAACGGCGCTCTCCAGAAGGTCACGAACATGGACTAATATTTGACGATTGCTTTGTCTTGAGCCAGAGGCATCGAGTATGTTTCCACCGTCGGCAAGCACGATGACATGATTTCAGCCTCCTCTTGACAAGGATTCATCAATGCTGAATGAACCGACAGTTACCATGCGCCAAATGCACACTGCATGTCCGAGAGATGCTGATTCGCTCAACCCCACTGCAAACATTTTGCATGAGCACTGATGGAATCAATCGGTGTTGGCAATCTCGACTGGGTTGCGTTGCATGAAGACATGAAGTTTCCATGGCTTTGGTGTTGAGCTTCCATAGGAGATCATGCATGTCGCATTTGCATTATTAGCTGGCCGGGCTGTGTCGTCGTCACTGTCGTCAGGTCAGGCGTGCGTTCTCTCTTGGCTTTGTGGTGTTGCGCGGCACCCGGCCGTCGGCCTGTCACGTGCGATGTGGAGGGGTCGGAGCAAAAGCTGGCAGGAAGCCATGCGACGCGCGATGGAAGGGCTGATCGAACTACTAAACACCAAGACCCTTCCATTCTTTACTATAGCTTTCTCTGAACACATGTTTGTTGAGCGAGATCAGATGTTTGTTGGGATTCACCAACGGATGCTGCATGAACCAACGAACCGAGGAAGCCATAACACACCATTTCCTTCCAATAGGTATATAAGGAGAATTGCATGATACTACGTAGACTATATATACAACCCAATACTTATATTATGATGGCCAACACAACTGCTATTCGAACCTGCGTTTCTCAAATTTGTGAGGGAATCCTGAGTTTGTGACATTGAGAATTTGGAGGGAAACAACACCTATGCCTGGGCGCGCTTCGATGGGCAACGGTGTGGATGTCATATGTAGCTTCTGCGCTGCCATAAGGAGCTCCACGAATGCTCCTCAGAATAGTATTATGAATCATTATTCGCCATTGCATATATTTGCTTTCCTCCACAGTTATTTTGATCAGTGGTTCTTGTTTCAGGCATCCATCTACATGTTGTACTAATACCATTGCCGCCTGCGAGCTGTCATTATTCAATGAAACTATATACCACTATATTTAACGATAATGATGATTATGAGATTCTAATTTGCGGACATCATTGTCTTACTTACATTTTGTATGGGTCATTCCCTCATAAGTTTGTTTGCTGCAAAATCACCTCATCTCACCTCAGTGTTGGTTCAAATAGTCCCCCGTTTGAAATAGCCAGAGGAATGTAAAAAGCGCAGCCAAGGATGAACGCAACCGTGGTTTGAACTTTCCGATCAAACCCCGGTCAAGCTGTAACTGTGAATGAAGATCTACTACCTCAATAGAATTATGCCAAGTTGCCAACCGTGTTTTTTTTTTTTTTTTGCGCGCGATGAATTATGCAACCAGTTGATGCATGGCTACTTGTTCGACGTGTGTTTGTGCAGATATTTTCGTTTAATTAAGACCAATGCAACTTATATGTTGTTTTAGGCAAAAAAGAAAAAATCAGGGCTATTGCGTTCATGGGTTATATAGGAGCCATATTAAAATGCTAGCGGGTATACAAGTACGTACGTGTGCGCTCATGACGCCATCTTAAATCGTATGTGTACCTGTACACGCATACATGCGCAGGTGCTTCGCGGTTAGGTCTACAAGCTAGTCAGGCAGCAGCGGCACGGCGAGGACGTCGACGGGATAAACAAAGCTGCAGAGTGCTCAACGCATCATGCTTATCCCTTCAGCAACGGAAAGCTGAGCTGAACTTCCTCGGGGTATCTCGCAAGCAGAACGGCACGGTGGCGGCGCATGCAAGGCGCGCCCGATCCCCTTACAAGGCCGAGGCCGCCGGTACAGCGGCCACAACACCATGGCGCCATACTCCATCTCGAAGGCCAGGGTGATCGGCAGCACTAAGCCGATGTCCTGCTGCTGTCACTCGCGCGCAGCAGGGGTGATGATGGAGGGCGAGGCGGTCGTGGCAGCCGCGGAACCACTTTATACGTCTGAAGCAGGCTGATGCGGCGGCCCGCATGCGACCACGACTTGCTCTTGGCGGGCAGCCGCGCGCGCGACTCGAGCGGTTTGCATTGCGTCGCAAGCAAGCCTGCAGGGGTCACCACGATGTGCTCCAGGACGTACGGTCGCGGCGAGCCTCCGTCGGCGCGCGTACGCCTTCCTTGAAACTCTGGCGTATACGCGCGCGCGGCGCCGTCGACTGCCGCAACGTCCCTGCGCCACGCGGCCGCGTCCTTGTCGAGCGCGCACATGCGCTTGGCGCACGCGTGCAGCTCGTCCTCGACCTGATCGTCGCGAGCGACTTCGCTCGCCACGCCGTCCAAAGCCCCGGCCACCGCCGCCGACGGAGACAACGACGCGGATGCGGCCACGTGCTGCCTCGGCCTGCAGCAGCCCAGCCGTCACCAGCAGCGCCCTCTTCCGCATCCCGCCGCCGCATCGCAATCTCCCAAGGCTGCTCCCCGCCTGCTTCCCACACCAAGGACAAAGCAGAGCAATGCGCGCCGAGGATGGAGGGCGATGCTCGAGGAGAGGCCGGGGGCGTCGGAGGGCTCGCTGCCTTTGCGGGTTAGCGTCTCCGCGGGCAGACGCAGGACGACCGCGCCTTCAGGATTCCTAGCTGTCTAAAAGACACGAGCCGTGGCAAGGGACATGCATGGTGACATGGCAGACGATGCAAGGCGACGTCAGACGTCAACGCCCTTTCTGGCCATGACGAGAACTGATGCCACCACGTCTGTCTGCGACGAGCATATGTCGAGCACAACGTCAACACGGAGCGATTCATTTACCAGCGACGGAGGCGTCCGCCGGCCAGGGAGCCAATGGTTGAGGCACCAACTTCGTGCTCAGAGACAGCAGCGCCTACTGCACCACCCGGCCATGCACAGGCTTTCGACCTGATCGAGATTGACACTCCGACGGCCGCAACAGAGGGCCCTCTTCTCCATTCTCCATCGATCTCCATGGTCGAGGAGTTGGCCGAGGGTTGCCGGCAGACGAACCTGTACCATGACCTGTAATCTGTTGGAAATAAACTCGCCATGGCAGTGTTCCAGGCGCGGTCGAGTCTGTGTGTCGCCTCGTGTGTTGATCGAAGTATTCATCGCCACCAAATCCCCTGTTTCTGACTCCCTCTCACCGGCGTTCGTCTTCGCCACCAAACCTTTTTTTTTTTTTTTTGCCAACCAGGTCAGAAGCATTGATCTTGCTGCCTTTGCTCAGCTGCATCCTTTTATAACCAAGCTGTTCTTTACCTGCAGATAATTAACAACGCGTGTGCATCCCAACCTATCATTTCAGACTCTATAGCGGAAAAGCGCGCTAGCCGTGACGCAAAATGACGAGGCGCGAGCCCGCGACTTGGCGTCGACGGATCGCCGGATTGGTCAGGCCAGTACGTGCGAGCTCGGCTGCCATGTCTGACCGGGCCGCGTCTGCGATTCTGCATGGCTCGCCGGGGACCAAGCCTGCAGCAGCTCGTGATCGGAGGCCATCGCTTCGACCAAGAGACGCGCTCCACGCGTCGGTCCTCATCTGCGTCGGCTCCATCCATTTCTCGCACCGCGCGATGGCGCAGAAACGGCCGTGGCGCGCGTCACAGACTCAACAGAGGGGGCTTCTCTTCGCACGGCGGTTCTCATAACACATGCGTGAGCCTGGCTCAAGGGCGCGTGAGCGGCCGGATGGAAATGTGGATTTGGTTTACAAGCCGTCGGTTCATCAAAGGTGAAATGAAATGGTTCAGAGACAGAATTGAGAGACTGGGGATAAACTATAAACACATAAATGCCAGCATTCCATAGAATAAAAAGTCGCATGTTATGGAACCCGTAATACTCCCTTGTTAACATGGGCTCTTTTGTGAGATTTGCTTATTTGCCAATTCATGGTTATAGTTTGCCGAGCATTATTCAAATCGATGGCTAAATGTTTTTTTTTTTTTTGGTAATTTCTAAAATTTTCACACGATTAACGTAAAGGCTTCAAAATAAATCTCGATCCAATTAGCAAATATAAGATGATAAGGACATGTCACAGGTCCACGTACGCACACACACATACACTTTCATTTACTACCAGTACAATGCATGGCTATCAAACAGCGGAGCAGTTCCTAAGCTTCCTCTCGCAGTGGAACAGTGCCAGGCATCCTTCGGCGGGCAAGCCTGGAGGCGCGACGCAGTCATCGGAGCAGCCGACCGGCAGTGGCGCCGGGCATGGCCACGGCCAACACCAGGCTGGCATCGATCGCCGCGGCCTTGGGCGCCGCCGCCGGAGCCAGCCCAGTCTTGCTGTCGCCGTCAGCGTCAGCAGCAATGGCGGGCACCTCCACGAGGAGGAGGACGGCCACCAACCCAAATCTTCGCCATGCCCATGGTCTTGTCGTTCTAGTATCCGATGTGAGAGATGCGAGACTGTGTGCTTAATTGGTCTGATAGTCTACAAGGAAAGTACATTCAAGTCTATGTAGTGGTGAATCTAATTGGTTTCCTCCAATATCACACAACTCATCAGGATTCCCTCTCTTAACTTTAGAAATGATGGTTCGATAGCAGCCATGTTGGTCATCAATCAGTATTGGGTTGTATATATAGTCTACGTAGTATCATGCAATTCTCCTCAACCTATTGGAAGGAAACGGTGTGTGATGATTTCCTCGGTCAGTTGGTTCATGCACCATTGGTGAATAATGACAAGGATATCACCAATGCTGAATGAACCAACAGTTGCCATGCGCCGAATGCACACTGCAGTCCGAAAGATGCTGATTTCGCTCAACCGCACTGCAAACATTTTGCATGAGAGCACTGATGGAATCTGTAGTAGCCTGTATTTTCAGAGGACTTCGGAATTCCGATCGCGCCGGATTAGGACTCTACCGATGAGGGACGCCTTGTCGGTTACGAGGACTATTTACGGAAGTTGATCTCTTATTTCCTTAGATATGATCCTACTCTGACTTGTAGAGGGGGTCACACCCGCCTATAAATGTAAATGCCCCTCCCCACGGGAAAGGGGCTGGCTGGCCGGTCTACGACCGAAGACACACACTAACATATCTCGCCGACACGGCAATATAAGAACACTGGACGTAGGGTTATTATCCTTTGGGAGGCCCGAACCAGTATAAATCGTGTGTTCCTCTTAGATTGATCTTCGCATAAGCAAAGCGCTCATACCTATCCAAATATCTGCCGAACACCCCGTTCAATCGGGTGACGACAGAGGCGCGCCAGGTAGGGGCGCATTGCTGAAGAATCTGTCAAGTTGATCGTCTGAAGTTTCGAAGAAGATCGGCGAGCCGCCGTCGACATTGATCATTGCCCTGCATCGACCTCGGCGAATTCTACAAGTCCGTCAGACGTGCGGCGTGCAGTCCATGGGTAGCCCAAGAAGATCGAGTCGAACGTGCGGCGCACTTCGCCGCCGCGCCGTCCTGACCTCATCCCACAGCATCGTGAAGATCAAGCCGTCCTCGCGGAAAAGCGGTGTTGCAGCCGGTTACGGCATGTTTTGATGCTGATACAAGCCTCGAGGTCACGACGTCGAGCAAGTCTTGATCCTGGTCTACGCAACACGGATCTACAGGGAAGACTCCTCGTTTATTTTCTTTTCTTGATTTGTTCATACAAGATGAACACATTAAACAATCTGATCTACTCACTTCGTGATGCCCTTTTGCATGGGTAAGATGCATCAAGCAACCTCGTGTGCTGAGGCTGCATGCATGGAGATCGAGTAACTTCAAGGCTTCATTGCTTCACGGCGACTCCGATCTAGACGAGTCCAGCGGCAGTACGACGCACAGCCCGTAATCAACTCAAGCGCTTCATCGATCAGGAGTCCAACTCCAAGCGCCGCAAAAGAGACGACATTGCCAAGCAGATCAAGGGATCAGGAGACCTTCCATACATGCGCATGCATCAACAGAGAAGATTTCTCTCCCTTTATTTCTGATTTCTTAATTGATGTGCGGCAATTAAGCCCAATCAATTTTTTATTCATCACCACGTGATACTTCTCTGTTTGCATGGACAAGTTACATCGAGCGTGTGTTAATAGCGCTATGTATGGAGTAATGAAGATCTGAGTGGTGCTCGACGGCTCCGTGCATCCGAGGAATCCAGGAGGCGCGTGGTTCCAATCTCGTCGTGCGCCGTCATAGATCATTAAGATCATCTGATCTTAACGAATCCGAAGATTCAATTACGGGGGCCGCCGCGCACTCACGTACCCGGTTGTCTTGATTAATCTCGACGACGTGAGATGCTGTTGGCTACTTCAAAGATGTATCCGTACATATGCATCAACAGGGGAGTAAAGCTTCCGTTATTGGTTCACTTAATTCCACTCCTCGCTTCAATCTATGATATTTTAATGGTCTCTAACATATGCTGATTAAATCTCTTGATTTTTGCGAGAGAAAGCTTAAGCTTTGAACATCACATTCAGTGCGCACCGAGGATCAGGTGGTTGCAACTCCTTGCGCGGACAGTGCAGAGCAAGTCCCAAGGCGAAAAGGCTCCGAAGACTCAAGCATGTTGACGAGTTTATCGAGCCAGCTACGAACGAGTCTTCGGAATACTTCTTCGACGTCACGCCGGTTGCAATCACCCGAAGACGGCATGGGCGTGTGAACTTCCGAACACACTATCCTGCTATCTGCTGGTACGTCATTGGGAGTTCTAGTTATCTTCGGAGTTCCTGTGTGACGAACATGACGAAGGTGCTCAAATCAATTCCGAAGACCTCCTACAATAAAGGGAAGTTTTGTTCTTTACTATTTTTGTCTTCCGGATTGCTTAACATGCCAATTTAAATTTTTGGCATCACTTCGGATTTATTTATTAAACAAATATGGATGTGTGTTATTTGAACATATCCGTCACTTGTTCTTCGTAACATCATGCTAATCAAAAGTTCGATCTTTGTTGATTGTTCATGCATGCACCGAACATCTTCGAAACTACTGGCGTTGAATTCGCTGCTCCATGGGCGGCCTCATCGGGATCAGGAGCTCCGAAGCTGAACCCCGTGCTGTCGCGCTCCCGAAGTCACGCTGGGGGACTATTCAATAATCCCGAAGATCTCAAGCTGACTGTCAAGGGGTCCAGAATAACTCTTCGAGCGATATAGGCTCCAGATAAGCTGAACAAATCGCTCTCTTTTATTATTTTGTTTTATATTATGTCTGCTCCTTTCTCTACATGCATATTCAAGCATTTATAAGTAGAGAATCTCGAGCATCCTCGTTGTTGGGATTCTTCGCAAAGAATAACCCAGCACCGGGTGAAGCACGGAGAAAAAGCCTGAGAGATAGGGAAGTGGCTTCGCGTGCTTCGTTAAGACTCCGCGCAACACGAAGCCTAAACTATGGCATTGATGATCATGTTACATCACAGAGAGTCGACCCCGTCTTCATTGCACGGGAGGGGGTATTTATACCGTGATCAGGAATTACAAATCGATGCCTAAACTACCCCTGATCACGGAGAATAATGTACAGGATATTCGGTACAAAAGTGTCCGGAGGGCACAATAGTCTTTTGCCAACTTCCTGTCGAGGGTACATTAGAAACCCTAACTGCTGACGCACTTGTCCTCCGGGCCCACCCGTAGGTCTTCGGGCGTACACGAGGTACCCAGCCGAGCCTCGCCCGAAGTCCACAGCCTCGGCGCGGCAGCGACCCTTCGGACTCCGTGCCCCGCAGCAGGTCTGGCGGATCTTCGGGCATGCGCGAGGCGCCCCTCCGAGCCTCGTCCGAAGTCTTGAGCCTTCGGACGCCGGAGACTCTTCGGGCGCTCGGGTTGCCGCTCGCGCCCAGCGTCAATCCCTGCGGAAGGAAATACAGAAAACACACGGAGGGTAACTTGGTTAGCTTGATTAGACCCTTCGGGTGCAAAGAGGGCCGTCCGGGATCGAGTCCTGCTCCGCGTATCCCCAACAGTAGCCCCTCGTGGGCGAGGTTCAACGCCGATGAGCCGAACCCTCGAAGAACAATCGGATGTGACCGGAGCCGATCCCGGAAAAACTTCCCTCGCTCATTGGGGTTGATGCTGGCTGCATAGCCCGAAGATGATTTCGTGTTGCCCGGAGGTCGAGAACGCGGTAAAAACGTTGATCTTATCCGCACTCGCGGTTTTCGAGGGCGTATTAACTGCTCGGTTTTTACCCCCCTATATAAGGAGGGGAGGGGGCCGGTCGTTTTCCGCGCTCACCTCATTTCCTTCAAGGTCTTCGGGTTTTCGCTATTGTTTTCGCGGCTTCGATTTTCGACGCTACTTCCTTTCAGTCTTCGCGAGCTTCTTAAGGTTTGTGGCTGATCGCTCTTCGGATTTTCGGACGGGTGCGCGATGATTTTCGTTGTAAGAATTTTTCTTCGTATAACTTTTAGGTGCTTTTGATGGCTAGGACGAAGCAAACCGCTGCTCCCATCGACGAAGAGCCTGTAATGTCTGGCGAAGAGGCGGCCTTCAGCCAGGAGGGGGCGATGTCCATTGATGGTGACGGTTCAGAGGAACTGCTGGACTCGTTGCCTCAGGGCGAGATTGGTGCTCGCGATCCGGAGGATGTCTCCGGAAGGCGCGAGCCCGAAGTCCCGGAAGCTGTCGCTGGTGGCGGGTCCGGAGACCGTAAAGATCCGGAAGGTGTTTCGGTTGAAAAGCCCTCGGCGGACGACGTGGAGGCTTCGGTTCCGGTTAAAGGTAAGAAATTTGAGGCTAGTAGGGATTACGAGATTTATATCGGGAGTGCTTATGCTGGGGACTTCGGGAGAAAACGCTTTAAGGCCGGCGTTGATGCTGGATCTTCGGCTGCAGAGGGGGAGGGTACTTCCGGTTATGGTCATTCTTCGAAGGTTTCTAACGCCCGGATTCGGACACCTGCAGTTATTGACAAGACCTATCGTTTGAACCGCTCCCGGGTTGGCGAAGCCGAGCTGGCTATGTACGTTGATAGGGGATACTTCGAGGCTGGAAGGGCACGCTATCCAGGCGACGAGGAAATTCTGCAACCCAAGGCTAATGAGGCGGTTGTTTTTCGGGACTACTTTGAGGCCGGGCTTCGGCTTCCAGCTCTCTTCATCCTCCAGCGAGTGCTTACGGCGTACGGCATTCAAATACATCACTTGACGCCCAACGCCTTCGTGCAACTGTCGAAGTTCATTTGGGCTGTGAGGACATTCAATGCGAAAGTGAACTACGAAGCCTTTTTGCGCTTCTTCAGTTGTCACTTGCAGAACAAGAAGGTGTACTATGACAATGATGTTCTGCTTCTTCAGTATGGGGTTTGCACTTTCCAACCGCGGAACTTCAGCAAGAAATCAAAGCTCGAGAAGGTTGCTTTGGTTACCGCTTCGAGGAACCGCTGGGACAACGATTGGGTTGACTACTGGTTCTACGCTGAGGTACCCGAAGGGGAGAATGAGGATGGGTCTTCGTGCTACCCCCTAGCCAGTTCGCTGGTTCCTGCGGAGCCCATTTTCTCTCCTGCCTTCTCCGGCCGCGGCAAGACCTTCCAGCCTTGTTGTGATGCTTTCAAGAAAGCCTGCAAGGTCATCAGTGGCCGTACTGTCGTGGAGGAGTTTATTGCTGCTGGTGTTTGGCCTGTGGAGGGTGGCTGGAAACCGGATGGCACCGAGAAGGTGAAGCTCGAGGAGCGTAAGTTTACTTACCGCCGGCCGAAGTTTAATGGGCTGAAAAGGCCCGAAGGTCTTCGGCCATTACAATTTGTTGAGATGGTCGAAGAGTGCGCCAATATACTCTGCGATCCGTTCAGTGCTGCCGAAGCGTATGACGTGGAAAACGGTCTGATCCCGAAGCGCCGCATCAATCGAATCTTCGATTCGCTGAAGATCAGCTATGGTAACCACGCCGTGCCCTTAGGCAGAAAACGGCTTAAGAAGGGGGAGACGCCCGAAATTGCAACGACGTCTTATATCAAGATGAGGGGCTGGGAGAAGAAAGCCGAAGCTCCCGCCGGCGGCGCTGGGTCTTCGGGTTCAGGTGCTGGGCGAGGTCGAGGTCGAGCGGCTTCTCGTCCGCAGAAGGCAAGTGCTGTCGCTACGACGAGCACTGTGCTGGCTGAGCGCCGGAAGCGCAAGAGGGTTGTATCTCGGGGTTCGAAAAGCTCCAGAGTCTCGGGTGAAGTTTGAGGCGGGTCGAGTTCCCGCTTGGCTTCGGGACAGACGAAATTTGCTTCGGGTTCCCGTGGTGAAGATGAATCTGTGGCTGGTGGTGTCAGGTTGTTTGGTTCCGGGAACGCGCCTGTTTCTCCTGGCTTGGAGGCGCTTTCCGAAGGCCGGGACGGGGTTCCCGTGATTGAGTTATCTGATACCGAAGAACTGTTGGATGGCGCCAGTAGTCTTCGTGTAGATGTTGAGGAGATGCAGGGCACGGAGCCGGGTCGGAGCGCCTTGGACATGATTGAGGACGATGTATTGGGCCCGACCGGTGCAGAACGGTCTGGAGATGCTGCGAGCTCCAGTGCTTCGGAGAGTTCTGATGATTCGTCGTCTTCGGGCGACGATTCTGACTCGAGCTCCGACGCGGGGAGCTCGTACGGAACCACGAAGGATGCTAGCTCTCTCGGTGTTTCGCTGGCGGTGATGAGTGGCTTGAGGGAATACGATCCCGAAGGTCCTTAGACTTGTGGCCTTAGTTTTATTCGCTTTACTCTTTTTATATATATTTTTTGTTCACACGCTTTGCTTGTGTTGCGTAGAACTTCGGGCCACGCTGGAGGCGAATTCCGCTCCTAACCTTGCCGACTTGCTGCTTCGGCAAGGCCAAATGGTAACTGGGTTGAAAGGTTCCTCTTCGTTTTGTTGCTGACCTTTTGGTCTTTTTAACGCTTTACTTCTTTGACAGATTACGCAGGCGTCCCAGGTGCTCCGGAAGAAGTTGGAGACTGAAGGGGGCTTCGGAGGCGTCCCCCCAGAGCTCGTCGCGCTTCGCGAGGAGAAGAGTTGCTGGGATGCGAAGGAAGCCAGCTTCGAGGAGGAGATCGCTCGCCTGAAGAAGGATCTCCAAGAGAAAACTGACTCCTTCGCCGCCTACAAGAAGGATTCCGAAAGGAAACATGCGGCGGCGCTGGAGAAAGTGGAAGACCGAAAGGCCGCTCTGGAGGAGACAATGAGAGCAGAGACTGATCGGCTAAGGTCGAAAGCTTCGGCTTTGTTTCAGTCTTATTCGGAGCTTCTTGCTCGCTTCGGCCGCCAGCCTCGCCCTCTTCCCGCCGGAGACGATCTGACCCTCGATTCCTTTTTGACTTGGGTCGAGAGAGAGCTGCAGTCTGTGCCCAGCCTGATGACGTACATGAGTGATCATGGGGCGAAGACCTGCCTCTATGCGCTCCTGGATATTCTGGCGAAGAGGAAGGTCGGAGATTTCCATGAACTTGGTTACTCCACTTTCCCTTGCGAAGCTATTGAGGGTGCTGATCCTAATACCTCGGACAGAAGCGTTAGCGTCGTTGCGAAGCGCTTTTGGAGGTTTTACTGGAGCAAGCACGGCTCCGCGGCCGCCAGTGCTAGCGCTGTTTCTCGCGCGCAGGAGGTGAGGGCTTCGGACTTTAGCGCTGTTTCTTTCTTCCGGAGTTTTTGTTGAGTTTAGTAACCTTCGACCTTTTGCAGGCCAAGGAGAAGAAGAGGAAGGAGGTTGGAGGTCCCACTTCGTCTTCAAATCCGTCTTCGGCTGACGAGCAGGGGAAGGCGAAGAAGGCGAAAAGTGCTGCCGTTGCCGAAGCTTCTTCTGCTGCTCCTCGATCTGCTACCCCTTCGGAGCCTATCGCGAAGGTTGCCGCAAGCGAAGATGCTTAGATCCTCGGGGCTTCTTAGTTTTGTTTTTGTTTTGTAATTCTAAGGGTTTGTAAATTAAAGACACAATACTGTGTGCAGGTCTCCGCAGAGGGGGCTGTCGTTGAACCTTTATGCTATCAGAACGGTAGGATTTGTGCTACGCGCGCTGCCCATCGTTTGGTTACGAAGATAATTGGCAGTGACGATCTTGGTCGCTTCTGGAGTTACGTTTTCAATGAGTATTTTGCCGCTCGGGCCGAGGTGACTCAGCAGTTTCAGAGAAGTAAGCGTCGGTTGCTTCGCGGGCCTCCGCTGGTCATCCCGAAGGTCGAAGTTGCGGAGTCTGAAGAGATTTACGACGTTCCATGGGTGTATGACGATAGGCGTGGTGACGGGTTACCTGGGATGTTTCTTGAACTCTAAGCTTCTGTTGTCGTTTTCGAGCTTTAGGCTTGACTTAGAGTTGGTTGTTTTGTTTGTTTATTGATAGCGATGATACGATTCATGCGTTTGTTATGAGTCTTCGAAAAATTTTCCTCCCCCAGCAAACGAGGGCGAGATTGCTAACGCGAAGTATTTTACTTCGGAAAAACTTCCCTCCCCCCTAGCAAACGAGGGCGAGGTTGCTAACGCGAAGTATTTTACTTCGGAAAAACTTCCCTCCCCCCTAGCAAACGAGGGCGAGGTTGCTAACGCGAAGTATTTTACTTCGGAAAAACTTCCCTCCCCCCTAGCAAACGAGGGCGAGGTTGCTAACGCGAAGTATTTTACTTCGGAAAAACTTCCCTCCCCCCTAGCAATCGAGGGCGAGGTTGATGCGCGAAGCCTTTCGTTTCTGAAAAACTTCCCTCCCCCCTAGCAAACGAGGACGAGGTTGGTGCGCGAAGCCTTTCGTTTATGAAAAACTTCCCTCCCCCTAGCAAACGAGGGCGAGGTTGCTAAAGCGAAGTATTTTACTTCGGAATAACTTCCCTCCCCCCTAGCAATCGAGGGCGAAGTTGCTAAAGCGAAGTATTTTACTTCGGAAAAACTTCCCTCCCCCCTAGCAAACGAGGGCGAGGTTGATGCGCGAAGCCTTTCGTTTCTGAAAAACTTCCCTCCCCCCTAGCAAACGAGGGCGAGGTTGGTGCGCGAAGCCTTTCGTTTATGAAAAACTTCCCTCCCCCCAGCAAACGAGGGCGAGGTTGCTAAAGCGAAGTATTTTACTTCGGAAAAACTTCCCTCCCCCCTAGCAATCGAGGGCGAGGTTGCTAAAGCGAAGTATTTTACTTTGGAAAAACTTCCCTCCCCCCTAGCAAACGAGGGCGAGGTTGCTAACGCGAAGTATTTTACTTCGGAAAAACTTCCCTCCCCCCTAGCAATCGAGGGCGAGGTTGATGCGCGAAGCCTTTCGTTTATGAAAAACTTCCCTTTTTTATTAATCTGGGGCGTTGATTGATACAACCGCGGTTCGGCTTCGTTACACTTCGTCCCTGCGGGTGCGGCTTCTGGTCCTGCTTGCGACTCCGGCGTTTACTGGTTTCCAAGGTTTCCTATTGTTTGGTAGGTACCTCTTTCTTGGGCGGTCTTGTTCTTCTTCGCCGGAAGAGATGCTGATGAACTCTGGTAACGCCTCTTCGTTTGGCGGCACGACCTCCAACGGCTGCGGGTCTTGTTGGTATTGTTGAACTTCTAATCCTTGCCCTAAGTTTTGGTTTCGCGGGTGCTGGTTTTGGCTTTGGTTTTGCTGCGAAGAGCTCTCAGATACCCTCAGGTTCTTCATTGCTTGCAAGTATTTTTCTATGTTCTTTCTGGTTGTACCTTCGTTGCTCATTTTGTGATGTTGCTGGTGTGCTTTGTTGGTTTGCTCAAGGTGTGGTTTATATAGGAGTTGCCGTTGCTCTTCGTGGTGCCGAAGAGTCAGGTGGCTCTTACTGTGGGTACAGTCAGTGGTGGTGGAACTTTGTGGCTTTAGTTGTAGGTAGCTGTTTCTGATGAGCTAGATTCTTCGCACATGGTGGGTCACGGAGTCATGAGGCGCACTGCTGTGTGTCGATGATTTATTTGCCGCTTGGGCATTTCATTCTTCTCGAAGAATGTTCTCGCTTTACTGAGCGATTGCGAGCTTTCCTGCTTGAGGAATGACTCAGGATTTCTTTACCCTGATAAGCCGGAGAGATACGCGTTTTTGCGTAATAGCGTAGGTTTACGCTTCGGGCGTTTTTGCCCTTGAGATATGGCGAACTCTCGATGGAGTTTGCATCGAAGTTGTTGTGCTTGAGAGACAGATAGGGGAAAGGAGCTGCGTTAATTTGCAGGGATTACATTGGGTCTCACCTCGTTAAAAACCTCACCCCCTGGATGGGGTTCCCCTGTGAGGAAAAGAGTATGAGCCCTTAGTTGCAGGATTTAAATCTAAGCTACAGCGTGAAGCAGAAGGACTTCGCTTATATTTTCGCGAAGCCCTGATACATTTGTTATGCGAAGTATCTCTTGAGGTTATCCGCATTCCATGGATGCGGGAGTTCGTTTCCATCTTTATCGCAGAGATGGTAGGCTCCGGGCCTGTTGGACTTGATGATGATGTAAGGTCCTTGCCATTTTGGCTCTAGTTTTCCCTTGCCCTCCGTTTTTGGGCTCCGGAGGAGTACTAGATCTCCTGGTGAAAAGGATTTGTTAACCACCTTACGGTCTCTCCATTTTTTTGTTTCAGCTTGATAGCTTTCTAAATTTTGGACGGCACTGACTCTGTCCATTTCCATCATGTCTTTCGATATTGCTATGTCTTCGGGGTTTATCTCATGTGCTTCGGCTCTTGGGCCTTTGTACTTGATTTCTTCGGGTGTCATAGCTTCGTCTCCGAAGAGTAGCTTCAAAGGGGAGAATTTTGTTGCCCTTGATTCTGAAGTGTTATGGGACCAGATTATCTTCGGCAGCTCATCTGCCCATTTTCCTTTCTTCTGGTTGAGAAGGCATTTTTTGACTCCTGTGAAGATTTGTTTGTTCGCATTTTCGACAGCTCCGTTTGACTCCGGGTGATACACAGAGGCGAAGTGTGCGGTTGTTCCGATACTTCGGCAGTATTCTTTGAACTCGTAGTTGTCGAACTGCTTGCCGTTGTCAACTGTTATCTCTTGAGGTACCCCAAAGCGGCACACTATGTTTTGCCAAAAGAATTTGCGTATGGTTGTCGCTGTGATGTTGACGATTGGTTTTGCTTCGATCCATTTTGTGAAATATTCCAGGGCGACTACCGCGAAGGTGTAGTTCCCTTGTGCAGCGGGTAGTGGCCCGACGATGTCGATACCCCATCTTTGGAGGGGCCATGTTGGTTGGATAACTTGTGTTGGCTGGGAGATACCGGAGAGTTTGCTTGCAAACTTTTGACAGGCTTCGCATTTTCTGACTAGGTCCTGGGCATCTGTGACGGCGGTGGGCCAAAAGAATCCTTGGCGAAGAGCCCTGGCGCAGATGGATTTTGTTCCGGCATGGGCTCCGCAAATTCCTTCATGAATATCGCGGAGCACCTGGATCCCTTCTTCGCGGCTGATGCACTTTAACAGGGGTTTGCTGATACTGGATCTGTATAGCTGATCATTGAGTATAACGTAGTTTCTTGCTCTTGCTTTCATTCTTTTTTCTTCGGTTTCATCTAGAGCTTCGTAGTAATTCCGAAGGTAAGCCATTATAGGTGATCTCCAGTCTTCACTCTGTATGATGTTTACGAGTTTGATTTCTTTCTCAGGCGTTTTGATCGAAGGTGATGTCAATGTTTCGAAGAAAACGTCTGGCGGCAGGGGTTCTTTTCTTGAAGCTGCTCTTGCTAAGGCATCTGCTTCATGATTTTCACTTCGTTCTAGATGGACGCAAGAGAAACCTCTGAAATGCTTCTCGGTGCTTCGGATTAGGTCCAGGTACTTGATCAGCTCTGGTTCTCGGGCTGTGAAGGTTTTGTCAATGTGGCTCTGAATAACTTTGGAGTCGGTGTAAATTACGAAGTTGAGGACGCCCAAAGCTCTTAGCTTTCTGAGTGCTAGCAATACTGCTTCGTATTGTGCGATGTTGTTTGTGCATTTGTCAGTTTCTTTGCTGAATTCAAGTCTAACTGCGTATCTCAATTTGATGCCCGAAGGAGAGGTAAGGACAGCCGAAGCCCCAGCCCCTAAGTGGCCCCATGCTCCGTCACATCTGATTTGCCATGGTTGCTCGAAGACTGGGCCCACGGTGTAGGAGATAGGCTCAGTCCAATCTGCTATGAAATCGGCGAGCACTTGTCCGTTGATGGCGCTTCTGCTTTCGAAGTCTACAACGTGTTCAGATAGTTCCGCTGCCCATTTAGAGATTCTTCCCGATGCCTCTCTGTTGCCAAACATTTCTGACAGAGGTTGATTTGTAAGCACTTTTATTGTATGAGCTTCGAAATAGTGCCTCAGCTTTCTTGAAGCCATTACTACTGCATAGGCAATCTTTTCGAGCTCTGAATAGAACAATTTTGAGCCGGAGAGGGCTTCGGAGACATAATAAACTGGGACTTGAATCTTTACTTCGATTCCTTTGTTGTTTGTCTTTGCTTGTGATTGTACCAGGGCCGCGCTAACTGCTCTGTGTGATGCGGCGACATACAAGTACAGCGTTTCTTTTGCCTTCGGGCTGGCGAAGGCTGTCATCTCTTTGAGATACTTCTTCAGATCAGCGAAGGCTTTTCTTTGAGTTTCTCCCCATTCGAATCTTCCGGAGCCTTTTAACACTTGAAAGAAAGGGAGGCTCCTTTCGGCTGATCTTGAAATGAACCTGTTGAGTGCTGCGATTCTTCCGGTCAGCTTTTGTACGTCCTTGATGGAAGTTGGCTCTTTCATGTTGAGGATGGCTTCTATCTTGTCGGGGTTGGCCTCTATACCCTTGATGGATACCAGGCAGCCGAGGACTTTGCCCTTGGAAACTCCGAAGACACATTTTTCTGGGTTGAGCTTGAGATTTGCCTGTCTAAACTTGGCGAAGGTCTGAGCTAGGTGAGATATATGATCGTTTCGCTTATCGCTTTTTACGACGATGTCATCGACATATACAAGTACTATTGTTCCTTCCATCTCTTGCAATACTTCGGTAGTCATTCTGCAGAATGTTGGCCCTGCATTCTTCAACCCTTCGGGCATTCTCACAAAACAAAAGGTTCCGAAGGGGGTGATGAAACTTGTTTTCTCTTCGTCTTCTTTTCTCATGAAGATTTGATGATAGCCGGAGAAACAGTCCAGCAGGGATAGTAATTCGGCTTCCGCTGCGGCATCTACTATCTTGTCGATGCGAGGCAGAGGGAAATCATCTTTTGGGCATGCCTTGTTTAAGTCAGTGAAATCTACGCACATTCTCCATTTTCCGTTCTTCTTCTTCACTGGAACTGTATTTGCTAGCCAGGTGGGGTACTTAACTTCTCTGATGACCCCAGCATCGAGGAGCCTTTGGACTTCGGCCTTTACGTCTGCAATTCTGTCGTCTGACATTTTTCTTAACTTTTGCTTCTTCGGCTTGATCTTTGGATCAATGTCCAATTTGTGCTCAATTGTTTGCCTGCTTACGCCTTGGAGGTCCTTTGATGACCATGCGAAGACGTCTTTGTTTTTGCGGAGCAGCTCAATGAGCTCTTCTTCTTCGTTCTTCGGGAGTTGATCGCTTATTATCACTGCTTGATCTAGGATGAGATCGTCGAGCAGTACTCTTCTTGTTCCGTCGTTGTGGGTGATGCGAGGTTCTTCTTTGTCCAGCAACTTTTCTGGCACTAAGTGCTTGTGCCTTTCTTTTTTGTCTGGGTCTTCGCTTACGATATACACATTATTTTGGCCAGGGGTTATTCCCTTCTCGATGTTCCTGGCTTCTTTCTGGTCCCCGAAGACTGTGATGACTCCCTTTGGCGAGGGCATTTTCATGACCAAGAATGAATTCCTGATGATAATATCGAAGGTGTTGATGACACCTCTGCCGAAGATGGCGTTGTATGGGTAATTCATTTCCACCACGTCAAAGGTTATGTGTTCGGTTCTGGGGTTTGAAGTATCCCCGAAGGACACGGGCAGAGAGATTTTTCCCAGAGGGTTGATTCTTTTTCCTCCGAAGCCATACAAAGGTGTGTCCATTGGTTCAAGGAGTTTCCTGTCCAGTTTTAGCCGGTCGAAGGTACTGGCGAAAAGGATGTCCGAAGAAGCCCCATTGTCAACCAATATCTTGGTGACATCCCATCCATAGATGTTTGTTTTGATGACCATGGCGTCATTGTGCGGGTGCTTCTTGAGTTCGCAACGTGATAGGTCTTCTTCGGTAAAGGTGATTGGCACGTGAGACCATTTTGTCTTTCTGATTGGAGCTGCGTTGAAAATTGTGTTTACTGCTCTGAAATAATCTCTTCGTTGTCTCTTCGACTCGAAGTCCGTCGAAGACCCTCCGGTGATTGGTAATATGGTGCCAAAGGATGGCAGTGGATCTGCAGGAGACTGATGGATTGACTCAGTCTTCGGTAGAATTCTGGTGATGGGAGGTGGTGGTGGTAGCTCTTCTCGTGTTGTATAGTTGTGCGAAGGTGATGGAAGCATCTTCGGGATGTGGTTTACTTGAGGTGCTGGCAAGAAGTTGTTTGGGTGGAAACTCGATGGGTGAGGCATTGTGCCTTGATAGTGCTGATGGTAGGCTGGAGTGATTTGCGGGTATGCAGGATTATATTGTGGTGATGGTTGCCAATTGTGATTCCCGGAGGTATTGTTGACAACTCTGGGTGGAGGAGTGGGTTGTTCCTTTGTTTTCATTCTTTCCAGGACTGTTTTGGTTTCGGGGCACTCTTTTGAGGTGTGTCCTTGATCGGGTCCATGGAAAATGCAGTATGGTTTGCGAGGTTCTTGGTTTCTTCCTTTGCCTCGTCCCCTTCCTCTTCCGTTTCTTCCTCCTCTATAACTGTTAGATTCCGGAGGTGTTTCCGTCTTTGTGCTGTCGATCTGGTTGATGTATTGGGCTTGTTGTTCGTCTTTATTTCGCCTTCTCGAGGTGTTCCAGTCTGGTTGGCTTCGTTGGTTGTTTGGCTTCGCCGCTTGCTTTTGACTGTTTTCAGTTGCTTTTCGTCTTCGGTAGTCGGAATCAGCTTTGCTGTACCTTGCTAGCTCTGTGTATAGGTCTTCGATAGTCGCCGGAGTGTTCATTGTCAAATGCGTCGAACAAGGTCCGGCCCGAAGCCCCGCGATTGCTGCATCAATTGCTGAGCTATCTTCCACTTCTGGGGCCTGAGATCTTAGTTCTACAAATCTTCGGAAATAGTCTTGAAGAGGCTCACGCTCTCCTTGTACGCAAGCCCGCAGCTCTTGAGCAGAGACGGTTTTGCGTAGGAAACCTTGAAAGTTTTGTGTCAACTTGTCCCTCAGGTTTTCCCACGAGTATATTGTGCCTGGGCGAAGGGTTGAGTACCAATCCAATGCCGGACCCTCGAGTGCAGTAATAAGCTTTTTGGCTAGAACGATGTCGTTTCCGCCAGCGGAGGAGATTGCAGCTTCGTAGCTCATGAGAAATTGTCTTGGGTCGAAACGGCCATTGTATCTCGGGAGAGGTATTGGCTTGTACGAAGTGGGCCATCTCGTAAGTTGAATGCCTTCGGATAGTGGTGAGCTTTTGTCAAATTTGCTGATTATCCCTTCGGGTCTTGTGGTGTTGTGGCTTGGTCTTGCTGTTCTTCTAAATACTTGGTCTTGCTGTTCGGTGTTTTGCTCTTGCATTTCCCGCAATTCTTCTTCCAGCTGGACGATTGAGGCCTTCGCTTCTTCAATTCTGCTTTGGAGTCTTGTTTTCGAATGTTGGTTGGCCTGTTCGAGGCGAGCGCTTCGTATTTCTCGGAGTCTCTTCAAATGTTTCTGCAACTTGAGGAGGGCTCTGTACTCTTGCTCTTGGTCTTCGTCTCTTGCTCGCTCTTGTTGGGCATTGCTAGTCTCCGGGTTGTCGACGTTGACTCTTGTGTTGTCGAACTGTTCCCAGTCTTCGTCTGTATCAGTGTCAGTGTCCTGCGCGAAGGGGTGTTCTTCCGCAGGAATGATTTGCTTGTTGGCTGCCTCTCTTATGCGGTTGTCTTCGCCGCGAGGGGCGTTGGTGTTGGTTTGGGCTTCCCCGATGCGGAGCGGTGTTTCTCCTTGGGGTGTCCTTGCCGCGTTTGATCTTGTTGTTAGCCCGGCAGGTAGCTGTGACTGCGGGGGCGGCACTGGGTCTTCTTCCGAAGCCCCTTGTGCAACCCTCGCCTTTTTAGGTGGCATTAGGGCTTGTTCTTCGTGCTAGAACCACGGTGGGCGCCAAATGTTGGGATTCTTCGCAAAGAATAACCCAGCACCGGGTGAAGCACGGAGAAAAAGCCTGAGAGATAGGGAAGTGGCTTCGCGTGCTTCGTTAAGACTCTGCGCAACACGAAGCCTAAACTATGGCATTGATGATCATGTTACATCACAGAGAGTCGACCCCCTCTTCATTGCACGGGAGGGGGTATTTATACCGTGATCAGGAATTACAAATCGATGCCTAAACTACCCCTGATCACGGAGAATAATGTACAGGATATTCGGTACAAAAGTGTCCGGAGGGCACAATAGTCTTTTGCCAACTTCCTGTCGAGGGTACATTAGAAACCCTAACTGCTGACGCACTTGTCCTCCGGGCCCACCCGTAGGTCTTCGGGCGTACACGAGGTACCCAGCCGAGCCTCGCCCGAAGTCCACAGCCTCGGCGCGGCAGCGACCCTTCGGACTCCGTGCCCCGCAGCAGGTCCGGCGGATCTTCGGGCATGCGCGAGGCGCCCCTCCGAGCCTCGTCCGAAGTCTTGAGCCTTCGGACGCCGGAGACTCTTCGGGCGCTCGGGTTGCCGCTCGCGCCCAGCGTCAATCCCTGCGGAAGGAAATACAGAAAACACACGGAGGGTAACTTGGTTAGCTTGATTAGACCCTTCGGGTGCAAAGAGGGCTGTCCGGGATCGAGTCCTGCTCCGCGTATCCCCAACACTCGTATTCATATCTTCTCTGCACGTGCTTTTCAAGTGCTTATTTAATTTGTGCACATGTTAGCTGCATGATCAAAAGCACTACATGGCAGAAAGTTTTTCGTTTATTACAGAATAGCATTTATTTGCTTGTTATCAGTAAATTGGGATTTCTCTAGTCCTATTTTCCAGCTTATCATTTAAGCAAGATATTTATCTCCGGATGTTATACTGGTTTTCTGGATATTCATCTCTAGACTATTTATTTATCATCGGAATTATCATCCGGAATCTATTGAACATTGATATATTCATCTGGAGTCATTAGGATTTTCATCCGGAATTTACTGTTTATTGAGATATTCATCTCGGGAATTTATTTATTACTGGAATCTTCAACCGGAATTTCAATGATATTGGGATATTCATCCAGGAATTGTCAGAATTTTCATCCGGAATCTGGTTGATCTTCGGAATATTCATCCGGAATTTTATTGATAATTGAGATATTACTCTCTGGAATTCAATTTCACTTTCAAGTCACTTCTGACCATATGGGTATTCATTATTGGTTATCTCACTGGCTATTGGATATTTATTTTTGGGTATTCTATTGGCTCTTCAAATATTTATTGATCAGATTACTTGGATCATTGACATTGGTTATTACCCTACGGATTATCGACTTTTCAGTCATATCAAATTTGTCCCTTCGGACTAAAAATTGACTTTTCAGTCGTATCAAATTTGTCCCTTCGGACACAAAGGCCAAGCCCTTCGGCTAGTCTACTAAGTTTGGCCGCTGTCCTGGCCACACGTTTGGTTCACAGGCGCGGTACGAACAGCCTTTTCAGACACCAAAGAGTTGTAAGGCTTAGCCACTTCGGTGGTTCATAAGTTACACGACCCCCACTTATAAAAGGTTCGGGGGGAGCCCCTTAGCCCCATGTTTGGTTTATAAGTTGAATCTCCCTGAACAGGTTGCACGTTCAACCAGACATTGTCCCTGCGGACCCATAAAAAGAGCAATCTAAATGCTTCGATTTACTACTTTCCTGCACACAACTAAAGTTGTGTACTGAAAAGCAGAGGGAGAATCGTACAAGCATTAAAGCATTGTTCGGGTCTTCACCCTATCATTACAGCATTGTTCAAATAAGGGCCTTCGCTCTATGATTACACCAACTGCTCTTTTTTTTATTGAAGCTAGCTTTGTATTATTCTGTCATATACAAGGATACGGTGGATGATTATTTTTGCCATCATCTGGTTGTACTGTTCACGTTCTGATTTGAAGATCATTCAAGTGCTGGGTGTGATCAAAAGAAGTTTCAACAAGCCTTAATTGATATGCTAACTTGGCAGGAGCCTGAGATCATGATCATTGATGCACAAGCCTTATCTTATTTTATTGCGATAGCCCTGCTATCCACTAATTCATTGAGAAGCCACACTATGGTCTACAAAGTTCTACTGACACTTGCATGCAGAAGGCCAAGTGAAGATTAGCAAGCAGATACAAGTCTCAGAGGGTCACGGCAACAAGATTTTCCCAATTTTATACGCTATGATGAAGACCTGCTGCTGATTATTTTGAGGACGTTTGGCGAAGCCATTATGTTTTAATTATCTCAAGATAACACCATGATGAGTTCGGACAATTGTTTATTAATGAAGATGGCGTGAAGCACTATCAGCTGAAGACACCGCTGTATTCACAGAAGATACTAATTGCCCGAAGCTTGGGGCTGCCTTGGCTCTCGTGTGTTCGCTTGGTTGATTCATCACTGCGTATGCTTGTCCGAGGCTCCGAAGACCCAGCAGGATGTCCGGCAATTTTACTCATGGCTTGCTTGCTCGCCGAAGAATACAATTATCTCGCCTTTGCATGTGCGCTTGAGGCTTCTGCCTCGCGTGCATGTGCCCATAGAAGGACGTCGACCTGCGCGAGAGCTCCTAGCTGCCTTGCTGCCAAGCACGCCGTTCTCCACAAGCCCTGGCCGTGTTTGTCGGTCACTCCAAAGGACGATGTGGCTCCGAGCTGCCACCTCGCCGATCGCTTCCGCATGCTCGCTTAAGGCTGTTGTCTCGCGCGCGTGCGGCCACTCCGAAGGACGATGTGGTTCCAAGCTGCCACCTCGCCGATCGTTTTCGCGTGCTCGCTTGAGGCTGTTGTCTCGCGTGCGCGCGGTCACTTTGAAGGACGATGTGATTCCAAGTTGTCACCTCGTCGATCGCTTCCGCGTGCTCGCTTGAGGCTGTTGTCTCGCGTGCGCGCGGTCACTTTGAAGGACAATATGGCTACGAGCTGCCACCTCGCCAATTGCTTCCGCGTGCTCGCTTGAGGCTGTTGTCTCGCGTGCGTGCGGTCACTCTGAATGATGATGTGGCTCCGAGCTGCCACTTCGCTAAACACCCTTGCCTGTTTGCTTGAGGCTATTGTCTCGCAAGCACGCATTCACCTCGAAGACGCCGGCTCACAACTACGCGCTCATTGAATACTCGCCACAAGCCACCATAATGCAAGTTTGCATATACAATGAGCTGGTTAGTTGGAAATTAAATATGAGTTGAAGGTTGACGTGTGGCTCCTAGCTGCCATACGCTTATTCATTTTCTGAAGATGCTTTAGGACGTACATCCTACAGAAACTATTCAGCTTGGTGGCTTCGCCAGAATTATCCAAGCCTTGGATATTTGAAGACATCAAGACTGCGCGTTTGGGATTTCTGAAAATACATGTGGCATACTTTCATCAAAAGATCTTACCTCCTAATGCCGCTGAAGATACAAGCATACTCTGAGTTCGGAGTACCGAAGATAATGATCATTCTCCGAAGACAGAAGCAATATTATTGGAAGGCAAGGCCGGGGCTTATGTCGTAGCCCGTATTTTCAGAGGACTTCGGAATTCCGATCGCGCCGGATTAGGACTCTACCGATGAGGGACGCCTTGTCGGTTACGAGGACCATTTACGGAAGTTGATCTCTTATTTCCTTAGATATGATCCTACTCTGACTTATAGATGGGGTCACACCCGCCTATAAATGTAAACGCCCCTCCCCACGGGAAAGGTACTGGCTGGCCGGTCTACGATCGAAGACACACCAATATATCTCACCTACACGGCAATACAAGAACACTGGACGTAGGGTTATTATCCTTCGGGAGGCCCGAACCAGTATAAATCTTGTGTTCCTCTTAGATTGATCTTCGCATAAGCAAAGCGCTCGTACCTATCCAAATATCTGCCGAACACCCTGTTCAATCGGGTGACGACAGAATCAATCAGTGTTGGTAATTTCGACTGGTTTGCGCTGCATGAAGACATGTTTCCATGGCTTTGGTGTTAGTTGTGAGCTTCCATAGGAGATCATGAGGCTTTTGCTTTATTAGTTGACCGGGCTTGCGTTATCTCTTGGCTTGCTGTTTTGCGACGCCCAGCCGCCGGCCTGTCACGTGCGATGTGGAGGGGTCGGAGCAAAAGCCGGGAGATGCCAAGCGATGCGCTATGGAAGAGCTGATCGAACTACTAAACACCAACCCCTTTCCATTACTTACTATAGCTTTCTCTGAACACATGTTTGTTGAGCGAGATCAGATTTTCGTTGGGATTCACCAACGGATGCTGCATGAACCAACAAACCGAGGAAGCCATCATACACCATTTCCTTCCAATAGGTATAAGGAGAATTGCATGATACTACTTAGACTATATATACAACCTAATACTGATGATGGCCAACACAACTGCTATTCGAACTAGCGTTTCTAAAAGTTGTGAGAGAGAATACTTTGAGAATTTGGAGGAGAACAAACGCCTATGCACAGGAGCATTTCGGAGGTCCTTCTCGCATCCACCGATGTACAAGCCTGGCGAAGCGATGCAATCGTCCGGACAACACGGAGGTGCAGGATCGGTACCATGCTGGCATTGCCGCTGTCTTCGGGTCCGGCGCCGGCGCCAGCCTCGCCTCGCCCTGGCCGTCCGCAGAGCGAGCAGGCAACACCGGCGGCTTCTGAACCTCCCCGTCCGCCGAGTACGTTGAAGTCAGCATAAGCACGAACGCCACGACCTATGCCCATGCAGCCTGTCCTTCTGTTAAAAAACTAGTGTTTAAAAATAAAGAGCTGCAGAAACGAGTGTAATGTGTTTGATAAATGATAAACCGAACACCGAATGCAGAAGGCATCTTTGCGGGAAATTCCTTTTTCTTTCTTTCTTTCTTTTTTTTTCCCCCTTTTCGAGATCGCATCCTCTTTGAACCAGAGGCGTCGAGTATGTCCCTGTCCCGCGAGGCCTTTCGTGAAGTACAACTTTGGGAGGCATGTCGGGTCGAATCTCTACTACATCGAGGGTAGGCTTCATCACTTCAGATCTTTCAAAGGTCTTAATTGTTTAAGGCGACACTATGGCCAATTATCGATAAACTGCAATTTGAATTTTTTTTAAAGACCGAAAAACAGAGACTTGTCCTTTATTCAATCCTTATACATTCGTACATGACCTTTTCTGTTACTCCCTCCTCACGCGCAAAGTCTAAGCACCAACACTCTTCCAGTCTTTACTATAGCTTTCTCCAAACACGCACTTGTTGAATGAGATCATATTTTTGTTGGGATACACAAACGGATGCTGCATGAACCAACGGACCCAGGAAACCATCGCACACCATTTTCCTGCCAATAGGATAAGGAGAATTGCATGATACTACTAGACCATACTATATACAACCCGATAATGATTGATGACCAACACAGCTGCTATTAGAACCATCATTTCTGAAGTCGAGAGGGAAACCTGACCTTTGTGACATTGGAGGAAACCAATTAGATTCACCACTACAGAGTGTTAATGTACTTTCCTTGTAGACTATCAGACCAAGCACACAGCCTTGCATCTCCTCTTGCCTGCCTTTCAGCCGTCGGCAAGACAGGCCTCGGTTCGCTCCCTGATCTTTCGTCCCTGCTCTGTTCGGTGCGTCTTGTTCCTCTTGCCTCTGTCTCGTTGATGTTTCAGTTGGGACCAAGCAACGTGTACGCTTGAACGCGCGCGAGCCATGCCCAAGTCGATTCACTTCGCACGCCTGTACCCGACTATCACACGATGCACGCGGCGTGGTTCCGTTTATTCCTGACACGAGATGGAGTAGGCTAACGGGACACGAACATGCGAGAAGGGTTTGTTCAATGAACAGACAGTCCTACTCGTACCCTGCACCTATGTGCACGCCATTTGTACCACCATGGCGAAGCTTTTCGTGCTGGCCGTCCTCCTCCTCGTGGCGGTGCCTGGGGGCCGCGGAGATGCCTGGGGGCTGCTGGCCGTGGCCATGCCCGGCGCCACCGACCCCTCGCCCCTCGCCACCGGTGCCCCCCGGCACCGGTCCGCTGCCCGGATGATTGCATAGCGCCACCAGGCCTGTCCGGCGCCAGAACAAGCTCAGGACCTGCGCCACTGCTGCCTAACCATGCGATGCAAATGTAATGTAATGGTAGTATATAACTTTGAACGTGTGTGTGTGCGTACTTGTACTGCGCCGCTGCTGCCTGGGCGCGTTGTACTGGTAGTAAAATGCACTGCGTACTTGTACTGAGATATATGTATGGGGACCTTATATGTATCAATCAATATAACTTTCTGTTCAATGAAGTAGTCAGTGTGTGCCGTGCCGCGAGCTTGAAGCCTGGACGTGCATTGAAGAGTTTGCTGAGCGGATGGCGTGGAAAGCAGCGGGAAGTCGAGTTGTTTGCTTCGTATCCGCACTCTGTCTGCACCACAGAACAAGATGAAGATGAGTACATTGCCGCGCCCCTAGCTAGAAAACTTGCATTCGGGACCAGGGACGACAGCGGACACGGTTTCGGGTTTGGGCCAGCATCCTGGGGAGCCCGAAGTCGGCGACCTTGGCGTTGAGCTCCGAGTCGGGCAAGATATTGCTGGACTTGACGTCGCGGTGCACGATCGGTGGCGAGCACTCAAGATTGCATCGTCGGCCAGTCCAGCGAGGCTTGCCGATGTTGATCAGATGGTGGCCCATCTACTGGGACGATTCCCGAGTGCCACCTCGTCTGCAGAGAACCGGCGGCGGCTACCGTCAAGGTTCCGCATACCGGAGGGAACAGTCCGGTACCGGCCGTCCCCGGCAGCACGCCTGGAGCCGGCGAGTGTTACGTCATGAAGCTGTATATACAAGGACGGCAGGTACATCATCGTCGCCATCCTGGAGTAGTGGAGTGCGACAAGGACGTCAAGTCACGTGCGGCCTCGCCTCACCTGCGACGGGGGCGATCGACTCGGCGCCGCGGATGCACCGAGATCGTGGCTGTCACCGGTGACCCCGGCCTCGGCGTGGCCGGCGGCCCGAGATCCCTAGTGCGTAAACCCGACGCGCGTCACGCGGCGCCCCACCCCGCCTTACAAAGCTAACACACTTGCCTATGCGAGGGCACACAAACTCACTTGCCTTAACAAGAACTTTGATTACAATTTTCTCATGCTGAACAAAAACTCTGACTACACAGGGCCAGTGAAGCCGCAAAACGCATTGCTTGCTGCACTTGCTCTTCGCCCAGACCCACACAACCAGGGCACCAAACAATCCGGCAGACCGCAGTCAAAGCACTTTGCACATTTCACTGCCACTGAACCAGCGATAATTAATCAGATTCTTAAACATTTTTTAATATTCGATGAAAGTGTTGTAGCATAATGGTCACAAAAGGCTTAGTAATACCTGAGGTCCTAGGTTCGAGCGCCGTAATAAGTCTCTTAAAAATATATTAGAAGTCCATAAACTTGTCAACCTATCTCTTAATTAAAAATATTTGGAGATCCATGAATTTGTCACCATGTGTCATCTAGGTTCATAAACGTTTATTTTGCTTGCGGGCACTGTTCGTTTCTTTTGGCTAAAATTTTAGCCATGTTACATCAAAGAGAATCTTGCTATTTAGGAGTATTAAATAAAGTCTAATTACAAAATCTTTTTACAGATAGAGGCTAATTTACGACATGAATCTAACATGCCTAATTAATCTATGTTTTGCTACAATGATGCTATAGTAACCATCTTCTAATCACGGCTTAATTACCTTTGTTAGATTCGTCTCGCGAAATAGTACAAGGTTTTGTAATTAGATTTTATTTAGTACCCTTAAATTATAAGATTCAAAATGGCTAAAATTTTAGCAATAGAAACGAACACCTTAGCCATAAACTATTCTTTTTATGTCATCTAGGTCCATAAACTTTTATTTTGCAGTTATAGGTCCGTGAACTTGTTTGCCTGTATTATCTAAGTCTACAAACCTGTGAGGAGATATACAACACATCTATAATTTTTTTAAGGAAGAAGTCTATTTTACTACCCTCAAGTATCCATGTAGTCCACTTAACCCCTAAACTAATTTTTAGTCTGATTTACTACCCCGAACTATCTAGATTGGTTCAATTCACCTCCTGGTGAAATTTTTCTTTTTTGTTTCTCTTTGTATGGGTTATATTTGAAACTCAAATTTTGTAGGATGGTAGATGACATCATACTCTATGCTAAAAAAATTATTTCAGATTTTTTTAAAAAAAATTCTTGCATTGTTCTATCTTATATGTCAAATTTGTATTGCATATTTTCTACATACAAAATATTTGAAAAAAAGTCTTTAAACATTTTTCTAATATAAAGTATATTTTAACCTATCATCTCACAAAATTTTACGCTTAACCATGATGTGTAGCTAGAGATACAAAAAAGAAAAATTTCATGAGGGAGTGAATTGAACCAATCTAAATAGTTGGAAGGAGTAAAGTAGACCAAATATTAGTTTAGAGGGTTAAGTAGATTACATGGATACTTAAGAGTAGTAAAATAGACTTTTTCCTTTTTTTAATATACACATAACATATGAGTCTCAGTTCTTAGTGCATTATTCTTCCGTTCAAATTTTAGAAAATCACCTCGTGCCTCTAAGATCGACCGTCATTTTCGTCAGCTAAATGTTTGTTGTTTTGAGCTTCCTTTTTCTAACCGTTTTCGTACATACAATTTTGTTAAACCTTGCTGTGCCATTTTTAGAGTAAAAAATAAATAAAAAATAAATGGTACGGACCTTACATGACACAGAGAGTCGAACACGGACTGACAAGTTCATAAGCCTCCGGTGCAATTTTTTTACTTAAAAAAAAAAGTGTTCCGTTCCATCTCCTTCCCGTGCGGCCGTGCCCTCCCTGCCCGTTCTTTCTCCCTACCCGCTCCTGCTCGAGAGGTCTCAACGCCGGCGGCTACACCCCCCAGGTGAGAGTACCGAGATCTCCTTCCCCGTCCTCATGAAAATCCTCCCCGTTCCTTTTGTAGTTCACCTCGTAGTGGTGATGGGTCGATCCCAAAGATTTCATCCCAATCGGGGATGATATGGGGATTGGGATGGGAACTTCATCTTTCGGAGGAGAGCAGGGGGTCTCTCTTCTCTGCTGCCGTTAGGTAAGGCGGCCGGCGGCGGCCCTACCTCGCCCTATTGCTCAGTCCGCCTCTGATACCCATATCCCACGCCCGAATCGAAGTCGTCCCCTCCCCTGGACTTTGGGTTTCAAAACACCAACCCCCGTGCCCCTTCTCCTACAGGAACTGTATCTGTGCTCACCATTGTTAGTGCTGCATTTTCCTTTCCGGGCAATAGGGTGTAAATGAAGTGTTTCAGTATTTTGTTTGCCGCCTCTCTGCTGATGAAGCTAATTTCTGTTGATCCACAATTCACTGACAATGCTATCTTCTTCCGTTCGCAGGCTCGGAGAGGAATTTTCGACATGTCTTGGCTCCCAATTGAGAATGATCCTGGTAAACAGATTTCTGTCCTGCTTAGAGTTTCTTGGCGTCTGTGATGTAAAATTAACCTTCCAACCTAATCCGCATCATTGTATTTGACTGATTAATAGCCAATTTCTGCTTTATTTTAGTTTTAGTTTATGCTGTTACTACAGCATCCGCACAGGGCATGAATAAGAAGTGCACAAATCCCTAAACAACCACTCCTGAAAAAACAATGTTTTCATGTCAACTCAGTAATGAAAGTATGTTCTTACACCGATTACACCTCAATAGCCGCCAAGTTGTTTTAAGACATTGCATTGGAGTAACAAATTGGTCGTTCTCAATTTATAGTTCCAATTATATCTGCCTTTTTTTAATTGGGCTGTAACAAGAATGTCCTCATGCTAGTTCCTATCTTTAGCATTACAGTTGATTTTTTTCTTTTTTTGCGCCCGGGGGGGGGGGGGGGGGGGGGGGGGGGGTGGCAAAATGAAGAGCCAGATCGTTGTTAATTTCTCATCTCCCTTGTAACTGAAGACGAAACGACCCATAATCTTTAAATTTTGTACAGGTGTTTTCACGGAACTACTGCAACAGATGCATGTGAAGGGGCTCCAAGTAAGTAATCAACTGCTCTCAATCTATGAGATAGGAAGTTTGAAACAGTTGCTCCAACTTTTAGCAGTGCAGTTCGATGCGTTAGGACTGGATTTTGGTAAACATTATACATGTTTGTACCATGCCAGTATGAGCAAAGAATACATATTCCTTGTTCACAGAACAGGATGCTTTGCAATTATACACACTGACAAGAATTAGAAGTGAGAGTATCTGACAAAATGTTCCTCGCTAAGCAAGTCGAGACAGCTTATGATACTATTTATGATGAGTTAAAACTGGACTAGAAGGTCGTTAGTGCCGTTTAAAACACCTAAGTGACCTTTTATATTAGCCTAACCATCAAACTTTGTTTAACATAGCAGTTAGATTTTCATGTAACATTTAAGAAGCCTTTCACAAGGCCATAACCATCTTCATTTAGAACAGTGCTGTCACCTAAGCATACCCGGAGGTGATAGCTGTTTTCCTTCTTCTATTGATCCCCATAGCTTTTTATTGTACTTTCTATGCCCTTAATTTTAGCTGGATATGAAAATTTCCAATTTCAATAGTATGCCACAATATACAACCAAAAATCGTCTTTCAAGAAACAAGAACAACTCTACTTTTGCTTCATTTTCTTTGAGACATGAGATCCTTTTGCTGCAATTCAAATGTCGACACATCATGATATCCTATGTTGTTTGTTTTCCTTAACAGGTTGATGAACTCTACACTCTTGACCTGGATGCTCTCAGCAATCTTCAGTAGGTTATTTTTCCTGCATACAGCATTACCATGGATGCCTCTTTTTTTTTTTTTTAATCTGTATCAACAGTGTCAAACTTCTGTTGGTTTCCTAGGCCTATTTATGGGCTCATAGTGCTCTACAAATGGCGACCTCCAGAGAAAGATGAGCGTCCTGTTATCAAGGAGCCAATCCCAAACCTTTTCTTTGCCAACCAGGTCAGAAGCATTGATCTTGCTGCCTTTGCTCAGCTGCATCCTTTTATAACCAAGCTGTTCTTTACCTGCAGATAATTAACAACGCGTGTGCAACCCAAGCTATCATTTCAGTCCTCTTAAACTCTCCTGGCATCACTCTTAGTGATGAGCTCAAAAAGCTCAAGGAGTTTGCAAAGGATTTACCACCTGAGCTAAAAGGATTGTCTATAGTCAACTGCGAAAGCATTCGCATGTGCAGTAACTCATTTGCACGGTCAGAAGTCTCCGAGGAGCAGAAATCATCTAACAAAGACGACGATGTCTACCATTTCATAAGCTATGTTCCAGTGGATGGTTTCCTGTATGAGCTTGATGGCCTGAAGGAAGGACCGATAAACCTGGGGAAATGCCCGGGTGGTGTTGGTGAGGTGGGGTGGCTAAGGATGGTGCAGCCTGTCATTCAAGAACGCATTGATCGGTTCTCTCAGAACGAAATAAGGTTCAGTGTGATGGCTGTCATGAAGAATCGGAAAGAGATGTACACTGCAGAGCTGAAAGAACTTCAGAGGAAGAGGGAGACCCTTTTAACACAAATGGCCGATCCTGCTGCCAGTAGGCTGGTGCCTTCTGTTGAGCAGTCACTAGCAGAGGTTGCTGCTCAGATTGAGGCTGTGACCGAGAAGATCATAATGGAGGAAGAGAAGGTGAAGAAGTGGAAGACCGAGAACATCAGGAGGAAGCACAACTATGTACCGTTCTTGTTCAATTTCCTCAAGATTCTTGAGGAGAAGAAGCAGTTGAAGCCCCTGATAGAGAAGGCGAAGGCAAAGCAGAAATCTCAAAGCCCCAATCCTAGATGAAAGATGCAATATCAACTTTGCGGTTGCTTGTTGAGATGGTTGAGTGGACTCTGTTTCCTTGGCTGATGTTTGAACCGATGCTTACTCCTAGTTTTAGATAGGGCACAGATGTGTACCATAGTATCTATATTCAGGTTAATCTTGAAAATTCGAGGCAAGTTGCTATGTATGTGAATTACACATCTCTTGTATCGTCTCCTGTCTCTCTGAAACATTGAGCAAATTAACATTTGAGATTGGACAACCCTTTCAGTTGGCCCTGTAGCCTGTCAAATGGTGCTTTTTTTTTTTTTGCCAAAGTAATGCCGTTTTAGGGTGCGTTTGGATTCTAAGCAATAACCATCCTATCCTAACCTTGCTAATTTGGTCTTGTCCGCTTACCAATTCCCTGGTCAATTTAGTAAACGAAGTGTACAAACGATTAGGGGTGAAAGTGGTGTGGATAATTATCCGCTCCGATCCGCTTCGAACCCGATTTTTGAGGATTTGGGGTGCGATTTTAGAGATTCTAGAGAATCCGCTTCGCTCCGATCCGATAGCATGCGGATGCGGATTAGGATATGGGGTTCGAAAAATCCAACGGATATGGATTTATCCGAGATATTAAAGTGGATAATCCGAACTTTAAAATAGGATAATCCGAACACTTGCTGGCCCAACAAACCACGGTCCACACCTATCTATAAACTGGCCCATCCTTGTAATCCACACAAGGCTTTCTATATATTAATGAATTGTATTATTTTACACGTTATTGTATGGTATGATTCTTTGGATATTGTATGGTTGCCCGTAGCTATTCTACATCCTTTGATGATTTATGTATGAACATAGAATTCTCTGTTGATAGACATATTATACCCGACCTTGGAAGTTCCGCTTCCAATCCGCTACCGGTCCGAAACCACCCCATTTCCGACATCCGAAAATATCGGTATCCATAACCGCATCCGCACAATATCTGCTCCGCTCCGAATCCGTCGAAAAAAAATGGATTAGGATATGGGGAAAGTATTATCCGCTCCGCTCCGATCCGCTTTCATCCCTACAAACGATACTTGCAGCCAGTAAAAGGCACAGATATGCTCCCTGATATATAATGCGGAAAAAAGCGGAAAATATATTTTCTGTTATAATAATAACTCTAGTTGGACTAAGAAAGGAAGCTCTAGAAGAACCTATCCGATTCCTAGTCCAATATGTGGGCACTTTACCAAAGAAGTACCTTTCCTAGAAGGAAAGGAGAAGCTCCACCACGCATATAAATAGTGGAGCACCCCAAGCATTGTAATCACCGATTTATTCAAAATAATAAAGAAGAGGCTCCACCCTACATTGTGTCTTGTCTCTTGTCTACTTTGTGAGTTGTTTCCACCGTCAATAGCGCGTTATTACAACACGTTATCAGCACGCTCTTCCGCCGAGCTAGAAGTCGACGAGAAGAAGCCGCCGAGTTCTGAAGCCGCCGGATCCAGAAGTCGCGACCTCGGGAAGCGTGTCCACCGCCTCGGGATTCATGCCCGCTTCGGGAATCGAGCCGCCTCGATTTCCGTGCTTGACGACCTCGACGTCCGCGCCAACGCGAAGCTGTTGACGACGCGGGGAACGACTACACTGTGACCGGGTCTACACTGCATCGACTTGCACCTGCATCAACTTGCGATCGTCTACATCACGCCCGAAGGTGATTTTTACTAGCTACCCGTAGTTGCTAGCGATCGCGTGGACTCGATGCAGTCCAGGATCTGAAAATCCCCCAATACCACCCGGCCCTGATTTTTCTAAACCAGGTTTTGTTTTCCCTACATCTAGTTTTGTTAGGGAATAATAAACTGAAAAGAAAATAAAAGCAACACACTGGTGGGGCTTGTAGCCACCACCGCCGCTGACATCACCGCCGGCGGCTACTCGTACATCTGGTGGCACGAAGGCCACCAGCCACACAGCAAGGTACAACAAAAGGGATAGGAGAGGAAAAGGGGGAGGCTGCACTCCTAACCCTAACCCTAACCCTAGCCGGCGGGTTGCACCTCGCCGGAGCGCAAATTAAGGCGCTAATGGGGGACCCGCATGTCCTGAACCCTCCTAACCCTAAACCTAGCCTGCCAGCGACGAGCTTGGGCCTCGTCGCCGGCCACCGCGCCCGCGCCGCGCCCGAACGCCGCGACCGCGCCGCGCCCGCAGCCGTGACCCGAGCCACTCCTCGGCTCGGGCTCGGGCTCTTCCGCCTTGAGCGGGGCCCGCCGACCCCGCCGCACCCGACCACCGCGCCGCCGCACGTCAGCGCGGACCCGCGCGACCCCGCCGAGGGTCGCCGGCACCGGATTTGGGGGCCGGGCAGCCGGATCTGCCCGCGCCGCCCCCAGCCCGGGAGCCCACCGCCGCAAGGGGGGGCCCCGGGGCCTCGTCTTCCTCGCGCACGGTGACGGGGAGGAGCACCCTCACCCGCCGCCGCGGTCTCGCATGGCCGCGCCGCCGTGACGCCGACCTGCCGCCGCGACCCCCGCATCGGAGCCGCGGCCTGCCTCCGCGCCCCCCGCATCGGGGCCGACCACCGCCACCACCCCGGTGACGAACCCCGAAGGAGCTCGCCCGAGGCCCCTACCTCCTCCTCCGCCGCCGCGCGCCATGGGCGCCGCACCGCCCCGGCGAGCTCACGATGAGCTCGCCCGCGCCGCACCGAGCCGAGCCGCCGCGTCGTGTGCGCGCGCGGGCTCGTGCTCGCCCTAGCCAACAGCGATCCGCGTCGCCGCGCTAGCCTGCGCGCGGGCGCGGGCTCCCGCCGCTGCCGCCGCATCGGGAGAGGGAGAGGAGAGGGAGGAGTGAGGGAGAGGAGTGAGGATTAATCCGACTCCTTTTTATACCCGGCCGGGCAGGCCGGGCTGGTGGGCTGGGCCGGGGTGGGCTGGGTGGGCTGGTCCGGCCCACCAGGCTGGCCTGTTTCGGAAAAACAGAAAAGAAAAAGGAAAAATCGAGGAAAATTCGGGAAAATCAGAAAATTTGCGGAAAACCCCCTGGAATAGCTAGAAATTGCGGTTAAGCCCTGAATTTTGCAGAAAAGACCTTGTAGTTTTCCAGAATAGAACCCGCAGTCCTAACTTTTTGCAAATTGGTCCAGATTGTTCTGAATTTACGATTTGACCAAGAATTTTTGCAAAATAGACCCTGTAGTCTCTGGAAATTGTCTGTTTCAGTGTTATTTTGCAAATAGCACCTCGGGTTTAAGGGAAATTATGTCAGAAACATAATAACTTGCAGTTTTTGTTGTTTAAACCTCCTGTTTGTGCGTAATTACTGTGCACTATGATCTGGAATCATGCATATCATGTCTTAAGCAACTAAAACATGATAAAAGTGCCTTTAATCATAGAAACATGGTTTTAGGACTTGCTACCAGTTTTTAATCCATCACTTTATGCATTCTACAAACTTGGTTTACATGAAGTAAGCTCATGTACATTTACCCATCTTGTAGATGGTGTTCACACTTGACGAAAGTGGTGTTAACTTTCCTGAATGGAGGATCAATATGCGCAATAAGCTGGAAGACAAGAAATTGCTGCATGTGATTTCATCACAAGATGGTCCAATTCCTACACTTTCTGAAAAAGTTAAGGCAAGGAAATACATCGATCTACATCTTGATACCTACTTGAAGCATTGGTATTCCCCGATTAAAGACCCTGAAGTACTTTGGGATACGCTTTATGCAAGATTCAAGAAGGAAATCTTGGTACTAGCAGCCAAAGCCGAGTTAGAATGGGAAAATCTGAAATATTCCTATTTTGACTCGTTCGAGGACTATGATGTAGAACTCAGAAGGATTGCCCATGATAAATGGTTGAGTGGCTCTATCATCACAGAAGATGACATGATTGAAAAGACACTCAATGCAATCGATCCTAATGAGGATGTGCAATCGGATAAGTTCTCTAGCTATGAGTATTCAACGTATGAAGAATTAGCTAAAGACTTAATCTGGGACCAAGCGGCCTGTAGACGGGACTACTTACATACAGTAATGGAAAGTCCTCACACGATGAAGTGTCGCAAGTGTGGATTACCTGGTCATTTTTCCAAAGTCTGCCAATCTCCTCTATACATCAAGAAGATATTCAACTCATACAATCAAGAGCATGAGATTAAGAGAACATAATTCTCTATATTCGATGTGCTTTTTGAGGATCTTGAAGATAATGAGATGGAATATTCAGATGTTGAGGATGATGAGCATATGGCGCCTTACGAAGATGAGGATATCATTTATCAAGAAGATAATGACGCCAATGATCTCGAAGATAATGACATGGATAATCATAATACCAGATATGAATCCGATGATGAGCCAGAAATAATCATCTTGTCGGATGACGAAGAATAATGTACATGGAGACATGAAGAAGTTCTCCCTAGTTTGAATTCTATCTAGTAGATAGATAAAGTAGTAGTTATGCATTTAGTTTGAGAATTCTAGCATCGAATTTGATGGATTAATGTAATCTCTAGTAGAGACTTCGTCTTTTTAATACATAGTAACTTGAAGTCTATATGTGCGCCTTGGTTTTTCTTTACCTTGTCGTTATTTGGCTTTTCTTGAAGTATTTGCCTTCTCTTTGCCTTTGAAGTGTAGTACAATGGAAGAGGAACTATGTCTTGTAGACTGTTGCACTACCAGCACAGTTCTTAGGGATACTCGTTATTTCCATACTCTCAGAAAATATGAGGGAATAACGACTCTCATCGGAAATGGGAGAAGAATAGTTGGGTCCGGAAGAGCAACCCTTATACTCCCTAACGGAACGACATTAGTAATCCAAGCAGCATTACTATATCCCGACGCAACTAGAACGTTGTTGAGCTTCAAAGATATCCGTGCCAATGGTTTCCACGTAGAAACTAATGATGATAATGGCGAAGAACGTCTTATCATGACTAAGAAGCACGGAGATCAGAAGACTGTTGTGGAAAGTTTCCCCTCCTTTAAAGAAAGCATGTACTACACCTATGTTAGACCACAGAATGGCTTAGCTGTGTTCAAAATGATCTTGAAGAATCATGAGCCATACAGAATATGGCATGACCGTCTTGGATATCCTGGAAGTAATATGATGAGCAGAATCTTGAAGCATTCTAGTGGTCATGAATTGCAACCGAAACAATTTCCTAATCATCTTGAAGATTTCTTTTGCGATGCATGTACAAAAGGGAAATTAATAACTAGAACCTCAGTGTTGAAACTTCATGCAGAAGACACACCATTCCTTCAAAGAATTCAAAGAGATATCTGTGGACCTATTAGTCCCTTGTCAGGGCCTTTCAGATACTTCATGGTATTAATAGACGCTTCCTCGAAGTGGAGTCAAGTATGTCTATTGTCCACCAGAAATCATGCATTTGCACGCCTTACATCCCAAATTATTCAATTGAAGAATAATTTTCCCGAGCATAGAATTAAATCCATTCGCATGGATAATGCCAGTGAATTTATCTCGAAGGTATTTGATGACTATTGCAAGTCAATAGGAATAAAGGTAGAACATTTTGTTCCTCACGTGCATACGCAAAATGGTTTAGCGGAATCGCTAATTAAGAGGATCAAGTTAATTGCAAGACCATTACTACAGCAAAGTCAGCTACCTACCACTTGTTGGGGGCATGCTGTTCTTCACGCTGCTGCTCTCATACAGCTCCGTCCCTCTGCTAAAGTTGATGATTCACCTCTTTCAATAGTGCAAGGGAAGATACCGAATATCTCTCACTTGAAGAAGTTTGGATGTGCCGTATACGTCCCTATCCCACCATCTCAGCGATCGCAAATGGGAGCTCAACGTAAACTTGGAGTTTATGTGGGATTTGAGAGCCCATCGATCATAAAGTATCTTGAGCCACTCACTGTAGATTTGCATACGGCTCGATACGCTGATAGTATCTTCAATGAAGATCATTTCCCGGCATTATGGGGAGGATTGTACCTCAAGAAAGAATGCCGAGAAATAGAGTGGGAAACTCATGGAATCCATGGAATGGATCCTCGCACTATGGAAGCTGACCAAGAGGTTCAGAAAATCATTCACTTACAAAGAATTGCAAATGAACTGCCAGAGACATTCACCAACACTCAGGGACTTATGAAATCTCATATACCAGCAGCGAATGCACCAGAAAGAATTGAAATACCACATGAAGTGGGAGCTCAAATAGAATTCCAAACTCGAGCCTCTACCTCACTAGCCGGAAGTGCTAGGAAGAGGGGGAGCGAACCGGTTGCAAGGGTCTCAAAGAAACCCAAAGTACAAGCTCAAGCTAAACCTCTTAGGAGACGTCCGAAGGAGGATAAGCGTAAGCTTAGTACGAATGAGATACCCGTCCCAGTGAATGGTGAAGAGAATGTACATGAAATACCTAGTGTACAAGAAGTACCTAGACCGGATATTCCAGATCTGAATACACCTGTAAGTGGTGATCTGGACCATGAGAGAATCATGGAAAACTCAACCATGTATGTTGAGACAGGAGAAAGGTATGATAGAAGAGCTAAGAATGTCGACATATACTTTGCAGAGCAGATTGCCCACATCATTGATGAGGTTGAAGAACCCAAATCAATGAAAGAATGCAAGAAGCGTTCTGTTTGGCCAAAATGGAAAGAAGCAATCACTGCAGAACTAAACTCGCTTAATAAAAGACAAGTCTTCGGACAAGTCTACCTCACCCCTGAAGGAGTGTATCCCGTAGGATATAAATGGGTATTCGTCCGGAAGAGAAATGAAAAGAATGAGGTCGTAAGATACAAAGCGAGATTAGTAGCTCAAGGTTTCACGCTGAGACCAGGTATCGATTATGATACTACATACTCCCCTGTGATGGATAGAACCACATTCCGGTACTTGATCTCTCTAGCAGTGAATATGGAATTGCAAATGAAATTGATAGATGTCGTGACCGCATACTTGTATGGGTCATTGGATTCGGAAATCCACATGAAGGTTCCAGAAGGAATTAAGGTCCCGAATGAAAAAGAACGCAACCTATATAGTGTGAAGTTGCAACGATCACTATATGGCTTAAAGCAATCCGGAAGGATGTGGTATAACAGGCTTAGTGAGTTTTTGATAAAGAAAGGATTCCTAAAGAATGACGATTGTCCTTGTGTGTTCATCAGAAAATCAAAGATTAGATATTGCATAATATCTATCTATGTCGATGATCTGAATATCATTGGAACTACACAAGACATCGAGGAAGCTAGTTCATTCCTAAAGTCTGAATTTGAAATGAAAGATTTATGAAAGACTACTTTCTGCTTAGGCTTGTAGCTAGAGCATACCCCGGAAGGTATACTATTGCACCAGTCGAACTATACCAAGAAGGTATTGAAAAGGTTCAACATGAGTAGTCCATACCCACTCAAAACCCCTATGGTTGTGAGGTCACTCGATGTAGAGAAAGATCCATTTAGACCAAAAGAGGAACATGAGAAAGTGTTAGGACCTGAATATCCCTATCTAAGTGCTATCGGTGCGTTGATGTATCTTGCGAATGGTACTTGACCCGATATTGCCTTTGCTGTCAATCTCTTAGCAAGATTTAGCGCAGCTCCAACCAGAAGACATTGGAATGTCATTAAGCAAATACTTAGATACCTCCGAGGAACTGAAGACATAGGGTTATTCTTCCAGAAGAAGGGGAATGTAACTCTAGAAGGTTACACCGACGCCGGGTACATGTCGGATCCACACAAATCATTCTCGCAGACTGGTTATGTGTTTCTCTGTGGTGGAACTGCTATTTCCTGGAGATCTACGAAGCAGATGATGGTGGCTACATCAACAAATCACTCAGAGATTATTGCCCTGTACGAGGCAACACAGGAATGCACCTGGTTAACAAGAATCACTCAACATGTACTGAATACATGCGGAATTGAAGTGAGTAAAACCCCTACCATTATCTATGAAGATAATGCAGCTTGTATTGCACAAATACAAAAGAGATATATTAAGTCTAAAGTCACGAAGCACATCACATCTAAATTCTTCTTCACGCATGAACTGCAGCAGAAGGAAGAAATTAGTGTGACTCATGTTCGCTCTTGTGATAATCTAGCAGATATGTTCACAAAGACCTTTCCTGCCCGCTCCTTTGAAAAGCATAGGCATGGAATTGGAATGAGGAGGCTTACAGAAGTGTGCAAATCAGGGGGAGAACATCTTTGAGCACATAATCCCTACTATTATAGTCTAGAAGACAAAATAGTAGATTCTAGAAGAATGAAGTATTGTACTCTTTTTCCTTTATTGAGTTTTTACCTGAAGGTTTCTCGAAGAAGAGGTTTTTAACGAGGCAATGTGTGCAATTAAGAGCTACGGTATCATGTACTATTTTCTCCATTTTTCCCACTGGGTTTTTATGAAGGAGTTAATAAGACATGTGTGTCGTCGTAAAATGCCCAAGGGGAGTGTTATAATAATAACTCTAGTTGAACTAAGAAAGGAAGCTATAGAAGAACCTATCCGATTCCTAGTCTAATATGTGGGCACTTTACCAAAAAAGTACCTTTCCTAGAAGGAAAAGAGAAGCTCCACCACGCATATAAATAGTGGAGCACCACAAGCATTGTAATCACCGATTTATTCAGAATAATAAAGAAGGGGATTTATCCTACATTGGGTCTTGTCTCTTGTCTACTTTGTGAGTTGTTTCCGCGTTATTACAACATTTTCCACGTGGTGAGCATATTTTAATTGGCCCCGTGTGCCTGTTCCGCGATTGTTTTCAGCTACAGAGGCAGCGAAATCCCTCAACAGCTAACCCACAAAGGCTGCACTTTGCTCTTCGCCCAATGACCGGTAGTCAAGGCAATCGCGCATCCTCACTCGCGAGTCGCGACATCGGCGACTGAACCGGCGAGCCGCCCGTTGCTCCGACCGTTCCCGCTTCACGCTCATCCGGCATCCCTGCCGAGCCCAAGCGGCGGCGCGCGCCCGCAGGCCGAGCTGCCCCGCGTGGAGCTGGAGCTGGAGCTCCCGTCCCGCGCCACGGCGGCGGCGCCGTTCGACCTGGCGGCGGCCGTGTGCAGCCACGGGCTGTTCATGATGGCGCCCAACCGGTGGGACCCGGCCGGCCGCGCGCTGGTGCGCCCGCTCCGCCTCGCCTCCGACCGCTCCGCGTCCGTACTCGCCCGCGTCGCCGCCCACCCCGCGCGCCCGGGCTCCGTGCTTCTCGTCTCCGTCCAGGGCGCCGCCGCGCTCTCCCCGCTCGACCGGGACTCCATCCTCGTAAGCAGCGATTGAAATGTCTGCTCCCTGCGCTGCGGGCACGCCCGTGCGCTTGCTGATTGGTTAGGTTTTGTCGTTTTGGTCCCCGCAGGAGCAGGTGCGGCGGATGCTGCGGCTGTCGGAGGAGGACGAGAGGGCGGTTGGGGAGTTCCAGGCGATGCACGCGGCGGCACGGGAGGCGGGGTTTGGGCGCATCTTCCGCTCGCCCACCCTGTTCGAGGACATGGTCAAGTGCATCCTCCTCTGCAACTGCCAGTTGAGTTTTGCTCTGCTTTCCCTTTCCACTCCATTCATGTGTGTTTTGTGCTTAGTCCTGTAGATAGTCCGGATCTTCAGTCTCGCCATGGGTGAAATCTGGGATCTTTCATGTGTAATGTGGTACGGTGGGCCGGTGGCAATGCAGTCACACTAAACCTCTTGTATAAACCGTGCTTCTCCAGTTCATACAAATTAGAGCAGCTTAATGCTTGCTTCCAGGATGAGACATGGAAGCTTTGTAATTGTTATATTTGAGGAACAGCAAGGAAAAATGGTGAGGATGTAAGCCGCAGATGCTCACGCAGTCCTGCTGGAAATAAAAGGCAAAACAATGGCACCTTCTATTGATGATCTTCAACTGGTTATATACATGTACTGATGTACAAGGGCTGATTGAACTACTAAATCAGGTCCATTTACATGCCGTCAGAACATGGGAAGATATGATCTAGAAGTCACTCCCTTCTCGTGCGACAAGTCGAAACACCAACAGCCTTCCATTTTTTACTATAGGTTTCTCTGAACACACATTAGTTGAATATGATTAGATTTTCGTGGCAATTCACCATGGATTCTGCATGAATCAACTGATCGAGGAAAGCATCACACACCATTTCCTTCCAATAGGTAAGAAGAATTGCATGATACTACTAGACTATATGTGCAACCCAGTACTGATGCCAACACACCTGCAATTCGAGCTAGTGTAAAAGTTACAAGAGGGATTCATGAGTTTTGTGTAATTGAGAATTTGGAGGGAAACAAACGCCTATGCAGAGGAGCAGTTCGCAGCTGGACATGCAAATTACTACACCTGTGTAGAACTAGGCATGCAAGTAGGAACAGAGATGCACGAATAAGGCGCATACCTACGCGGAGACGCACTTGCGGACCACCTTCTGGCATTGCAGGAGCTGAATATGGCATTCATCGACGGCCATCGAAGCGCGGCCAGGCGAGGCCACGCAGTCATCCGGGCATCGTGGCGGCGGTGGCGGGATCACTGGCACCGGTGGCGAGGTGCAACCCCACGGCCAGCACTGCATTGCCGGCTCCTTCCCACCCGTCGCCGGCGCCAGCCCTGCAGAAAGAGCAGGCACCGACACCGCCACAAGGAGAGCAAGAAGGAAAAGCTTCGACATCATGCTCAGAAACTTAGAGATGCAGAGAGAGGACTGAGCTCTGTTCTATATATAGTTGTCGTGGAGAAGTTCTAAACCGAGCACCAAATGCCGAAACCGTGTTCGCGGGAAATCTTGAATTTGTTCGAACTGCAATGCGTACAATTTGCGTGATCGAACTCAGGCTTTGTTAGTAATCTCGTGGGATTTGCAAAAAAAATCCTTTCATTAATTTCGTGTTGCATGCGTGCTCATGGACGACTGAACAAATAGCCGGAAGCAACAATGGCACCGGGAGAAACAGACGCGAGTGTGATGCGAGGCTGCGAAGCTTTGGCTTGAACCTGTAAACAGTGAGAAAAGGAATTGGAATTGGAGGGGGTGCAAAATGAAGAGCCAGTCCGTTGTTAATTTCTCATCTCCCTTGTAACTGTTGTCATCTGACAAATCGACGAAACGACTCGTAATCGTTAAATCTTGTACAGGTGTTTTCACGGAACTACTGCAACAGATGCAAGTGAGGGGCCTCCAAGTAAGTAATCAACTGCTCTCAATCTATGAGATAAGAAGTTTGAAACAGTCGCACCAACTTTTAGCAGTGCAGTTCGATGCGTTAGGACTGGATTTTTTATAAACATTATACATGTTTGTACCATGCCATTATGAGCACAGAATACATATTCCTTGTTCATAGAACAGGATGGTTTGCAATTATACACACTGACAAGAATTAGAAGTGAGACTATCTGACAAAATGTTCCTCGCTAACCACGTCGAGACAGATTATGATACTATTTATGATGAGTTAAAACTGCACTAGAAGGTCGATAGTGCCGTTTAAAACACCTAAATGGCCTTTGATATTAGCCTAACCATCAAACTTTGTTTGACATAGAAGTTAGATTTTCATGTGCCATTTAAGAAGCCTTTCACTAGGCCATAACCATCTTCATTTAGAACAGTGCTGTCACCTAAGCATACTCGGAGAGTAACTTAGTGATAGCTGTTTTTCCTTCAACTATTGATCCCCATAGCTTTTTACTGTACTTTCTACGCCTTTAATTTTAGCTGGATATGAAAATTTCCAATTTCAATAGTATACCACAATATACAACCAAAAATCGTCTTTCGAGAAACAAGAACAACTCTACTTTTGCTTCATTTTCTTTGAGACATGAGATCCTTTTGCTGCAGTTCATCGGCACATCATGATACGCTATGTTGTTTGTTTTCCTTAACAGGTTGATGAACTCTACACTCTTGACCTGGATGCTCTCAGCAATCTTCAGTAGGTTATTTTTCCTGCATACAGCATTACCATGGATACCATTTTTTTTATCTGTATCAACAGTGCCAAACCTCTGTTGGTGTTTCCTAGGCTTATTTATGGGCTCATAGTGCTCTACAAATGGCGACCTCCAGAGAAAGATGAGCGTCCTGTTATCAAGGAGCCAATCCCAAACCTTTTCTTTGCCAACCAGGTCAGTAGCATTGATCTTGCTGCCTTTGCTCAGCTGCATCCTTTTATAACCAAGCTGTTCTTCACTTGCAGATAATTAACAACGTGTGTGCAACCCAAGCTATCATTTCAGTCCTCTTAAACTCTCCTGGCATCACTCTTAGTGATGAGCTCAAAAAGCTCAAGGAGTTTGCAAAGGATTTACCACCTGAGCTAAAAGGATTGTCAACTGCAAAAGCATTCGCATGTGCAGTAACTCATTTGCACGGTCAGAAGTCTCCGAGGAGCAGAAATCATCTAGCAAAGACGACGATGTCTACCATTTCATAAGCTATGTTCCAGTGGATGGTTTCCTGTATGAGCTTGATGGCCTGAAGGAAGGACCAATAATAAACCTGGGGAAATGCCCAGGTGGTGTTGGTGAGGTGGGGTGGCTAAGGATGGTGCAGCCTGTCATTCAAGAACGCATTGATCGGTTCTCTCAGAACGAAATAAGGTTCAGTGTGTGTGATGGCTATCATGAAGTATCGGAAAGAGATGTACACTGCAGAGCTGAAAGAACTTCAGAGGAAGAGGGAGACCCTTTTAACACAAATGGCCGATCCTGCTGCCAGTAGGCTGGTGCCTTCTGTTGAGCAGTCACTAGCAGAGGTTGCTGCTCAGATTGAGGCTGTGACCGAGAAGATCATAATGGAGGAAGAGAAGGTGAAGAAGTGGAAGACCGAGAACATCAGGAGGAAGCACAACTATGTACCGTTCTTGTTCAATTTCCTCAAGATTCTTGAGGAGAAGAAGCAGTTGAAGCCCCTGATAGAGAAGGCGAAGGCAAAGCAGAAATCTCAAAGCCCCAATCCTAGATGAAAGATGCAATATCAACTTTGCGGTTGCTTGTTGAGATGGTTGAGTGGACTCTGTTTCCTTGGCTGATGTTTGAACCGATGCTTACTCCTAGTTTTAGATAGGGCACAGATGTGTACCATAGTATCTATATTCAGGTTAATCTTGAAAATTTGAGGCAAGTTGCTATGTATGTGAATTACACATCTCTTGTATCGTCTCCTGTCTCTCTGAAACATTGAGCAAATTAACATTTAAGATTGGACAACCCTTTCAGTTGGCCCTGTAGCCTGTCAAATGGTGCTTTTTTTTGCCAAAGTAATGCCGTTTTAGGGTGCGTTTGGATTCTAAGCAATAACCATCCTATCCTAGCCCTGCTAATTTCGTCTTGTACGCTGACAAATTCCTGGTCAATTTAGTAAACGAAGTGTACAAACGATACTTGCAGCTAGTAAAAGGCACAGATATGCTCCCGGATATATAACGTGGAAAATATATTTTCCACGTGGTGAGCATATTTTAATTGGCCCCGTGTGCCTGTCCCGCGATTGTTTTCAGCTACAGAGGCAGCGAAATCCCTCAACGGCTAACCCACAAAGGCTGCACTTTGCTCTTCGCCAATGACCGACCCATCTCCCCAACCAATACACCGATCAATCTGCTAGTCAAGGCAGTCGCGCATTCTCACTCGCGACATCGGCGACTGAACCGGCGAGCCGCCCGTTGCTCCGATCGTTCCCGCTTCACGCTCATCCGGCATCCCCGGCGGCCAGCGCCGGAGACGCAGCAGCATCCATGCCGAGCCCAAGCGGCGCGCGCCCGCAGGCCGAACTGCCCCGGGTGGAGCTGGAGCTGGAGCTCCCGCCCTGCGCCGCGGCGGCGCCGCCGTTCGACCTTGCGGCGGCCGTGTGCAGCCACGGGCTGTTCATGATGGCGCCCAACCGGTGGGACCCGGCCGCTCGCGCGCTGTCGCGCCCGCTCCGCCTCGCCTCCGACCGCTCCGCGTCTGTCCTCGCCCGCGTCACCGCCCACCCCGTGCGCCCGGGCTCCGCGCTCCTCGTCTCCGTCCAGGGCGCCGCCGCGCTCTCCCCGCTCGACCAGGACGTCATCCTCGTAAGCGATTGAACGTTTGCTCTCCCTGCGGGTAGGCCGGTGCGCTTGTTGATTGTTTAGGTTTTGGTCCGCAGGAGCAGGTGCGGCGGATGCTGCGGCTGTCGGAGGAGGACGAGAGGGCGGTGGGGGAGTTCCAGGCGATGCACGCTGCGGCGCGGGAGGCGGGGTTTGGGCGCATCTTCCGCTCGCCCACGCTGTTCGAGGACATGGTCAAGTGCATCCTCCTCTGCAACTGCCAGTTGAGTATTTTTCTGCTTTCACATTCCATTCATGTTTGTTGTGGTGTAAGCTACTTAGCAGTTGGCATCTTCAGTCTCGCCAAGGGTGAAATCTGGGATCTTTCATGTGTAATGTGGTACTGTGGCAATACAATCACACCAAATTTCTAGTATAAACTGTCCGTCACCAGTTCATGCAAATTGGGGCAGCTTAATGCTTGCTTCCAAGATGAGACATGGCAGCTGTGTAGTGGGTACATTTGAGATGCAGCAAGGAAAAATGATGAAATTGGGTGCATCAATCTTGCATTTTTTTTTCTGAACCTCATTTGCATGGTATCTGATGAAACTTACAATTTTACTGCAGATGGTCAAGATCCTTGTCAATGGCGAAGGCACTCTGCGAGCTTCAGTTAGAGCTGAAACAATCTTCTAGCATCGAGGACTTTCAGTCAAGGACACCTCCAATTGCGGAACGCAAGAGGAAGCGCTGCAAGAAGCAAAGTGTCCGTGTCCAGCTAGAAACAAGATTTGTGGAGGATAAGTCGGAGGATCCAAGACCGGCAGTCGATACTAGCAATGACATAGCATACGAAAATGTGTATGGCATTCCCTCAGTTCCAAGTGAAACAGGCAGTACATGTGACTCATTAGATCCTTCAGAGTTTCGCTTGAGCGATGCTCCACTGTTGGAAGATTGCATGGGTGATTTTCCTACGCCAGAAGAATTGGCGAGCCTTGATGAGTGCTTTTTAGCCAAGCGCTGCAATCTTGGATACCGAGCGAAGCGTATTTTAATGCTTGCACGCAGCATTGTAGAAGGGAAGGTGTGCCTACAAAAGCTTGAAGAAATTTGTAAAATGTCTGTTCCAGCTGCAGAAGAGGTATCAATTATTCAGTGCACCTACGACAGACTGAATGAAGAGTTATCAACGATCTCTGGGTTTGGCCCTTTCACTCGTGCCAATGTGCTTATGTGTATGGGATTTTTCCACACAGTCCCAGCTGATACTGAGACAATGAGGCATTTGAAGCAGGTATTTTCCTTACTGAAACCTTACCTTTGAGTAACAGATTTCAACATGACTCTACTATGTCTGAAATCTATTGCAGATTCATAAGAGAGCAAGCACCATCAGATCTGTTCATGAGGAGTTAGACAAACTATATGGCAAATATGCGCCATTCCAATTCTTGGCATACTGGTACATTCTTTTCTGGTACCCAATATTAGTTTTCTTGTTGATATGTACCTGTCGCCTCTTGTTGCTGACTCAGTTCCTTATTGTTTGGTCTGAAATCAGGTTCGAGTTATGGGGCTTCTATGACAAGCAGTTTGGTAAGATTAGTGATATGGATCCATTCGACTACGGGCTATTCACTGCAAGCAAGTTGAAGAAAACAAACCTGAATAGTTAGCCACCTAGCCATGTAGACCCTGGCTCAAGAGGTTCTCCTTTTTGCATCTGGGATCAGGGCAAATTCATAGTTTTTAATTGTAATCTTTGTAGTTATCAAATGTTATATTTAATTGCGTAATTGAATGTAAGGAAAAACACTGCATTTCAATTGCCGCGCATGTCTGACAATACAACAATGACATGGGGGAGTCCTTGTTCCATGAATTAGTAGCATTTTCAGACATGTGTTACCAACTGCTTCTTATGTTTCTCGTACAAATGTCTTGCAAAGGTGAATGAAAGAACAAGCAGAATTTTTCAAAACGATACTGAAGAGATCATTAACATTTTGACAAAAATCTGTTGGCAGATATTCGCATCACTATTGTTTCTACAAAATCTGCTTGTAGTCTCACGTGAGGAACTGTGTAGGCTACGAATAAGAGAGAAGAATTGATGCCATATCTTTCTAGACATTTACGGTCCTGCAATGTAAATGAGAACAGAGCATTTAAAGAAATGTTTGCAATTTTTAAAAAGCGAACATAGGTAGAACATTTATAAAATCTTTATAAACATATGCAATAAAATCTTTAATATGCTCCTTAAAAGCTCCTGGGCAGCATAAATTTACGGAATACTATCTTCAAGATAGAACTTCTAAGCTGATAACCACTTTGCATAATGCAGGATCTTCAAGATAGAACTCCTAAGCTGATAACCACTTTGCATAATGCAGGCATCCACTTTGCATATCTCCAAGGTAGCTTCTGCCAACAATTTATACCGAACACAAATAATTAAGAGATTTGCTAGTTCTCAGGCAACTTGGATTTTGTAATCACTCTCAATCACATTTTTGAAACAAGTAAAATATATGTGTGGAACATTTCAATGGACAGTTTTTGAATTCACATGCAATGGTTGAAAAGGTGAAGATCTCTTATACAAGATAGAACTCAATCCCTTGAGAATGAGACAAACCCTTTTGTGTGCATGTTATCTCTAAGATAGAACACAATCCATGTCTTACATATCTCCTGCCGTCCATTTGTTCCGAACACAAATCTTTAATATGCATGCTATCTCTTAGATAGAACTCTGTATCTCTTGATGACAGTTATACATGATGCAAGCATCGAACTACACCTCTAACATAACTCCTGCAGCCCACCACTTGTCTCCAACACGAATCTTTAACATGCATGCAATAGATCTAACATTAAAGAAAACTACACATATGTCTTGTACATACCTCCTGCCGCCCATTTCTACCTAAAATAAACCTTCCATATGCATGCTATGCTATCTCTAAGATTGAGCTCCAACCTCCCAAACGATGTGAGGCCCAAGCTCTATATCTAGTTTCCCTGTGTGCACATTCCACCATCAAACCATACAGTAAAGATGAAGATCCCGACTAGTTTTGCTATCATCACCGCGCTACTGCATCACCTCCTGCCCATGGTTGCCCCAGCCGACAACAAAATTGTACCCAACACTAGCTCGGCCGGTTTTAGCATCCCACTGGTCACCTCCTACCAGGGCCTAGACCACACTATCCATCGCAGTATTGATGGTTTCCTTCATTTGCAACGCAAGCTGCGCACTGAGTCATCATCAGGCGCTAGCTCCGCGGTGGCGAACGTCACCGCCCTAAGCCCTGAGATGGTCGCCCCGTTTCGCATTGCACACTCCTTGTCCATTCGTTTGGGCAAGGTTCCATACCACTACATCCTCAAGGTCGACACCTCAACCACATTGTCATGGCTGCAGTGCGAGCCGTGCGCGCCGCATGCCCCACAATACAACAAAATTTTTGACCCATCTAAATCAGATAGCTTCAAAAACATCACGGGCACGGACCCTGATTGCGAGCCACCTTACACGCCCGTGTTTTCCGGGAGACTCTGCAATTTCCAAATCCACGGCCCAGGAGACATGCATGTCGAAGGATTCCTCGCCGAGGAGACAATATCCATAAATGACCATCTTATACGTCGCCACTTCCTCATCGGCTGCTCCCATTCAACTGAGAATTTTCCAAGCGAGGGTAGGTATGCCGGTGTTGTTGCCATGTCAACGGCGCCGACCTCGTTTGTAATGCAGATCGCGGCACACGGTGTGGCACGGTTCTCATACTGCCTCTCGGGGGGCAGCAAAGCAAATCGCCAGGGATTTTTCCGTTTCGGCACGGACATCCCGCCCAATCCACACAACAAGACCACCAGGATCCTGCCTGCCTTGGGCTCCCATGAGTTTCACATCAGCGTCGTCGGCATTAGCTTGGGCGAACACAAACTTGACAAGATTCGGCCGGAGATGTTTGCCCGCTCCAAGGATGGCCAAGGCGGGTGCGTGATTGATCTTGGCACGTCACTTACAATGATGGCTCAAGAAGCATACTACATCGTCGAGGAGGCCGTGTGGTCAGACCTTCAAAGCCATGGAGCGGAGAGAGTGAAACGACCTGGCTTCAACCTCTGCTTTCGAGCGACAAAGGCGATAATGGGACACCTCCAACCATTGTCACTTCACTTTCCTGAGGAGAAGGCAGTGATGGTGCTATCGCCAGAGCAACTGTTCTTGATGATGGATGACAAACAAGGGCAGACCGCATGCCTCGCCATGACACCGGGTCATAGAACCGTCATCGGCACATTGCAGCAGGTGGATACGCGGTTCGTCTACGACCTAAAGGACTTCACTCTTTCCTTTGTGTCGGAATCGTGCACCGAGGACACGGTTCAAATGGAGTAAACGATGTACCTGTGTTGTAACTAATCTCGGGAATTGTTTCATAAATACCTATGATATAATAAATATTGTCTGAAAATTCTCTTATAAATAGTACTTGCAGTTTTCTTTATCTCTATCTCTATATCTCCCCTCCTAGTTTCTGTGCACTGCAGTTTTATCACTTCTCCTTGTTTCCTGTGTCCAGAGCTAGAATAACAAGTACTTTGAAACAGAGGGAGTACAAGGAGAAGCAAACAAGTTTTCAAATCCGCATAAACAACTTCAATGTAAGGGGAAAAAAATGCATTCTAACCAGAGCATGACTGAAAATGCCATGCAATGATAACACAGTACTGAGTTGTGCGGATGTGTTCCTAGCTACTTCTAATGTTTTGCGCGCAGCAGTTCAAATTTCTTGCAAAAGAAAGGAAATGAGTGAATTTTGCTAGAATAATAGTGATGAAAATATTATCCTTTTTTTTGGGGCAGCGGGCAAACACATCAGCATAAACCGTTGTAAGCATACTGTTTACTGCAAGGAAGAAAAAAAAGATGAATTGTTGCTATTTCTTCCTAGATATCCAAATTAAAATTCTAGACATTTATGGTTAATTTAAATGAGAGGAGGACTTTCAAAGAAGTGTTAGCAATTGGTTTTTAAAAGCCGACATATGAGAATTACTGTCACCGATAGATATGCAATAAAATCTTTAAGATGCTCCTTGGTAAAAGCTCCCGGGCAGCATAAACTTTTTAGAATGCTATCTTCAAGATAGAACTCGTAAGTTGACAATTTGACACAATGCAGCCATCAAAGATCAAACCATATCTCCAAGATAGCTAATGCCAACAATTTACTCCCATTAACACAAATCTCTTATGTGGATGTTATCTCCAAGACAGAACACAATCCACATATCTCGTGCCGTCCATTTGTTCCCAACACAAATCTTTAAGAATATGCATGCTATCTGTTAGATAGAACTCTATATCTCTTGATGACAGTTATACATGATGCAAGTATCGAACCACATCATAATAAGATTATCAGCTCGTTCGGCTGGCTGGATTCCAGCCCAGCCAACAGTGATTTCATCTCACAAAAATCAGCCCAGTCAACCAGCCAATCAACCAGTCAACAGTACTTTTCTCTCACAAAAATCAGCCGCAGCTTATCAACACCAGCCAACCGAACGGGAATCTCTATTTAACGGTCACCACAAGTTTTATTTGTTACGGTTGTTGCTATTTTGGGAAACCGGACGGGCTGTCGGGAAAGAAAGCACCACGCGCGTGCGGGTGGTGGAGTTGGTTCAGGAGTGGGATCCACGCTGACATCATCAATGTTTCAAACTAAAAAAATCCGTAGAGTACAAACCGTGCATCTAAATGAAAAACCGATTCCACCAATGTGTTTCTCGTGACGAGATCTTCAAAACTAGACCACACTTGCTTATATTTCGATAATAAAAAAATCGACATTAAAAAAGTTGATACAACTTTTCTGTTTGGTTGGTCAACTTTTTCATTTGTTCCTCTAACTTTTTCGTTTGTTCGTCCAACCTTTTCATCTGTTCCTTCAACTTTTCTATTTTGTTGTCTAATTTTTTTATTTGTTTCTCCAACTTTCTTATTTGGTTTCAACTTTTTTGGTTCGTTGCTCAAACATTTTTTTTATTGGCCAACTTTTATATTTGTTGCTCTATTTTTTTATTCATTATTTTTATTTTTTTCTAAAAATTTTCAAAATATAGTCAAGAGGGGCCTAGTTTCGAAGGTTTCGTCGCAACGAACGCAACGGTGCAATTGGTTCGTAATTAAATTTGGTTTGGAATCTATGCTTTTTTTAAACGATGAAACTTGTTTGGGGCTTGCTGGGCCCACAGCTGCTGCGCGCCTGGCCCGCGTGGCGCGAGCGCTCTGCGCTGGTTAACTGGAAGTTGGTCTAAGGGCGCGTTTGGCGTTTTAGAGGCTAAAATTTAGAAGGGTCTAAACAAAAAGAATCTTGTCTTAAATAAACTTTAATTACAAAACTAACTGCAGAAAGCCCTCTAAATCGCGAGACGAATTTAACGAGGGTAGTTAAGCCGTGTTTAGACGATATTTACTGTAGCATCACTGTAGCATCACTGTAGCAAAACATAGATTAATTAGACTCATTAGATTCGTCTCGTAAAGATGTACCTATCTGTAAAAAGATTTTGTCATTAGATTTTATTTAGTACTCCTAAATAATAAAATTCTCTTTAGAGCTAAACTTTGACACCGAACGCGCCCTAAGGGTGCGTTCGGCGTACGCCCCTCTAAAATATAGAGGGGTCTAAACTAAAAGAATCTAGTACTAATAAAGTCTACTGACAAAACTTTTTTACAGATGGGTACATCTTTACGAGACGAATCTAATAAGCCTAATTAAGCTATGTTTTGCTACAGTGATGCTACAGTAACCATCGTCTAATCACAGCTTAACTACCCTCGTTAGATTCGTCTCGCGAATTAGAGGGGATTCTGCAGTTAGTTTTGTAATTAAATTTTATTTAAGATAAAAATTCCTCTAAATAATTTTAGAGGGCGTGGGCCGAACGCACCCTGAGAGAGTTTGATCGACCGTAAAAATCACTGGTAGCGGTTGACCGCAGGCCAGAAGTCGCCCAACCGAACAGGTTCCTCCCGGCGGGGCCCGCATACTACTGTGCGAAATTACTGTTCAATATTCACTGTTCCAATGCAGCATGGTCTGCTGCCCGTCCGATTGCATGTTGTGCTCCATCCAGCCGTCCGTTGCCGCAACTCTACCTGGGTCCGCGTCGATCCTTCCCGACTCTTCGTCCCCAGTACTACGAAGTACATCCCTGGCAAATCTCTCGATCTCCCTCCTGGTCACGATCAAGGTTTACAAAATGGTTGATTATCGGTCGAATTTTCGAATTTGAAATTTGAATTTTTTGAAAATTTAAAAAAATTTAAAAAAAAATATGTGAAAAAACTAGACGTCATTTTCAGACCATTTGTGAAAACCATACACGAATTGGAGTTTGTTTGATGAGTCAAATAATTCCCGAAAAATTACTGAACAGGGACAAAAACCGGCGGCCAAAAATCCTCAAAATTCGTCCATTTGGGTGATGGATTTGCATGTAAGATGACTCAAATGGATGATTAGGGATGCGAGGAAGCTATGTGTGCGAGGAATCGAACAGAAACTTACTAGAGAAGCGGGAATTGAAATTTTTGGAGCCGCTTGTTCTGCCTCTGTTCTTGCACTATCGATCCAATCGACCTCTTCACGCCAGTGGAGACAATCAATTCCAGGGCCGATGAAGGGGCGGCCGTGTGGGCTGAGGGGGCCGAAACGAGAAGCGAGCGGATTCTGCAGGGACTTCGAATTTTGGAAACAAAGGAGTTGTGGTTCGAAAACCGATCAAACCCATCGGTTATCTAGAGAAATCGGTCAATTACCGGTAAAACCGGTCGGTTTTGCGGATTTTGAATTCGAAATTGGATTTTTGAATTCTTGTTCGAAAATCGACCGGTGGAACCGGTCCCGGTCGGTTTTAGTGATTCGAACGAAATTGTAAACCTTGGTCACGATCCACCGAGCACCGCGCCGCTTCCTCTGAACAACGGCAGCCCGGCGATCCTCCCAGACCATTCGTGGACCACCTCACCGCGCCAACTGGTCACTCGCTCCCCGCCCCGCCGTGCCGGGCACGCCGTTGCTCCGCCGTGCAGCTCAACCTTCGCCTTGCCGCGCGGCTCGCACCGAGTGCCGTGTTGCCACGCGGCTCACACTGCCGTGCCGGCTGACGACCAGAGCTGCCACACGATTCGTCCCGCCCGCTCCGTGGTGCAGCAGCCGCTGGTATAGCTCCGGATGTGGATTTTATCATTTTTTTACAAACGAATAGGTTTCCTCAGCCGTACGTTCATGTTGGTTAGTTCTTATTTTGTTTTCTCCTTACCGCAGCATGATGCTATTTCGAGTGATTTTTTAATGTAAGGGTTCGGCTGGACTTTATTTGGTCCTGGTCCTTTTGATTCTAATTGCTCACAAGTTAGGAATCACTGTAGCATTGTTAGGGGCTGGATTTTATTTAGTTCTGATGCTGTTGATTCTAATTGCTCAGAAATTAAAACAGAAAACACTACGGCCGTTAAATGGGGCTGGGTAATAAAGCTGTGTTTAGTTCTAAAGGCACTACAGCCCTGTGTATTGTTAGAGAAAATGCAGGTCCAGTTTAATGATTGTATGTTGTTCCTTTTCCAGATTGAAGTTCTTGCGCCATCTATTTTCTGATAATATTTCTCCTTACATCGAGTTCGTTATCCAATTGTCTTTCTTTCTAATTAGAGATGTCAGCAACTGGTGTTACCTGCTGCTACCTCAACAAAAAAAAGGGTGCCACCAAGTACCAGTGATTCCTGTGCTCCTATTAGTAAGTTTTACTATGCCATTAGCTGAATGATACCATCTTACATGTTACTATTATTCGATGTGAAGAAAATGTTAATGGCATTTGTTGTGAAAGACATTGTGATAATAGTCGAGGCCAAAGACATGCTGAAAATATTTGTTGTTACCAAGTTGCTGAAAGTATTCGATGCCAAAGAAATGTTAACAATATTCGATCTTACAAACATGCTGTTGACAGTCGGTATCAAAAACTTGCTGCTTATGTTGGATGCCCAGATTTTCCTCAATCAGATTTTACGTATGCAAGTGCTTCCACAAATCTGATATGTAAAATAATAATAAAAATTGCTCATTCAGGTGAGATAGATGCATCTATAGTAATTTCTGATTTTTTTTATCCATACCACTGGGTTCCCTAAGGTCATTATGTTATAAGGTTTCCTAGCAATAATTTTGTTGGAGGATCATATGCATATGACCCTTTCATTTGTGTAATTCAAATAGTATCATGCTCATTACATTACGAGTAAACAATATTCTTTTTTGTTATGCAGAGACAACAACCAATGGCCTGCTTGGGTTATCACAAAATATGTCCAGGGAAGGGTTGGTTACCAGTTAAAAGAACTTGCATGATGACTGTTTCAACAGGATGCCATCAGGTGTGTTGGGATTAAGAAGCTTGAGATAGTCAAATATTCTTACAGTAAACTGGAATTTATGTTTAACTGACCTATTTTTATATTTACATTGACTTTGTCAAAAATAAATAAAAAGTACCACCCGCAGCTATATATGGAGAACCGAATGCAAAATGTACTGATGGACTATACAACTATCAACATGGTACTTACTCTTTCCTCTTACATTGTTTCTTTCTTTTTCTTCCAGAACGATGATCTTTGACTATTGAGCATTCACTTCGATGAGTTGCAATGTAGTTGATGCTAGCTGACAGTTGAATTAGATGATCGGCTTTTTTTCTTCAAAAGATCAAACAGGTTTCCATCTCTTTTACTGTAGTCTTTACAATTTTATTTCATAGAAACTGATGCCTTCTACATAATCATACCTATTTCATATATCTTATTACTTTACAAAGATTTATTCAGATATATTTTTTATCATAATTATCTCTGTTTTACTGCCCTTTGCTTTGATGCTCTTGATTCTGATACAGTCATCTGCTCCTGTAGGAGTAATACTCAAATTCAAGTTATGTGACCCTCTCACTGTGGAGTGATAAATTACTTTTGTGCAGTGAGGGATCACACTTTTTAGTGCACCAACTCGAGTGATCTTTGGCATTATAGTTCTCACGACACTATTTGTGGCTTAGGTACAAAACTTACTCATTGCCTTCAATACATCATTACCTTTAATATTAATTTCTATATGCAGATGCACATGTTGCATGCCAACTGTGTTTTCTCCAATATGTCGCTTGCAGTTTTACCTCCTCTGCATGCAACTCTTAGCATATTTTACCGAATGTTCAGCTCAGCCTAAAGCATCCTGTGATTATGTTATCTTTTCCTGTCCTGATAAATATGTTGCAGTGTCCCCATAGTAAATATATTTTTTCCTTGCTATTCTTACTGATCATTACATATGGTTATAATGTTGGGCTATGATTTTAGCGTCATGTGCTAACAATACATGCATCTTCAAGTTCTGATGGAGTTTTTTTTTCCATACCTTTTCTGTTGTTATTCGCAGTGTTTATTATTCTTGACACGATGCTCAATTTTATTTTGAATCCTCTTTTTTGCTCAATTTATTCATCATGTTGTGCACTTCACATTTGCATTTGAACGAACTTCAGTAACCCCTTGCATTATTTTTCTGTAGGCATGCCATACCCAGACAAGCTTTTTGTTGGATTTTGCTGTGCTAATCCAAGAAACATCACTTTTGGTCAGAGGACAAGCGTACATTATTAAATTTATTGATGGATATCAGCTATGTATTATAGTTTATTTCCTTATTGTTCCACATCGTGAATCCTTTTTATATTAAACTGGTAGCATGGTGGATTTGAATGGTGGTCTTATGTTTTGTAATTTGTTCCAGCCATGTAATGTGTGATCAATGTTGGCAGATTGGAGTCAACTTATTTCTTTGCTTTTAACTCAATTTTAGATATACATATGTTGTTTTAATTGAATGAAGATGTTCGTTTTGGCTGTTGCATATTGGCAAATTTGTCTCGCATTTGATGTGATGACAACCTCATACTATATTCTGAACAACATTCTTTTGATATCGTTTCCTGTGACTTGCTTGCCATCATTATGTGGTGGTGCTCTTTTCTCTGTTGAAAAGAAAAGTGTGTATTATTGGTGTCGAATTGCAGAGTAGCATGCCCCCATGCTACTTTAAAGATATTTTTAGCTACTCTCCTCCATGAGATCATAACTTGGTTTATTAATGCATATCTAACCTGGAGAGTCTGTATGTTGAACTTTTAGATATGAAGATCACACATAACCACACATGTAATTTGCAATATGTACTTGAACCAAAAACTGCAAATTATAGCTAATTTTTAGCTATATCACCATACATTATACCAGTTTCTTAACCTCAATTACTTAGCTAACTATACTTAGCCCCGCGGCATCTGCAGCGGGGTCTCTTTCTAGTTTCTAAGATGGCTCCTGCCGGCTACTATTTGTCTCACACACAAATCTTTAATATGCATGCTATCTCTCTTAGATAGAACTATATCTCTTGATGACAGTTATACTGATGCGAGCATGGAACCACATCTGCAAGATGGCTCCTGCCGCCCACTACTTGTCTCCAACACAAATATTTAATATGCATGCATTATCTAACATTAAAGAAAACTACACACATATCTCGTGCCGTCTATTTGTTCCCAACACAAATCTTTAAGAATATGCATATGCTATCTCTTAGATAGAACTCAGTATCTCTTAATGACAGTTATACATAATGCAACCATCGAACCACATCTCTAAGATAACTCCTGCAGCCCCCTACTTGTCTCCAACACGAGTCTTTAACATGCATGCCATAGATCTAACATTAAAGAAAACTACACATATGTCTTGTATATAGCTCCTGCCGCCCATTTCTACCTAAAATAAACCTTTCATATGCATGATATGCTATCTCTAAGATTGAGGTCCAACCTCCCAAACAACGTGAGGCCCAAGCTCTATATATCTTGTTTCCCTGTGTGCACATTCCACCGTCGAACCATATACCATCACAGTGAAGATGAAGATCCCAAGCAGTCTTGCTATCATCACTGCGCTGTTGCATTGCCTCTTGCCCATGGTTGCCCCAGCCGACAACACAATTGTACCCAACATTAGCTCGGCCGGTTTTAGCATCCCACTGGTTACCTCCTATGAGAGCCTAGAACACACTATCCATCGCAGTGGTGATGGTTTCCTGCATTTGCAACACAAGCTGCGCACTGAGCCATCATCAGGCGCTAGCACCGCGGTGGCGAACGTCACCGCCCTAAGCCCTGAGATGGTTGCCCCGTTTCGCACGGCACACTCCGTGTCCATTCGTATGGGCGAGGATCGACACCACTACATCCTCAAGATCGACACCTCGACCACCTTGTCATGGCTGCAGTGCAAGCCGTGCGCGCCGCAGGCCCCGCAACACAACGAAATTTTTGACCCAGATACTTCAAAGAGCTTTAAAAACATCGCGGGCACGGACTCTGATTGCAAGCCACCTTACACTCCCGTGTTTTCAGGGAGACTCTGCAATTTCCGCATCCAAGGCCCAGGAGGCATGCTTGTTGAAGGATTCCTCGGCGAGGACACAATATCCATAGATGACCGTATTATACGTAAAGACGTCCTCATCGGTTGCTCCCATTCAACTGAGAATTTTCCGAGCGAGGGTAGGTATGCCGGTGTCGCTACCATGTCAACGGCGCCGACCTCGTTCGTAATGCAGGTCGCGGCCGGCGGTGTGACACGGTTCTCATACTGCCTCTCCGGTGGCAACAAGGCAAATCGCCAGGGATTTTTCCGTTTTGGCACGGACATCCCGCGGAATCCACACTACAAGACCACCAGTATCTTGCGTGTCCTTGACTCCCATGAGTTTCATGTCAGCCTCGTCGGCATTAGCTTGGGCACACACAAGCTTGACAACATTCGACCGGAGATGTTTGCCCGCTCCGAGGATGGTCAAGGTGGGTGCGTGGTTGATCTTGGCACGTCACTTACAATGATGGCTCAAGAAGCATACTACATTGTCAAGGAGGCCGTGTGGTCAGACCTTCAAAGCCATGGAGCGGAGAGAGTGAAACGACCTGGCTTCAACCTCTGCTTTCGAGCGACAAAGGCGATAATGGGACACCTCCAACCATTGTCACTTCACTTTCCTGAGGAGAAGGCAGTGATGGTGCTATCGCCAGAGCAACTTTTCTTGATGATGGATGACAAACAAGGGCAGACCGCATGCCTCGCCATGACACCGGGTCATAGAACCGTCATCGGCACATTGCAGCAGGTGGATATGCGGTTCGTCTATGATCTGAAGGACTTCACTCTTTCCTTTGTGTCGGAATCATGCACCGAGGACACAGTTGAAATGGAGTAAACAATGTACCTGTGTTGTAACTAATCTTAGGAATTGTTTCATAAATACCTATGATATAATAAATATTGTCTGAAAATTCTCTTATAAATAGTACTGCAGTTTTCTTTATCGCTATCTCTATATCTCCCCTCCTAGTTTCTGTGCACTGCAGTTTTATCACTTCTCCTTATTTCCTGTGTCCAGAGCTAGTATTGTGAAACAGAGGGAGTACAAGGAGAAGCAATCAAGTTTTCAAATCTGCATAAAAAAAACTTGAATGTAAGAAAAAAAATGCATCCTAACTAGAGCATGACTGAAAATGACATGCAATGATAACACAGTCCTGAGTTGTGGGGATGTGTTCCTAGCTACTTCTAATGTTTTGCGCGCAGCAGTTCAAATTTCTTGCAAAAGAAAGGAAATGAGTGGATTTTGCTAGAATGATAGTGATGAAAACATTATCCTTTTTTTTTGGGGCAGCTGGCAAACACATCAGCATAAACCGTTGTAAGCATACTGTTTACTGCAAGGAAGAAAAAAAAGGATGAATTGTTGCTATTTCTTCCTAGATATCCAAATTAAAATTCTAGACATTTATGGTTAAATTAAATGAGAGGAGGACATTCAAAGAAATGCTAGCAATTGATTTTTAAAAGCCGACATATGAGAATACTGTCACCAATAGATATGCAATAAAATCTTTAAGATGCACCTTGGTAAAAGCTCCCGGACTGCATAAACTTTTTAGAATGCAATCTTCAAGATAGAACTCGTACTCTAGGCAAATTATCTTTCCCTACGATTTTGAAAAAAACTCTAGGGAAACAATAAAAGTCCTAGGGAAACTAGGGAATTCTAGTAGTGGAATGCTATCTTGAAGATAGAACTCGTAAGATGACAACTTGACACAATGCAGGCATCAAACCATATCTCCAAGATAGCTAATGCCAACAATTTACTCCCATTAACACAAATCTCTTATGTGGATGTTATCTCCAAGACAGAACACAGTCCACATATCTCGTGCCGACCATTTGTTCGCAACACAAATCTTTAAGAATATGCATGCTATCTCTTAGATAGAACTCTATATCTCTTAATGACAGTTATACATGATGCAAGCATCGAACCACATTTCTAAGATGGCTCCTGCCGGCTACTATTTGTCTCACACACAAATCTTTAATATGCATGCTATCTCTGTTAGATAGAACTCTATCTCTTGATGACAGTTATACTGATGCGAGCATCGAACCACATCTGCAAGATGGCTCCTGCCGCCCACTACTTGTCTCCAACACAAAATTTAATATGCATGCAATCTCTAACATTAAATAAAACTACACACATATCTCCTGCCGTCCATTTGTTCCCAACACAAATCTTTAATATGCATGCTATCTCTTAGATAGAAGTAGAACTCAGTATCTCTTGATGACAGTTATACATGATGCAACCATCGAACCACATCTCTAACATAACTCCTGCAGCCCACTACTTGTCTCCAACACGAATCTTTAACATGCATGCAATAGATCTAACATTAAAGAAAACTACACATATGTCTTGTACATAGCTCCTGCCGCCCATTTCTACCTAAAATAAACTTTTCATATGCATGCTATGCTATCTCTAAGATTGAGCTCCAACCTCCCAAACAACGTGAGGCCCAAGCTCTATATATCTTGTTTCCATGTGTGCACATTCCACCATCAAACCATACCATCACAGTAAAGATGAAGATCCCGACTAGTCTTGCTATCATTACCACGCTACTGCATCACCTCCTGCCCATGGTTGCCCCAGCCGACAACACAATTGTACCCAACACTAGCTCGGCCGGTTTTAGCATCCCACTGGTTACCTCCTACGAGGGCCTAGACTACACTATCCATCGCTGTATTGATGGTTTTCCTGCATTTGCAACACAAGCTGCGCACTGAGCCATCATGAGGCGCTAGCTCCGCGGTGGCAAACGTCACCGCCCTAAGCCCTGAGATGGTCGCCCCGTTTCGCACGGCACACTCCATGCCCATTCGTTTGGGCGAGGATCCAAACCACTACATCCTCAAGGTCGACACCTCGACCACCTTGTCATGGCTGTAGTGCAAGCCGTGCGCCCCGCAACACAACGAAATTTTTGACCCAGATAGTTCAAAGAGCTTCAAAAACATCGCGGGCACGGGCCCTGATTGCAAGCCACCTTACACTCCCGTGTTTTCAGGGAGACTCTGCAGTTTCCGCATCCAAGGCCCAGGAGGCATGCTTGTTGAAGGATTCCTCGGCGAGGACACAATATCCATATATGACCCTGTTATAACTATACGTAAAGACGTCCTCATTGGCTGTTCCCACTCGACTCATAATTTTGCGAGCGAGGGTAGGTATGCCGGTGTCACTGCCATTTCAACTGCGCCGACCTCGCTTGTAATGCAGATCGCGGCCGGTGATGTGACACAGTTCTCATACTGCCTCTCCGGTGGCAGCAAAGCAAATCGCCAGGGATTTTTCCGTTTCGGCACGGACATCACGCGCAATCCACACTACAAGACCACCAGGATCCTGCCTGTCCTTAACTCCCATGAATTTCACGTCAGCCTCATCGGCATCAGCTTGGGCACACACAAACTTGACAAGATTCGCCCGGAGATGTTTGCCCGCTCCAAGGATGGCCAAGGTGGGTGCGTGATTGATCTTGGCACGTCACTTACAATGATGGCTCAAGAAGCATACTACATCGTCGAGGAGGTCGTGTGGTCAGACCTTCAAAGCCATGGAGCGGAGAGAGTGAAGCGACCTGGCTTCAACCTCTGCTTTCGAGCGACAAAGGCGGTAATGAGGCACCTCCAACCATTGTCACTTCACTTTCCTGAGGAGAAGGCAGCGATGGTGCTATCGCCAGAGCAACTGTTCTTGAAGATGGATGACAAACAAGGGCAGACCGCATGCCTCGCCATGACACCGGGTCATAGAACCGTCATCGGCACATTGCAGCAGGTCGATACGCGGTTCGTCTATGACCTGAAGGACTTCACTCTTTCCTTTGTGTTGGAATCATGCACCGAGGACACGGTTGAAATGGAGTAAACAATGTACCTGTGTTGTATCTAATCTTGGAATTGTTTCATAAATACCTATGATATAATAAATATTTTCTGAGAATTCTCTTATAAATAGTACTGCAGTTTTCTTTATCTCTATCTCTATATCTGCCCTCCTAGTTTCTGTGCACTGCAGTTTTATCACGTCTCCTTGTTCCCTATGTCTAGAGCTAGAATAACAAGTATTGTGAAACAGAGGGAGTACAAGGAGAAGCAATCAAAAGTTTTCAAATCCGCATAAACAACTTGAATGTAAGAAAAAAATGCATTCTAACTAGAGCATGACTGAAAATGCCATGCAATGATAACACAGTCCTGAGTTGTGGGGATGTGTTCCTAGCTACTTCTGATGTTTTGAGCGTAGTAGTTCAAATTTCTTGCAAAAGAAAGGAAATGAGTGGATTTTGCTAGAATGATAGTGATAAGAATATTATCCTTTTTTTGGGCAGCTGGCAAACATATCAGCAATAACCGCTGTAAGCATGCTGTTTACTGCAAGGAAGGAAAAAAAAAAGATGAATTGTTGCTATTTCTTCCTAGATATCCAAAGACATTATGGTTAATTTAAATGAGAGCAGGACTTTCAAAGAAATGTTAGCAATTGATTTTTAAAAGCCGACATATGAGAATACTGTCACCATAGATATGCAATAAATCTTTAAGATGCTCCTTGGTACAAGCTCCCGGGCAGCATAAACTGTTTAGAATGCTATCTTCAAGATAGAACTCGTAAGATCACAACTTGACACAATGCAGGCATCAAACCATATCTCCAAGATAGCTAATGCCAACAATTTACACCCATTAACACAAATCTCTTATGTGGATGTTATCTCCAAGACAGAACGCAGTCCACATATCTCGTGCCGTCCATTTGTTCCCAACACAAATCTTTAAGAATATGCATGCTATCTCTTAGATAGAACTCTATATCTCTTGATGACTGTTATACATGATGCAAGCATCGAACCACATTTCTAAGATGGCTCCTGCCGGCTACTACTTGTCTCAGACGCAAATCTTTAATATGCATGCTATCTCTTAGATAGAACTCTATCGCTTGATGACAGTTATACCGATGCGAGCATCGAACCACATCTCCAAGATGGCTCCTGCCGCGCACTACTTGTCTCCAACACAAATATTTAATATGCATGCAATCTCTACATCAAAGAAAACTACACATATATGTCTTGTACATAGTTCCTGCCGCATGCGTGCTATGCAATATCTCTATAATCAAGCTCCAATCTCCCATATGACGCGCGTGAGGCCCAAGCTCTATATATCTCTTGTGTCGCTGCGTCGACTTTCCACCATCGACAATACTATCACTTCGAAGATGAAGGTTCTGACTGCTACTCTTGCTGTCATCACCGTACTACTGCATCACTTCCTCCCCATAGTCACCCCAGCCGACCACACAATTGTGCCCAACACTAGGTCGACCGGTTTTAGCATCCCACTGGTCACCTCCTACGAGGGCCTAGACCACACTATCCATCGTGGCAGTGATGGTTTCCTGCATTTGCAACACAAGCTGCGCACCACTGAGCCATCATCAGAGATGATCACCCCGATAAACATGCCACACTCCTTGTCCATTCGTATGGGCGATAATCCATACCAATACATCCTCAAGGTCGACACCTCGAGCAGCTTGACATGGCTGCAGTGCGAGCCGTGCGAGCCGAAGGCCTCGCAATACAACGACATTTTCAACCCAGCTCAATCACATAGCTACACCAACGTCACGGGCGCGAACCCATATTGTCGACCACCTTACACGCCAGTGTTTTCCGGGAGAGACTGCAATTTTCGCATCGCCGGCCCAAGAGGCATGCTTGTTGAAGGCTTCCTCGGCCAGGAGGAAGTATCCATTGTTGGGAGCACTGCTAAACATCCAGACTTTCTCATCGGCTGCTCCCACTCGACTCGTAATTTTGCGAGCGAGGGAAGGTATGCCGGTGTCGCAGCCATTTCAACGGCGCCGACCTCGTTTGTAATGCAGATGGCGGCTCGTGGTGTGACACGATTCTCATACTGCCTCTCCGGTGGCAGCAAAGCAAATCGCCAGGGATTTTTCCATTTTGGCACGGACATCCCGCGCAATCCACACTACAAGACCACCAGGATCATGCCGGCCCCTGACTCTCATGAGTTTCACGTCAGCCTCGTCGGCATCAGCTTGGGCGCACACAAACTTGACAAGATTCACCCAGAGATGTTTGCCCGCTCCAAGGATGGCCAAGGTGGGTGCGTGGTCGACCTTGGCACGTGACTTACAATGGCTCAAGAAGCATACTACATTGTCGAGGAGGCAGTGTGGTCAGACCTTCAAAGCCATGGAGCGGAGCGAGTGAAGCGGCCTGGCTTCAACCTTTGCTTTCGAGCGACGGAGGTGATAATGGGGCACCTGCCATCATTATCACTTCATTTTTCCGAGGAGGAAGCAGTGATGGTATTATCGCCAAAGCAACTATTCTTGATGATGGATGACAAAGAAGGGCAGATCGCATGCCTAGCCATGACACCGGGTCACCGAACCATCATCGGCTCATTGCAGCAAGTGGATATGCGGTTCGTCTATGACCTTAAGGACTTCACTCTTTTCTTTGTATCGGAATCATGCACCAAGGACACCGTTGAAATTGAGTAAACGATGTCCTGAGTTGTAACTAATCTTGGGAATTGTTTCATACATACCTATGAAATAATAAATATTGCCTGAAAATTCTCTTATAAGTATAAGATGCAATCAAGTTTTCAAGTCTGCGTAATCAACTTGAATGTAAGGGGAAAAAATGTATTCCAATTGTAGCGCATGACTGTGTATGTGTTCCCAGGTGCTGCTAACGTTTTGCGCGCAGCAGTACATATTTCTTGTAATAGAAAGGAACAAATTGGATTTTGTTAGAATGATAGTTATGAGAATATTATCCTTTTGCTGGCAGCTGGCAAACATATCAGCATAAACGGTTGTGAGCATACTGCTTACTGCAAGGAAGAAAAAAAAAAGAATTGTTGCAATCTCTTTCTGGATATCCATATTAAAATTGTGCAATTTCAACGAGAAAATAGATTTTGCAAAGTTACCAGGCACACGAGTGTTCGGAAGGAAAATACCAACAACGAGCACAGATCTGGTCTTCTCACAGTTCCTAATCTAAGCTGTACTTTCTCTGAACCAGAGTTTAAGCTGTACTCTCACCGTAAACATTGCTGATTACAAAAGAACTTATACATCTAGATAGAGAAGGCAAAATATTTATATTGATGTTGAAAACATAATTACAACTGCCCAGCCCTTGGTTAGTATGCTTTGAGCTATCATCCCCTCTTTTGGTACAGGATTGATCCAATCAAAACTGCAATTCCAGCTATTGCAATCGTCACGAGCAGTTGTTTGTGTTTTGAACGTACTGGTTGCCCTGGTGCTGTAGCATGCTCTTCCTTTTCCAGTGTGGCTCCGTCACTGCAATTGATATAACTGACAAGGTTAGCTATATTTCTCACAATAAGTTATTCATCCAGATCTACTTGCCATAATAGTAACAGACAAACTTCCTTGCAAAGGCAGGCACTGTAAACACTAAACACAGATGGTACTTTAAGCATTGGATGAAGGAAACAACTAACAAAAGACACATTACTTCCTTGTTTCACTGAGAACTACATTGAAAAAGAGTGAATAGCACCATATGAACAGAAGTGATCAACAGAGCTAAGCTAGCTGTAGCCTGTTAGCATTGACAGAATTGAAATATTAAAAGTTTACCCCCACCCCCCTAGGTATTTCAATCACGAAGAAGCACCAGAAATCAGGGCTCAGAACGGTCATGAAAGCCAGTCCTATGGATTAGGCCTGAACCCATGCTTTGAGCCCCCTGCTCCATACACATGACCCGTCCTCTAGAAGTCCATTCTTTACCCATGTATTCTGGGGAAACTAACAAGTGTCCCTTTTTGGCGCGAGACTAGACATGAACCGTGGCCGGTGGCCTCCCACCGGAAGGAATTAACACCGTGCTACAAGCACTACGCTAAAGAATTAAATAAATGGTAGGCATGCTTTAGAAATTACCTTGAAAACTCAGCATCAGCACTTGAATTTCGATGGAACTGGATTTCATGTCCGATCCATTCACGGAGTCTGACATACTTCCTGCATTCTTGACAATATTCTGTTCGGTTTCCACATACATCCTGTACCACATAAGTACATAACCATCATAACTGAAATGTGGAGAGCTGTATTTGAAATTTGTTTCTGAGTAATAGCTTAGGATGAGATATATACACACACCTGATGCTCAAAAAGATCAACTGCGGGCAGTTCGTACTCACAATATTGGCATGCAAGCATCCTTTGCGGGCATTGTATGCCTGTATGAAGATCCCATAACTCGCGTTCTATAGCGTGCTTGCAAAGCGAGCAGTCCACCTGTGTCCATAATTTGATTAGTGGCATGACAACTTAAATTAGTAATCTAGAGGCATCAGCAATGCAGGAAGGTGTACATCTACTGCCATATATTCCATTCATCCAAGTTAATTTGTTGGCTGCAGAAATTTAGCTCATTCATTCACATTAACTCAGTGGTTACCAAGAAATAGTGTTAGAGCATGATCAAGCATAACAACATAATAGTGCCGGACAGTGTTCATGTAAGACCTGAATCTAGCATAATAGTGCCGGACACTGCTGCACTGTAAATGATTCATAGAGTTCAAACCGAAACATACTGGGGCGTGGTTTTCACCATAGTGTTCATCCATAAGCTTCCTCGGAACCATATCTCCGCAGTGGTCACATTTCTGAAGGTTGCGAGCACAGTGCACAGAATGCAATGCCATGTTTGAAGATGGAATTTCCCGCTGACTACAGAAAATGCAAAGAACTATAGTCAATAATCCACATGTCCAGGAATCGAGTTCATAGTACTATCTCACATGACTGTGTAAGACGAAATCATGTGTCAGATGAAACTTTACTCGGCAATTAACATGTGACTGATTGTTTGAGAATTAGCAGAGGGCCGTCCGTCAGCCCTTGACCAAGCAAAGCTACCGCGTGGCATGTTTCTCGTTAAGTATATATAATCAGACAAAGCCTAGAACATACAAGTGGCTAGGCAAATCGACTATCCCAACCAATCCCCTACCCTGTTCTCGCCGCAATCGACTGATCGATTTTCTATGGCACGGGACAATGGGGGCAGGAGGCAGGAAGGGAGGGGTGCGTTACCAGTGCGCGCAGGTGGAGGTGGCGATGGCGGGGTCGGAGTCCGCGGCAGCCATGGCTTAGCTCGCTCGTTCGCTCGCAGCGCAGACGGATCAACCAACCGACCAACCACGGCCCAGATCCGAGTCTCGCCGGCGCCTAATCGGGAGCTCTGGTCCGGTCGTCGACGGAGGGAAGGCCGTTTGGTGGGGAACGGCGGAAGGATAGAGGAGGAGAGGGAGCGCAAGAAACTTCCGAGCCGAGCAGGGACGAGGTTTGGGGCCCGGGTCGGAGACGGACTGGGAGGTGCTCGTCTTCGTCGGAGCGTGTGGCGCGTAGCAGGTTGACGCTGCGCGGCCGGGCCTACCTGTCTGGTTTAATCAATGCTTGCCGGCAAAGTTGGTTGGTTTGGCCCAAAAAAAAAAAAAGGTTGGTTAGTTTGGGCTTGTTATGGGGCAGGACACTGTGGGCTACAGACGACATGTTTGATGATGGGCTGTTTTGTTGGAGCAGGAAGGGATATTGGTTGGGCCATAGCGGGTTGTCAGCCTGCTTGTTTCATTTTGTTTTGAAGACAGAACAGAGCCGCAAGTCTTGTTTCTTTTCAGGCTAGCTTATATAAAAAGTGAGATCAAAAAAAAAAAGCTTATATAAAAAGTAAAAATGTCTTGTTCCAATACGACACTCAGATTGTGAAAGGGCCTGTAGCCTAGTGGTTACAAGAGTTTCAGTAGCATCTGAGGTCCTGGGTTCGACTCCCGATGGGAGCGAATTTTCTAGGATTTAACGGCTTTGTGCTTTCAGCGGTAGACGACGTGGCCGTCGACAGCGAGGCGCCAGTGGTGACTTAGTTAATCTGGAGGATTTGCTGGCTTAGTCTTCGAAGATGCTCATAGGGATAGGGTTTGCGTATGTACGATCATAAGGGTGAGTGTGCGTGCGTTGTGAGTGTCTGAGTTGTATTGTGTATTAAAAAAATAAAAAAAATACGACACTCAGATTCTTGCAAGAGTAACCGTGATGAGTGACAAATCGCCAGCTTGTGGCACACTGCAGTCTGCACCGTCTGCTGACCCAGAATAGAGAAACAGATGTGTTACCTTCAGGATCAAGTCCTCTGACGTGAAACCATCGCAGGCCAGTGCGTGTGCGCCTGAAGCCGCGCCATCGCAGGCCATGTTACCTTCCGATCCGAGCCGCGACGTCGACGGCCAGGTTCAGATATGGAATTTCGTTTAATTTCCACAAGGATTCATTCACAACAATTACAATCCTTCCCTGTGAAAAAACTAACAATTACATCCTTGCGAAACCTGGGCAGCCAATAACTGACAAGACGATTCGTCAAAAAGGAAATTCAGAATGTAAAACGTTCCTATTCTTGCGTGGAGTAACATAAGTGAAAAATAGCCAACTTCTCGCAAACTGCAGAGACCAGAACAGAGCAGCAGACGTTGTCTTGGTCTCTTTGATATGATTATATGAAGACCGTGCGCGTTCGCCTGACGCCATTTCCAGCCTCGACGTCGACGTCCAGGTTCAGAAATGGCATTCCGTCCGATTTTTCCACGATCATTCCACCGCAAGTAGACGAGTCACCGTAGACGGTAAACGCGCATGCGTAAGCATCCCGCCTCCCCCTTGCAGTTGCAGAACGAAGCGGACAGGGGACCCACTTGCAGGTCATTCTTGTGGGATGATGGATGGTGAGATTCCACTGAACTTTATCGCCACTAGTTATCCTCACCGTTATGGGTGCGTAGTTCATCGGCCACGGACGGCTACGAGAGCCATCTCATCTCTTCTTTTACTTCTCGGTGCGTCTCCCTTTGCAGGCACGGTTTTGGGTGACTTGCGAGTTAAAATTTGCCTCATTTAGAAGAAAGGAATTCTTTCCGGATCACCGAGAAAACCGAACTGTTTCCTGTAAAACTCACGGCGTCGCAAAACAGGTACCAAAATTGTTGCGTGATGATTGTGTTACCATACCACCATCCCACTGGTCGTTTCGTTGCCTAGCGCGAGATGGTAAGCCTGACGCGTCACCGTGGGACTGTTCTGTTAGAGTTGTCCAAGTCTGATGGGTGACGCTTTGTAATAAAGGCGGCCACACTCACTAATCAGCGAGGGGCTTTGTTGACGACGCTTAGCGAAAGCTGATTACTCTGTTTCAACCAACTGATACAGGCTGGCCGGCCGGAAATGGGAGCGCGGACACGGAACGCAGCGGAACCCGCCAAGCTCGTAGTACGCGAGCCAGCACGGCAGCGATCGTTCGATCCTCGCGTCCGTTTCAGACGAATCGGAGGAGCGGTTCAATGTTCTTGCACCAACTTTTGTTTGTCTCCCTGCTAATTGCGATCGAGCAAGCAGGGGAGTAAGAACTGACACCAACCAAGCAAGCACTGAGATTTGCACTCCATTTGTATATTGTCTCCATGTAATTGATTTTATTCGGGTATGTATGCACAGACAGGCATCAAGCTGATCAGACTGAAACCATCGATCTAATAAGTACAGGATGAACAGAAACTAATGCAAAGAATTGTCAGGTGAAAGTTAGCAGCATATCACACAAAAGAAGAAGAAAAAAAGATGTAAAAACTATCGATAGCAGGTGAAGTTTAGTTGTTTTTTTAATTATGAACCAGAAGATCAAACTGTTTGATTGATCACACACTCGCCCTCGGCAGCTTCGTCCTCCTCCCGGCGACCAAGTACTGGTGCGCCCTGACGAGCTCCCCTCTGAATCGCTTGAGGTCGAGCCGGACGTTCTGGCGGTCGAGGTAGACCTTCTTGGTGACGTCCCATCCGCGCTGCGAGACGGCGGCGGGGTCGACGAGGACGGGGTCGCCGGCGGGGTACTCCCGCGACAGCGAGCTCTCCTCGGGGAGGATCTTGTAGCCGACGTACCGGAGCCCCAGCCGCGCCGCCGGCTCGCCGTAGTATGCGCCGGCGGCCCAGTCGGTGCCGAGCGGCACCACCTGGATGAACACCTTCCCGGGCCGCATGAAGAGGAAGTGCGTCATCGCCGCGCCGTGCACGCCCACCATGGCGTCGCTGGCGTTGAGCTCCCGGTATATCTTGCACAGCTCCGTGGTGCGGTCGGCCGGATCACGCGCACGTCGAAGCCCACGGCGGCGGCCATGGCGGCCACCTCCGCCTCGTTCTCGATCACGCGTGACCCCGTCCGCGACACGATCGTCAGCCGCGGCCGCCGGTCTTCTTGAAGCTGATGGGCGGTGGCGGTGGTGCGACGCGGCGGCGGGAGGGGGAGGGCGGTGGCTCCGCGGCGGCGGCGGTGCTTGCGGGCGGCGCGTTGCTCTTGTTCCTCGAGGAACTGGATGCGGCCGCGGTAGGCGTCGTCGAGGAGCCAGCGGAAGTCGTCGATGCCCCGGCCCTCCGGCGTCCGGGCCGGGTCGACGGTGAGCTCGCCGTGGATGCGGAGGCCGGCGATCACCTCGGGGAAGCAGTGGACGCGGCGGTCGGCGGAGAAGTCGACGGCGGGAACGCCGAGAGGCGGGACACCACGTCGCCGTACTTGGTGACCCACCAGTCGTGGTACTCGAGGATCACGAACACCACGCGGCGGCGCAGGTGGCCCGCCGTCACGAACAGCGGCAGGATGCCGTCGTTGAACTCGTGGTACACGTTCCCGTGTACCCGCCCGTGGAGAACACCACGGCCGGCACGTCGTGCACCACGTCGCACCGCGGCGCCGCGGCCGCCGTCGCCGCCGGGCGCAACGCGCCGCAGGCGCACCTCGTCGATCGTCGCCATCACGTTCGCCTCCCACTTGCGCGTGTACGGCCGTATCCGCTCCTCCTCCGCCGCCGTCGAATTGTTGCCGGAGACGAGCAGGAACGACGCGCTCGCCGAGTGCATGCGCAGGTCGCCCTTGGCGAAGCAGATGTCCGCGCGCTCCGACGAGCGGTCGCAGCAGATGCTACCGTTGCGCACGGCGGAGCACGGCCCGGTCAGCTGCACGGCGCCGCTCCGGGCGGCCGTGGCCGCCGCCGCTGCCGCGCCGCCGTCGTCGGTGTGCACGAAGGAGAGGAAGGACAGGGGCGCGACGAACAGCGTGACGACGAAGATGATGGCGACCATCAGCAGCGACAGGAGACGACGCGATCCGAGCGCCCTGGACTGCGCCAGCTTGCCGCTCTTGCCGCCGCCGTTGCCGTGGTCCTGATAGTAGTACATGACGCGGCGGCCGGCGCTGCCCTTGGGCTGAGAGACCTTGCATGACACCTCCTGCTCCGGCTCGCCGCCCTTCCTGATCTGCACGATGTAGATTCGGTGCTGCTGCGACTGCTGTTGCTTGCTGCGACTGGTGCTTCTGCACCATCGTTGCTTGAGAGGAGCGCGAGAAGAAGAGGATGTTTCGGAGGACCGAGAGAGAGAGAGGGTCTGAGAGGTATAAAAGGCTACAGCAGAAGAGTATAGAAAACTAGTGGCGGTTAGAGGTTGAACTCTGCTTCATAGACACAGCCAGCAGTGATGGAACAAACATCTCTGAGGAGAAATTCGGTGGGTCCTTTGATTGCAACCAAGGCTGCACAATATCCTTGCAGAGGATTTCTTATACAAAATTTAGTTTAGATCAATAAATCAAGCTCTATCCGCCGATTTCAGGTCGGAAAGAAAAAAAAAGCCGGTCTAATCTGCAGCCGTATCAACGTCACGACCCATCTTAAAGAAAGCATGACGTGCGGGATATACACGCCATATCATACCAACATGTATTGCGTTTCCTAAATTAAAAAAAGAGAGAGAAATTCTGACGTGAGGAGTTTGTTAGATCATACGTAGCATGTACCGTCCCTTCTTAAAACAAACACGGCGAAGAAATTATGACGTGCAGATAATTTGTTATAACGTATACTTTAAAATTGTTTCTTTTTGTTTTACACTACACCGCTTGGTCATAGCCAACTCATATACATACGACAAAATTAAACATCCGGTGGCAAAAGTTAAAAGTCTAGGCTATTGACTTCGGGCAATCCGTTACACTAGTAAGCATCTAAACTACATTAGTGAATCAAATTTTACAGTCCTATTACATATGAGAGAAATTAAACATTAGTCTAGATCAATAAACCATGTCTTATTTTTTTTCAATTTCACATTGTGTAGATCAGTGGCAGTCTAATTCCTTTCACAATGTATCATTACGGAAATTATGTCTTAAAAGAGAATAATTGTAGCATGTGACATATTACAATATACTAGTTTGTACAACCACTTCTTACACAAACATATAGTTATATCTACAACAAATCATATTATCTGACCAATTATATGTAACTATACTTGAAATGTTTTATTTCTTCTTATGGTACGGTGCTTGGTCGTAGCCAACTCACACACATATGGGACAAACCGTTTAATGACAAGTCAAGCATAAATTAGTAAATTATGTTCTCATTCCTATTACATATTGGAGTCATTTAAGCTATTCAAATTTACAGCCACACCTTATGTGCATACACAATCACTATGGCTTCCTTACCAAAAACATGTATAGATAAGAAAATATAGGGAGTTATACTACATAGGCACTAATTGCCTCATCTTAAAAGAAATGGTTCTAAAGTATTGTGCCATGTGGTGTTTGTCATGATATATGTTTCATACTTTTTACTGACTGCAAAATGTTAGTTGAGGCACAAATAGTCACTCATAAAACAACAAAACATTAGAGAAGATGACGGCTAACTATCAATGTAGTGAAATTAGTATATCCCTTATAAGGAATGTAAGTACTTAATCTAAATGATAAATCAAGCCCTAATCTCCTTTTCACTTTTAGAAATTATAAAGTCAGTGGGTTGTCTAGAGAACACCATACAACTTCTTAAAACAGGCGTATGCAACTATGAAACTATGACATGCAAATTTCACTGCAACTTCTCAAAAAAAAAAAAACACAGCCAAGAAGTTATGACACATGGTGTTTGCCATCAAGAGGAGCATACATTTGAAGTTAAAACTTGCTCTTGTGTATTGCATCAAAGTGCATGGTCACATACAAACCATGCTATACAACAAAATATAGACATATTGGGAAATTAACATTTGTGGCCCCTAAACAATATCCTTCTAAACATAACAATCATCTTGTGTGTATAAAAAATAGTTATTCCTCACAAAAAAATATATATAACAATAATCTTTTAATACAAATAAAAAAGTAATTTTAACATATCTGATAGCTTAATAAAATAAATATTTATAAGTATGATGTTATGATGTGAAGCGCTTGTTATAATATGTTAGAATATATTGCCATTTCTTATTAAAAAGAGAAATTATGACGTGTGGAGTTTAATTTGTTGAGATGTGCACTTCTTGAGACTTGACATGCTTGAGACTAATTACTCAATTATTTTAGAGTACTCATATATGCGACAAATGAAAAGATAGTGTTGTGAGATATGTCTATCCCTTTGCATTAAGGATGTGGGTTGCATCGCACTTGCATTGTGTTCGAAACTAAAATAATGGTTATCCATCATAGAAAAAGAATACAACCGTACATATTTAGTCCAAACAAACAAATCAAAAGCTTCCTTATATGCCCATTTAACCAAAAAAATACGGTCATACAAATTTAGAGGCATAGTCTTTTTCTTAAATTAAATGAAATGGCACTTGATTCTCATGCGTGTTTGAGAAAAAAAATGAGTTAAACTTTTAGCATATAGATCATCGTTGCTTATTCAAAATAATGGCTTATAAGAGAAGAGACCGTGACATCCAACATTTGTTATAACATGCTGGCATATATTGTCTCTTCTCAAAAAGTGAAATTGTGACGTGCAAAGTTTAATTTGATATGACATGTACTGAGGACTTTTAACTTGTCTCACATAAGACTATTCGGTCATAGACGACTCATATATGCGACAAAACTTTAGCGAAGCAGATGGTTGAAAAGGGTAGTGTAGTGAGATCATTCTATCAGTTTTACTGGTATTGTGAGTCCCATTGCGCTCGCAGATACAGTTGCACTTGCACTGTGATGTATGGATTTTGTGCCTTTGCTTGGGAGATTAATTCATGGCGAGTATGCGTTGGCATATGCTAGGCTGGAGGGTGGTTTGAGCATTGGGGTCGGGTCCATTTGGAATTATTTCTTGAGGGGGTGTACCGCGCCATCTCAGTTTGATTTGACCAAGCAACCCACAAAATGCATGTTCTGAAAAGCAATACTTTGACGAGGAATAAACCTTGGGTGCATTCAAAACCAACAGAAACACTGTAACAAGAGAGGGCACGAATCGTTTGGGTACATATTAATTCAAGATCATGATGCAGAATGAAGAACTAATAATTAACAAAATAATTAAGGCGGGTCTTAGGTAACATCACATTGGCATCATTATAACAAACACAGTACTTGCACATAACAAGATGCTTTAAGAACGGGCTTAGAAGTACTTGGTACTACACTCCTACCTTGAACCAATGAATTCTTAACTAGTTTCATCAAGATGAGTTTCAGAAAATTCAGCTGGCACACCTTAAGCACCTACTTCTTTTGGTACAATCTAGTACTCCAAGAATGGTAATCTCCAGCAACTTACTAATAAATGCAATGTTTTGCAAACCATTTCTTGTTTGGAACATGGAAATTCTTGTTACTTCATATTTCTGGAGGGGAAATTCTCGCCTCATACCCTACGGGAAAAAGAATTTTGTGTAAAATTTCTATGGCAGAGCAATACGCCATGTGGCTTGGAAATGGAGGAGCGCAAGGAAAGCAACGGATGCTTTGTCTAGTTAGTGAGCACGCATTTGACCTGCTAAGTGTCCTGTAATGCGAACTTTTGGAGAAAGAAAGCAAGGAGGTACTTTCCGTGAGCTAGCTTTCGGATGCAGGCTCGCAATATTGTATCGATCCTATGATGCTGACAAATGAAGTAGCACTCCGTGCCACTTTTTGTTAGATCCTATACCACTGGTCAAGCTTGATTGGGCCGATCGAATCATATCCCTTCAAAGACACTGGTGATCAAATTAATGTTGATCAGTACTACTACTTTGTGATAAACATTTGATGCTTCTGTTTTGTAAACTATGTATGCAATGACCTGCCCCATGTACTTAACATACGGCTATGCACTGGCAAATGTATCTCTTAGTGCAAAGCAGAAACGTGTTACGAGCCAACAGTCTCTTGGGGTTAAGTGGAGATTGGAGAAACGGAATAATTCGGTCAAATTTTGTGGGCAAGAAACCTAGTGCAAGCCAGTAACTCGACCACGTAAACCATTTTGACTTTAGATTTTTCTAAACCAAAAAAAAAAGAGAGATGATGACGATGATATCACCAAAAGTAGTTCAACTCTCCTTGAAAAAAAAAAGCAGTTCAACCCTAGCAAAGTCTAAAGGGTTCTATAAGAAATTGTAATCAAAGTGATGTGAGGAATCCTTCATAAACTTGTAGTATGAAAGCCATCTGATTTGTGATCTGAAGAAGGTGACCACACCTACTCAAATCACCAGGGTAGTTGAAATGCAGGGGTTGGTATTTACTTGGCAACACACAGACACGAGAACAAGATTCGTTCCGATGCCTTCTCTCTCCATGCCAAAACAGTTGAAACACCCTTTATAATTATTTAATCAATCAACGTCTAAGTGATCAACCAATAAATGTGGTTATCCAAAGACCGGGTTAGGGTCAGTCACACGGGAGCGGTTGGGTTACTGACCACGGCCGGTACTTTCCATATGGTTAGGCCACCAAGCCATAGCACTATAGCAGCTAGCAAGAAAGAGACCGGAGCTGCTTCATTCAGTGCGTTGAGCTGGACCTGTGCTGCAGTGCACCGAATGGAAGTGGCTCAAGCTTAAGGATGAAGTGTGCGACGGGGCAGCAGCGCCGAGACACGAGAGCGATCGAATTAGCTGCTTCGGCTTCAAGCGTGCGGCGATCGAAAGCTGGATAAGGACGGTCACTACTGGCCGGAGCCCAGCATCCGACGGCGACGGCTAGCTTAGCTCGGGTTTCCTAGCTTGACCCGTGCCGTGCTCTCTCTCTCTCTCGGCTGGTAGTTGGCGCGTCGCGGCACCGTGGCGTGCGTCGACCGCCGCCATTGCCGTCGCTTTTTACATGGGCGGCCTCTAAAATTTTGGGATGGAGAAGAAATTAGCGACGGATAATAAATTAATAAAGGGGCTGGTGATAAAACAAATGTTGGCTCCGGTCAAAAGAACAAATAAATGTTGGGGTTGCTTGTTATTGTGACCTGTGGTACACGTTTCAGTAGCTGTGATCACATTTTTTGTTCCAGACCAGTAGCGATCACATTTTGGAAAGGTACGTACGTATCTGACTTTTTTCTTCTTCTTCTTTTGACGAAGCACAGCACACGGAAACGGACCTTTCACGACGGCTGAAAATACGCGCATGCCAAGCTGGCATGCACACTCTCAGGTGTGTAGCGACAGGGTCCAAGCATCGCGAGAATGGTTCTGCGTAGACAAGTCACACATTTCGGTGCGTGCAACTCGCTTGGATCCACAGATTTTTCATGCATACTCGTATATGATACCTGACGATATGTGTAGTTTATTTTGGGCTGCGTCACCATTCTTGCTTCTGGTTGCTTCTCGAAGTATGCTACTGCTTGGAGGTAGGAGAAAACTGTGTGGGTTGATTAGGATCCACTCGGTGCTTGCGTTGCGTGCGATTGCGTGGATAAGGGGAGCCTTCCGATGCCGCGCTGGATCCCGGCGATGGCTCGTGCTTGCTGCTCGAGGACAAACTGATCTACGCTATCGCTGCTCCCCCACGTATACGTGAATACATGAACCGTACCTTTTTTTTTTGTAGTGTAGAATTCTACGAAAACAACTGCGCCAAGATTGACACGGGATAAATTGAGAGTCACACACTTTCACTTGGTCGGCGGATATAATCTCTGCCGAATCCGGAGTGTTGCACACGTAAAAATACCTCCAAGTTATTTCACTTTCACTGACAGGAATTTTTTTTGACCGTATGTTTCCTCTCTGTTGGAAGCTAAGGTGAAGCTGCCAAAAACAAGGAATGTTATATTGGACGGGAATTATAAGAAAATTTGACAACAATCCACGTGTCTAAAATCCAAAGACTAGGTGCAAGCTGAGACAAATTGGAGATTGGCCAGTTAGTCGGATTAGGCACAGTTTGTGTCCGGACTCGGGAGCAATAAAACGTCAATCCCTCTCAAAAAAGAAAAGAAAAATAAAGCCGAATTACCCTTTTTTTTGCATCGATCAAGCCGAATTACTTAACTGTCAGCACCACCCTGCCCCACCCTTTTTTTCGTCCCTGTCGAATCCTCTCCAGGGGGCAAGCCACGCCAACCCTTTCCCGCCCACGTCCATTCCACTGCACCACTGTCCACAGTCTAATCCGAACCTACTCACCCACACACATCACACTTTATTTGATCGAACAACAAATGAAAAAACTATTAATCGTGGTTACGAACGCAGCGCTCGTGAACCCATTAAACTAGGATAAGGGAGCTAACCAACCCTGGACGTCGCTGACACCGTGACACGATCGCATCCTTAGCTAAGCTAATTAACCGATCTAGTGCGAGAATGACATGGCAGCAACTAGCCTGCATCCATGCACGCCGCCGCCCAGCCCAGCGTCGTGCCGAGGAGGATAAGCAGCAGAGAAAGAAGGAAAGAAGGAAAGAAAGGCAGGCCAACTCGAGTCGTAGTGGTGGCGGGACGCGTGATAGCGATGCGACGTCGCGGCGGGGTCCTTCGTTCTCTGCCGCCCGATCAACGCGTCGTCACGGACACCGAAACGGACTAACGAGCCTACGTGCGATGGCGATGGATCGAGCGTTAACCACTCGCTTTCTTTATTTCCGATCGGCCGTCGCCGATCGATCGATCGATCGATGGGTGAGAGAGTGGCCGGGCGGCCGTGCACCGGTGCACTGTGCGTACTTTCGCGAGACTTTCAGTTAGGAGATAATCAAAGCGTACGAGAACTTCACCAGACGTCCATTGGAAACAAAATAGTTCCGGCGACTCGTTTCGTCACGGTCAGCGCTGCGTACGTCGTACGCGCAGGACCGCTTTGGAACAACACCGGAATTTATGCTCGCGGTTCGTACAAAAATCCATGTGTTTGAAACAGGTGGCCTTATTACCGTGTAGTAGTCCGTGATCGATAACTACGAATTGGTTTGGTTGCTTGCGTAGGATCGGACTGCCTCGCTGATTTAACTAAACACGATGCCACCGTGCAAGGTATTCGGCGCACTCGTGACACGCTTGTTGCAGAGAGAGCACCACGACGAGTGAACCGGGGGTTGGAGCCATGCGTAGCGTTTTAGCGTAGGCTGGCTGGCGCCGCGGGCACCGAGCTGGTGTTTCAGTGTCCGGCCAAACTCCGTGGCTGGCGTGATGATAAGAACGAGAAACCAAGGCAAGCAGGTGGTATTCGATACGTATTCATATTCTGCTGCTATACTAGTCCATGTCGATAGATACTCTACCTACTGAAGGCTGAAGCTACCCGATGGTATCGCTTTTTCTTTTTTGGGTGCCAATCAAATGACAATAATTGGACGCGTATGATTGGAGCTCCATCGGCTCCCAGCTTCATGTGTGGTCATGCCTCTTGGCTCTCGCCTTTGGGGACGTCCCTTTCGGGTTTGGAGACATGACGGCTTATCCCACTGAACACCGGACACTTCATTTCTCATAGGAAATGCAGCTTCCAGAGATGCATTATGCATTTTGCTTTGTCAAAAGAATGAAATGACAGTTAACTGCAAATCCGCTGCGCAACTAGTACAACTCTCATTTTACAGTGTGATTCTTCCGCTCAAAATTCGGTGTCTATTTTTCTCTCCGTGTTTTCTAACAATTTTGAGATGAAGGAGACTGTACATGGGATCCTCGCCCCATTCATGACACATCGAAACTTCCAGTATCCTCGTACCTGAAAGAGATGTGAGCTGTTGCTTATGCATCAGAAAGCGAGGAGCGACTTTTTAACACTGCACGTAAGCAGAGCTTAGCTTGGACCCTGGGGAAGGAAACAGAAACTGATGCCTATCCCGTCATCTGCTTCAAAGTGCACAAACAAACAATTCTTCCGCCGATCCCAAAATGGGGGCCTCCTGAAGTGCACTGCAACTGGCAACTCGGAATGCCAGAATGCCAGCTTACAGCTGAATCGCATGTTTCAGGATGAGGTGGCAAGGCCATCCTTGAAACTTGCACTACCTGCTTACCTTCGTTCTTTATTTCCCCAACAAATTTACAGTCCTAGAAAATACTAGTAATTCCCGATCAAGTTAACTTTCTTTGACAAGTAGTATAGTACAGTAGCAATGGAAGTATCGTCAATATACAGTTATGCACGGAATGAAGTTATGTGGCGGAGATGGTACCCTGATGTCCTTGTTTGACCTGATCCGTTCTTGATCGGCGCCGTCTCTTTGTCAAACATCTCTTCAACAATATTTTTCTCAACAATTAAAGTGCTTGACCTTCCTGGTTTGATCATCAGAGAGATTCCTGGACAATTCACTGGATATAACGGAAGATCATGGAGAAAATCCAAGTGCCATTACAATACCCATTCCTCCAAGCTCCCGCATGTGGTGTTCATGTGCCATCCACATTCCACACTGGCAGCCTATGACGGTACATGCATGCTGGAATGCCTCTGACCCTGCCTACCTTGAGAGCTTCCATGGCACAAGATCACTGACACGTTAACAAATTCCTCTAGATATGTTAACAAGAAGTCAATTTGTACTTGCGCTTGCTTTGGGATCCAGGACTGCACTGGAGCACTTTTGCTGCAAGCAACCGAGTTGGTGATAAAATACTGTTCTCCCAGATCAACATGCTAATCAGCTAGTACATGTATGGTGCAGTACCGTGACCATCACACCTGTGACCTGCTAAGCTGCAGCTAAGTAGGATTAGCAGGTGAGTTCCCAGGCGCTGCAGCAAATGTGGTAGCCTGGTAGGGGCGGCCGGGACCGGTGGTTGAGCTAGCTAGCTGATGATAAACAAGTGCTGTACAGCTCGGAGCTGAAGAGGATGAGGAGATCAGGAGCAGGGAGAGGAGAGGACCCATCCCCGTGACCTCGTGATGACTCTACTACTAATAGAGATAATTTGGTTGGGCCTGATCTGATGGGGTTAACCAACCTGCTGATTGGGTGCAGCCGACCTAATGCTGTCACCAGTGAGTGAGTGAGACCTGTACATGACTTGGAACGGATTGGCTTGGATTGCATCAGCTAGCTGCCTGCAAATAATCTGTTTTGGGAATCGAATGTAGTGTAGCGGTTTAATTAATTAGTGGTTCTCGGGGTTGCTAAGTTGTTATTAGTAGTAGTATGTGACGTTAATCTATTGTAATGGGGGTGGCAGTTTGGTCCCCAGCTCTTGGATTGGTAGGAGGACAGTTGAAACAACCGGGCAGCTTTCCCTGTCCCAGGCTCCCACAGTGGGGGCTACTGGTTCCGGTGTTCTGTCTGCCGGCGGCTCTAGCTAGATTCTTGCTCTCCCTTTTTGGGATTCAGGACGTTCTGTAACTGTCCAACTGAGCAACCGAATCGCACACACTACAGAAAGCGAACATGCGAGTATGTTCTTCTGCTGTACACTTGCACCTAACTGCACTTTATTTTTCTCATTGGTTTATTCACAATTCAGTTGTGCAATTTTATGATTCTGCGCCACCGTGGTCAGTATTCAGAAATGATAACCTAATGCAGATTCCAAATTATCACGAAAACCTAATACAGATTCCATATTATCACGAAAACCTAATGCGGATTCCATATTATCACGAAAACCTAATTCAGATTCCAAAATTATCACGAAATCATGCGAGCACTAGCAGAACTAGATCCCCTATCAGTGTCTCTCTGCCACCAGCTGCATCATGGGCTATCTGCATGTGTATTTCTGTTGTTATAACAAGCAGAGTAGGCAGGAGCAAGCAGAATCGAATGTTCCCCTGATCAGGTTCACCAGCACGAATGATGGAGCCGGGATACAGATAAGGAATGGTAGGGCCATGGGCTACCTCACGGCCTGCTTATGGGGCCTGGCTGGGGAATATGCAGGCATTATTCTAACACAAGCTTGTTTCTGGTAAACTAGCCAGGCTGCACCGCTGCCGGAGGAATGCCAGATTGAGCATTTGAGCAGGACAAGCTGGTTGTGCCATCGAATCGAACTGGCAGAGCACATGCAGTCATGCAGAGAGAGAGAGAAGGATGGAGATGTCAATATGAGAATCACTGGGGTGCGCGTTGCTTGCGGGGAGTGGATTAGGAGTATAGTTTATGCTAGTATTATTTCTCCTGGAACAGCGTACGACGACTTGTTCTGGGTGTTCGGGCCTCCGGGTGGTTCGTGGAGCAGGGAACAAGCAACGAAGCGCGCACGCCAATGCAGAGGAGAATGGCGCCATGTGAGGCGGCCGCGGACGACGGGTCGACGGCACAGCGCCAAGGTGGTGGTGGTTGCATGGCCTGGTCCTGCGGTGAGAAGAGAATTTTCCTTGCGCTGTCAGGGTGTGCTGTGTGCAAGTTGACCGTAGAGCGGAGCATGTTGCTCAATCATTCGGAACAGCGAATCTAACAGTCATATGAAGCGGGAAGTCAAATGGCGGGGAGAATTGAATGTGCCGGGTTATAACGAACTGCTGGAATTTCCAAGATGTATGGTTGTGTTCCTCAGTCAGAGAATTGGCAGATAAGTAGTGTGTTTTCTCAAGCGGTACTGAGAAGCACTTAACCAAAAGGAACATGTTAAATTGAAAATCCGTCAAGATACTAAAATTGAACAATTAAGCTGATAACAAGCGTTATGATTTTTCATAGCAACATTAGGAGAATTGATCATCAGGCTAATGCGAAGTTCCCTGGGCCACAAAATGCAAAAAATCACAACTTCGATTATTGAGTTGTACAACATTTGCACAAGAGCATCAGTGCACAAGTCACGGAAAGTAACGATCTCGATGACACGCATGTAGTGCACCAACGTTTTGTCAGAAGCCCAAAAGTCTGGAACTCGGAAATGGCCGAGTTAATAATTTTAAGAATAGCCTTCAAACTTCGGTGAGCAACAAGTACTACAAACCTCGATATTCCGGAATTTTATTGATTCGTGTTCACAGTACAGAAAAACAATCCATTGTCCCTTGTATTAATCGTCAAGTTCTTTGAATGTCCAAAAAGATTGATTCTAACTGAAAAGGAGATGGTCGGCCAGCTATAAAAGTCTATAACACAGACTAAGTGGCCTCTTACAATTAATATTCGGAACCAACAATCCAACAGCTGATCATCTTACAAAGAAACAACAAAAAATCTATTATCAAAAAGGTATAATGGCACCGAAGTAACACACCACTTTCACCAACAAGCTTTGGCAAGAACAAAGAAGGATAACACCTCTGTGCTGGCGTATCCTCTGAATTTGCTAACACTAACATTTCTGACACAGGTTTACATTCTGAAGTTCTGCCTTGTCTTTATCATACGCTTCAATGCTGCAAGCCAGAAGTTGCACTCATCCCAGTCACTTGTAGTCAGAAGTACCTGACACCATTGAACAGTTGTTGACAGTCAGAATCAGTTGCACAATAGAAATTTTCTAGAATCTACTAAATTGACATGAAAAGTACCTGGAGGTGCATCGCCGTGGCAAAGTCGCTATTGTCAAGTGCACCGCACAACTGGATAAGTTTAGATGACACATTAGGAGATATATCTCCACTATTTAGTTTTGCAAACAATGCTCCTATCTTTCTTGAATTGTCTTCAATTTCACGCTTTTTGGCTTGAGTAGCTTGCGGTCCTCCCAGAGCTTTGGATGTCTCATCAAATAGTCTAGTCAGTGTTGCAATAACAGGTCTTAGCTCAGCTGCAAAAGACATTCAGAAAAGTAAGGTCATTACCAAAATAGCAGAAGATAAGGCAAATATTTGGTGAAGTTCAAATGTAGAATCAATCCATCATGTCAATAAAGGCAAAATGTTCCTTAAAACCAGTAGTGAAATTAAGCTTGTTGAGCAGGACGAGTCTTGTTAGTGTTACTTCAACCAGCAGGTGAAACCAACAGTGAAACAAGAAAATTAGACACAGTCCTTGCATCAGCATTATACATACCAGACACCTTCGACGTATCAGCTGTCTGAACGGTCGGGGGAGGTGCAGGAGGAGCTGCTGGCTGTGCCTGTGACTGTGCCTGTGTTGGACTTGATGGCTGTACAGGACTCAAACCTGGTCTCTGAACAAAGCCCTGATTACTTGGTGGCATAAACCTGGCCGTTGAGTTTGTTCCAACAGAAGGGGTAAACATCTGATTAGGGACAGTCCCTGGCACAGAGGCGCTAGCACCAAATGAAGGGACCTGTGGAGCAGGCTGGTATTGAGCAGGTGATCTAGGCTGATGGAATGTGGTTGGAGGTACGCTTTGATATGGAGCAGCTGGTCCAGAAGAATACGGTTGGTTTGCAGTACCCTGTTCGGATGAGAGATTAGTTTAACTAGCATTAAACAAACACCTGATGAAACTTAAACTCACTAGTTTACCTACCGTGTAAAGCTGGGAACCCAAGGTGTTAGCTTGCTGATATTGTTCTGGGTTTTTGAGACCTGGCAGGTTTGCAGGAGTAAATGTCTTTACTGTTTGCTGTGGCACCGGTGCAGGACCAGAACTTTGCTGTTGATGGAAAATCAACAAAACAAACAATGAGAATGGTAATTCTGCAGTTTTGAAATGGGAAAAATCAAAACATTCGCAAATTTCAGATCAAAAGAGGTGAACAACATGGTGAAAAGCAACAGATACTTAGGCAGGACAAGTTATATACATGGGGCCTTTCTTGTCCAGTCAATTTCACGTCATGATCCAGGGTTGTATTTAGAAGTTTCATTTAAGATTTCAAGGGAAATAAAAATGGAAACTGACATTTGCCAGTTCATTGTCCCACTGATAGGTGGAACAAGGACATGTGAGTGCCAATTCCCAAATTACCAATGTATCATACTGAACACTAACTGCTCTGTCCTGGCATTAAATACTTCACTGGAGCATATCTCCGGAGCATAATTGGCCTAGGCTGATTCTCATACATGATACAAATACCATAAAGAAAAAAAAATGCTTTTGAATCACAAATACCTGGGAAGTAGCAGGTGTGCTTGGTGGAACAAACATATGGGTTGGTTGTTGAGGTTGATATGTGTTGTTGTATCCATAGGCTGCATTAGGTTGCTGCTGATAGACTTCAGAATATGTATTACTTGGCACGTTGTATTGTTGAGATACCTGAAAACGTGTTAGTCAGAATCATATATTGCTAAATATCTCCAGCAAAATATTGCTGGTTTATTCCTATAAGCATTAAGCAATATCGGAAATTTTGAACTAGGAAAAAGTAGAAGGAGGAACCTGGTAAAGATTCTGAGAAGGGTCTGGGGCCATATAATTTGTTTGCTTTGTGACATAGGGGGCATTGGTCTCCGGAGCAGAACTCCCAGCGGCATTATTTTCTGGGAAGCAAGTAAAAAAGATTAGTCTCTACAGAAAAGGCGAATAAAAGAGCAGTACCGAGCTATAAGTCCAAATTTGGATATTACAGTTTACATGCATAGTGTATTACAAAATAATGTTGATTCACCAACTATAAACAAAGGAACAGACCCTTAATTAGCTGAAAGGCACATTGCAGAAGTGAAACTGTAATGTTTTCACATTTTAGTTATAGGAAGAGGCATAAGTAATGTTCTAGCAAGGCTAGCCAAAAGTTCAATGAACTATAAGTAAACAATAATTAGTACTGCCAAATACAACAGGATCACATACTTAAGATTTATTTAGTAGTTTTAAGTAGGTAATTGGTGCAAGGTGAGAGATGGTCAACAAAGAAAGCAAAAGGCTTTAAACCAATAGTAGACATCAAAGAAAAGCCAAAATTAAGTGATAATAAGTTTGTGGCAACCTTCTGTAGAAAACGCAATTCGATCTCTCAATATTGCTAGCTCATGTGAATGTTCCTCGGATCCCAAAAGCTTTAAATACTCCATTGCAGTTTTAAGAAGACCTTGACTGGCCAACAGCTCAGCATAGTTCTCAACAAGCTTAGATAGTGATGCACTAAATCTCTTGTGGCCTGTAGCAAGGGCTAAAGTGATGGTCTTCTCCATCAAATCCTGCATCCACACACTAGTCGATTAAGACCTGTTTGGGACATGCCATATAACAAGAAACTTTTATTGTCCATTTTTACCTGGAGAAGATCAACGTAAGTCTTCCCACCATCTTCAGATTTCAAGTTGCGAGACCATATTTCCACAGTTTTGTCAATATTTCCAGCACAAATATAACAGAGAGTTGCAGCTAGCGTATCTCCAGCAGTCAGAAGTCTAGATGCAAGCATGTCGCATAAAACAGTCCATTCCTCTTTCTGTGCAAACTGTTGCAAGTTTACAATTTAAGTGTTACTCACAAATACAAGCTCATAGTGCCTATACCAATAGATAGTTATCAGGAAGGTCCACAGTCCAGCTACCCCATAGAGGTTGGACCAATAGTTCTATAAATAATAAGTGTATGTACATAACAACTGTGTTAGTTTAATGAGGTTCTATTTGCAGTTTGGACACAGCAAAAAGTTTTAAGACAGGTTGGATGGATAATCAATTTTCTCCTGGAAGCCACATAGGTTCACATTCCACAATTTTGTTTTAACTCCTCAGCTGTAAGAAGGGCGCTCACTCTTCACCTGTAACTGTTTTTAACTCCACAGCTCTGGTTTCAGGTGATAACATAACACAGGGACATAACTTATGAACCAGGCCAGACCTGAGCTACTTTGAAATGTAACTATTTCGGTATTTCCTATTGAACAGTAAGTTCAGTCCAATTTCCATAACTAGAACTTTTTACCATGACATGGTAGTAGAACCCAACAGACAATTTAGCCTCTACATCAGTACAGTATTTAGTCAATTTATGCTAGATAACAATTAATAAACATAGTGCCACTTTATGCCATATATGAAAGCCTGAAACCACCATCTGAGTAATTCTTCTACATGTGAATAAAAGAAATGAGTTGCAGCAGGCCAGCAACACTTACTGTGCACAGTAGAGCAAGAGTTTCTTTCCATGAACTTAGAGGCCAAGTACTGACAAAGCCTGTTAAATCATTGCCCACCATAGCAGAAACAACCTGAGTGTAAAACAAATAAATAATTGTAACTATCAATTCAAGTATAACTACAGCAAAATACAGATATTCAATGAAAAGAGAACAAAATGAAACCTTTAGATAGGGAGAGATACTGTTCTTAAGATAATGATTTCTTGTGCTTTCCCATAGAGCAGAACCACCAGCATGGGCAATAACCAAAGCATCAGCCATACGATTTGCAGCAAGGCACTGGTTGACCGCTCCTTTGTAGTCTCCAACTACTAATGCATGTTGAATACTTCTGTCAACTGCTGAATCAGACGGAACAACATCTTCTGGCATTTCCTGCTCTTTCTGTTGATCATTTGTAGAAATTTCTTCAGGCGCGCTAGGCTCTGGAGGTTGAGGATTATTGAAAAAGTCATCCCCATTATCAACGAGAAATTGAGCATCCATATTATCCGATACTGTGTCATGATCAAGATTAAGTGTATCTTCCAATGTTTTGCTCAGTTCATCGGTTGAATTCACAGTTGGTTCTTGAGGTGGTTCAAAGCCAAGATGAGCAAGCAATTTGGTCCTTGCAACATCCCCATCTTCAAACATAACTCTTAAGAAGCCCCATGTTTCTTTCTCCTCATCAGATCTACTCAAACATAAACAACATAAGAGTTAATTGTCACGCAAAGAATAGGGAGTGTTCTAACAAAGTTATCTCGAACATGCAGGAGAGCTGCGCATTGTTTCATTAATAGGAGACGAGAGTAACCCCCCCCCCCCCCCCCCCCAACCCCCCAACACAGTGTTCTAAGAAAGTGAAAGTGCTTACACCGGTTCTTGTGATTTCTTTTCACAGAGAGCACGAAGAGAACTTTTGTCACCATTCTGCATAGCAGCTTCGAATTCAGTTGACCGGCTCACCAGACTTTGCTCAATCACCAAATCGTGTACATGCACCTACAGAAAACAACATATTAACACAGACGAACTTGATGAGAGCAGAAAAGGTCAGTAACCAAGAAAACTAACCTCAGAAGTAGCCACTTGTGCACCTTGGGTGGGTGCTGCCGGATGGAATGAAACAAGTTTACCCCCAAATCCAAAAGATGCACCCGTGGGGCATTTCAACCATTTTGGAGCTGGAGCTCTTGGGCGTGCTGGATATAATTGTAATGGTCATCAGATGTACAATATCATCGAAAAGCTATGAACAAAGTATAGATAGTGACAAATAACAGCCCAGGTTTGTTAAATTAATATTCCATAGACTGAAGACAATAGATACTTATTACTCAGTGTTAGGTGTGTACATAGATTTTAAATACCAATGCACCCCAGTAAGTTTTCTCAAAATGAACGAGTTAAATATGCACTACAGTAAACAAAATGAGGGAAATAAACCCACAAATGATATGCAAGCTCCAAAATAAAAAAAAAGGTTAATATAGAAACATGGTATTCAGTCTACTTATGAAATGATGGATAAGTGTCAATATGGTCGAAACTTTCTTTAGATGATGCAAGGGCTGTACACAAGATCGAAAGGCAATCATCTTATCCAATATTTAACTATCTCAGAAACACAAGCAATATGCAGAATGCTAAGTTACCTGGGGCAGCAACAGCATCACCAGCTGCATAGAGGCCAGAGAACTGTAAAGGATAGATAAGAATTTTAGGGAACAAATTAGCATTGAATGCCAAACATGGGGTTGATGTCAGACCCACAAATACTAATATACTATTAGGTGATGCAGAATAGCCATTCTAATAACAGAGTGGACAAAATAAATCGGGTACAATCAACCAACGGCTGAATTGTTAGGGTGAAACAATTAGGTTCTTAGGTTTGTCACAATTTTAAGTCACATAAACGGAGAACAAAAAGATGGAGCTTAGAGCTTCAGGGCCTGTTTGGCAGATATTAGCTGTGGCATTTACTCTCAGACCATCCAAACACATGGCCCAGCCTGCTCTCCTTCCGTCCCTCTCCTTTAGTGTGCTTAAAATAACTTCAAAAGGTTACTAAGCAAACTAACATATGGACCAGTCTGCTCTCCTTCCGTCCCTCACCTTTAGTGTGCTTAAAAGCCCCAATTTCAAAAGACTACTAAGCAAACTAAAAAAAGGCCAAGATAATAGATATCAATGGCTTATGCTGGATTTACCAAGTCAACTTTGTAAGGCTAATCGAGAAAGTACTTTCTACGAGGTTTATCTAAGCAATATTGGCTTATGAGATACATGTAAGCAGGACCCATAAAACAGGTTTAAAAACAATGCACCTGCTTTACCCTTTTTATACCTATAAGCACTATTGATTGGCTTGTGAGATACATGTAACTAGGACTCACGGAAGAAAGTAAAAAACTGCACCTATTTTACCCTTATTGATACCAGTGAGTATTATAGTAGTATAAAGAAACGACCAAAATGAGTGTTTATCGCAGCAGGTTACGAAATCCTAAGAGACCTCTTAAACAATGGCTGTTTTCTAGGGGAATCCAAGTTGACCACACAAAAATTCAATAATTGGTATTTCAATATCTATATGTATGTCTCATCCTCATTACCTCTAGGTTGTGAACCCCAATTTTCCCATCAAATGACGCTGCTGCTATGACACCTGGAATCTTCCGGTACCAGTGAACGTCAAAGTTTCCATTAGCACTTGTAGGCAGCTCACTAATAATCTGCACAAGAAACAATGGAAACAGCTCAGTAAGAATATTAAAAGAATACACAATATAAGTTATATCTGTAATTATGTATTATTATTTCGAATGCTTGAATATCCATATTATACCTCGCCACTAACAGTATCCCAGCATATTGTTCTATTGTCTTTGGAACAAGTAAGCAAGAATGAACTATCATAAGGGCACCACGACATAGCAATGACACCTGTCAACAAAAGAATCATCGTTGTAATAAGAATTTTGTGCACATCGTCATGCAATTTAAAACGAATCGAAGAACAGCGAGAGAACAAACCTTTTGAATGGCCAACAAATTCTCTTACTGGTGCTATGGTCTTCCTGACATCCCAAACCTGTAAAGGAGTGTATGAGTAAAGACTATTGGTATACAAGAAGAAAACAAGCAACATAGAAAGGTTGGAATGTAGCTGTATTGACACGTTTTTTTTTCAAAAGCAGTGACATCACTTGAACTAATAGACACTTTTATAAGAGACAAAAATAACGAAAGGAGTTTTCTGTACTTGATAATAGCTACGAGCTGAGAAGGAATGTAAATTAGATCTTTCTTTCGGGTGCGGGGGGGATTGGGATTGAGAAAAGGTAGTTACCCTCAGAGAAGGTGAGTTGTCATCATCTGAAGCAACAATCAGCTGGGTGGACATGTCCGGGTTCCATTGCAGAACAGAGCATTGCCTTCTATTTGAATCTGAGAAGCTGTTTAAAAGCATATTAGAGTTTATTAATCAAATTATAGACCATCTCAGTAACATCATGAAAATGTAAGGGTAACTTGGGCAGCCACCAAAATTACCTGGTCAATGGCTTCTGGTTCCGTAAATCCCAAACAACTGCAGGGCAAGCAAGATAGTAAGATGTAAAAGTCCCAAGTCCAAAAGATGTGGCAGAAGCAACCAAAGTTTTCTTTACCTGTCATCCCATTACTAGAAGTGGATGCTACTATATGTTGAAATTTGGGATTCCAGGATACAGAAGTGATCCCAGCTTGGGCACTGGAGCCAACACTCTGCCAAAATTACAAGAATCATTAACTAATCAAACCGTTCGAGCAGAACTAAATGGTGAGATAACTGGAACATTGCAATAACACACAGAGGTTTCGTCCCGGAATCGAGAGATTTTGCTAGTTCTGCCTATACTGAACGTAAATTGAAAATGGGAATGGTACTTCATTTAACTCAAAAGATGGTGATCTGAAATCACGTAAGGTTGCACAAGCTACGCATTCCAAAGTTACCAATCAAGTCACAATGCCATCATCTATGATAACAAGCTGTGTACTGAACTAAGGGTACCTTGAGTGGCGGGAACACAGTTGGCTCGCTTGGGTTCTTGAGATCCCAGATGAAGAGGTCCCCCTCGTCAGCCCCTGAGGCGAGCCGATTGGGTGTGAGCTCGCTAAACTCCAGTCCATAAACCTGGCAAACCCAACGCACGCGCAATCAGCACACGAAGGCAAACCCAGAGTGACGGGCACGCAAGCCAGCCCTCACGACACTCACCGGCCCGGTGTGCTTCTCCAGCCGCGCGACCATGGCGTCCTCCGCTTGGCCGTCGGAGCTGAAACAGCGGCAATTCGGTCAGAACGCAGGCAGATCTCGAGTGCGGGACGGGCGGGGGAGGCGGATCCAGACCTGATCATGCTGAGCGGGTTCCACACGGCGACGGAGCCGTCGCTGAGGCCTCCGGCGAGGAGGCCGAGCGCGAAGGAGTCCCCCTCGACGGCGGCCGGGCGCGACCAGGCCAGGCGGTTGAAGCGGTCGGGGGAGGGCGCGCAGGCGAGGACGGGGAGGTCGGGGGAGTCGGACTGGAAGTCGAGGCGGAAGATCTCGATGTTGGCGGACGCGGAGAAGGACATGTCGACGGCGCCGCTCATGGTGCCGGCGGCGAGGTACGGCGCGTCCGGCGCAAGCGCCGTCAGCGCCGCCCGCTGGGCGCTCTTGATGCACGCCATCGCCGGCGACCGCGCAGATCTGGGCGCGTCTCGCCGCTATAGGCAGGGGGTGCGTTACACGGGGGAATCGTATTTCGCAGAGGCGATCTGGAGGCTGGATAGGTAGAGAGCGAGGGAGGGAGGTGGTGGTGGTGCGGCGGGACGGAGGGTCGACTCGCGGCGGATCTGATCTCGGGTTAAAGGGGTTTGCGACGCGCGTGCTGGCAGACGTGATTTGGAAGGCTTTGGCCTCCGGCCGCGTCATGCGAGCAATCGTGGCGGTTGGTTTGACCATGTGGGACATTGTGAGCTGTTGGATCTGAAGAGGTATCCGTGTCCATGTCTAATCTCGCCTTGAAATCAACTGTTTTCCGGCCGAAATTTAAATAAGAATTTTTTCTGTAAAATAAAAATGAAACTGTAGAACCCAATTCTCCTTTATATTCAAGTCTTTAAGCAAATACATAGTTAATTAAACTATGTATCTCTAGACCTCTATATAGTTAATCTCCACGAGCCATCTCATCTCAAGGGTGTCCGATGCTGTCAGCCTGTGAGCTGGATTAAACTCGAGCAATTCAGGTAACACTTCAAATCTGACGTGAGAGAGACGACCAACCGGAATTTTGACTCGAAGCACATTTTCCACAGGGCTTCGTTACGACGAACTCCATCCCCGACACTTCAACTAAAACAGACATAACATCAATGATCTCAATCAGTTGATCTAGATGTCGTATCCCCATGAACAACAGCTTATCATGATTAGCTCGGACATTATACAGCCTGTCAACCACATATCAATACAGGGATTGATATTTTCACGTGCACCGAACTTTTCCAACACCATGTAACCCTAGGTTCCATGTGGTTGACCACTCTCGGTTGCATGCACTTCATTCAAAAACACTGCAAGACCTAAATTAGAAAACATCTTTACTATCCAATCCTCCATACCTTGAAATATGAGAAAAATTCCTAGATTATGGTCACAGTGCACCATCACCCCATTGTGCATCCTTGCTGACCCATGAAAAGTTCTCCTCATAATATCATGTATGTCGGACTCTAACAACATTTGATTAGAGAGTACATACATAACGAATGGAAGAGAAACACACATCAATATTGCACCAACTAATATCAGATGAAAATAACTCACATCAACAAACCATCGATGGGTCTACACACACCACGAGAGCAGCTTGAGTGACTATACTTTATTTTTTTGAGATGGATGATTCGCTCGAAACTATAGGAAAGTTAGCTTGAGTCTTCGCGCATTTGGATAACTGATTTCACAGGTTCAATAGTTGGATCATTGGTTTGACTTGTCGACGTGGCTCTAGTTAAAAGTCAAATTAGGATGGGGCATGTGCCCCTATGCTCATAAAAATAACTTTCTCTTTTCTATTGAACCATTGTTTACCCAAATACAAGCAATTTGTTGGCTGCCTTCTTTCTAGATCTGGGACTGGTCACGATAATTGTCACCTAATTTGATGATCTTGGTTCATTTTCTTTTCTCTATCTCTTGTAACTCGGTGGCTAAATGCACCACCGTACATACTTAAAATTATGAAATGGAGGGGTTTTTTTTTTTAAGATGAAGTGGAGTTGAAGTATACGGAATCGACTTAAGAAAGATGAACTTTTTTTTTCTCCTTTCTCGAGAGGAGGAGGAGGTTACACTCTTCCTTCAGTTTATTCTCTTGATGGCGAGCGAGGAAATTCGAGTCCACTTCGATAATCAAAGCCTGGTCCACCAATGCCGAACAAGATTCAGCCCGAATCAAAAAACTTTCAGGACAGAACAATTTGCCGGCCTTCAAGCCCGGCCCACTAGTTGCAAATGGTCGTCCACCGCCATCGGCAGTCGATCTTGTCGCGCTTGCGTGCACCGCAAATGCAGACCGCCTCTGGCTGCATGGCGCCCGCCGGCGCACATGTACGCATGTTCCGGCCTTGGATGCATCACCCGGTGACCAGCAGATCGTGTCAGCGCCGGCCGCACTGTGCCGACCTGACAGCGCGCTGTCGAGTCCCCAGACCGCCGTGGCGAGCCTCGCGGCCGACACATCCGCCGAGGCTGCCCATGCATGCAAACGGCAGGCGGGCGTGGCAGCCTCTCACGCCGCCACGAGGCGCGCCGCAGCCCATGGCGCCGCCACGACCCGCGCCTTTAAAGGCCTGACTGTGACCTCTCGCGCGCTTTCGCAGTTTTGCTGTGGTCGTAGTCGTGACTCGAGACCAGGGAGAGTGTGTGGGAGACTGGGATTAAACCCAAACCAAACAGCGCCATGGGTGAAGCGTGCAAGGACGCCTGCGGCGGTGGCCGTGCCGCGGTGGAGGAGGGCCTCGTGGACCCGGCGGACTCGGCGAAGCTGTACGAGGACGTCCCGCCGATGCCGCTGATGGCGCTCAACCACATCTCCCGCCTCTGCAAGTCGGTCGACGCCTCCGTCCGGTTCTACGTCAAGGCCCTCGGCTTCGTGCTCATCCACCGCCCGCCCGCGCTCAACTTCTCCGGCGCATGGTACGTGAAACGTGATAGTGATGCGTGCACACCGGCAGTTAATTTGGCCACCAGGAAAACATTTGCTTTCAATCATCGTGATAACACATGTGCATTTTATCAGGCTTTTCAACTACGGGGTCGGGATCCATCTCGTGCAGCGAGACGACGCGCGGAAAGCGCCCGACGTCAACCCCGGCGGCAAGCTCGACCCCATGGACAACCACATCTCGTTCCAGGTTCTTCATCTTCATTGCCAGTTAGTTCCGTCAACAAGGAGCCGAGCGTATGTTAACAGCAAAATTCGATTGTTTTTTACACTGCCTGTACGTGCTGGATCTGCTGCAGTGTGAGGACATGGGGGTGATGGAGAAGCGGCTGAAGGAGATGAAGATCAGGTACATGAAGCGGACCATCAACGAGGAGGAAGGGTCGCCCATCGACCAGCTCTTCTTCAAGGACCCCGACGGCTTCATGATCGAGATCTGCAACTGCGAGAACCTCGAGCTCGTCCCCGCCGGCGCGCTCGGCCGCCTCAGGCTGCCGCGCGGCCGCCACAACCCGCCGGTCCGGATGGACTTCAGCGACGACGATGACGAGTAGTAGTAGGTGGCAAAACTCCAGAGCGTGCGTGCGTGCGTGCGCGCGCTCGGCGAAGTTCGTCAGTAGCCTGTTGCTTAGTGCAGCGTTGTAATTTTTTTAGCTGCGGGTGATTCTGATCTACCATTGATGCTCGCAAAGTCGGTCCAAGTCCCGAGCTTGACTGGGCTTGGGCAAAAATGGAGCACAACCGCAGTGTTATGTTTGTTCTGTTCTTCCATGTAGTACTGCTTATTTCTCCTCAAAAGAAAATGTAGTACTGCTTATTTTATTTGGAAGCATAATTATTTCACTTTGTGTGAAAGAGGAAGGTCACATTATCTTTTTCGAATGAGGAAGTCCTCCACGTCCACTGCTAATTGCTAAATACTCCTCAAGGTTCATCTCGTTTTTCCTTCCTATTTCCCTTTGCATTCAGCAACTCGGAAGCCACTGGAGGCCTATGTTTTGTCCAACAAAAACAGGATCCCGGCCCGCCCGCCCACATCACCCTTGTGTAGCGTTATTGTGGCTTTGCATTGAGTTCGATTGAAGCATTTTTTTTTTTTTTAGAAATAAGGGATGACCCCTAGTTTCCTATTAAAGAAACCAAGTTCACAGTGTTCGCAACATCAGGTTCAATTACATGATAACGCTCTGGGGATAACAGCTGAACTGCTGCTCCACTACTTGATACAGGCCCTTGGCCGTTTGTTACTCTCCACACACTCTGCGATACATGACGTTCATCATGCTGTGGTCCGCTGCTTCCTTCCTCCGTCCAGGCTGAGGCTTGAAGTGTAGACGGCAATTTCGGCATCTCCTCCACTTTCCTCTGGACCATATCTAGTAACCCATCGAATTGCTTTTGCACCTCTTCCTTGTACATCTTCCTCCAGTACTTCAACGCCCCCAATGTTCTCTTCCATACGTCCTTCATCCCAATCCATGTTTGCCCCTGAAAACACAATGCATTTCTATGAGTCCAAATGCTCCATAAAACTGCAGAACATAGCACATTTAACTGTCCATTTTTCTTGTTGCTGACCCACCAACGGGCCACGGATTCATAGTCTGTCCCAATGGCTTTACCACTAATCTCAGATACATAGCACCACATTTGAGAAGCAACAATGCATTTAAAGAAAAGGTGATCTACGCATTCCTGCTCTTTACAGAACAGACAAGTCAGGTCATCTACTCTTCTTCTTTTGGCTAAATTGTCCCTAGTCAGTATTTTGTTATTAGATAAAAGCCATAGGAAAACTTGAATTCTTGTTGGGATCATAAGCTCCCAGATTGCTGGGGTGTATACAGGTTGTACTCCTCCATAAGAAATAACCGCATAAAGAGATTGAACTTCATAAATGCCTTTAGAACTATAGCACCAAATTAACATATCAGGTTCTGTGGTAAAAGTCACAGATTCTACAATTGCTATCAGTTCAAGCCATTTCAGATACAGTCTCTCGTTTACTGTTCTTCTAAAGGAGATTTTCAACTCTTCTCCATCCCAAACTTGGGCCATTGTTTTGCCATGTTCGTTGGCAATAACATATAACTCCCAGAACTGAATGGCTAGGCTTGAGTTGCCAAACCATTGATCCTCCCAGAATCTCACACTCTCCCCATTTCCCACTTTCTATTTGTACCCAAGCTTTGCAGCTTGCATAGCCCACATCACCCCTTTCCAGAAAGGGGAGCCTGTATTTTGTGGACAACAGAGAATATTAGGGGATTTAGTGCTATACTTGTGTTCCACAATCTGTTTCCACAGTTTGTTGTCATCTAGTTGATATCTCCTAATCCAGGATGCCAGCAAACACATGTTCATGTGTCTGATATCCTTTATCCCCATGCCTCCAAACTCTTTTTCCTGACTTACCAAACCCCAGCTTGACAAATGGTACTTATGTTTCTCCTCAGTGTTATCCCAAAAGAAATGAGCCATTTGTGAATTAATCACATCAATGGCCCATTTTGGAAATTTGATCACCGAGAGGAGGTAAATAGGGATACTTGATAAGCAGGCTTTTAGAAGAACTAATCTGCCACCGTAGGAGAGCAATTTCCCTTTCCACCCAGCTATTCTTTTCATCAGCTTATCGATCACCGGCTGGAGGTCTTCTTTTCTCAGTTTGCTGTAGTGAAGAGGTACACCAAGGTATTTCATAGGAAATTCACTTGTTTTACAGCAAAAGATTTGAGCAAAAATATTTTCCTCTCCCTCACTCAGATTCAAGGATAGTAAATCACTTTTGTGAAAGTTGATTCTCATACCAGAGATTTGCTCAAAACAGCACAGGATCCATTTTAAATTCCTAGCACAGTCAACTGTGGCATTCAGGAATATAAGTGTATCATCTGCATATTGCAGACTGATCACACCTTCAGGTACTAGGTCACACATTAGGCCTTTGATCAAATTTTCTTTGGCTCCTTTCTCAAGCATTTTTGTAAACACGTACGCTACTAAATTGAAAAGCAGTGGAGACAAAGGATCTCCCTGCCTTAAGCCTTTACCAGTATTAAAGTAGCTACTGTTTTCATCATTAGCCCTGACACAAACTTTACCACTTCTAATCACACTCATGACCAGTCTGATCCACCTTTCAGAGAAGTTTCTGGATCTCAGGACTTCTTCCATGAAATCCCAATTGACTCTGTCATAAGCCTTCTCATAGTCTAGTTTTAGAACTAGACCTGGAAGTTTCTCCTTGTGCACCAAATGAATAATCTCGTGTGCACAGACAACACTCTCTAAAATAAATCTGCCCTTTATAAAGGCACTTTGATTTGGTGCAATAATTCTTTCACAAATAGTATTGAGTCTCATAGTAATGACTCTAGTAATAATCTTCAGGCTACAGTTTAAAAGACTGATAGGCCTGAATTTTTTCAGATTTTTTGCATCCTGCTCTTTTGGGATCAGAGTTAATATGGCATAGTTTAATCTACCCACATTAAGCTCTCCCTTTTCGAACTGTTTGATGATATTCATCAAATCATCTTTGATTGTTTCCCAAAAATGTTGATAGAACAAAAAGGATAAGCCATCAGGGCCAGGAGCCCCTTCGGCATAGGATTCAAACACTGCTCTCTTAACTTCCTCTTCAGAGAACTCTTTCTCAAGAAAGACATTCTCTGTAACTGTTACTCTATCACTGTCCTCCCAGAAATTTTCATTTAAATTCATGTTCATTCTAGGTTCATGAGAGAAGAGGTCTTTGTAGAACTGAACTGCTACATCTAGAATTTCAGTAGTACTGTTAACAGTACCATTTGGTCCTTCTAATTCAGCTATAAATTTTCTTCTTCTCCTCTGATTCGCCACTGCATGGAAATAGGAAGTATTTCTATCTCCTTCTTTGATCATTCTGTCTCTGGATCTTTGTTTGGCTGCAGTCTCCTCTGCACGCCAAATCTGATCTAGTTCTTCGGATATTTCCTTCATTCTGGCCTTCTCCTGATCAGTCAGGTTATTGTCTTCTGAGAACCTATCTAGAATATCATATTCCAGAATTAGTTCATTCTTCCTCTTTTTCTTAAGGGCTGACCTATTAATATTCCAGCCCTTAATCTTTTTCCTAAGCAGTCTCAACTTGAACTGCCAAATGTCCATGGGGTCAGTCAAGTCACAGGGGGTGTTCCAGATTTGTTTGACTAGGTTGTCAAAATCTTCTTCACCCAGCCACCATTTCTCAAACCTGAACAGCCTATCCCCTGGCTTGTTTCTGTCCCCAGTGTCTATCAGCACTGGAGTGTGGTCACTGCCATACTTAGGTAAGGCTTTGACTATAGATATAGGATATTTACTTTCCCAGTGTGTGGTAGCAAAAATTTTATCTAGTGCAGCAAGCACCAGGTTATCCTGGTTATTTGCCCATGTGTACCTCCTTCCAGAAATTTTCATTTCAATCAAAGCATGTTTATTTATCCAGTCATTGAACATCAATGTCCATTGACTGTTAATCAAGCCACTACTTTTCTCAGCCTGGGATCTAACCAAATTAAAATCCCCTCCCAGTAGGGTTGGTCCATCCCAGGAAACCAACAGATCATGCAGCTCCTCAATTAAAGCTACCTTAAATTCATCATAAGCAGAACCATAAATTGCTACTAATCTCCAGATAAAATTGTCATCTTTGTTTCTCAGGAAACAGCTAACAGAAAAGTTTTTGATTTGGCAACTTACTAGCTCAAACATGTCATCTTTAAAACCTACTAGGATACCTCCAGCAGTTTTCCTAGCAGGCAACCATTTCCAATTAAAATCACACGCACCAGAAATATAATGAAGAAAATTCGGATCAAAGTGTTCCTTTTTAGTTTCTTGCAAACCCACAAAGTCTAGCTTATGATCTCTAATGAAGTCAGCAATTTTTTGCATTCTACCGGTCTTGTTAAGACCTCTCACATTCCAATAGGCTCCTATCATTTATTAATTTTTGGTTTTCTACCCCTACCTTTTCTAACCACTGCAGTCCAAGCTGCCTCATCACTAGACTTCTGTGGGACCTCATTCAGAGGTTTTTCAATATCCTGACACGCCTCAAGGCTGTCGTCAACAACAAAACCTAATTTATCATTTTCCAAGTCATCTGCAGCTGGTAACAGAACCTCAGGGTTGTTATCAGCAAAGTTATTTACCTGGTCAATTTCTCTATTAACCATCAAAAGAATGTTTTCAGTTACTTCAGCATCAGTGCTGCCAAGGCTAACTCCTATGGTTTTAGCATTCAACTCTAAATCTAAATGAGATAGAGCTGCAAAGGAGTTAGCATAATTATTGAAGCATCAGTAGCTAATTTAATCTGGACAATCGAAAATAAGCGTTTCAGAATCGAAAAGATGTCACGTAAACTCCCAACAAAGAAAGAATACTGTATGACTTTAGGTACAATCCAGAGCCGCACAACTACACCAGCTGGATGAAACTCAGGTCCACATGGTCGTCGTCCATGGCGGAGTAGCGGTTCTCCAAGTAGCGTGCCATCTCGGGGTGCATTCCAGCGTCAAAGAACACGTGGTCCTCCTCCAAAGGCACACTAATTTCTTGCTCCGGAGTCTTCGCACAGAGCTTCACCATGGCGGGGTCGTCGCCGTCCGTGAAGCCCACGCGGCCTTGGAACTCTACGCCACCAGCAACAGGGTGCACGAGCCTCGTCCCTCCGCACTCGCAGGCCTCGCAGCCGCCGGGGCCTTGCGCCACCGGCACGGGGCAGCAGAGCGTCACGTCGCCGGCGTCTCGGGCCAGCGCGTCGACCTCGGCGAAGAAGAGCGCCGGCGCCGCAGCAGCTACGCCGGCGGCGGCGGCCGTCGTCTTCCGCTTCGCCAGGAAGTTGATGTGGTGGTGGATGGCGCTGTCTTTGTAGAACTTGTGCTTGCCGCAGATGAAGTGGAGGCTGAGCTCTTCGCCGGTCTGCGCGGCGTGCCTCTGCAGCGCGAGTTCCACTACGTTTGCGGCCGTGTAGGCTTGCGTCTGCATGAAGGTGTTCGTTACGTGGGCGACGGCGCGTTGCGCGCCTTGGCTCAGCTGCGGTGCGGGCGGTGGCGGCGGCGCGTGGTCGATGCCGTGCAGACGACGGAGAGCGGCGGATATGGTCTCGAAGGCCGCCGGGGAGAGCGTGCCCGTGGAAGCGGCGGCAAGCATCTCGGAGTGCACGGTGGCCGCGTCTGGCTCTGGTCCCATGAGGGACTCGGAGAACCGCGCGTACGCGGCCGTGGCGGCGTGCTCGAACGCGTCACGGACGCGTGGGGAGGAGGAGGCGACGCCGCCGACGCGGCCGAACGCGTCCTCGCCGCCGGTGGCCATCCGGACGGCGGCGCCGAGGTCGGCCCCGGTCGCGTCCAGGCACCGCAGCGCCTCGTCGCGGGGCACCTCGGGGCAGTAGCTGCGCATGAACGCGACGAGGCCGCCGGGGAGAGCGTGCCCGTGGAAGCGTCGCCGAGGCCGGGTCGCCGAGGCAGCCGTAGCAGTGGCCGGCGAGGACGGCGCCGCGGCCGTGCTCGCAGACGGCGCTCCTCGGCAGCAGGGCCAGCACACGGACGACGTGCCCGTGGATGGCATCCAGGACGGCGGTTTCGAGCGAGCTCGGCGCCACGAAAACAGGACGCGGCCGCGGCTCGACGGTCCGACCTTGACCGAGGTCCGGTCTGGACCGTGACGATGCGAGTGCCGGGAGGTCTCGCTTCCACGATCGCCGGGCCCAGGACCACCTTCCCTGCGTAGTTCGTTGTTGCCCCCCACTTCTCCAACAATTTGGCCACATGGCGCTGGTTTGCCTCCCAGTCGAAGGACGACGACTCGAAGCTCTGCATCTGCATGGTGCTACCGGCGGTTGCGTCGGGGGAGTCCATGTTATGCTTCTGCCCTGGATTTTGCACAGTTGGCGAAGCTGGAGCTTCAAGCACCCGAGTGCACACTTCAACATACATATGGCGATAATTGTCCAATATATTGTACGATCACTAATAAATAGTGATATTTTTTCTTACCAAGATACACAATATCATAATTTTAGTTGAAATAGTGACAATGGTAAATAAAAGTAAAAGATACTATCGATGTCAAAGTTTATTGGCTTCAAAGCTAGGTTGTCAACTTTTTTCCCATACAAAAAATTTAAACTACCAATTTACAATAGATTTTCAATATTAAATATCTTCCAATCACTATTATTGTTTAGATTCGGGTGTGGGAAGGACTCAAAACATGCTACTGTTGTTTAGATAATAAATGCACGTAGATCGGAATCGAGAAGTGCATACATCCATGCTTCCAAGGGAGTCGAATGCGAGGAGAACCACTAGTACTAAGCTCCCTGCACTGCAACTAGCAACACACTACTCAATTTCTCTTTCGGTTCTCATTTCATAACAGGCTAGGATTAAAACTAGGATTACATATAAATTTGCATGACCCAAGCAACATTATTCAACCGTGAACTCCTACTGATCGATGGGTTCAGTTCTTATCATCAGCTGCTGCCTCGGTCGAGCCAACCCCAAGGCAAAATTGAAGAATGATTTTTGCTGCAATTTCCCCCCCAAAAAAATGCAATATCTCCACATTTGTTCATACTGCAACAATACTGTAATACAACAATCCAATTCCATGAATCAAATTTACTCGTGGGCGCAGAGAGCACATAGGGTTGAGCTAGCAACTTCCCAAGGGCGTCGTCCGACTCCGAACGTATGCGGGCGTTCTGTTATTTTCCGTGACCCTAGCGAAGAGGCAAGCATTCATTTACGTGAGCCTGCTTCCAATCGAAGGCAACAGGCATAAACCAGCGGTTATGGTTTTATTAGGCTCTAAACTTATTGTTGGCTCTCGTCTCTCGAGATGCTGGTTGGGTTCATCCTCCTGCGTGACTCACCTGGGCTGTTGCTGAGCTTCCGTAGCGAGGCAGTGGTGCATGTTGCTGGCTCACGGTGTTGCACATGAGGTAAATGTTTGAAGCTCGTAAGGGGATTTCAGTTTGCACCCTGGTGCCGGTGCACCAGGGAGAGACAACGTAGCTTCGCATTGCATATCAGAGATGCGAAACCGTCGTTGTCGATCGTGACGGTTTCTCGATCGGTGTAGCTTTATACGCATGGTCTGGCCGTCTTCGACTTTGGTTCGGTTGATGATCTCCGATGGAATCGGCATCCAGAACCGACCCCGCTTAAGTGCTGGACCCCATCCAAATGGACACACGTGGCAAATGAAATATAATAAGGACAATCTGAAGTAATCACGCCGCATTAATCCACTATTCCACTGCCCTAAAAAAAAAATCCCACTCTTCCACTAACAAACTCATTCCAGTCCGTAGTTGACACGTGTAAAGTTACTTCAAATTCAGGGAAGGAGTTACTTAACGGCAGAATATAGGAGTATATATTTCACTTGTGATTTAAGTCAAAAGTAAAGGTGCCAAAGGATCTCAAATATGATAAAGAGATATTATTACAGACAGTAGAGTTGAAATAAAGTATAATACTTGAACTAAGAACACTGCTACAGGTCCGACCCTAAAGCCTAAACTTGATATCCATTCATCATTGATATCCAGCGGGAGACAGCTAAATACTTGAGGACTATGCTCTTCAACTATCCATCTGGACTCCTAAGAAGCTTGAACATGGAGATAAACAGTAAGTACAGAAAGCTAAATATAACCCAAAAAGGTTATTGAAAGTTAACCTTTTTGCGTCAAAAAAAAAAAGTTAACCTTAAAAGATTATCACATACATACCAACTGCAGCATTAAGGTAGGTAATTCTCGAACCATGAAAAGCTTAGGTCAACTTGATCAAGGCTCATATAAGAATAGTTAGCCTCCAAAAAGCTTGCGATTTCAGGGTGCTGATCAAGCTCAAAAAATACGTAATCCTCATTCAGTGGAGCTCTGAATTCTAAGGTACGGTTGGTCATACTGCAATCCATTTTAGAGTCTTCACGGCCTTTGAATTCCTCATCAGCAGGATGGAGGAGTTTCACCCCGTAATACTCACAAACATAGCATCTACCTGATTATCAAAATAACAAAAAGGTCACACAACCAGTCACAAGTAAACACATTTACCAGTCCGAAATAAAATATGAAAGTATACTTCTACCGAGATAGCATCATATAGTAGTATCAACATTTTTAATTCGCTTTTGTGCCGGCTCTCCGATATATATTCAACACAACTTACTATACAGGCTACACAACCAGTCACAAGTAAACATCACTATAGCCTGCCACACAATTGTCTAAGTTCCAACTCTATTACTCTAATGTGAAAAGTTACTAGCAGATCCTCAGAACATGAAGCTCTGAGGCACAAGATTGACTAGTATCATGTTTTATCACATAATTGTAAAACCAAAAAAAGGGTTAAAGTTAGAAGTAAGATTTATCTGGCTACCTGTAGACCACTAGAATCCCAATCCAAATTGATATTTTATAAAGGATGAGCATTTGATTTCATACTCCAGATATAAGTGAAGCACATCTCACATCAGATCAATTTGTGAAATGGCTAGTTTATTGATGAACTAAAGGGATTAACAGCAGCTAGATACACCAACTTGCCCTCCCACCGGAGGCTCTGAGTAAAGGTTAATCTCAGCTTAACCTGATCTAATCCGAGAGCCTCTCATATATAGAGGCCTCCTAACAAGCTTGCTAACAAATCAAGCAACTAATTATCCTGCTAACAAATCCTATCTGGCGCTTATTTTCCTGAACAAACTGAAACTAATCCAGCCACTAGCTGATTTCTTGGCTTTCTGCCGACGCTGATACTTACACGCTTGTGTCAAAGGGATTGTGCATTACAAGTAAACATATTAATCGTTGTCCAATGAGAAGCAGTCTCAGTGGCTTACTTGCTAATTAGATAATACCTAGAATTAGCAGACACTATATGCCTAGAATTAGCAGACACTATATGCCCTGCAGTTTCTTTTGTCTTACAAACTGAGGAATATTTTCCTCGTCCAAGATTCATTTCTTAACAGAATATGAAATAATTTTACACACTTCTAGATAATCCACTAGGACTGTGTAAGAGATATTGTTTATGCCCACGTATCAGCTTAGGAAGACACTAGAGGATGCTACATGGATGGTTATGATAAGCTTATTGTAACAGAACCTCTCATCTTAATAAGGACTAATGCATATCATGGCAACATCTAAAGAATGCGGGATTACTTTAAACAAGTATTTCAACAGATAAGCCATTTTATCTAAATCAGACTGTTTTTAGCGCTTGTTTATGCTATTGTGCTCATCTACAACCTCATCACATTTGTTTTTTTTTCCTATATGGAACGTTAGGTTGGTTAGGCAACTTTAGTCCATAAGTGAGAACAATTCAATTATAGTTGGAACTTTAGATACATGCCATTGCAAAAAAATAGCAATAACGAGTTCAGTTTAATGCCACTCCAACTTTGGAGGCATTACTATTTTGCAATCTACGCCAACTTTCTGGCTTCCAATCGTATCATTATCCTTTTATACTTCTTCGGACTCTCCTTGGCAGGTGAGCAGAATAGACGCTGAATGCAACTGTGCATGTTGAGGACAAACAAATCTAATCAGGCTGGTGGTGATATGGGTATGACTAGCCAATAACGTGGAAGACATAAAGGGTAAACATAAAGGTAGAACAAACTGCAAGAAGTGAACATCGCGTTTAAGTAAATGTTCTCTCAGATGTGATAATCTGACCTACAGGCCATAAGCCCACAAACCAAAAGCAATGCATCCCCTCAGAAAATCTACAGTGAACTCTGGTCATGGGAAGGAACACACCAAGAGCACAACTGTGTCAAAGTGGTTCAGTCCAACGAGTTCATTAATGTTGTGCCTGTGCAAGTATATGGTTTGCCTGGACTGATAATGTATTTATTCCATGGCATCAATGATAAAGTAGGCACTGGTATTTGATGGGATCTTATGGATATAATTACATCTATCAGTATACAATACAATCATCTAAGAACCTTCAACTAAGTTCTTGAAATAGAGGAGATCAATCTTAAATTAGTTTTTAATACTGTGGCTTTCTTCTCATTCTTTAAGAAACTTGCATGGTAAGCACTCCTCGAACTAAAAGAAATAAAATCAGAGAGTAAAAAGATTCAAAGCATTAAATTCACAAACTAGTAGACTAATAAAATGGTAAACTGTCATATTTCACAAATGTTAACTCCCAGTTATTCTGTTTCTTACTTTCTTCGCCGTGATCTTTGCCTAAGAATAACGCCTTGCCCACAATGAAACTAGAATTAAAAAAAAAAACTCAACATACCATTTCTTTCGGTGACATGACAACATAATGTCACATCATTCACATCTTTAAGTTCGTCACGAACTTCAGCAAAGAAAAGTTTAGGCATATTGGAGTCACTCACTGGCGATGCAAAGAAGTTGATATGATAATAGGTTTCAGGAGGCATGACGACAACATTTTTCCCATAGATCATATGAAGCTCGTAAGGTTCCTGGATAAAGCGAAGGTTCTTGTTAGTAACAAACGAAAGAAAAACAATGTATCTTTATTTCAAACATAAGTATGCTTTCAAAGAGGGGCTCATGTGGCTACTCTTTTGCAGGAAGTTATGGTATGAACAATACCAGATGAAAGAAGAAGTTTGTATTTTGTAGTGTAGCTCAAATAAAAAGCTCCAGACAGTCATACAAATATTAAAAGAACTGATCCTTATTGTCCTAAAGTGTATACTCCTTCACCCATTCCAGTGCCCTAGTACAAACTGTTGATGCTTCAATTTGTCGAATGTAAGAGCATCATGGAGAAGTGGAACATAGTCAAGCATACATAATGCACAGTTTACTTCCATCTCCCATTTTACAATCTTATCATGTGTAGAGGCTAGAGAGGTTTAAATTTAGAAGGAACGGAGGATCCATTCAACCAAATAGCAGGTCTGCTAGTGTTGTATATGCAATGGGAAAGAGCCACACTAGAGGTTTACAGCCTAGTATTTAGCAACTTAGGGAACGGCATCAGCAATTTTACACGTTTTGGGACCTAAATGATCGACAAAGAAATTTGAGGAACATATAATATAGAGAAGTAAAGAAAGCAATGATAAAGTGAGATAACATGCCGTATACCCCTAGCTGCAAAGCTAGTTTATGGAGTGACTAAATTTCCATATCAGCTCATTTACTGTCAAGTAGATGTTACAGCCTAACATTTAGCAACTATACATCAACAATTATACACACTTTGGACCTAAGTGATCAACAAAGAAATTTAAGGAACATATAATAGAGAAAGTAAAGAAAACGTTGATAACGCGAGAGAACAATGCCATATACCCCTAACTGCAAGGCAAGCTTTTGAAGTGCCTTATGCGCTATGGCAAGGGATAGCTCCTCTTCCATCTTGAAGGAATGAATCTTCAGTCTTGACGCTCTATATGCTGCTGGGCTTAGGTCTGATGTTGTTGATGGCAAGCCTTCACACATATATGGCTTGGGGAAAACATCACTCCCTAAAATCTGGTAAATTAAGCTAAGGGTTGGTGGGCTAAACACGTGACGATGATCTTCAATAAGCGTTCGGACAGAATAATAGTTGGTTACGAATGAAACATGGGCCTCTCGGACTGCCTCATTAGGGAGACCAGCAGCCAGAACAGCAGCCCTGAAGGCGCCTTCTTCTCTTCCAAGTTCATTGCCATCATCACTAAGGTGCCCCATGGCTAAGTCAAGTCTTCCATCGACACGGTCCAGCAACGAATAGATATCTGCAGTGGATAGGGTGGGCGCGACATACTTCATGAAGGCGAGTAGGGCTTCCAGAGAACGGCAAGCCATCCGAAATACTGCCTTGCCGCTAAGCATCTTGACTTCAGTCCCCCGCGGATGAAGGAGGAAAGTTGAAGTCGTACCAGAGTGCATTGGCTAGAATGTTGAAGACCGGATGAGGTAACAAACCGTAGGTGCAACCCGCAAACAACATGCCGCGGGCGTGCCTACCCACGAATTCCTTGCCCAGCGCAGCGAGCGCAGCGATGGTGGCGATGGATTTTGCCGAGCAGGACCCTCGCCGCTTCGTTGGCCGGCTCCCGCACCGTGTACCACCCCTCCGCGGCAGCAGGGGCGCCGGCAGGTGGGAACGACGGAGGGACCTCGACGATGCGGGTGCCGGGGGGCCTCGCTTCCACGATCGCCGGGCCCAGGACTACTCGCCTCTTGTAGCCCTGGGTTCCGCCGCACTTCGCCACCAATTTGGCCACACGGCGCCGGTTCTCCTCCGGGTCGAAGCTGTCCATGGTCGTGGTGGTCATCATGGTGATTGCTGAACGGAAGGCCACCGGTGAGGCAGCAATTCGCAGTTGGAGATCGAGGCAAAGGGGAAAGGGGAAGAGGCTTAGGGATTGGGGATGAATCTTTTCTTTTGATTAGAGATGGAACGGCCGAACGGGGACTGGTGTCACTTACAAACTAGTCACTGTATTTTCGTATTATACCATTCCAACCCCTCAGTATGTCACCCATGTAGGGCAAGGAAACTTCTAGAACAACAGTTGGATGGACAAGATCACCGCACAGCAGATCGGACAGTCCAGCTCAACCCGAAATTCCGAGCAGCGCCCGCTTAGAGTGTAGCGTAAATGCACTTCTCACGTTGTAACCGTTGCTCCGATGACAATGGGGCCGGTCCACAACGCAGCCACCGGGAACATCAAGATCGGCCCACAACTCAGTTAGCAGCGGACAATGATCGACGTCACCGTGGTCAATGCATGTCCTGCTTCTGTCGTCTTTCACTTTTGCCAGCAGCCCCGGCCTTCCCCTCGCCCACGAACAAGCCTCTGTTCAGAATCGGAACAGAGGAGAACCAGGCGAGACACCGAGCTCTCGTCCCGGAGCCGACCGCCGCCGCCAGGATGTACCCGGAGCCGACCCCGCCGCCGCCGCCGCGGATTCAGTGCAGCTCCTTTGCGCCAAGCTGGTGGTGTGGCGGATGCGGCCACACGAATTGGCCGTTCAAAGCTGGGGTTTTCCTTCTAGGAAGATTTCGCTGCGTCAGGTGTCATGCGTATGTGAGTATTTGAACATCTCGCTTTTCCATTTCATAGCGCGTTAATGGATGCATACAGTGCAGTGCTTGCAGTATAGTGGTCACGGTACACATTTTTGTTTAAGCCATGATCTGTCTTTCAGCTTGGGTTCATCAGATCTGAATTCTCGTGTCACAAAGAATGAACCTTTTTTAGTTGTTCATACGAATCTTCGCGTTAGCCTTCCATGACAACATTTGTTGCATGTTTGAAGCGGATCAACTAGGGCGAGCTGATTTTGTCTGGTTCATGTACAATCTTGCTGGATTGTCTTAAATTAGGGGTGGTTTGCTTGGATTACCCAACACGGTCATCCATTCATTCAAAACCAGATTATGCTATGTGATTGGCTGCTGATTATTGGTCAGGCTATATTTCCTTCTAGGAAGATTTCGCCGCGTCCGGTGTTAACTTCGATGTGATAACCATCCCGCTGTTCCACTTCATGGCGCGTTGATTCATGCCTATAGTAAACTAGGTGAGTGCCCGTGCGTTGCCACGGGTGCGAAAATTCGCAAAGCAACAATACATATGTATGATATATGGAGAAATCGAATCAAATTACCGAGTCATGGATGCATATAGTTCCATGTGAATGGCAACCTGTATAATACTGGAAAATGTTCTGATGGGATAAAATAACAAAAGCAAGTTGTATAGTACTCGATTGCATTACAAAAACGTAAGTTCAAATTCAGCTTTACATGCAAGGAAAAAAAGGTAGCAACGTGGCTTTTTTTCCGACTACCGGTCTTGTTCCATTAGCTAGAGAGGATAAAGCCTCACAAAAAAAGATTAAAAATTGAACCTGCACAAAATTTTTAATCAACTTCATCTCATAAAACATGGAACCATTACCCAACATTGAAAGTAAGAACAATCAGTATATTTATGGTTTTACCTCAAACTCTATAATGTAAGGATCTCTTTGTACACAATGCTTTTTCTATACGCCTCGCTGCCGCGCACATGGCGGCGGCGGCGAGGCCTAGGACATCTGGCGGGAGGAGGCAAGCACGGCGTTGTGCTGTTGCGGCGGATCTCATTGCCGGTGTGCGCGTGTGGGGTTTGATACACGCGCGCGTCACCGTCGATGTGGTCCGCCGTGGTAGACTTGAGATGTCACGATTGGCGACAAACGCGGCAGACGAGGCAACCAATGGGCGGTGAGGATCTGCCTCGGATTCGGGCGAGAACGTGTTGATGCCGACCAATATCTAGAAGCTGAGGCCATGTCGACGACGATGTAGATGGACTCAATTGCATTAAAAAAAACGTGACTTCAAATTTAGCTTTACATGAAATAAATATAAGCAGCAAATAATAAGCTTCACTAAGGCCACATACGTTGCAGTTCTCGAAGATAGCATAACCATCTCTCCCTTTATTTCTAGTTCGTACATATACGTCCTTACTAACGCTCTTGAAAGGCCCTGTCTAAAAAATAAAAGAAATAAAGAAAATAATGCTGGAGCAGGGAGATTACTCATTGAACATTTACAGCACCCCGTAATAACTCCACAGGAAGATCAAATGCCGTAAACAATATGAATTATATATAGGAAAACCAGATATTCCGTTCAGCAACATATTTTCGCAATTGTCCATCATTAAAAATAAATAAAACAAATAAATAAACCGACCATTAGGGTCCGATTTCGGCCTGGCCCATCTACACCCGGCGTCCACCTGCACAGGCCGCTAGCCCAAACAAATCAACCTGGGCCAAAATTTTGCGACGGGCGCGGCCTGCTTTGCCCTCCAGCGATCTCCGTCGTCGGAGCCAGATCGACGGCTGCCGTCTATCGAGAATCCAATAAAACTCGTAATCGCGCAAACCCTAACCCTAACAACATTTCCCCTCCGATTTTCCCGGCGAGCGAGCGCGCGGAGCGGCGGCGGTGGCTGCGAGCGCGCCGCACGGCGAGACATGCTTGTGATTCCACGACAGGAGCCGGCGAGCACCGCGGCGATCTGATGGCGCCCCTCCGATCTATGCTGCGGCGGATCTCATCGCCGGCGCACGCGTGCGGGTTTCGCTATCCGCGCGCGTCGCCGTCGATGTGGTGCGCCGTGGTAGAATTGAGGAGCACGATGAGGATCTGCCTCGGCTTCGGGCGCGGCCGCAGCGAGTTGATGCCACGCAAGATCCAGAAGATGAGGAACGGTTGCGTCGACAGCATGGTGGCCCGCCGGCGATGAGATACAAAGGTAAGCCCCGCAAATTAATTTTGGGGTTAGGGATTCCATTTTTGCCAAAATTTTGGGGAGTTTCTTGATATAGAGTTCGGCTTGTTCGTGCAGATTCACCTCCTTCTACATGCTAACCGACTCGCAGACCTCACATGAAAACCTAGTACTCGTATTGATAAATGCTAATACTCGTACTGATTAATGCTAACAGCCATAATTTACCGCTAACAGTAGTGTTAAACATGATCAAATGCTAATTATGCAATTAACAATAAAAGAGCGCGAGGTGGAATCAGCACCTGCAAATCGCCCTCGTGTACTGTGGTGCCTCGTCGGCGAGATGGAGGCTTTGTGCGATGTCGCAGGTCCCGGCAGCCTTCATCGGTTGGTGTGGTGGCGAGGAACCGCAGCGCCGGTGATCTTGCTTCCCGTGGCCTTCTTGCGCACCACAGCGATCTGATTGTCGCGGCTGCGCTCTGAGTGTCGCGGCGGCGATCTGAAGATGAGGGGAGGCGTTGCGCGTAGGGGGAGGCGATGCGGAGTTGGGCGAGGTGCGCAAAACGGGGGAGGCGGGGGAGGGGTTAATGGGGAGTTGGCGGGGCGTAAATTGCGGATCGCAGGGGTGCAGAAATTCGGATTTCGGTCGTTTGGATTGCAGGTGGCGGGTTTTGATTCGTTCGGGCGGCTTTTGAATCGCAGGGGAGCCGAATTAGTCGGAGGGGAGCGGAATAAGCCCGGGGCAGACGACACGCAGGGAATTCATGAGTTGTAGAGATTAGTACTTGCAGTTATTTGAGCCATGGTTTGTCTTTTATTTTTCGGTTCTCTGAAATCTCTAGTATCGCAAATGATTAACCTTTTGTAGTTTCCCAAGCACATGGCAAGAATTTATTGCAGAAAAAGGACCTAGAAGTTGTAATCCGGTTCAGTTATGCTACTACACCGATAAAGTTGAGATTATCGCAAATGATTAATCTTTTGGAGTTTTCCAAGCACCTAGAAAAGTTATTGCAAAATAAATACTTAGAAGTTGTATAATCCGGTTCAGTGATGAAGTTCATGTTTTTTAGTTGTTGGTATCATAGTGTTATAATGGAAACTTTGCTGAAAAAAGGGGGGATTTCTCCCTTTTATTGATGCAAACTAGTCCCCCCTCTTGTCAGCTTTCATCACCAATTTCCAGTGAAACCATATTATGAGAGCCTCTCGCGACGATTCGTGACAACTAGTGACATATTATGTCGTGTTTTCTCGAAGTTAAATCTTCATATTACTCTTTTATTTTTATTTCTCTTCTTTGATTATTCCTCATGGATATGCCTTTTAACATTCTGAGAAATTTTACTTTTAACTTGAAGGGGAAATTCGACATGAGTTTTTCATTGGTGACCCTGAGAATACATGGCATCCCCATAATACCACGCATTCGCAATCAAGAATGGCGATGTATGTATCTTTTTTCTTTTCAACAACAACTTCGGTTATAAATGATCAAAATTTCCACCTAATAATCTTCTTGTTTCAATACAGCAACCTGCACAATACATGCAACGCTAGGGGTTATGGAAATACTCCTCCGGCAGCAAGCCGCGCACCTCTATCAAATCTTCAAAAAGACGTTGTCATGGAACGACGTTCAACTGAAGTATGAGCTCAAGATGATGTGCGATTTCAACTCAGATTTTCAAGGAGACAAGTGTTGGGGCCGACTGTTTGGGGTGCTTTTTTTTTTTTGCGAAGGAGAGAATTCATTGATCACATAAGAGGAGTACAATCCCTAGTGATCATTTGCTGAACGCAGTGGGGAACCTGCGCACGCCACACGGCAGTGTGGGTGGTGCGTTTCGCCAACTGTGCTAGCTCATGAGCTACTTCATTTTGTTCTCTCCTAATAGCCAGGAAATTCACTTCTGGCAACCTATTACAGGATTCTCTAATATCAGCTAGAATAAAAGACAAGGGACAGCGTGAGTCCTTATTCTGGAGCGCTGCAATTATGTTGGCGCAATCGGACTCCAGTACCACCGGCCCCCTTCCCCATTCAGCCGCCAGGTTCAGGCCTTCCCGGCATGCCATTGCTTCAACCTCCTCTGCAGATACACCATTGAAAATGGCCCGCCATGATGTAAGTATCACTGAACCACGACTGTCGCGCACCACAATGCCAATGCCGGCCTTACCCGATTCTGCTGTGAACGCCCCATCCACATTAATCTTCATCCACCCATTAGGCGGGGGAATCCACCTAGCTCTCGTTCGCTCAGCTCTGCACTTTGACGGTCCCAGCCCCTGCACCGGCTGTTTCCCTTTGATGTCAACTGCCGGTTGTCGGATTGACAACAGTAACTCTGCATAATTTCTCAGGAAGCCCACCGATGCAGCAATGGATATGCGCTTCGCGTTGTGGACCATATCATTCCTTACATGCCATGTACGCCACAGCAGCAGGGCTAAAAGTGATGCCTCTTCAATATGCATGCCATCGATCAGTACCAGTAGCCATTCCCCACTAGCAGGCTTTAGTTTCTCATCATCAGGCAGTATCCAGATATCGCGCATTGCCGTGCGCAGAGTCCTTGCATGAGGGCAGACCACAAGGGCGTGGTGTTCAGTCTCCGGATCAATCCCACAAACCTGACATGTGTTTGTGACCTCTAGCCGTCGTTTCCACTTGTTATACTTGGTAGGCAGGCCTTGACATATGACGCGCCAGATGAAGATGCGCACTTTCTGTGGGACATCAAGCCTCCATACCTTCTTCCACATCTCTCGCCCGCCCAGCGGTCTTGAACTGGATGTTGGCTCATCATTCTCGAGGAGCTGCAGGTCTGCAGCAAGTCTGTAAGCACTCCTAACAGAGAAAATCCCCGATTTTTCATAGTGCTATGCCACAAAGTCATCTCTGGGTATTTCTGGGATCTTGATTGCTCTTATGTGATCAGCATCATGGGGCAGTAAAAATTTATCTAGCAACCTCTCATCCCATCGTCTCCCATCAGGCAACATTAATTGAGAAACCCATTTCAGCCTGCACGGTCGCCTTCTCCCCGTCACCGCCAGGTCGACAGATCTCGGTACCCAGTTGTAGCGCCAAATTTTGATCTTCTTACCGTCGCCCACTCTCCAGATCAGGCCTTTCTTCAGTAGCTCTAGGCCATGTTCGATAGCGCGCCACGTCGGGGACGCATTCTGAGGAAACACCGTGTCTAGGAAGTCACCATTGGGAAAATACTTGGCTTTCAAAATCTGAGCACACATACTCTCTGGAAACTCCACTAATCTCCAAGCTTGCCGGGCTAACAGTGCCTGGTTGAACAGCTTCAGATCTTTAAAACCCATTCCACCATTAGCCTTTGATTTGAGCATCCTTTCCCATGCGATCCAATGTGTTCTCCGTTTTCCATTCTTCCCTCCCCACCAGTAACTCCTAATCATCTGTTCTAGCTCATTACACAAGCCATCCTGCAGACGAAAAACACTCATTGTGTATGTAGGAATGGCCTGTGCAATTGACTTTATCTGGACTTCCTTGGCACCATACGACATGTCCTTCTCCCACCACGCGCCAACTCTTTTACCCAGCTTCTCTTTCAGGGTCTGAAACCTCTCCTTCTTCATACGGCCTTCCGGAGTAGGTAGCCCCAAATATTTTGGCTCAAAGCTTGCCGTGTTCACCTGCAGAACATGTTTCACATCTTCCATCACCTGATCAGGGCATCGGTCCGCAAATAGGATCGAGCATTTGCTTGGGTTGACTAGCTGTCCGGTTGCACTACCAAACACATTCAGCACCTCCTTCACCCGGTTAGCTTGTTCAAGGCTAGCCTTGAAGAAAAGCAGCGAGTCATCAGCGAACAACAAGTGTGACACAGGGGGTGCGCGTCTCGATACCTTGATTGGCATAATACCACCAGATTCTCCTTCATGCTTCAACAGAGCCGAGAGAGTGTCAGCGACAAACAGAAAAAGATATGGCGAAAGTGGGTCACCTTGGCGTAATCCACGAGAGGGCCGGAAGGTATCCGTTAGGACACCATTGAAGTTCACTGAATAGCGTACAGTGGTCACACACGTCATGATCCAATGTACCCATCTGCTATGAAAGCCCAGCTTCAACAAGATAGCTTTTAGAAAATCCCAGTCCACACGATCATACGCCTTGGTAAGGTCCAGCTTATACGCACAAAAGTTATTATCAACTCTGGCATTCTGCTGCAAGGAATGAATACACTCAAAGGCTATCAGTGATTAAGCGCCCCGGAACAAATGCACTCTGATTCGGAGAAATAATATCATGCAGCAACGGACGCAACCTGTTTACGATGCACTTAGAGACCACCTTATAAACCACATTACACAAGCTAATTGGCCTGAAATCTTTAAGACATTCCGGATGGTCCTTCTTGGGGATTAGTACTAGTGATGTATCATTAACTCCTTCCGGCATCACCCCTTCCTCGAAGAAAGCCCGAACTGCACGAATCACATCCTGTTTCATAACACCCCAGTTTCTTTGGAAGAACCGGGCAGGAAAGCCATCAGGCCCCGGGGCTTTTAGAGGGCCTATTTGGAACAGAGCATCACCAATCTCGTCCTCTGAAAAATGCTTACACAGTTCCTCATTCATAGCTTCCGAGATCAGGGGTTGGAACAGGTGCATAACTTGCTCCGGATTCACTGCTTCATCCTTGGTAAAGAGATCTGAAAAATAGGATTTTGCCATATTCTCCATCTCCCGTTTGTCCTCTGCCCATGAACCATCCACACGCTTCAATTTCTTTATCTTATTCTTACGCGCTCGCCAAACTGATTTCCGGTGGAAGTACTTGGTGTTTCTGTCTCCTTCCTTGAGCCACATGATGCGTGACCGCTGGAGCCAAAGCATCTCCTCCCGGTACAACACTTCATCCATTCTTCTCATAGTTTCACGTATGGCCTCCATGTTATCCTCATCACGCTGTGCCTGTAGCTCAGCCAGCTGCTTTCTCAGCGCCTGAAGCTCCTTTCGCACCGATCCGAAGTGTTCAGCACTCCACGACTTCAGCTGGCCCATAACTTGCCTGAGCGAATTCATGATGTCTCCCAAATTGGCTTTGTTCGTGATGTCGCCCCAAGCTCGAGCAATAGTATCACCTAATGAAGGCTCTCGTTCCCACATGATCTCGTACCTCTGAATTCGCTTTATGTTGTGTTCTTGCTGATAAGGCTGCAAGTGTACAACAATGGGGCAGTGGTCAGATCGTGGTGAGACTAAATGGGCAACCTCAACATTCGGAAATAAAGTCATCCATGTGGAGTCAGCAACGGCACGATCTAATCTGACTTTTACATTCCTGTTTCCCGGCTTCCTATTATCATAAGTCCATGGAAGTCCTCGAAACCCAAGGTCCATCAGGTTGCAATATTCTAACATCTCTCTGAACCGTTCCATCTGACGTTCTCCGCGCTTTGTTTCCGAGAAGTGTTCAAACTGCCATGCAGCTTCATTAAAATCACCAATTACCATCCATGGCTCTCGCACCCTGGCCTTTATTTCTCTTAGAATTGTCCACATCCTGTGTCTGTTCTCAACCCGGGGCTCGCCATACACAAACGTAGCACGCCATGGGGCCACACCTTGTTCCCAAGTCACTAGCACGTCAATGTGTCTGTCTGACAGTGTTTGTAAGTGTACATCTAGAGATTCATCATAATAAAGTACCAGACCACCACCTCTCTGACGTGATTGAACTGTAAAGCAATTCTTCATGCCTAATCTCCATCTCAGATTTTTCATATGTTCTTCACTCTGCCAGGTCTCCGACAAGAAGACCAGCTTGGGGTTATGCGCTCTGATCAGAGCGCAGAGATCGCGAACTGTCCGGGGATTCCCCACCCCCCGGCAGTTCCAGGCGAAAATACTCATTGCGCCTGGTGGGGCCCGCCATGGGCTCCCACCAGGTTAACAGCCTCAGCTGGAGTAGAAAGTTTGGTCTTCTTCTTCGCATTTTCCTCGTCATCCAACTCTGTACGCTCAGATTTAGACATGCCCAGAATAGGATCAACATCCATTCCATTATTTGCTAGCTCTCTGATTGACTCAGCGATCCCAGAATCAATAGCTCCCTGTACTCCTTTTGCCTTGGGTCCTTTAACAGGCCCATCCTGGTTCCCAACCGAGGGCGATCCCTTCATATGATCTAGTGAATCATACGTCGGAGCCGTATGATAATAATCAGAGTCCATCGACACTCTTTCACGGCTACCAATACCGCGTCGTTGAAGATTTAGGTGCTTAGGAGGCATGTCCACCATCATATCTTGGATCCCAGTTCCCAATGCATCACTGATCTCCTGCGGCACCTTAGGAAACTCAACATTGTCCGCCTCTGTCTCATCCCCAGCAGCCGCCGGCATCTTCCCCGATTTATTATCACTAGCACTTCCACTTCTGCTCCCCTGTGATCTAGCTGCACCTCTGTAGTTGGATGAGTTAGCTCCTGCAAGCACCCTCGCCCTCTGATCACCAGAAAAATGTAGGCCTCTTGCTGCGGATGTGGACGCCGCCGGAATCGAGAAACTTGAACGATATTGTCTCTTCAGTGGAGAAGCCCTTAATGCCGTGCCAAATCTAATAATGCCACCACTTTCTGCTTCATCTGGACACTCCCGTTTATCATGACCAATGCGGCCACACAAGAAACAGAAGTTTGGGACGTTTTCATATTTGACAGGAGACTCATAAACAACACCAGCAACTCTTGGTTTAAGCATTGTCTTCAAGGCTCTTGAGAGGGGAAACTTTACCCGGACCCTTAAGAAGTCACGTACAGCTCCACCCACTTCCAGCACTGATCCTCGTCCTGCCAACTGCTCCCCCAGATTTCTAGCCACCCCGGTCGTCATGAGCACTTCCGGCAGATCAAAGAAGCGAACCCATAGAGCAATATATTCAATTTCAACCAGTGATGGTTTTGTGAAGCCATCATACGGCACCACAATAAATGCATCTCCTCTTGATCTCCAAGGACCACCATGCACCACGAACTGATACAGCTCCTCTGAATCGAATTCTATCATGTATCTGTTATCATTCATATCACGAGCACGTACTGGTTCTCTCAAACCCCAGGCTCTAGCCATATCCTCAAACAGGTACTTCACGTTGTAAGGAACACCTGAGTAGTAGCGCCCAATTGCTAGCCACCTCCTGCTCATACGTTCCGCATCTTCGCCGATATCAATATCAAAGGCCTCATCATCCATGTCCTCCTCATCCTCATGTTCTTCCTCATCCTCATGTTCTTCACCCTTGAACAGCACAATTGCTTTCGTGTTCTCCTCTCTATTATCACCAGGGGTTTCATCCGAAGTCCCATGGTGAGATGGCACCCCGTCCGCCCTCGGCGATGAATCTGCAGGTGGTGCAGAGCCATCCGCAATCTTCAACGCATAATCCTTCTTCCTCGGCATCCGACCTCCAGGCGGGCCTCCGGCACCTCCCTTTGGCAGCAAACTCGACTGGCCTGTCTCCATCAAAGAAACACGTCTAGCACGAACCCTAACCCACAAGAACAAGAGCACCGGTTTCAGGTGGGAAAAACCTTCAACAGGTTCCCCGGATCACCCCCCACCAGCAACTCTCGCCGAGCAGATTGGACAGTCGCAACCAGAAGCGTGGACAAGACGGACACAGCCAGCAAAAACGTCGGCCGCCGACTTTATAAATGCTAATACTCGTACTGATTAATGCTAACAGCCATAATTTACCGCTAACAGTAGTGTTAAACATGATCAAATGCTAATTATGCAATTAACAATAAAAGAGCGCGAGGTGGAATCAGCACCTGCAAATCGCCCTCGTGTACTGTGGTGCCTCATCGGCGAGATGGAGGCTTTGTGCGATGTCGCAGGTCCCGGCAGCCTTCATCGGTTGGTGTGGTGGCGAGGAACCGCAGCGCCGGTGATCTTGCTTCCCGTGGCCTTCTTGCGCACCACAGCGATCTGATTGTCGCGGCTGCGCTCTGAGTGTCGCGGCGGCGATCTGAAGATGAGGGGAGGCGTTGCGCGTAGGGGGAGGCGATGCGGAGTTGGGCGAGGTGCGCAAAACGGGGGAGGCGGGGGAGGGGTTAATGGGGAGTTGGCGGGGCGTAAATTGCGGATCGCAGGGGTGCAGAAATTCGGATTTCGGTCGTTTGGATTGCAGGTGGCGGGTTTTGATTCGTTCGGGCGGCTTTTGAATCGCAGGGGAGCCGAATTAGTCGGAGGGGAGCGGAATAAGCCCGGGGCAGACGACACGCAGGGAATTCATGAGTTGTAGAGATTAGTACTTGCAGTTATTTGAGCCATGGTTTGTCTTTTATTTTTCGGTTCTCTGAAATCTCTAGTATCGCAAATGATTAACCTTTTGTAGTTTCCCAAGCACCTGGCAAGAATTTATTGCAGAAAAAGGACCTAGAAGTTGTAATCCGGTTCAGTTATGCTACTACACCGATAAAGTTGAGATTATCGCAAATGATTAATCTTTTGGAGTTTTCCAAGCACCTAGAAAAGTTATTGCAAAATAAATACTTAGAAGTTGTATAATCCGGTTCAGTGATGAAGTTCATGTTTTTTAGTTGTTGGTATCATAGTGTTATAATGGAAACTTTGCTGAAAAAAGGGGGGATTTCTCCCTTTTATTGATGCAAACTAGTCCCCCCTCTTGTCAGCTTTCATCACCAATTTCCAGTGAAACCATATTATGAGAGCCTCTCGCGACGATTCGTGACAACTAGTGACATATTATGTCGTGTTTTCTCGAAGTTAAATCTTCATATTACTCTTTTATTTTTATTTCTCTTCTTTGATTATTCCTCATGGATATGCCTTTTAACATTCTGAGAAATTTTACTTTTAACTTGAAGGGGAAATTCGACATGAGTTTTTCATTGGTGACCCTGAGAATACATGGCATCCCCATAATACCACGCATTCGCAATCAAGAATGGCGATGTATGTATCTTTTTTCTTTTCAACAACAACTTCGGTTATAAATGATCAAAATTTCCACCTAATAATCTTCTTGTTTCAATACAGCAACCTGCACAATACATGCAACGCTAGGGGTTATGGAAATACTCCTCCGGCAGCAAGCCGCGCACCTCTATCAAATCTTCAAAAAGACGTTGTCATGGAACGACGTTCAACTGAAGTATGAGCTCAAGATGATGTGCGATTTCAACTCAGATTTTCAAGGAGACAAGTGTTGGGGCCGACTGTTTGGGGTGCTTGACACAGTGCAGGACGAGGGAGTGGTTGATGAGGTGTGAAATACAAAATATCACTACTGTCGATTAGCCTACTTGAAACTAACAATAAATTGACTTTTGGTGTTCCTGTGACCAGCTGCAGGGACAGTTATATAAAATTCGTTCGTGGAAATGGCTGCACCTGACATTTGAGGAAGCTTGTGAGATGCTTGCTGCTGGTACTCCACTGTTATCCATTGTTCGCTACTATCCTCATATGCTCAAGGTTAAGGAGAATGATGTCTACTCAACCAAAGGATACCCACCTACAGCCGAGTACCATGTGATAGTGTTGGTCGGTGGCCACCGCGAGAACAACCATGAGATGTTCTGGTTTATGGATTCGCATGGCGAGCAATCACAGACAAACGGGATAGCGAAGGTGTTTGCCGACGAGTGTTTCCTGGGATTTGGTATTATAGAGATTTGAGGGGTTGCATGTTCCAATAAATGCATGCTAAGATACTGTTATGAAATCAGGGACTACCTGTGCGTATGTCTTTTTTAACCCTTCAATCAAACTTGATCTATGTGGAGACAGTTGGGTACGCAACTAGAGATACCACCAGTTTAGTCAAAACAATGTGAATCTATTATTGTTACTTGAGTGTGAATTATATTATTGTTGCCGATATCAGCTGGGTACTCGGCTAGAGATACCTTTGGCTGATTAATATGTCTGCTTGTTCTTTGCCGGCAAATCTGTGCCAAATTTTTCTGGTTAACTGTTCTTTAATATCAGTTAGATCACTGCATCAACAAGTTCTATTCATTCAAGTTTAGTTTTTTTTTAAAAAAAAAAAGAAAGCCAGAACAATTCCTCCTCTATGGAAATTGATGAAAGAGTTTGTTGATGTTTCATAAATACCTAGAGCTTCAACACTACTCAGAAATTCATTTCATACTCTGTTACTTAGCTATCCTTAGATACGTGAAATAATTCTTGAACCAAATAGTTAAACTAGAGATGCACAGAGTAAACCAAAGGATAAGAAATACTGTTGCTATATTATTGGATAAAGCTGAATTTCAATAAGCAAGAATCTGCAAAACAAAAAGAGCTGTACGGCTGTACCATTGAGATATTGTTGTATTGACTCGAAACTGTATGAAAAAATATATCCTCAGTGACATAAGCACTGATGATAAACCAAGTTACATAGAGAAGAGGTAATGGCTAATAGCACTGATGATAAGCAGGGACGACCTAAGCTTGAAGCATTTGAAATATAAGGACGTGGCTACTTACTGATTGCCTTTCTTGCAGCTCTGCTGTATACCAAGATAAAAAGGCATTTGAGTATCTGAAAGATAGCCAAGAAATGCAGAGACAAAAGAGACATTTTACTTATTTCCATCTAATAGTATTTAAGGCTGCAGTACATCGTGCTGAGAATTGGCATAAATTTGCTATTAGCAATCATGCGAATCAAAGGCTCTGCATAAAAACGAGGTCAGCCTGGATGCAGCAGTATAGCGGAAGGTAACTAGAAGCCAAATGGCACATTCTGATCAGGTAGCCGATACAGCAGCGCATTACGGTCGGTGATAGCAAAGCACATAAGCGTGAAGAAATTAGAGAAGTAGGCTCACTGAACAGAATGGCCGGCTGATGATCAGATCCACCCAGAGGGCCGAACCGTCTCCACCATTACGAATGGTGGCCTTGCACGGTGGAACCCGGAGGGATTCACCTAGTTCTTTCCATAGGCAGCGGCGACGATGCAGGGGATCGCCATCCTCCTCTTCTTCTAGCACCCCATCGCTCCCGTCGTCATACACATCCCCACGTGGCTAGAAGACAGCAAAGGGTAGGTACGGCACTAGGAATGATGGGCTTTGGGCGATAAAGGCAACTTCTCGCCGGCGGCGGTCAGCAAGAGTTTGCGATGACGGTGTCGCGGCCTACGAAGTGTGTGATGGTGGTCGGCGACGGCGACTGGGAACTTCAGACCGAGGAGAAGGACGAGGGCGGAAGCATCGAGGGAGGAAACGAAACACCGAGATGCGTGACGCGCCGCACGCGGCAGTCGAAGAGAGCACTGAGCCAAACATGATATCTAGGGCGTGTCAGTGCAGGCAAAACTAGCGCCCCACGGCGCAAATAAAATTTTAGTTTGCGAGCTATACAAACATACTAGTATAAGTAGTATAATGCATATTATATGATATTATGGTTACCTTGCTCGGTGCGAGCTCGGTTTTCTTCCGTCCGCGAGGACAAATAACACATTGCCCCCTTGAAATAATGGTTACATCTATATATGATTATGGTTAATTACCTCTGCCTACGCTGTACCCACCTCCGATTATATGTGTATGCACTCTCCATTGAGTACATTGCAAACGAAAAGTATGCCGTGCTCGCTCAAAAAGGCTGCAATGTTGTAGTAGAAGTTATAAGAGTTGAGTTGGAAGGCTTTTAATTGCCAGGGTCAGCAACCATAAATATTACTCAGTTAAGTTTATCAGTGTCAGCTAAACTGTTAAGGATGAAGCCAGAATTACTACTTCTATTTTCAATACCAGATGGCGATAAATAGATGCATAATGAAGCACTAGTGGTCAAGAGGCATTACAAGTTTCTTGAGAGTTCAATCCTCTGTGATATTTTTTTGAGGCATTTCTGTTTTTACCCTCACTTTAAACTCTAATTCTGATTTTACCCTCACTTTTTTGACTTTGTGATTTTACCCCTAGTTTTTCAACATGAAGCCAGATCTTACCCTCAGTAGGGGTAAAATCAGAATAATTCTATTTCGATTTTACCCCTAGTAGGGGTTAACTCTGGCTTCAGATTAAAAAAACAGGGGTAAAATCACAAAGTCAAAAAAGTGAGGGTAAAATCACAATTAGAGTTTAGAGTGAGGGTAAAAACATAATTGTCCCTATTTTTTTTAAGACGTGCGGAGCACGTTTTTCATTAAGAAGAAGAAGAAGTTTGTTATAACATGGCCAGGGTTAAATTCCCTAAGGGACTTAGCAAAAACCGACCACGAAGTAGTGATGAATTACAAGTACAAGCGACCACTCCGCGATATTGGTGAAGCCGTAACAAAATCCAGTTTCATTGGGCGACATACCATCTTATTAATGTATTAAGTAAACTTATATTGTAGGTGAACAGGTAAACGACCATACATACAGAATTTTCATACTATATAGTGACCTGAAATGTTTCCCTTCAATGACTGCAAATTATGACCTGAATTTTCGTTCTATATAGTAACCCGAACTGTTTCCTCCCAAGGACTGCAAATTGTGACCTGAATTTTCATTCTGTACAGTAACCTGAAACGTTTTTGAATCATATAACCATGAACTATGACTGCAAATTATCCCTGTTGCAAAAATACTAAAAGTGATGCAAAACAGTATAGAGCTCATCCCGTTCTAATTACCCGACGAGGTAAGATAGTACTATGATGTCATAAAAAATGACACTGAATGTTATTTTCTGCTTCGAAGACCATATTAAACAGGACAATCGATTTAGCACAACAGCACTCCCCTAATTTAGTGACATAACACAAGAGGTGACAGTGCCACAGACAAAACTACTTTGTCTGTTTCTCTAAGCAATGCAAGCTCTCAAAAATAACCATAGCACTGCAGAAGGCATCAAGAAAAGGAGGATTTTCTGCTGATATATGAAACGCCTTGAACTCGCACAAGATATAGCAAATCCAACCCGTGTAGTTAGATCAATAAGTGTTTTCCGTGCAGATTAAAGGCTGTAGTGAGGGTAGATAGATAATAGGATAAATGTGACTTATATTACTTGTCATATACTGAACTGAAACTGAAACATGACATAACTTTCATTCATTTCATACTGAACTGAACCATATGAAACTGATGTATCCATGGTGAAACGAAATTGAATCTAAACAGTGGTGAAACTGAATCAAGTACGAAGAGAAGTCTATACTAAACTTAATATAGACTTATCATAAGCAGTATGCATTGTTTATGATTCTGGTAATATAAAGGACACAAAATCGGTGCTGCAAAATTGTCAGCAAATCATCATGGAGGCACAACCTTATAATACTCGGCTTGATGCTGGATATCCACATGGCTTGAGGATATTAAGAAGACTTACATGTACCTAAGGAATGTAAAATTTTGCACAAGGAAATAACAGGAAGAAGGAAAACCTATGATCTGCCATACCTAAGGATCAATGGTTCAGTAAAGGTAAAGAAGCCTCAGACCATATGGCACTCCAAGAGGCGAGTCTAGCGGCGAGATAAGCTGGAATCAGTGAGCACCAGCACCCGGGTCTCGTAGAAGCGTACGCACTGTTGCATCGAGGGGGTGTCACCGCCTTGAGACGATGGCGCGTACGGGACGCGTGGATCCGTCCACCTGGGGCCTCGACGCAGCGGGCGCGTCCGTCGGAGGAAGGGGATTCGGTCTCGGGTCCGGCACGTTTTGGATGCCGATTCCATCGGAGGTCATCAACCGAACCAAAGTCGAAGACGGCCAGACCATGCGTATAAAGCTACACCGATCGAGAAACCGTCACGATCGACAACGACGATTTCGCATCTCTGATTTGCAATCTATAGGGGTGGGGCAGAACATGGACTCCTCCGATGATGCAACCGGCCGTAGCACCATGCAGATGCAGACCTACGAGTTCTCGTCCTTCGACTGGGAGGCAAACCAGCGCCGTGTGGCCGAATTGGTAAAGAAGTGCGGCGGAACAACGAACTGCGCAGGGGAGGTGGAGGTGGTCCTGGGCCCGGCGATCGTGGAAGCGAGACCCCCCGGCACTCGCATCGTCAAGGTCCAGATCGGACCTCGGTCAAGGTCGGACCGTTCATCACCCGCCGCGGCGCGGCGGCCGCGTCCTGCTTTCGTGGCCGCGTCCTGCTTTCGTGGCGCCGAGCCCGCTCGAAACCGCGGTCCTGGACGCCATCCACGGGCACGTCGTCCGGGCGCTGGCCCGGCTGCCGAGGCCCGCCGTGCGCGAGCACGGCCGCGGCGTCGTCCTTGCCGGCCACTGCTACGGCTGCCTCGGCGACCCGGCCACCAACGTCGTCGCGAACGCGATCTGGCACGACGCGGCGTTATTCCCTCCCTCCCGTCACGACAACGAGCGACGGCCGCTGGACATGGCCGGCGCCGCGGCGCTGTACCGGTGCGCGCGCCGCTCGCTCGACGGCCTCGTCGCGTTCATGCGCAGCTACTGCCCCGAGGTGTCCCACGACGAGGCGCTGCGGTGCCTCGAGGCGACCGGGGCTGACCTCGGCGCCGCCGTCAGGATGGCCACCGGCGGCGAGGACGCGTTCAGCCGCGTCGGCGGCGCCGCCTCCTCCTCCTCCCCACGCGTCCGGGACGCGTTCGAGAACGCCGCCACGGCCGCGCGGCACCCCGACCCGGCCGCGTACGCGCGGTTCACCGAGTCCCTCATGGGACCAACGCCAGAGGCGGCCACCGTGCGCTCCGAGATGCTTGCCGCCGCTTCCACGGGTACGCTCTCCCCGGCGGCCGTAGACACCATATCCGCCGCTCTCCGTCGTCTGCACGGCGTCGACCACGCGCCGCCGCCGCCCTTACCGCAGCTGAGCCGAGGCGCCCAACGCGCCGTCGCCCACGTAACCAACGCCTTCATGCAGACGCAAGCCTACACGGCCACAAAAGTTGTGGAACTCGCGCTGCAGAGGCACGCCGCGCAGACCGGCGAAGAGCTCAGCCTCCACTTCATCTGCGGCAAGCACAAGTTCTACAAAGACAGCGCCATCCACCACCACATCAACTTCCTGGCGAAGCGGAAGACGACGGCCGCCGCCGCCGGCGAAGCTGCTGCGGCGCCGGCGCTCTTCTTCGCCGAGGTCGACGCGCTGGCCCGAGACGCCGGCGACGTGACGCTCTGCTGCCCCGTGCCGGTGGCGCAAGGCCCCGGCGGCTGCGAGGCCTGCGAGTGCGGAGGGACGAGGCTCGTGCACCCTGCTGCTGGTGGCGTAGAGTTCCAAGGCCGCGTGGGCTTCACGGACGGCGACGACCCCGCCATGGTGAAGCTCTGTGCGAAGACTCCGGAGCACGAAATTAGTGTGCCTTTGGAGGAGGACCACGTGTTCTTTGACGCTGGAATGCACCCCGAGATGGCACGCTACTTGGAGAACCGCTACTCCGCCATGGACGACGACCATGTGGACTTGAGTTTCATCCAGTTGCTGTAATTAGCCGCTCTGGATTGAAAACTCGTTCATACTTCAGCTTCGGTTTTACCAAGTCATAGTCTGTGTTGGAGTTTACGTGACATCTTTATATGTTGCATACCATTTTCTTCCCGAATTTATATGTTATTATCATGTCAATCAAACTAAAACCACTTATTTTCATTCGAACTAAATTTGCTACTCTTTTCATGATGCTTCAGTTGAACTTATATTGTGATGATTAAGTGGAAATTATTTAGATAGTATTTTTGTAGTCCAGGCATGTGGGTGGGCCGGAATCCTGAGTTTGGTGGGCAAATCAGAGGCCCATCAATGGATTCTGAGCTGCTGAATGCAATTAACGCCCATATGTTATCTAAAAAAAAATAAAAATTAACGCCCATATTACGTGCAACTACCAATTTTTAGCCTCTGTCATTCTTGGAAACACGTCTCCCTATCCCCCCAAAACCTCGGGACTGAGGTCCTCTACCTTTGTAAAATGGTGACTTTGTGTGCCTTTGAGTCACTGACATAAACTGACATATGGGTCTAGAAATTATAGGACCCATGTGTCAGTGACTCAAAGGCACGCAAAGTCACCATTTACAAAGGTAGAGGATCCTAATCCAAAACCTCGTCCATCACTGTCATGCAAACCCTCCTCATCCCCGCCGCCGCCGCCGCGGCGGTGGCGGCAGCGCCCTCGTTCGAGCTGCCATTAGCACCCAACCGCGTCTCCGTCCGCTCACCACCACCGGCGGCGGTGAAGACGCTTTGGCTGGAGTCGACCGACCCAAAGAAGAACGTCTCCCTCTCGACCTCTCCCCCCAAAACCTCGTCGACCACCGCCGCCGCGCAAAGCTTCCTCATCCCCGACGCGCCCGCCGCGGCGCCGCCCTCGGACGACCAGCCATCACCAGCGCTCTGCCGCGTCTCGGTCCGCTCACCACCACCGGCGACGGTGACGACGCTTCGGCGGGAGAAAGACCCGAAGAAGCGGGTGGTGATCACGGGGATGGGCGTGGTCTCCGTGTTCGGCAACGACGCGGACGCCTTCTACGACCGGCTGCTCGCTGGCGAGAGCGGCGTCGTCCCCATCGACCGCTTCGACGCCTCCGCGTTCCCCACCCGCTTCGCCGCCCAGATCCGCGACTTCTACTCTGAGGGCCTCGTCGACGGCCGCAACGGCCGCCGCCTCGACGACTGCCACCGCTACGCCCTCGTCGCCGCCAAGAAGGCGCTCGAGTCCGCCGCCCTCGCCGTCGGCTCCAGAGCCATGAACAAGGTGAGGTGATCACGCCGCACGCACGCACTCCATCTCCATCATCCATTGCTGCCATCCATCAACTTTGCAATCCAGTATAACTGATGTCATCATCATCATGGTCACGTTTCACGAACAGATCGACAAGGAACGTGCCGGCGTGGTGGTCGGCTCCGGCATCGGCGGCGTCACGGAGTTCTCCGCCGCCGTGGAGGCCCTGGCGGCGGAAGGGCCCACGGAGATCTCCTCACTGGCCATCCCGCTGATGACGTCGAACGCCGCGTCCGCCCTGATCGCCATGGACCGGGGCATCGGCTTCATGGGCCCGAACTACTCCGTCTCGGCCGCCGGCGCCACCGCCAACCACTGCCTCCACAGCGCCGCGGACCAGATCCGCCTGGGCCGGGCGGACGTCATGATCGCCGGCGGCACGGACGCCGCCGTCGTGCCCGCCGGCCTCGGCGCGTTCGCGGCGTCCGGGGCGCTGTCGCAGAGGAACGACGACCCCGGGACGGCGTCGCGGCCGTGGGACAGAGACCGCGACGGTTTCGTCTTGGGCGAAGGCGCCGGAGTGTTGGTTCGTGCACTCGCTACTAACCTATTCTTGTGTATCGTTAATTGCATCTCAAAGGCATTTGCAACTGTAACGTGAATTCAAAATGAGAGAACAAATTGATGGTCAGGTCATGGAGAGCCTTGAGCACGCGATGCTGCGTGAGGCCCCAATCTTCGCGGAGTACTTGGGCGGCGCGGCAACCTGCGACGCTTATCACCTGACCAATCCGAGGCCAGATGGTCGTGGTATTGCCTTGTGCATCAACCGGAGTCTCGAGGACGCCGGCGTGGCGCCAGAAGAGGTAAGCGAAAGTCTGTGGCCAATTTTTTTTTAGACAATAAATTTATGAATTTGATAATGCTAGCTGATGATTGAAGAATGATGAATTTTGCATGGATCGCAGGTGAACTACATAAACGCCCATGCAACCTCGTCGATCCTTGGGGACCTGGCAGAGTTAGAAGCTTTGAAGCAAGTCTTCAAGGCCCCGAACCAGATGATTAAAATGAATGCAACCAAGGCACGTACATGATTTGATTAGCCATTTGCACAATTGCACTGCCTGTGATGATAAATTTTCTCTGTTTCTTGCAGTCCATGATCGGGCATTGCCTCGGCGCAGTTGGCGGTTTGGAGGCAATCGCCACTATCAAAGCTATAAATACCGGATGGGTGCATCCAACTATAAACCAAATTGTAAGTACACCACTCCTGCTAGCACTGATTTTCAAAATTTAGTAATTCATTCCAACTACTTGTCATTCTTTTTTTTTGACCGGTCAAAGTCAAACACTTCCTTAGTTGTCTATTATTTTTTAGGAATTAATATAATTTTAAAACATGTGAATTATTTGACACAATAATTTAAAAATATAAACCTTATGTTTTTAAACTATATGACTTTTTAGAAACTGACCGTCAAAGATAGAAATGGTTGAAGTGACAAAAGCTAGAAAAACAAGTACTTTAGAACAAAGGGAGTAGTTATGTCACAATTTAAAAATTGTTACATATTCTAATTTTTTTTCTCATTGTCGAGAAAGCTATTTGAATCAATTTTGCGACCGTGACTTGTTATGCATGTCCAAACTGTGATGCGTACAAGTTTTTTTTTTCTTTTTGTGAATAAATATGAAAGAGTCGTGCAACATCTCTGCTCTGTTAAACTGCAGAATCCTGACCCGGCATGCCCGTTTGATCAATTTGATACGGTGCATAATGTGAAACAGCAGCACAAAGTACACGTCGGTGAGTAGCAATTCACACAAACTGAATCACTTCCCTCCTTGATCAAGTGCACCCTCTCTCATTAACGCTCTTGTTTCACTCTTTCCATGAAGGTATCTCCAATTCTTTTGGATTTGGTGGACACAATTCTGTGGTAGTGTTCGCTCCGTATCAGCATAATTCATTCTATTAGAAACTACTAGCAACACGTAGCATCAAATTGCTAAAAAAAATACATCGTCGGAACAATGAATACATATACCTTCCTGGACATTTCCTTACAAGCAATGTATTACTGTAAAGAAGATGAGGAGTAACAGAAATTGCTATCTCTGTTTTTCCAGAGGAGTCTGAGATCTTTGCCATTTCTGTTTCTTGAGATGAATCTGTGTGTGACCTTTGCTGGTTGATCTCTGCTGGTCCGGTGAAGTGCAGGAGTATTTGGGCTGCTAAACGGCTGTCGTACCCCATTTCTGGAGCACTAGTGCTTACCGTACCAGTCCCTGGATCAGACGCTGATACGAACACTTTACACAGACTGATATCACAGAGTCATCACTTACACCAAACACACGCCAATTTTACACCAAAAGCATATATAGCAAGATTAATTAAGTACATATGTAACAAGTCCTAAGCAGCATGGTATATCAGCATATCATTAAGGGATTAATGATAGTGAAACCTAGGGCTTAACAAGGCAGTGGATGAACAATTAACAAGGTATGGCAATCATCAGCATAGGATCATCTTAGCATTTAAAGCAAGTTTAAAAATCATGCACAGTTATTTCCAAAACAGGCTCTAAATAAGATTATTTGCAAACATGGGATCAATATGAACAAAGGGGTTAGGACTTACCTTCACCAAAGTCTTCTTCTTCTAAGTCCTCGTAATCCGGATCCTCCGCTCCTTCCTCGAAGACTGGTTCCTCTATTGATTGCAAACAGCGATCGAATTAATCTAACGATCAAACAAATAAGCTAACAAGCAAATAAATCAAACGAAGACCAAAAAGAGGCTAACAACAGAGGGCTTTGGTAACAACGAATGGCTCATGATTTTAGACGAAATTTGGTGAAAGAATCACCCGAATCGGAGCTAGGACGAAAAAGATATAGATTTTATAAGTTTGCAACATAGGAAATAATTAGGATTAAGCTAAGTATTTAATCATAGACATAATCCTAATTATTATGGAATAAACAAGTGTTGCAAAATGATTAGGAATTAATCTAGTATTTTTAGGAATTTTATGGAATTTTTCTGATGAAGGAAAGTGCTTGAAATAGCTTCCTGGGTACACTCTGCGTGTGGATCTAGCAAATTCCAGAGGCTGTGTGAGGCTGACAAGTGGGCCACTGGGGCCGGGGTCCCTGTACAGTACTGTGCTGTGGACTCGGTCCACGCGGGCTGTGGACCGGTCGTGCACGTGAGGGCGGTCCACGGTGCACCGCACCTGTGGACGCGCGCTGACTGGGCGCTGACGGGGCGAGGTGACTGGGTCGTCGCGGGCCCGGGCGCTGACGCGGCACGCCACGTCGGACGATGACGCAGCGCGGCCAGGGTGCGTCGGAGCGGTGAGCGCGCGCGGCGGCGCCTCACCGGAAACTTCACCGGCGGCGGCTACAGGGCTCGGATGACGAAACGGTGAGCACCTACGGCTTCTACGCGCGAAGGCGGAGCGAGGACTGCTTGGTGGTGACGACGCGGGGCACCAGAGGGGCGGCGAGAGCTCGTCGGAGACGGCGGTGCGCGGCGGCGTGCAGGCGAAGCAGCGCGCGCGCGTGGAGTTGCGCGCATTCGTGTGGCCGCAGGCGTGCGCGCGTGCGCGGGGAGGCTAGCGCGCTCCTCAGCTGGTCCGGGCGCGGCCGGACGGCGAGCCGGCGCTGAGGTTGCGCGGCGGAGAGCGGCGGAGCTCGGAGCCAAACTCGAATCCGTGCGCGGGGAAAGGGAATAAGCGGCGCGGGAGAGAGAGAGAAGCATGGGGAAGCTCACCGTGGGCTCACGGAAGGCGGGGAGACGTCGGGGACGACTTGGCGACGAGCGAGGTCACCGGAGTTCTATCCCGCCGTGCTCGCCATGGCTCCGCACCTCAACTGCAAAGGCAAGAGGCGCGACGAGGTTAGCCAGGGCTTGGCGGAGCTAAGGGAAGGAGAAGTGGAGGCAGAGCTTCACTGGTTGCTCGCCGGAACGTCGCCAATCGAGTCGCCGGAGTCGGGGAAGGAGATGGGGAAAAGGTGAAATTGACGGTGCCGGAGCGCGGATTGGAGGCGGGTGAGCTCGGGGAGGAGGAGAGATGCAGCGCGGGGCTCAGTGACCTTTTATAGGCGGCCGGGGAGGAGCCGTTGGGCGCGGTCAAGGCGATGGTCGACGGCTTGGTCACCGGACTTCAATGCGACGCGACGCGGTGCAGGGTTAGGCGCGGAGGACGGGAGCGTGACGACAACCACAGTGCGGAGCACAGGTTGTCGGAGGCGATGAGACGGGGGCGCGGCTGAGCTGGGCTGGCGTCGAGGCATGGGGCTCGCCGGTCTTCGGGTCAAGTCGTCGGTCCGCGCGGGGAAAGGGCGCGCGCGAGGTTAAGGCGATGCGACGGGACGGAAGCGCGGTGACGACGGCGTCGCGTGTGCACGTGAAGCTCTGCGGCGGCGGTGTAGCGCGACGCGACGAAGCGAGGCAGCCGGCATGGGCGCTCTGCGCGGCTGCCAGAGGTGAGGGACGGCACTGACAGGTGGGGCCCACCTGTCAGTGGCTCGGCGCGGGATGGCAGGCCGGGCTGCCGCTGGGCCGGATGGGAGAGAAGCTGGGCTGCGCGCGCGGGAAGGAAAAGGAGAAGGGAGTGGGCTGGGGGAAGGAGAAGAAGAGAGGGGCGGCCCAGGAGGGAAGAAGATGTTTGACATTTTCTGGATTTTGCAGGGATTCAAATTTGAATGGATTTCAAATTTGAAAAAGGATCAAAATCAAAAGAACACATAAATAAAATCAGAAAATTCCAAATATGCACATGGTGATGTTTGATGCACATTTAAAATTCGAAATTTTGTATTTGGCATGGAATTTACTTCTACTTTGATTGAATTTTGTTCAAATTTGAAAAAGTTCAAATTTTTAGTGGTTTTTCATCATGGGCAAAACATAGGGTGTTACAACGGCCTGGTATTTGTGCTGGTTGGTGGGCCTTTGTCTCGCTAACGGACGGACTGGGGTTCCTTGTTCTTGGCATGTCTGGATCCTTTGCTTGGGAGTTGGGAACTTGAATTTTGTGGAAGAAAAAGGTACACGAAACCTTTGATACTACCAGTAACTGTGTTTTGTATATTAAATCAAGAGAATTTTAAAATAGAAGAAATGTCAAAACCTTATGCTCCCAATTTAGAAAAAAATAATACTAAAATGGTTTATATATTTTGTGCACGTTCTGATCGAAGAATAATGCCACTCCCTATAATTGGTGAGAAATAAATAGTCCATTTCATGAATCGTTGAAAATCGAGCTGCTATCTTTCAGTGCCCGTACAACAAATAAAGATGTAGTAGGTTGAAATTATCGAGATTCCATAATTGTGATAATAAAATTACGATAAGATGCAACTGCAAGATGGGCATTGCTTTTAGATACCGTGCCGTTCTGTTGTCCTTGCGATGCCCTGCTTCACAACGTACTTCGCTCATCTCGCGTCCAAGTACGTTCCATCGATACACTTGCAACTTGCAATGGTTGTTAGTTCTCAGCACGCGCTTTTGCGTACTTGTCCACGCCTCTCCCCCCATCTCGGCGAAGTCTACAGTTTCAGAATCCCGTTGTGCCACAAGTTTCTCTCTCAATCTCTCTCCTTTTAATTTTCTTTCCGTATGTATCAGTGGCCCTACTGCGTGTTCTTAAGCTAGCTGTATGGTCCCAACGATTTGCGCAGCTACGATAACGTTATCTGTTAATTCCGGTGAAGCGTCTACTTTCAAACTTTCTCGGTTAAGTCGTCGAGAATAACAGTAGAATTTGCTGAAGAGAGCAGAAGACGCATCGATCTGAGTTAGGTTCTGTTTGCGAGAAGAGACCTGAACCTTGGGTCTCCCAATATGGCGTACAAAAGTGGCTAATTGCTGCTGGTACAAACAACAACTGCATTAGCTGAACAGAACAGGTGTCCCGGAAACCTCCACCACGATGCAGAGATCACCCTGTCCTGGCATGCACCGGCCAATCAGCAGTCTGAACGTTTCTCTCGTCCTCTTGCATACCACACGCCAAACTCCAACACCAAACTCATGAAGGGAGAAGATGCCGCTAACTACCATAAAACTCGAAGTGCAGAAGCTTCCAATGCCAGTGGAACCAAGGACAACCGAACGGACAACGCTGGCAATAAAATTCAGACGACGGATGTACGACACTCTCCCACTTCTCTGAATCCGGACGCAGAGCACGGTGAGGAGGTTCAAAGTTCAGTTCAGACAGACAGCTCGCAGATTCGGGCTGCACCAGAAGATGCCATGCCTGTCGCTAACTCGCTCATCTTCTCGGTGAACAGGAACGTAACGCTGTGACAGTGTCGCTCAGAACCTGCAGGTGCAGGTGCTGGTGCAGGTGTTATCCGTCGACCAGATAACGCATTCAGGGACTGTGACAACCGTCGCGTCCCGATCAACGCGCACGAGCACCATGGACTACGAGCGTGCGTTAGGCGCGAGTGGATTGGTCGCTGATTTAGACCTGTGAATTGGTCGTGGATTAGTAAGCTCGGCGACGATGCCGCCGGCCGAATGCGGCGGCCGGAGTGGTGACAAGAGTGGAATCATTCTTTCATATCACCACGAGACGGGCCCGCTGAAAGGGACGCAAGAGCCACCCCAGACAAAGTTATCTTCATCAGTCAAAACTTCATTATATTTTTTTTGATGGAAAAAAAATCATTATCTCAATGTGGCATTATCTTAGGAAGGCGGACCCTTTTGCCCTACCATTGTTGCCGACTCCGTCTGATGATGATATGGTCTCGTCTGCTCCAGTGGGCAACAGCATCATTCTGCTCGATCCAGTGCTTAGCCTATTTGTGCGCGGTGATGCGACGGGCTCCACTTGCTAATTCGATCGGCGTCGCCAGGTTCGGGCGTCGGTTGAGGCCACACCGGCAAGCATTACCAAGAACCCCCAAATTTGGGCTCACCTGTCCGCCCGCATGAATCACACGATGCCTTTCCGGCCGGGGTCTTAAATTGCTGGCCTCGTGCTGGTGCATCGCCGCGGCACTACTGCGAAAACAAAAAACCAGAGGAAAGTGATCCTCCTTTTGCTGACTTCGATCGACAGAGCTGCATCGATGGATTCAGAGATGCTCGTTGGCTGGGGTGAAGAGTTTTCAGGCCGGCTGCACCTCCGGAGAGTCTTTACCTTCGATGAAACTATTACGTGGAAGTAGTGTTTGCACCTGCGAAACTGCACGGGCCTTGTACGGAGACTCTATCGCACCAGAGTTTTTAATGAAGCAATACTGGTTCCCTTCTTCATTGTGAAAATAAAACGACGAAAAACTTATCATTTCATCTTCATCAGCGCTCTTTCACTGTAATACGCGGACATCAATTTTGGCAGTTTCTGAGTTTGACATGTCCGGGCATGCGATGGAACTTACATGGACACGCACGATAGCCACATGTAAGTATACTACAGTCATACAGCTACCAGGAATAGCCACCACGGTAAAGGAAGGCAAAAGAGTGCCATTTTGATAGAAAATCCAAATAGTATTATGACATCATATGGAAATTGTTTAAGATGAGCTGGCATACATAAGCTTTGTAATAAAAAAAAATCTAAAATGTGAAAAAGATTTATATATCAAGCTTATAAAATGGTTGATCACACCATACCTCCTAGGCAAATCTTTTGTAATTGCAGACCCACTTATGAATTTGCGCTACGGATATGAACGTTGGCCGTCAGGAGCGGTAACGTACATACACCAAAGATAGTTACATGCAAATATATAGCTAATAAGGACAAAATGTTTTAGGCATGAACGTACAATGTGTATATTCAATCCAAAACGTTGTTTGGTACAAAATCTAAAGAGAGTGGATGTTAGATCACAGCGCAAATGCCCCCCCCCCCCCCCCCCCCCCCCTCCTCCTCCCTCCTCCTCCTCTTCTGTTTCGTAATGTGGCAATCTATTAGTCATCAAATCATCATACGAGGATTGAGACTGAACTAGGCCAACTTTAACAGGTTATTATATGGATCAATATTAGCCTTCCACTTACAAATTGACGTCTCTACAGTACAGGGAGGGTGGGCAATTGACCACCAAATGTGACAAAGGTTTATAGATCAAACTCATAACATCGTTAATCACAACTTTTCTTTTCTAACTGCATGCCACTTATGAGCGGCAACCAGCAAGATTTGAATTATCTGACCCAAAAAGTGCCTGGGCATTATATTTTTAGGAGAAGGCACTAAACTGCTGACCAAGCTCCTCAATCACGTGGTAATTACCTGTGTTTGTACTTGCCTAACCACATTATGGATAACATTGCTGGATCAGGGAATATACAAAGTGGCAAAACATACTTTCCACTTCCTTCCCTTCCCCACAGAACAAAGGCGAAAGAAAGCCAGATTTATTCAATGACTGAGGTGTACTCCTCAAGAACTGTGGGTGGTGCGGCCAAAACACCGCGTTTGATCTTTTCTCTTTTATAATAAAAATCCCTTTACTTTTGAAGAAACCAACTTCTAGATGATCTAGATACACCTTATTGCCGACTGATTGGGACATATAGTTGTTATCATCTCAAGTACAAAATTTCGACTGAGACTGGTCAAAATATAATCTTTGAACCACCGCTGCACGACGAATGCTAGTTTCTTTGCACAACAAGTGAGAATTTTTCGTTTTTTGGCCCGCATGTGTGTCAATGTGTGTACGTTTCTTCAGTTTTCTCGTGTCTGTCCTCGACGCCAAATTGTCTAGGATTATGCAGCATTTTCCAGCGTTAGTTGGAATCTTCAAGGTTAAGTTCCTTTTGCAGATGACGACGTTTGTTCCAGACTTAAAGACTTTCAGTGCTCATCAATGAAATGTTAGCTTACCAAGAGGAATTTCGAGCGGACGGCGCTACTGAATACTGATAAATCCATAGAAGGTTCCTTCCTAAGGCCGGTCTTAATGCACCATTTCATTACATTCTTTTTCAAGATTAGTTTTAAGAAAGAGAACCAGTTTCTTTTTATTGGGATGAAAGACCTCTTACAAAATATGAAAGTTTCCCTTCTCTCTCATCATAATTGACTTACAAGTCAACAAAAGATACACATGTGACATACAATTAATTAATGCTTATGAAAGGGTGCATTAAAACTGGCCTAACCCAACTAGTAACATGAGAACGAGACGACCGTCTTTTGGGTCAAATTACCGTCGAATAGGTCTAGTTACGCCTGTGGTAATGTTCAAAAATTTCCCTCGTTTTCTTTTTTCAGGCGAAAACAGAGGGTGCGAAATGGACATCAACAGTAGCCATTGCGTTCAGGCCACAGAGCCAGCACAATCATACAGTACTCGCCCGTGCTAGTGGGCGATCATCCTGATTGAATGAAACGGAAACCTGCCTCCAATTCCGTTCTTGCCATTTCTCCCACCTCGAATTCAGCAACACATTCTTTAAAAAACGATTCAGCAATCCATCCCTGCCTATAAATACCGGACGCCTTCCCCTCCAACGTCGTCGTCCAGCTCCACCACCACCGGACAGAGGCAGAGCAGCACCACGGGCACACACGCCATGGGAAACAGCAAGACCACCACCCGGAACGCGCTGCTGCTGCTCGTGGCGGCACTGCACTGCCTCGCTCTGCTATCCGGCGCCGCGGCCAAGCCGCGGACAAGGCAGGGCGACTACCTCAACCGGCTGCGCGGGTCGCCGTCCACGCGCCGGTCGTGGCAGACCACGGCGGCGTCGCTGGCCGTCGCGCCGGAAACAACGCCGCACAAGCCCGCGGCCGCCGCCGCGAAGGCCGCGCCGGTGGGGAGCAAGGAGGCCGACCGCGTGGTTAAGCTCCCCGGGCAGCCGGACGGCGTGGACTTCGCGCAGTACGCCGGGTACGTGACGGTGGACGCGTCCGCGGGTCGCGCGCTCTTCTACTACCTCGCCGAGGCCACCGGCGGCAACGCGTCGTCTTCCACCGCGCCGCTGCTGCTGTGGCTGAACGGCGGTCCCGGTTGCTCGTCGCTGGGGTACGGCGCGATGGAGGAGCTGGGCCCGTTCCGGGTGATGAGCGACGGGAAGACGCTGTACCGGAACCCGTACGCGTGGAACGCGGCGCCGGCGAACGTTTTGTTCCTGGAGAGCCCCGCCGGCGTCGGCTTCTCCTACTCCAACGCCACGGTGGACTACTCCCGGAGCGGCGACAACAAGACGGCCGACGACGCGCTGGCGTTCCTGCTCGCATGGGTCGAGCGGTTCCCCGAGTACAAAGGACGCGAGTTCTACATCGCCGGCGAGAGCTACGCCGGCCACTACGTCCCGCAGCTCGCCCACGCCATCCTCCGCCACGCCGCCGGAGCCAAGGCCGCGTCGCCCATCAACTTCAAAGGCATCATGGTAAGTACTAGTGATGCGTGCTACGCCATTTACCACACGTACAGTACCTGCACAACATGCAAGAGTGTGAACGAAGCACGCCAAATTAATACGATCGGTGCGTGTTGATCGCGGCGTGCGGATTAATTTCTTTCTTGACTAACTGGGTGCGGTGAATGATGAACGAAGATCGGGAACGCGGTGATCAACGACTGGACGGACACCAAGGGCATGTACGACTACTTCTGGACGCACGCGCTCATCTCCGACGAGGCGGCGGACGGCATCACCAAGCACTGCGACTTCAAATCCGACGACTCCAGCAAGCTCTGCGACGACGCCGTCACGGAGGCCGACGACAGCCTAGGGGACATCGACATCTACAACATCTACGCGCCCAACTGCCAGTCCACCGGCCTCGTCTCGCCGCCGGTCAAACCATCGGTGAGTGTCGCCGTCTATCGACGTCGAGCTCCTGATATTTACGAACGATCAACTTCAATCACCGGGCTAACATGTAGGACTTACTAACATGGCTTGGATGTGATGTGGCTGCAGATCGAGAGCTTCGATCCGTGCACTGATTACTACGTGGACGCCTACCTCAACGACCCGGCCGTGCAGAAGGCGCTGCACGCCAACGTCACCCGCCTCGACCACCCCTGGTCAGCCTGCAGGTACACCGGCCGTACACTGTCTAAAAAAGCTCCTTTTTTGGCCCCCTTTTCAAACCCCAGCTAGAAATGCATTAGGCAGCAAACACGATCGGCGTCTATAATTAACATGTCATGCTTCAACAAATTATGACTTGAATAATTCAGTATACCTGGCCTTCAGCATACCAGCAGCTATAAGAAGCAACCTGAATGCTGTACGAAAAAGCTATACCTATCTCAATTATTTGGGCTATAATCACCTATAGTCCGGCTCATGATTTAGCCGTAACTATCGAAGCGAAACCGATCGATATCACACCAGCTAGATTCAACGAACATAATCGGGGCAATCAAAGTGACATCTCCACTGATATTTTTCCTGATGCTGATTCATCAATCGCCTGTCACCAACCGTGTGAACCTCTGATTACTCGCTGGAGGCGATTATCGTGGGATATACGTTAACCTTACGCTGGGGATCATGGCATTGATGATAGGATTAGGTTCCGTGCCGCCAAACTGCACGAAAAAGTGTTCATCTACCAAGCACGATTAAGCTGCCCGTGACAGTATGATAATGCTGTGCTGCTACTATTTTATACGCCTTTCTGAACGGTAGGTGCGGCACAAGAAGTGCGGCGGCGCAAAAAAAGGTTGGTGGTTGCTGAAAGCCTTCAAACTTTCAGCAACCGCCAAGCTTGTTTCAGTGAGTTGCCCGAGCGTGCAGGCATTGCCTGTTGGCTGTTGCTAGCTCCGGTTTCATGTAGACATTGCTTACAATGTTTTCTAAGCTAACAAATGGAAAGGCAAGGATGGCATGACCATAGTTTAGAATTCCAGATTTTGACTTTATGATTCCTAGCAAGATCTGATAATAGCGCCATCTGCATGGTTTTAATTCGCTCTGGGGATCCAATCCAATCCACAACGCACATGCCAAATTGACCAACTGGATATTCAGATGATTCCCCATGTTTATTGGGAATTTAATTCTTATAATATATGGATCGGACCAGTGTACTCACACGACACGCGATCCATAGATCTATAGGCATTCCTTGTGCATCTTGTAAGTAAGCGTATGATTGACCAACTTGCCTCCTGCCCATGCTGCTTGCAAGTTGAAACAATTGAATGGCCCCATGTGCAGACGCATTCATCTAGAACACATTGTTACAGTTAAATATTTTCCTGAGACGACGATTTTACAGAACCGTTAACCTAATCTGTTTCTTCAGTGACGTCCTGAGACGCTGGACTGACAGCGCCACGACGGTCTTGCCGATCATCCAGGAGCTCCTGAAGAACAACATCAGGGTCTGGGTGTACAGGTATGCAGGACAGCTTTCCAGATGCAGGCAGTTCAAATCGGAATTTAGCTGAACTTTGGTGTCTCTCTGATGTTTTGCAGCGGGGACACTGATGGGAGAGTGCCTGTCACTTCCAGCAGATACTCTATCAACCAGCTCCAGCTCCCAGTTGAGGTTAAATGGAGGCCTTGGTTCAGCAGCACTCAGGTGACTACAGCTTCACATTCACTGTAATAATAAGGAAACAAAAGACAACAGCAAACCAAATACCGGAGGCTAATAACAAAGAGCACAACTTAGTTTCTAGAGAAGAACATTGAAAGACTTAAAAATTCTGGAGTTCTAGTAGTCATGAATCCTAGTTTTTTTTTTTTTTTTTTTGCTTAGAGTAAGGCTTTTATAGTGACCTGTTAAATCCTCTTGTCACAGGGTACTGGAGAGGTGGGCGGATACGTTGTGCAATACAAGGGCAACCTCAGCCTCGTAACCGTGAGAGGAGCAGGGCATGAGGTCCCCAGCTACCAGCCGCAGCGAGCGCTTGTGCTTGTTCAGTCTTTCCTCGCAGGCAAAACGCTCCCTGACTGCAAAAAATGTGAACAGGCGTAGTAATAGCACGTATCTAAAAGTCTAAACAGTAAATCAGCAACCTGATTAAGTTGTATCAATTTCATTCGGTACGAGAGAAGAAAGCAAAAGAGAATGAAGTCTCAAAATAGAAACATACGCATCTCGCAGATCATGTAAATGCAGGTCTGCAACGACAGGTTATATAGTTAGAAACTGTATGAATGGAGATGAAACCCGTCAAATCAGAAGATCATTCCCCTAAAACGAGAAAGCTGTGCTGCAAACTGGTTCTTTCATGTGTTACAAATATCAATTGGAAATTTTCTTTACAGAATCTGCGTGTGCTAATTAATACTTCACGCGTGATGCTGTATCATCAACGGAGCTCGTAACCTTGGTGCTTTGCTGCCATAAAGGTTAGGATGTTTAGGCCGTTCCTAACATATTGTGGCGCGAATGTACAACTTAGCTAACATTCGGCCGGAGTGAAGCAGTGTAATCGGGCCGTATTTCTCCTTAATACAAATGACACACACTTATCCTGCGTGTTTTTTTGGGAGAAAAAAATGTTACAGAGCTTTGAAGCGTTTAAAAATGGTCACACAAAACTCAACCAGGCATCGATAAAGAAATTTTAGCAGAAATAGTAAAAAACAGTATGCGACAAATAAAGAACTACTTGTTTGGATGCAGTCACGAATAAGCTCTTATTTCATTTCCAAAGAAAAGCACAGTTCTTGAAAAATGGCCTGTTCAGTTCGCATTTCACCGATGTTGAAAACAAAGGTTTGAATAACAAATTTTCTTGAATGTTCCAAACAATTACGCCATGCTTTCCCAGACAACATAGAAAGAAGCAATGGCTGCATAATACACTCACTCGCTGATCCTTACAAGATCTGTTCAAATATACATGCATGCAATGGCATGCTTTCTATATCCGGGATGGCCATAATGGCGGCAACATCACGTCATCTGATCTTGTTTGAATCACAAAAATGTACTAATGTTGTGAGATAAATCAACCTACAAATTATTCTCCCTTTTGTTTCTCGATGTGGTTGAGGGTAGGGGAACTTGTCCCTGTTAATCCTTGCATCTTTTCGCAGACATAGACATAATGGGAGTCAGGATCCTCCAGGACAAATCCATCAGGGAGCCCACCCCTCTCTGTCAGTGCAACAGGATCCAATACAGACCTTCTTGTCTTACCCTGGAAGGTAGGTCTCGCTGCAATACAATAAACTCCTAATGATGAGGCCAGCATAAAGGTCCAAAAAAAAAAGATACTCACAGGGATTTAAACATCCATTTGTTATCATTATGTAGGGTAGCCTTGACAATGAAATGTTTATTTTTCTTCTGAGACGCTTTTCCTGAGTTTGTACTTCAAGTTTAAGCTATTCATATTTAGCGGTGCAATAAAAAAAATCTTAGTTACCCATGAACAATAAAATTTGGTGAGAAAGCTAACATAAATCTAGAAAAGAAAGCTGTCAATGCAATATTACACGGTTTGAAAAAGCTTCTCATATTAGGCCTGAGACAGCACCTAATTTTCTGTTCCACTTCAGTTCTTCGAAGTTGAGATTCCCTATCTGTTTTGGTGACTTAATTACTGAAGAGCGACTAACTACTACAACTGTGCCTAACAAATATGGAGCAGAAAATATGACATTCTACAAAACAAGACTACATGGAGGATAATTAACCCAATCTGCTACTTGGACCTGATAGTATGGCGATGACCAAATTTTTGCAACTCTAGGGTTCAGTGAAATAAGTTACATATGTCATAACTTAAATCCAGTGATGGGGCAAAGAATATTCATGAGCAAGGTAACAAGAAAAAGGAGAAATACGAACTCAGTTCTTATTAGGTTGCATGATGCAGAAATAAAAGACGAGACTTAAGCGTTCTTCTAAGCAGTGTACCAGAACATAAAAGAAAGGGGGGAATGGCATAGTACACATTTCTGAAAGCAAAGTGATTAACCCTAAAGTTGAATTTCATACATACGTAGAATGTACAATACAATTTTCCAATTGCATCCTGGTTGATTCAAGTGAGGAACTCGCACCGACGGATCACCGTATGTTATCTAGCAGTTAAGACATGACAATTGATCAGGTTAATCTATATCAGGGGTTTTTACATATGTGACTAAGGCCCGCAGGCCAATAAACATTAGTGTGTATGGAGAAGAATATAAAATTCAGTCCCAAATTCATCCTCAACAACTCTACATAGAACAATTGCATTAAAATAGCTTACCAAAATAAAGACTCCTCCTGGTTTAAGGAGCCTACAATCAAAAGTAGAACTGATTAGCCTGCAGGAATATTGAAATTTACAGATGAGTCTGCAGAGTGATATTTCAGAGGGGCAGCTAAAACCTGTCCACTTCGAGGACCATCTGAGCTGCACTGAGGGGGGCATCCACACCACACTATGAAAGCAGCAAGGCCGCGATGTTGAAGAATCCCAGAAATAAGTAAAAGGACAGTGACATATGTTACCTACTTACCATCAATGAGTCCAGAGTACCTAAAAATTTAGCAAAATCCAATAAGTAAAGTTAAACATATGTGTTGATAATTTCCAGCAATAGAACACCACAGTAGGAATTCATACCTTTATCAATGGCACAATCAAATGACTCATCAGAAAACATACTCATATCTCTAACATCCATGCGCATGTCTGAAAGTCATAAGGGCATCAATGACGATAGATTGCATCTTCCAACAACAACGGAAATGAAAAACAATCAAGGATACATTGCAGCTGCGGAACGTTGAAATATCTCTTTCTCATCATCTCAATTACAACCGATGAAATGTCAATGTTCACTATCTCCACATAGCCATCATTGACCATATCCTCTGACATAACTACAGACAGCAGAGTGGGAAAGAAAATAGAATCAACACCGAGAGTATAATAAGAGGAAAAGAATAAACTACTCCCAGGTTTATGAATGTTGAATGTTTGGACCTTAGGTTCTTAGCTTGGCAAGGACAAAATGAGCGCTATCATGAACCCTCAGTGGAAAAAAAAATTGTAATAAGGTTGAAGGGCAAAAATAATGACAATGATGGCATGCATGGCTTTTGGAAGAGCTATAGAATTCAAACATCTGCTATTGCACTGAGATGCCACATGTTCCTGTTAGTGCTGTAACACAACATCAAGCCAAGAGTAACTTAAATACTGCGGAAATTGTCTGATTTGAGTTGACTGAGATAATCTCTGTACTCAACATGTGCAAATTCGAAGGCATACTGCCCCTGACCAATCAGGCCATTTCACAAAACAACTGTGAGGTGTTCGGCGTCCCAGCAGTCCCAAAAGTTTGCCATTTCAGTACCTATAACCGAAAAGCCGTAACAGACTACAGAGGCTGACAACAAGTTCCCATTATAGCCAGACAGCAGATTAAGGGCAGAGACCTATTCCAACACGTGGACCGATAAAATGACTTGGTAGAAAAGAACTGGTGAAAGAATAGCCTTGTCTGGCTGTCATGATGATGGGTAAGCAAAGATACAAAAAGAACAGCAGCATATCACAACCTAGTCAAGCACCTTTTCACAAACTATTGCGTGGCTATACGCATACAGTGATTTTCATCGGTGCAATGCATCCTCTGCCTACTAACTCGGACGCTAGTTCAGAAGGCAGGACATCACCGTCCATTCCCAGCTCTCAAGCTATCATGCAAACATTGGGAAGAAATAAAAAGAAACGACCTTTCTACTTTTGGGAAGACAGGCATACGAACGCAAAGCAACGGTAAACTCCGCTTCTTCGTGCGGTAACTATCAATTAGGCAAAGAGCACCATGAGCAATTAACCGCAGGTGATAGGAGAAGCGAAAGATTTCACGTACGCGCGGAGCCGCAGCCGATCATGAGGAGCCGGGACGCCGGCGGCGCGAAGCGGCGGACGAAGGGACGGAGCGCGTCGTAGCGCTGGTACCAGTCGTACGGCGCGCCGCCCTCCTCCACGTACCGCGCGTCCCAGTACTCCGCCTCCCCGTAGCTGAGCGACCTGCCGCCGCCGCTCTCCTCCTCCTCCTCCGCCACGTCGTCATCCGTCGGCGGCGGCGGCGGCGGCGACGACATCGCCGGCGCGACTCGAAGTGGTCGGGGGATGGAGCCTTGGAGGAGGAGGAGGAGTGAGCTACGAGGAGACGGAGAGGGAAGACGTATTAGGTAGGGGGAGGTGGGCGGAGCATCGGCATCGGTGCGGTGCTCGCGCCGAGGTTGGGACCAGCCGCCACCACAAGTCGCCGTCGTCGCCTGCCCAGTTGCTCTCCATTTTTTATTGATTTTTTTTTTCTTTGGGAGTCACCGGCCATTTTTCCGTTTTGGTTGGTACTGTGATTCTGTGGCTCTGTTTTCTTCCTTTCACCCCCCTGTTTCTCCCGCTTTTGCTCGGATTCGCATGATATTTGTTTGTGTTGTCATGTGTCAAACATGCGCTAGCAAGTGGATGGTACGGATGATTGCAATTGTGATTCCTTCAGCAAAGTCCTGCTTGTCAATTGATGCTCGCTTCCGTTTGCTGAAAGTTCAGAGCAATACAATTGCTTTTGCTGAAAATTCAGAGCAGTAAGTCGTCCGAGAGGGAGGATTTTCCATATTATGTACCAGTATGAATCTTCCTCAAAATAAATATGAGGACACTGAACTTTGGAAAGTCGGAGAAAGAAAACGCACTGAATTTGGTAGAAGCTGCAACAAACCATAGCCACAGGCCCACAGCTCGACAACCGTTAACGATCATCATTCATAGCCTTCCAACAAACAACCATTTTGCTCTGAAGCACGTGCTGGGCCAGAAGAAGATAGCACGATTAACACTAGGACTAGTCGACACCGCGAGATAGGGTGGGCCAATTTTGCACGGGGATCTTGGGAAGGTATGGCCTGCCTCAGCGCACAGCTTGTCTGTCACAGGACAGGGCCTACTCAATTCAGCACCATTTCAACCGAACTGGTCCTCCTCCTCGCTTCTGCTGGACCACGCTCACTGCACTCAAGCAACTGCCAGCCAGAGACTGATTGGAAGCAATGCAGCCGATGGCAACAACCAAGCATAGAGGTTGGAGGAGGAAGAGGATGATGCCAACCTCATGGCGCTTATCTGTTCTGAATAATCAAGGCTCGTAGTATGTCATTTGGCTTTGCAGTTGCAGGGAATGTTACAGATTGCAGCAGCAGAAGCAAACCTATTTTGAGCAGTACAAACAGATAATACACCCTTAATCAGAGGAAATTTAGTCATCTCTGAAAATTATTCAGGCATGGGTCATGGGAGGATCTCTCTCTTTTTTTTTTTCAGATTATTCACCACCGCCTCTTGTTCATCATTGTTCTTCAGTCTCCGTCCACCTGGAGGAGGAGCACCAATTGTTCAGCCGTCCTTGCAATACTGCTCTTTCAGAACAACTGCCTGTAAAAGTTGGGAGCACTCTCCGTCAAAAAAAAAAAAAGTTGGGAGCACTCTCCATCACGGCTCTGATAAACACTACCTGTTCTTCTGTTACATTGAAACCACAGAGCTGGAGCTCTTTCCATCTTGTGGTGACTGTCACCATCTTGCTCCTCTCGAACATCTTTACCAGTATCTCTTGATGAAAAACTCATACAGCACATTACGCAAAACCATCTTCACCAGTAGAATTATCACGAAGACAACCCGTTTTTGGACTCATTAAGAGAAGAGTGATCTTCATCTACTTTGGCCTTTACTATATGTACAGAGAAAGGAAAAATTCAGATTTATCAGGTGTGTTGCATCTCATATGTTGCACGTTGCCGATAAACTTCCTGTTTACCTAAACATACAATTTAATTTGGAGAAATCCTACATGGGTGGCAACTGCAACTCCTGTGCGCATATCACCAGGGTGATCGGACAGCTATCATCGCAGACAGAAAACACCTGTCCATATTCAAAACTCTGATACAATACACACGAAAAAATGAAGGGTGGTACGAGTACTAAAGCAAGATAGTCCTTAGGCATATTTTCATTTTATAAGGAAAAAAGCACAGGCAGTATGACAAGAATCCAACTGTATTCAAGATAATTCAAGTCATGACTTCCCATCAACCTTTTTTTATTCCGACAACACACTTAAGCACCGGGAAATTTATGCTCCCTGAACATTATTTGGGCACTGGATGAGAACCGATTTTTAAGTTTATTCACAACCACCTCTTGTTGGTCACCATTCTTTGGAAATTTGCATTCGTTTGCACAGACACCGATAGCACTGCACTGCTTGCAATACAATTCTTCCAGAATAACTGTCTGTAAGTTAGAAGCTCTCTTCATCACTGCTCCTATGAATACTATATGATCTTCCGTTGCATTGAAACCACTGAGTTGCAGCGTTGTCAACGGCAAAGGCTTGAATGAAGGTGAAAAACTCTGACACATCCCATGACGCATTAGTTCTTTCACCATATCTTTCTTTCCTTTCCTCCTCTTCAAGGCAAATATGGTCATATACCTGCACACATGTAACATGAGCATGAAAAGTGTGGAACATTAAACCATCTTTAACTAAGCCTGAGTATGATTAGATGGAACCCATAAAGTCTGATAGGTGTGCCCTTCTTCACAGAATTTCTGAATACTACTCCCGTAAAGGAGTATCAGAACCATAAACGATACCAAATTATTTTTGTGCTAAAGAAATATTTGATATAAATTATAAATATTAAAGAAAAAGCCAAAACAAATACCTCAATGTGAAGTATCTCGAGGGCTGGCGCAGCTTCAAGAAGGGCTGTTGTCCACAGCAGGCCAAATCCAACAAAAATACCGAACAATGACAATTCCTTTAAACTGCTAAACGCTGAGCAAAGTTTATTTTTTTCCGGTTGTAACCAAATCTGGAGATATGAAAACAACAGAAACAGTTAGGAAAAATAAATGTCCTGAGGGTATAGCTGACCATTGCTCACCACAGGAATAAATGATACCCAAAGCAATTACTTCGATGAGCATCATGCAATGCAATGAAAACTATGTCATGGAGCCCTACACATAAACCAGTGAGATTATACTCTCTAAAGGTTTTGCGTTGAAACCAGCACTTAACAGGAAAAAAAGCACACCAATGAAACTATTGTAATGATGGCAAAGAACAAAGATTACCTTTTGTCCAAGGAAATCCAACATTAGAGTATTTATGCATGATGTACTGCAGAGGAGCTCACTTAACTTGAAAGGCGCCTGATAGGAAACTGTTGCAGAATAAATTTCTACTTCCTTGAGGCATGGAACACTTCCCAAAGTTAAAGGCAGATACGGTGTTGGCCAATAACCGCATATAAGTAGCTCCAGCTTTGGAAGACAAACTAACTCAACCCGAAGACAATAACAACAACAAAATTCTAGAACATTGAGTTTCGAGTTTGGTGCATCTATCTTGAATAATTTGGCAAACCCAGTATCACACTGGTAGAGACAAAGTGAACGCAACTGCGTCAACGTATTTGCAAGGAGATTATGCATATCAGATTCAGCAATGGTTGCATTGAAAAGGCGGAGAGTTGCGAGGCAACATGATATGCTATGATACTTATGAAAAAAACTATGCACGCGTTCTCCATGTTTTACCATTTCCTCCTTGCTAACATCAAAATCAAGCCTCTGGAGCCCACTTGTGAGCTTTATATCTTTTACCATTCCATTTTCAATGGCTTCACTAACAAGATGACCAATTTCGCTTGAATAACTGTTGATCAAGAAGAGCGAAATGCAAAGCCCAGTGATGATAGACTTCCTGCGGGTAGGAGCTAACATACTCCTAACTGCTTCCGCTAGAGATGACATTGCTTTATTGATGTGATCATCCACTGTGGGATCAGCATGCGGTTCATGAAGAAAGTCCTTGATATCTATGCTGAGCTGAGTGAGCAACCAAGGGAGGTGTTTCCATTGTGTAGATAGGATATTAGCCTTCACTGCTGTCGTTAAGCTGACCTTTCCCAATATCAAGAGTAAAACATCATCCGGCAATTTGCTTATCACGTCATCCGGCAATTTGCTTATCACGCCCTCCTCCATTTGCTGAAAGATAGCACAAAAGTGATTTGTTAGTCGGAAAGTTATGTATATGCTATTAGTAGACCAAAAATAAATTTACAATATTTGCATATAATCTAAGAGGCAAATATCTTTTCAAGCACTCATGAGTCAGAACACTTTTTTTTCCAGTAATAGAGAACACATATTCTATACAGCATGTTTCTATGAACATATATTATTATATTATTTACTCTATTACAGATTCAACATTCGATCCATTAAATATAAAAATAATATACGTGTTACAGTCTAATCATAAATCCTGCTTAAAATATTTCTTCCGTAATTGTATAAGCATGAGCCTCTAACAAAAGTAACACACAGCTTGCATCATATGCAAAACTAAAGTATAGAATCTCCATCATACATAACAAGTGCTAAAATATCCAAAAGTCACAAGCAACTTAAAAAACATCGAACAAGCGTAGTCACAAAGACAGGCTTTTGCTTTCCACCGAGTCTTAAGGTGCAACTTCAGTGACTTGAATAACGAAGTAAATCCTCAAAGGCAAAGTTAGGGCCTTTTTTTTTTAGAAAATGGAATTACATTCTAGCCTATGTTATGTCGGCGAAACCGACACACACACAACCTGGTTTATTACACAAACCACAAAGGAAGAGAATGATATAAATTTAGTACAAAGATATAGTACAAAACGTCGCCGCATCTGATGTCGATTTAGTTCTTCCGTCACCTCCGCAAATTGATGCTCAGATGATTACTTGCTAATAATCTTTGGCATGCAATCGTTAGTCACCAACGGCAACACAGAGATTGCTAATAATCTTCGAGGGAGGGGGACAAGGTGGCTCGAGAGCGTAAGAATGGCTCGAGGGCCTAGCGCCCATGTTTATTCTGTTAACATTATATCGCCCTAATTGAACCGCAAAGCTCATGCCTTTCCTTAAGAAATAAGGTATAATCTCTCTACATCAGTGTTCTTGACATAGGAAAGCAAAAGGCAACTACATGTAGGTCAATTTGGATGTATGAGACGTCAACAATTGTCGGACGGAGGGTGGAAGCAGCAGCGAAATTCATCTAGACATATAATTCGATTCAAATTTCCAGGATCACCACATAAAGAAGATTGCATGTTCTTGCCTAAGTAATTAGCCCATGTGCTTGAGAAAGAGAGAGAACTTACATCGGTATGCCCGTTATCGAGCTCCATGAATAATACGACACAACCCTGTTAAGCCTTTGAAGCTGCAATGTCGAATGCGGACAGTCTTAGCACCAGTCGACTGAAACCTCCACGATTTCAGTGGCTGCCGGAGGCCCGGAGAGCCCGGTGTTTAAGGATTTTGGGGTTCTGGCCGGGGCTCCGGCGACGGCGGGTTTAGAGGGGCGGAATGCCGTTTCGGGGGTGCCGCGCGGGCGGTCAGGCTACAAAACTGTGGTCGCGGATTCGCCGCGGAAAATTGCTTCGACTCAAGGAAAGAGAAACCGGTAGGCGGTAGCTTCGTACGATGCTCATGATAAAGCTCAGAACGATCGACTGAAAACCCCTCCGAATCGAAAAAGGACGAGCCTTTAATCCGATGCGAACAAGAAGCAATTCAACTGCTCCGAGAATCAAACGGTACACTGATTGAAAACAGATGAACGATGACTTTGTGGAACAACCCGGACTCTGTAAAGATGGGAATTTGCCAATTGCCTTGCAGCACACAAAGTCACAAACCGACCCATATACCAATATAAAACCGTCTGGAGTCCCGATGGAAAAAAAATCCCACATATTCATCGTTGGCACCTCTAGCTGGGAAACTTGACGGCGCCGGCACGCATTATCTCGATCCACCCCCAACGTCGTGACTCGTGATCCTCATTGTCTCTCTCCGTCCGCCGCCAACCTTCCTCGTCCTCCGCCCGCCGCCAGGTCAGATTAGGCCCTTCGCCGTCTCGGATTCCACCTCTCCTCGCCTCGCTTTTCCTCCTCGGCTCGTCTCGTTAATCGCGGCCTCCTTTGGGAACCTGAAAACCGGCGAGGATCCCCGCCTGTTCCCGGGGCTGGCAGCCCACGCGAGAGCGCGACCGGGGCAGATTTCTTCGGCCTTTGGTGGACCGTGCCCACGCGGCAACAGGCCCCGTTTCGCCCGGGTTTCGACGGGGCCACGAAACCGACCGATCGAGGCGTGGGAGCTTGTCCCGTCCTTTCTTCCTCGTGTCTCGCTCGACTCCCACCGCATCGCTTGCCGCCGCCCGAAGCCATCACGTCGCAGACACCACGTCCTCCTCCTCGGCGTCCGCTATGCCTGCCTCCCCGTCCGCTTGCGCGGCGCCGGCGGCCGTCCCGCACGTGCAACACCGCTGCCCCCTGGTTTCTTGTCTCTCCGCTGCCTTTGGCAGACATGGCAGCCCAGCCCTACGCGCCCCCGGGTGGCGGTGTGCAGGAATCCCCCTGCCGTGGGTGTTAGCCCTGGGTAGCCAGCCCGACGCTCCCAAAGGAGGCCTAAGAGGATGGTGACAGAGGCGACTGATGATTCCACTCCTCTGCTGGAGGATGGCGGGGATGGGCCTAAGGATGGCAGCTGTGACCCTGAGGCTGAGTCCTCGGAGGATAGCGATGATAAAATGCCATTTGGCGGCCAACGTGCGGTGCAATTGTTGGCCATCCGTGCAAACTTTCCTATCTGTGCTATCAACGGCTACGATGGGCAAACGGCCCAGCGCATCTACGTCATACGCAAGGGGGAAGTACAAGAAGTATATATATACAAGCTACATTATATTTACCATATGCTTTATGTCTCATACATACTGATGTATGTTGTAATAAATCAAAACCCTTCACATTCATGCATGCGCTTGCAGGAAGGAATGGTCGATTTGATGCCCACTGGACCCGGTGAAATTTTCATGGCTTACGGTTACTTAAGATTGGAAGTTTACTATTTCACTACTCCACCCAGCGATGAGGAGTTCAGTTGGGCCGATCTTCCCATCAAAGATGGGTGGGATGTTTGTTGCGACGAAGAAACTGAGGAATACACACAAACCATCTGTGCAGGCCCTAACCGCAATTTGGAGATCACATATTTGGTGATTCCAGACGCCATTGAGGCCGAGGTTGAGGTCATGTTGAAGCTCAAAGACCTCAGTTCTAGAAGCCGCACCGTATACGGTAAGATCAAGGCAAGTGCCACTGACTTTGGGAACAAAAACATTTACCTTTTCAGTTGTGAGCGACGGAGGAGCTTGTCCTTTCCCACTTGTTCCACATCCATTCTTCCACTGAACCTGTCTACGATTGCCGTGCCATGTTGTCGACAACTCGAACTTCACATAGAGGTGGACTTAATCACACCCTGTGACAGTCAAGAAGAGGAGGAAAATAATTTGAAATTTAGTCTACAATTCACCCATGGAATCGGAATTAGCATTCAAAAAAGAGAAGTCGATGGTGACGAAGTTGAAGTGAATGTAACCTACCGGGGAATATCGTAACCTGCCAGGGAATATCAATTTGATACTCTATACCACGAACTTTTACTGGGAATATCAATTTTTTTGGTTGTCAAAGCATGTTATAATGTGTTGCTGTCATGGGTCAAACAAATGCTAGCAAATGGATGGTAAGGATGGTTGCAATTGTGATTTCTTCAGGAAACTGCCTGTCAATTGATGTTCACTTCCGTTTGCTGAAAGTTCAGAGAAATACACTTTTTCTTTTGCTGAAAATTCAGCGCAGTACGGTCGTTTGGAAGGCAGGAACTTCAATGATTTGTAGCATGAATCTTTCTCAAGCGGGCTCAAATAAATATGAGGACACTGAACTTTTGATCCATTAAATATGAAAAAAAAACATGTGTTATAGCCTTATTCATAAATCCTGCTAAAAAGATTTCTTCCGTAACACAAAAGTAAAGTAACACAACTCACATAATATGCAAAACTAAAGTTAATCTCTATCGTACATAAAAGTGCTAAAATATCCATATGTTACAAGCAGCTAAAAAAACATCAAGCGTAGTCACAGAGATAGGCTTTTGCTTTGTACCGAGTCTTCAGCTGCAAAGATCTCAAAAAAAAATGTGTCTTCAGCTGCAACTTCAATGAGTTAAATATCGAGGTAAATCCTCAGAGGAACAATTAGGTCCGACCGCTAATGGTTATTCTATTAACATTATATCTCCCAAAAATCGAATCGCAATGCTCCTGCCTTTCCTTAACAAATAAGGTATTCCTCCACATCAGTGTTCTTGACGTCTAGAAACATGGTTGCAAATAGCCCGCTATAGCTCCGCTATAGCTTCGCTATAGTTTTTTGAGATAAGTGCCGCGACGATATTGCAAATATTACCGCTAATGCCGCTAACCACGCTATAAGGTGAAATAGCCCAGAGAGCTAATCCGCTAACTCCGCTATAACAGAGTTATGAACTTTCATAAATCATAGGTCTAGCGATGTGATGAATTTGCTTGTTCATAATTCAAACGGTGCTTACTTTCTTGATTTTGTGGGCTGTTTCGCTGCTAGGAAAGATGACAAATAACGATGGTATGCTTGGAGAATGACATACACTTTTGAAATGTGAGCTGAAATCGATGAATTTACAAATGTTTTGACCAAAAGTTTGCTTTCTTTTGTAAACCGCTATTGGCAATAGCTGCCGCTATAGCTGCGCTATAGCTTCTATAGCTTTTCTGAGAGCACACCGCTAAATTCTATAGCCCGCTATTTGCAACCTTGTCTAGAAAGCAAAAGGCAACTACATGTTGGCCAATTTGGATGTATATGAGACTTCAGCAATTGCTGGACGGAGTGTGAAAGCAGCAGCGAAATTCATCTACACATAAAATTCGATTCAAATTTCCAGGATCACCACATAAAGAACAATGCATGACCTTGGCTATAACTTATAAGTCATTGGCCCATGTGCTTCAGAAAGAGAGAGAACTTACATCGGTATGTCCATTATTGAGCTCCATCAATAATACTCCCTCCGTTCAGAAATAAATGTCGCTGTTGACTTTTAGACATCACGTTTGACCGCTTGTCTTATTCAAAAAATTTATTCAAATATAAAAACAAATATGTCATAATTAAAATACATTCAATGATAAAGCAAGTTGTAAAAAAATAAATAACATTTGTGCAAAAAATTTGAATAAGACGAGCGGTCAAACATGATGTCTAAAAGTCAACAGTGACATCTATTTTAGAACGGAGTTAGTACGACACAACCCTGTCAAGCTTTTGAAGCTGCAATGTCGAATGCGGACAGTCTAAGAATTAGTCGACTGAAACCTCGATGATTTCAGAGGCTGCCGGAGGCCCGGCGAGCTTGGTGTTTAAGGATGATTTGCGATCGGAGAGCGGGTGGTTCTCGCCGGTAGCGTCGTACGATGCTCATGGTAAAGCTCAGAACGATCGACTGAAAACACCTCAGAATCGAAAAAGGATCAGCCTTTAATCCGATGCGAACAAGAAGCAACTCTAACTACTCCGAGAATCAAATCGTACACTGATTGAAAACAGATGAATCTGTATTTCTGTGGAACAACCCGGACTCTGTAAAGATGGGAATTTGCCAATTGCCTTGCAGCGCGCAAACCGACCCATACCTATATAACCGTCTGGAGTCCCGATCGAAACAAACCCAACCTCATCATCTGTACCTCTAGCTAGCAGGGAAACTTACGGCGGCGGCACGCATCATCTCCGCCGCAACGTCGTGACCCTCATAAGTCTCTCTCCGCACGCCGCCAACCCTCCTCGTCTCCGCCGCTCGCTGCCAGGTTGAATAGGCCTGTCGCCCCTCGCTTTCCTCCCGCCTCCGCCGCCGGTCCTTCGGCTCGTCTCGTTAATCGCTAACATGCCGATTTATTTGACTATAATGCAGGAGACATGGCCAAAGAGGATGGTGACACAGGCGACGATGATTCAGCTCCTCTTCTGGAGGATGATGGCGGGGATGTGCCTAAGGATGGCAGCTATGGCCCTGAGTCTTCGGAGGATAGCGATCATAAAATGCCATTTTGCCAACGTGCGGTGCAATTGTTGTCCATCCGTGCAAACTTTCCTATCTCTTCTATCAACGGCTACGACTGGCAAACGGGCCGGCTCATCTACTTCCTGCGCGAAGGGGAAGTACAAGAGGTATATGTAAGCTAATCTTATATATTTATATCTACCATATGCTTTATGTCTTGTTGATATATGTTGTAATTGAAGCGTCTCCGCTTTTCGCAGGATCAAATCGGTCAAGCGCTGATGAACAGACGCAACAGTACAACATATAAAAAGCACAAATTAAGTCTTCAAGTGATTACATTAATCCAATTAAAACATAGAGTCGCACAGCGGAAATTAACGATACAAGTACAAGTCCAAAGCTAGAAGAAATACAGGCGCACGCGCTCACGATACAACAAGAACCCGCATCCAAAGCCCTGAAGATGCGGACTCGAGAGGAGCTCACTCCTCAGTCTCCCAGTGGGCTGTCCAACTATAGGGAAGCTGGTCATCCCATTGACCACCTCCACCTATAGAGTCAGGGATGAAGGTGCTACCTGCAATAAAACATAAAGAGCCAAACCCTGAGCAACTAATACTCAGCAAGTCTTACCCGTCAACGTGGCTATCTACAGCCGACTCCTAATTATGCAAAGGCTACAAGGGGGTGGCTGACGCAATGGCATAACTCGCACTAATTACTTGATCCTTACTTTCAAGTTTTATTTTCAAATTAAGTACTTATCCAGTAAAACAGTGTGCATATCTTTAAAACAGGTATAAAGTAACAATACATCAACAGTGACAGTATGTATATAGTAATGTAAATAACAGTAAAGTAATAGACTAACATCATCATATCATCAATCATATCACACTACGATGTGACGCAGTGAGCAAGGTTGCTCTTGACCGAGAGCGGCGGCATCGATGTACATCCTGCAGGAGAAAACCTGACCACACGCCGCACACGCGTAAAGTCGCATACGGCAACTATTCGCAAGGATCCCCTGAAGCTAGGCTGGGTCCAACCCCTCCCGAGAAAGGCCTTCCCGCACAGTCCCCGTCCCAGACGTACGCCCTGATTGGGAAGCATCCTTTCTCTCCCGAATACCATGATAGAAAGGGCAGGCTTCCGCCGCACAGCAGGGCAACCCAAGCTACTAAGTTTATTAGGCCCATAAAAACACTAGCATGTGATCAGTACGTTCGAACTTGCTCAACAGGGCCAACAACGGACGGTCCTTAACCGACACAGACGGGGCTACCACCGTGAAGGCCCAGCCTTCTCGCACCATCCTATACAAGCAATTCCCCGTCCGGTCTCAACAAATCTTAAATCCAGCTAGTACAATCCAGGGTGAACCTATCTCGCGAGTGGGACTTACCACTCGACTTCTACCGTCCGCTAGCCACTAAGCCTAGCAAGTTCTAACGTAACCTAGACCACATCTATAAAAATAGGACACAAGGTAGGATATGGAAAGGTAACCTAATGCAGTTCTAAGGCTTCACATCAACTCCTAATAAACCTAATGCACAAACAATGACTAGCCCCAATCAAGTGTGAAAATAAAATTCTAAATAGGGAGGCATGCACCGGGGCTTGCCTGGCTCAGGAGCGTAGCTAACAGGGTCAGCGGGGTCAGTGTCCTCCTGCGGCTGCTCCTCCTGCACCTCTTGGGTCTGCTCCTCCGGCAGCTGGAAGTCGAGCGGCTCTGGAGTCGTCTCTGTCACTATACGTTATGACAAGGATAAATAATGCATGTTAGATGCAATGATAATATGATGCAGTTAAGGAATTGATTTCTTGATAGGACAGTCATTTATACTGTAAGTGTAAATTAATTAACTTGATTAATTACTTTCGTCTGAAGTATTTCCTTTATTGATTTTCATTTAAGTTACTTACTTAATTTAATTCAAGTTGATTAATTAGAGAAGTGAACTTCGAAATTTATTTTATGTCCAGTTGCATTTTTCTGGTGAAGAGTGCTACTGGAAGTAATTTACCGTGAAGTTTCATGATTTCTTGCAAGGTAGATTATTTATAATGATTTAATTAGTGCAGGAACAAATTAAATCACAGGAAAATAATTAAGTAAACTATGACAGTGTAAAAATGTTCTGTAGGTGTGTTAACAGATACTTTACAAACATGCAAGAGTTTGTGATTTATGGAGCAACAGAAAATAAATTTTAATTTAAACAATGTTTGCACATAATCAATTTTTACAGAGATCAGAGCACAAGTTTTGTGCTGGATAGATCTGAAGGTGGGGAACCCAACAAAATTGGATTTACATTTTTCTGAGTTGTATACAATTTATTATGCATTTTACAAATATCTGAGAATTTCTGGGAATTAACTAAATCAGGGAAAATCCTGGAAAAAGGTTATGGGCTCGGCTCGAGTGGATCTGGGCCACGCGTGGGCTGGATCTGGGCTGGGTCTCGGCCCAGCGCCCACGGCACACACGCGCACGACGCGCACGTCGCGGCGGCGGCGCGCGGCATGGTTGCCGTTCCGGCGACGGGAGGCGGCGAGGGGGGCGACCAAAGGGCGCAGAAGGCTCACCGAGCTTGCGTGGACCGAGGCGGGGAACAAGACGACGACGAGGTGGGCCGGAGAGGGGTTGGACACGCCGGCGCCGTTCCGACGACTCCGGGTGGCGCGAGGTTGAGGTGACGCGCGCACGAGCTTCAGTGGGTTTCTGCGGACTTGAATGACCCACGCATCGACGCGGAGGAAGCCGGGACGGTGGAGTTCACCGGAAGGTTGCGCACGGCGGCTCGACGGCGGGGAAAAGAGGCGCGGGGCCTCGAGGAGCTGCGGAAAGGGGACGACGGAAGGTGAGGGAAATGCGCAGGCTTGGCATGCATCTCAAGTTGCGAGGAATCGAAGAAAAGCTCATCGGAGATGGGTAATCGACGGCGAGGTCAGAGGAGCCCACGCGGCCGGACTTGAGGAAGAAGCTCAAATCCACGGGCTCGCGGGACGCAGACGCGGTGAAGACCTCGACGCTATCCCCAGGAAGACATGGCAACTTCACGCGCGTGTTTGACGGGCTCGGAGCCGGCTCGTCGGCGGCGAGAGCGGCGGAGCTCGAGCTCACGCAATGGCGGCTAGGGTTTGCGGTCTGTGGAGCGCGGAAATGGCGAGAGAGTGAGGCGGGAGGGAGCGGGGTGCGCTTTTGGAGCCGTTCCGCGGCCGAGGAGCGGGCCAGGGGCGCCGCGCGGCGTCGCCGTACGCCGACGGTGACGTGGAGCAAAAGCTCCGACGCCCTCAGTGAGACGAGCGTCACTGACGAGCGGGCCCGGGCACATCTTTCTTTTTCGCGAATTATTCAAAATCTGAATTTCCCTCAAACTTTGGTACACAAATTGGACTAGCAAACGAACTTCAAAATTTGAAATTTTGGTACCATTGGAAAGATATTGAAAAGTTCTATCCACTGGCCAACATGCACATCTGGAATCCAGAGGGATTTCAAATGGCAATATTTCAAAGTTGATCACTTGTTCAGCTTTGGGGATTTTATTGGGCTGTCAAATGAATTTGTAAAATCACCAAAAATTCTCCAAAATTATATCTTGAGTAGGGCTATCCACTGGTATTTTTGTCTGTCCAAGTTGTTATGCACAAATTTTAGTTGTTTCACAAGCATGTTTTTGACCATTATTTGAATTTGAATTTCGAATTTTGAATTTGGTTTCTTTTTGTCTTCTGCTCAGTACAATGTGTGCTCTATATGGTCTCCGTGACACGGGGTGTCACAGTAATAAATCAAAACCCTTCACATTCATGTATCCATTTGCAGGAAGGAATGGTCGATTTGGTGCCCGTTGGACCCGGTCAAATTTTCATGGCTTACGGTTACTTCAGTTTGGAAGTTTACTATTTCACCACTCCACCGAGCGAGGCTGATCATCCCATCAATGATGGCTGGGATGTTTGTGACGACAAGGAAATTGAGGAATACATACAAACCATCTGTGCGGGCCCTGGTCGCAAGTTGGAGATCACATACTTGGTAATTCCATACGCCATCGAGGCCGAGGTTGAGGTCAGGTTGAAGCTCAAAGACCTCGGTTCTGGAAGCCGCATCATGTATGGTAAGATCAAGGCCACTGCCACTGACTTTGCGGACAAAAGTGTCCACCTTTTCAGTTGTGAACGACGGAGGAGCTTATCCTTTCCCTCTGGCTCCACATCCATTCTTCCACTGAGCCCATCTAAGATTGCCGTGCCAGGTTGTCGGCAACTCAAACTCCACATAGAGGTGGACTTGACAATAATCACGCCCTGTGACAGTCAAGAAGAGGAGGAAAAGAATTTGAAATTTAGTCTAGAATTCACCTATGGAATTGGAATAAGGAGTCAAGAAAGAGAAGTCGATGATGACGGAGTTGAAGTGAACGTAACCTACCGGGGAATACCAAGGTGATACTCTGTACCAAAAACTTTTACCCAGAAATATGAATTTGACACTCTACCACGAACTGAGATGCGAATGGGAGCCATAGGAGTCGCAGCTGAAAATCTGGAACTTTGTGTACGTTTGCCAAATCATGCTATCTATGTCCTTTTTTGTTTGATTTTATTCATGTCATTTTTATTTGAACTGAACTATTTGTGTTGTTGGGTGAGTGGGGTGTCAAAATATAGCTAAACGATCACGCGACTTCAAATTAAATTTGGTAATGATTCCGTACGTGCGTCCGTTCATCGATCAGCATGCGCATTTGCTCACGGCCGTCCCATGCGGATCCATTGCCTGCCTCAATGCATGGTTAAGTTGATTCACTGCTGTTGTCAAATTGACTTTTCCCAATATCAAGAGTAAAACATCATCGTCAACTTGCTTATCATGCCCTCCCCCATTTGCTGAAAGATAGTACAAAAGCGATTTGTTAGTCGGAAAGTTATGTATATGCTATTAGGAGACCAAAAGTAAATTTACAACATTTGCATATAATTTAAGAGGGAAATATCTTTTCAGGCACTCATGAGTCAGAACAGTTTTTTTTTTTCATAACAGAGAACAAATGTTCTATACAGCATGTGTCTATGAACAAATATTATTATTTTCTCTATTACAGATTCAAATTTTTTTGATCCATTAAATATAAAAAAAATATACGTGTTACAGACTTATTCATAAGATGAATCCTGCTAAAAAGATTTCTTCCGTAATTGTATAATTATGAACCTCTTACAAAAGTAACACAACTCACATCATATGCAAAACTAAAGTATAGAATCTCTATCATACATAAGAAGTGCTAAAATATCCATATGTTACAAGCAGCTAAAAACACATCAAGCATGGTCATGGGGACAGGCTTTAGCTTTGCACCGAGTCTTCAGCTGCAACTTCAGTGACTTATTAGCGAGGTAAATATCCAGGCAAAATTAGGGCCTCGCGCCCATGGTTATTCTATTAACATTACATCTCCCAAAAATTGAACCGCAAAGCTCCCGCCTTTCCTTATAACAAACAAAAAAGGTGTACTCCCTCCACATCAGTGTTCTTGACGTTAAGGAAAGCAAAATGCAACTACATGTAGCTCAATTTGGATGTATGCGACGTCAACATTTGCTGGACGGAGGGTGAAAGCATCGGCGAAATTCATCTGGACGTATAATTCAATTCCAATTTCCAGGATCACCACATAAAAGAGGAATGCATGACCTTGCCTAAGTAATTAGCCAATGTGCTTGAGAAAGAGAGAGAACTTACATCGGCATGCCCGTTATTGAGCTCCATCAATAACACGACACAGGAAGCTGAGCTTGTCACAGTTGGCTAGGTGGTGGAGGTTGTTGGTATTGCACCCCTAGCCACCCAGGTTCAAGACTCCATACTCTCGAATTTAGGTGCCTATTTGGTCGCTATTTCTTCTTCTTAATGAAAAACCGCCTGGCACCTCCTGGGTTGGATCTCAATTTTTTTTCAATAACACGACACAACCCGGGCAAGCCTTTGATGCTGCGATGTCGTAAAGGCGGACAATACGCCTTAGGATTAGTCGACTGAAACCTCCACGGTTTCAGTGGCTGCCGCAGAGCTTGGTGTTTAGGGATTTTGGGGTTCGTGGAAACAGGAGGAGCGCGGGCCGGGGGAGCTCGCGCGGGGGGGGGGGGGGGGGGGGGGGGGGGAGGGAATGATTTGCGGTAGAGGGTGGGTGGTTTTCGCGGGGAACAAGCTAAGAGCATCTCCAATAGTTATGTAAAAAATTACTCCCTAAACACAGATTTAGGGAGTTTTCAAAAAGCTATTGGGAGTAAAAAAACACACCTCCTCCAACCATTCACAATTTTTGGTTTCCAAACAATTTCAAATGAGTCCAAGTCACATTCATAGTACGCATTCACCCAGCAGCAACACGTGAAGACACTCTTGACCCGCGCTCATGGCCATGGTCACACCGGACAGCCGTAGTCCGCCTTCCACGGCAGCAGCCCCCTCCGCCCCGCCGCTTTGCACGTTGCCGCCGTCGTGGTTCACCTGCGATCGACCCGCTGGAGGAGTTACTTTGCCCCATGAACGACACGCTGATCGTCGATGGCGCCAGCATCCAGGTCTGAGCCGCGCTTCGCGCTCGTTCCCGACGTCACACTGCACAACACCATGCATCCTCAATTGGTACGACGTCTGCGACCGCCCGCCTCGTGCTACCCCACTCCGCCCCGCTGTCGCCGGACACCGTGCGCGACATCATCCTCCGGCTCATGCCATAATGCCATGGCACGAGGAGCAGCGGAGCGAGCTCGCATGCAGTTGAACCGGCCGGCGGCTGGCGCAGGTCGCAACTTCCGTTCACGTCAAGAGACACAGCGTGCGTTGCCAATGAAGACTTCGTGCCGGTGCAGGAGGCAGGAGCCCATGCGGACGGGCAATGCAAAAGCATGCAGGCAGCTCTGCACCAAGCTGGACGCAGCCGAACCACGCATGCCGCAACCACAGCCCGCGTACGTCCTCCGTTGCCTGCGGACCGGGCTGCCGCGTCATACGTCGGTGTGGCCACGGCCATGGAAGGCAACACCTGCTGCCGGCCGGTCGTGCAGTAGCCGCGCCCCCGCGTCCTTCGCTGCACGCGCGCGACCGCCACACCCGCGAGGGAACCGGTAGGCGTCGATCGAACTAAAAACCCCTCAGAGTCGAAAAAGGACGAGCCTTTAATCCGACGCGAACAAAACAGTTAAAATTTCGCAATTACTCCGAGAATCAAATCGTACGCTGCTGAATCGCTGATTGAAAACGTATGAATCTCTGAAAACAACCGGGAGGGACTCTGTAAAGATGGGAATTTGCCAATCGCCTTGCAGCACACAAACAGACCCGTACCTATATAACCGTCTGGAGACCCGATCGAAAAAAAAAATCCCACATCCTCATCGTCGGTGGTACCTCTAGCAGGGAAACTTACGGCGGCGGCACGCATCATCTCCGCCCCCAACATCGTGACCCCCATAAGTCTTTCTCCGCGCGCCGCCAACCCTCCTCGTCTCCGCCCGCCGCCAGGTCAGATTAGGCCCGTCGCCCCTCCCGCCTCCGCTGCCGGTCCTTCGGCTCGTCTCATTAATCGCTAACATACCGATTTATTTGTCTATTATCATGCAGGAGACATGCCCAAAGAGGATGGTGACCGAGGCGACGATGATTCCACTCCTCTGCTGGAGGATGCTAATGGCGGGGATGGGCTTTTTTTTTTTTTCGAAAGATCCGGTACATTGCCGGCATATTCATTATAAGAAGAAATAGATGTTCGTGCACCAGAGGCGCACTACAACTTACACCGATCTTAAGGATGGCAGCTGCGATCCTCAGTCCTCGGATGATAGAGATGATGCAATGCCATTATTCGGCTCACGTGCCGTGCAATTGTTGGGCATCCGTGCAAACTTTCCTATCTGTGCTATCAACGGCTACGACGGGCAAATGGTACGGCGCATCTACCACCTGCGCGAGGGGGAAGTACAAGAGGTATATACAAGTACTTTATGTTATACTACCATATGCTTTATGTCTGGTACATACTACTGATATATGTTGTAACAAATCAAAACCCTTCACATTCATGTTTCCGCTTGCAGGAAGGAATGGTCGATTTGGTTCCCGTTGGACCCGGTGAAATTTTCATGGCTCAAGGTTGCTTCGGCTTGCAAGTTTACTACTTCGCTACTCCACCCGGCGATGAGGGGTTCGATGGGGCTCATCTTCGCATCGAAGATGGGTGGGACGTTTGTGACGACGAGGAAATTGAGGAATACACACAAACCATTTGTGCAGGCTCTGACCGCAAGTTTGAGATCACATACTTGGTGATTCCAGACGCCATTGAGGCCAAAGTTAAGGTTAGGTTAAAGCTCAGAGACCTCGGTTCTGGAAGCCGCACCTTGTATGGTAAGATCAAGGCAAGTGCCACTGACTTTGTGAACAAAAGTATCCACCTTTTCAGTTGTGAACGACGGAGGAGCTTGTCCTTCCCCTCTGGCTCCACATCCATTCTTCCACTGAGACCGTTTAAGATTGCTGTGCCGTGTTGTCGGCAACTCGAACTCCACATAGAGGTGGACTTGACAGTAATCACACCCTGTGACAGTCAAGAAGAGAAGGAAAAGAATTTGAAATTTAATCTAAAATTCACCCATGGAATTGGAATTAGCATTCAAGAAAGAGACTTCGATAATGACGGAGTTGAAGTGAGCGTAACCTTAGGGAAATACCAATTTGATACTCTGTATCACGGACGTTTACTCAGGAATATCAATTTGATAGTGTACACGAACTGAAATGTAAGCGGTGTCGTAGTAGTGTCAGCGGCAAATTTGAAACTTTGTGTACGTTTGCCAAATCATGTTATCTATTTCCTTTTCTATCTGATTTATTCATGTCATTTTTATTTGAACTGAACTATTTATGTCTTTGGGTGAGTTGGTACTAAAATAAAGATAAAAGGTTATGTGGCTTCAAATTAAATTTGGTAACGATTCCAGGCGTGCATCCATTTCGTCGATCAGCACCCATGCATGCGCTCAAGCTGTCCCATGCGGATCCATTGCCTGCCTCAATGCCTGAGTTCCACAATCTTATCATCTCTCAATCTCTCTCCAATCCCGTCCTTGCCTTTTGTTTTGAGTGCGGGAATATGTTATTTTCTTGCTCACGATTGAGTGGAATACGCAAGGATGATGCCTATCACAAGCTCAATGTGTTTCTAGAGGATGATAGCACAGCATTTATTTCATGGTTATAGTGTGTTATGTATTGCATTCGGTTCTGTACTGCCTTTATCTTTGCGCGCTAGCTTTATCTCTGTATGACTGTCACCAGGTATGACATTGCCAAACAATTGTTGGTAGGTGAGTATATGTAACTGCTAATTCATATCAAACCCTTCTGCATTTTTCTTTTACTTCATCAGTATTCCTTCAATAATTATGATTGCTAAGTTGTTCCTTACTTGAACATCCGGGTGTTTTGCTGAAGTTCAGATGAAACCTGTCGTACTATTCATGCATGCTGTGTGCTTTCATTGTGTTTTGATTGAGACTTATATAGAACTGAACATACTTATACGCTGGTCTCCAAAAGTATCTAACCAAAAAAAACTTAAATAAAGTGCTCCCATATATATATATATACTTTCGAAAGTGTCAACCTTCATATTCTGATGTTAAATTAGATATTCATATATATGATTATATGTCATGAACACTTATTTAGTTATTTAAACTTATTACGTCTTGAATGAAAAATGTATCATAATGAACTATATTCAAACCTGTTAAATTGTTACTTTTTTTTTTGCGAATGTTAAATTGTTACTTTGTTCTTGCATATTCAGAATCCACGCTTAATTGCCTTTCTCTTGTTCACAGGATCTGGTATGTGGCAAATATGTCAAGAACTAGACCTTGGAGGTAAGCTCTCGGTGGGATTGTAAATAGACATGCAGTCGGATTGTAAATAGACACATGCAGTTGTTATAATCTGAATCATGTAATATACACACATGTAACTGAACGACACTACAGTCCGTTGTTATATTACATGTAAATAGACCTTGGAGGTAAGCTCGGATTGTAAATAGACACTACAGAATGGGGTGCAGTGTCGGCCAAAGCGGCTTACAGTAACGTCAGCAGCGTCTCGCCGAGGAAGTCCCATGCGGCAGCAAGTAACCAGCGCAGAGTTGGCCAGGATGAAACTAGACCGGCTGCTCCGCGAGCCTTGCGAGCAGCGCGATGGCATTGAGTTCGTCGCTGTTGGCGGACAACAGGCCCACAAGAATGGCATGCGGCTTGCCGCGAGCCTAGCGACCGGCTTGGAATCTCATGACCACGAATTCGGTTTAGCGCAGAGGTCGCGTCGCAGAACATCTCCTGCATGCCATAGCGAAAGAGGGGTGCCTATAAACCTCTTCGCGTCACTCAGGCGCTCGGACAAGATTTTTTTTTTTTCTCGAACGAGCATGAGAGCTGCGTGTCATTTCATTAAGGAGAAAAATTTTGGTACAAAGTTCCCCTGCTGGCTGGCTGGGGTGTAGTACATTCACGCCTGTTACAAAAATTCAACCATCCTGGCTAACTGCACGAGGCTACGGTATGATCTCGGACAACCGTCGTGCGCCAGCCAATTTCCACTCCCTCGCTTCCTCAGTGATGCGTTGCACGATCAGGTGAGGTTGTGGCATAGCCGCATCGAACACGCACCTATTCCTCTGATTCCAAATGCCCCACGAGATCAGCATGCCTAACGTATTGAAGCCCTTTTTCTTCTCCTTTGGAACCTTTTTCAGCGATCGACGCCACCACTCCTTAAAGTTCAGTTCATCCGGCGCAGGCATCAGTGATTGAAGTCCCACCCGACACAATACATGGAACCAAACTTCCCTTGCCACAACGCAGTTAGTCAGGAGATGTTGCATGTTCTCCTCCTCTTGATCACATAGCGGACAGTGTTCGGGATGTTGCATACCACGGCGAGCAAGGCGGTCTCCAGCACCGATTGAGGATTGCTAGCCACAAGAAGATCTTCACTTTGAGCAGCGCCCAAGACTTCCACAATCTCTTGTATGGCTCAAAGTTAACCGATCCCATGAAAAATCTGTCATAGGCTGACTTTGTTGTGAACCCGGCAACAGGATCCGGAGTCTTGTCCATTTCTTCTGGTGTTAGGGTGACCTGCTGTAGTACATCCCAGATTTGCGGGAGAGAGAGGGATCATATGGATAAAAAATAGCAAACTCAGGGGCCTGCATGGATTTTTCCAAAGCCAAAACCGAGAATAGACATCTGTTAAACGGTTTGGATAGTTCATGGACCTAAATGTCCGGTTTCAAAGTTGATAGACCTAGATGACAAAACCTAAAAAGCTGGAGGACCGCCCGTTGCATTTCACTCTTTGCAAGACGGAAAGTCTATCACGTGGCAGGACGCGCCGCCTCGGCCCGGCCCACGCAAAGGTGCGGAAGCGGCTGGGCGGGCGGCGCGGCACGACGGTAAGGGCGCTGCCGGCCGCCAGCGGTGGGGGTTAGGGTTCCGGGGCAGTCAAGTTAATGAGAGAGAGCTCTATTATCTGACGACCATAGAAGAGGGTTCAGAGGGCGACGGCCGCGACCCGGCGGTGCGACAAGGCGGCGGAGGCGTCGCCGGAGCCGCGCGCCGCAGGAGGACGGTGGGCGGGTTAAGCGGCGGGGGCGTCACGCGCGACGGGTTAGCGTGGGCGGTGGGTTCGGACGGCGCAGCGTCGCCGGCCGCCGAAGGTGGTGGCGGGCGGGAGTAAGGGTCGGTGCGGCGGGCGGCGACGGCGACGGAGGCCGCGGGGCAAGAGCGATGGCCGACAAGAGAGTCAGAGGAGAAGACCGGTGGTCGGACATGTGGCAAGCATGGGGGGCCGCCAGTGGCGGAGCTAAGGGGTGGGCCGGGTGGGCCGCGGCCCACCCCCAGTTTTGGCCACGAAGCAGACCACCTCGGCAGCGCATCATCCCCTTCCCGACTCCCGTTCTGTTCCCGTGCCTGATCTAAGCTCGAATCGAGTCGCGAGCGAACAAAGAGAGAGGAAAGGGAGGCTAGGGTGGTAGTTGCGGCGGTGCCGGTGGGAAGCTTCGATCCTCCCTGACAGTACTACTCCCTGACGGTGGCGGCGGTCTGGGTTGCTGACGGCGAGGGCTGAGGCCGTGTGGCGTGCAAAAAGGGGCTGCGTGCGGCGCCGGCAGAGGCGAGGATGGGCGGAGCCGGAACATTCGGGTGCACATGCAGGGGCAGAGGCGTGGCGACGGTGACGCTGGCTGGCAGGGAATTTGTGCGGCGGCGGCTCCCTACTCTGCTGCTCAAGTGCTCAGTGCTTCAGGATTCAATTGAATTGCAGTCAGGTAGTATACAATGACAATAGGCCAATAGCTCCTGCTCGATTCGATTAGAATGCCCCATCTAATTGTACCTTGACTAGCCTTAGCTCCTGCTCGATTCGATTAGAATGATCCATCTAATTGTACCTTGACTAGCCATGATATACAGAGTAACAGAGGGAAATTACTGAATCTTGTGCCATAGATTAGAAAGAAAATTATTTAAGAGCTTGGTGATGATCACTATGCAATTTTAGCTGATGTAGCAAGTGATGTCTCACATAGACATAACTAGCTGTTTGTTTATATTGTGTTGATAATTTGGAAAGGCCATGTGAACACTTTCTTGGAGTTGTGCATGTGAAAGATACTTCTTCGACACTTAGGAAGCAATTGAAGCTTTACTTATTGGGCATAATTTGATAGAGTAGTTTCTTATCTTGTTTGCATTGTATTCATGTAGCTTGTATTTCGGAGACATTTTGTTAAGATTTTGAATTTAATTGCAAGTTGACTCTTCAAATCTATTGTGCCGAAAAAAAGAAAAAAAAATTGACCGGCCCACCCCCAATTTGAACCCTGGCTCCGCCACTCGCCGCGTCCCCGCCTATCGCGTGACCGTACGCACAGTAACCGCTCCTTTTGCAAAACGCACCACATTGCTCAGGCTACTCCATAGTTAACCCAGCCTTCTTCCTCCAAAATCCTCTCCCCTTTCTTGCAGTGCGAGAGAGCGGCTATTTGGGATTATGGGTTTAGGAATTTCTCGGGCTCCGACCACCGCCGCTGACGCCGACGACTCCGATTCTCGCCGGTGGACGGTAAGCTCACCACTCGCTGAACTCTTTCTCACTCGCCCGCGTGTTCCCTGACCTCGCTTGATTATATTTCGCAGGTTGCTGTTCCTCCCTTCCCCAGTTCCGGCGGCATGGACTGTTCAAGGGGAAGCGGAGTGCTGGGCCTACCCGACAACCCCGCCGTGGAGATCCTCTCCCGCGTCCCGGCCGATTCGCTTCGCGAGCTCAAGTTCGTCTCCAGGGCCTGGCGCGACCTCATCACCGACCCCTTCCACCGCAAGAGGCTCCCCCAGACCCTAGAAGGTTTCTTCCACGGCGGCGGCGACGAAGAAAACTACGGGCGCTTCACCAGCCTGTTCAGGAGCTCCCTGCCTGAGGTCGACCCTTCGTTCTCCTTCCTCACCAAGCTGCCTTGGATCGAGCGCATGGCCCTCATTGATTCCTGCAATGGGCTCCTTCTCTTTGGGTACGCGTGGAATGGATCGGACCGCTTCGGGTACATTGTGTGCAATCCCGCAACCAAGGAGTTGGTTTTCGTTCCCAGCCCCAGCGGTTCTCCGCCTCCAGCTCATCTGGAAGTGAAACGTGTAATGAATGGGGAAAGGCATGCGTACACATTTCTGATGTTTGACCCGGCCATCTCCTCGCACTTCAGTTTGGTCCAGTTGTGGCAGAGTGGTTCGATGACAGACATGGATGGAGAGGAAGTGGAAGGCGTCCACTCTTACTCGTCCGAAGCTAGGGGATGGAGTGACAGATCAAGTGTGTGGAAGCGAGGGGAGAAGGGAGGTGAATGGGAACAATGGGGCCAAGCTTTGGTAAAACCCACGTTTGGCAGGGCCTTTGTTAATGGCATGCTGCATTTTCTCGTCTACCATGTTCAGAAAATGGAGGCTCTAATCGTTGCTGTGAATGGGGAAGGAAAGACTTGTCGGATCATCAGCTGGCATGAGAAGCATGAAAACTCTGATGCTACTTTCATTGGTCAATCTCAAGGGCGTCTGCACTGCATCAGTGTAGATACACGAGTAGAAGTTCACTATCCCTATATCGTCATGAAAAACCTGTCATTTTGGGTTCTTGAGGACTATGAAACACAAGAATGGATCCTGAAGCATAGTGTGAGCTGTTCAGAGGTGTTTGGAGTGAGCTGCTCGATGTTCGGCTTCAGTGTTGTCGCAATCCATCCAGGTCGCAATGCAGTTTACATTGTTCAGAACTGGAACAGCAGGAAACTGGTATTGTATGACATGGATAGCGGTGAACTGCATACACTTCGCACTCTAGGGCATGGCTATCGGTCTATTACCCCATATGTTCCTTATTTCATGGAATCAGAGGCAGTTGTTAACAAGTACTGAGATTGTTGCTCTTGGAATATTCCTCTAAACATTTATCAAAAATTTGATCTTCCAAGTATGGAGCAAGTAGCAACTTCAACAAATCTAATAGAATTAGGTGGTAGAATTAGGCAATGCATTTTGGTGGCCCTTGGATGTACTTCTTGCTTTTGATATATTTAATGCTGCAAGATGTTGTTGAGGAGACATGCGAGTAAATTGTCGTTACATTACATATGCAGTTGCCCAACCTGCAGGACTCATGATCTTTGAAATCTGAGCTATAAGTTTGAAATGGTACCCTTTGTGTTTTAAGATTGATAATCTTGATCTTGTATACCTGCTTCCTTTTTCTTGGGCCTTTTTTTGAAAGACATTTTCTTGGGCCTTACTAGCGAGTTCTTATTCTTACACCTGTTACCTTTTGTATTCTAGAATCTAGATCCTGTATCTGTTTATTCATGCTGATTGAATTTCTGTCTCTTCTAAATGTTGTGAACAATGCATGTATAGGAAAACTTTAAACCGACATCAGTTCCAGGACCAAAATTTCAGACTGTGCTACTGAACGATAGTTGCAAAATTGTGGTAGGGGGCTGTTGGCCAGAGCAGAGCTTGATTGTAGATGCTGCTTAAACCGTTTTAGCAGTGTTGTGGAAGATAACTTTGTTACACTTAACCACATCCAGTTGCTCTTTGTTACAGCAAAACTATTTGATATATAGTCTTTCTGCTATGTAGTGTAGAACTGTATGAATAAGTTAGCTTTGTCTGCAATATGACTCGAGCTTTGAAGGTTTTTGAACTGGGGCACAAGCTCTGAAAGGATTCATAAGTTGCTGCTACAAGTTCCCAACGGGGCATGTTCTCCTTCACATAAAGTTTAGATTGGAGGATCAGCCACGAGCATGGAAGTTTAAGTTCATTAAATAATTAACAGAAATTGACCCCAAGGATTCATGTGTTGTTGATATTTTTCAAAGACTAAATGTTGAATCCATCACACGCTGATGGTATTTCCTGCATGTGTTGGGAAATCCCTTCATCAATTAAACCTCAAAAAGAAATATTCAGCTTTCCAGTTGGAAAGAGTCCGACTATAATTCCTCCCAGGCATTCAGTTTACATGTTTTCCTAGCCCAAGACGAAAACTATTATGGGTTTGCAGTTTACATTGGTTTTAAGATCAAAACCATCCATTCGAAAACAGGCCGGATTCTATAATAACAATGTGTAAATTAGTTTTCTATTTACTCAGGTGTTCCGAGAACAGAGATCAAGTCATATGATGCATTATGCAATAAAGCCTTTATCTGCTAGTAATCTGAAGCGGCTGCCGACTAGCTACATGATTCAGAGGCTTGTGATATCAACAATTTCTTCACTAAATTTCTTTCATATTTTCTTTCATAACTACAAGTAACCTGACGTGTGATGTCATGTTTTACTAGTTTACATGGTTATTACAATTGTGGCAATGCACTATCTTCGTGATTTTCCTTGTGGAGGTTGTGCAGGATGTAGAGAGACGCCGATGACAGGAAGATGCAGACAGCATAGCTGAGGAGGTCCAACCCCGTGGTGATTGACACCGTCTTGCTCCTCTCGAACATCTTCACTAGCAGGATCATCACGATGACGTGACCGACTTTCGTCTTGAGCTCGTCGAGGGAGGTGATCTTCATCCACTTTGGGCGTTCCTGTATAAAGGGGAAAAAAGGGAGGTAAGAATAATTCAGATTTATGATTCCCTTCAAGGCTTGAAGCAAAGATTTATTGTATGCTCATGCTCTGAGAAAGTGCATGTCTTTTTCTCAAGTTATAGAAGAAAAACAACAGAGCAGACATGCTATGAACCATATAAGTATGACGGCTCAAGGATTGGTGCAGGAAATGTTTATGTGCATGGCATAGTTTGTTTGTGTTTTAGTAACCGGCAGGCAGCCTGGATTATTCACGATAGTGCAGTTTGTCTGAATGGAGCAGTTGACTGAAGCAGCAATGGCATTCTGAGACATACTAATCAACCAAACTACTAGTGGTTCTCAGAGAAACTTAAAAATTCGGTAGGTTTATAACACTGACAGTTACCTTCAAAGCAAACATCCCGAACAACGACGATTCCCTCAGGGCTCGATCAGACTCTGATGGAACATCGCTGGAGGCATTGCTGATGAACAGTCCGTACAGGCCCATTCCAAAGATTAACATGACTGTTCCAGCAAGGTACACATCTGCGCAGGATACACATTCCAAAGCAGCCAGCGGTTAGCGACACGTCAGGAACAAGGAGATGCATCGTCTCGACAACAAATAGCATTTTATTGGCGCTAACTGTACTTGACTGAAAAAAGCAGCAAGAAGAACATCTCACCAATAGCCTCGACGACTTTGAGGACCATCTGGCCCGAATGAACTCCCCTAAGACAGCTGGACCAATAAACCTGGAATGCCTCTTTTATGAAGACACAGCCCTGATCACGAGTACATACATACATGTAAGTTGATCAGACACATGAACGTTGATGTTCAGTAAAGCATCAACGCTTAAGCTGACAGTCCAACGGAACATAACAGTGATGCGACTGTATGTGCGTCTTGCATTGACAGTGTGCACAATATACCCTATAACATCCATAAGTGGTCGTGCTTAGTTAGCTAGAAATAAAGGAGCAATATACAGACAAAAAGGAGTCGTGATATTCAGGTTATGCTGTGGACCATTCGACAGTTCGACTGAACGCACGATGAATTGGAAGGCAGAATCTAGTACTCAAAGGTGCAAGTAGTTGATGACATGAATCATTGAGTTGAGCAAGCTTCGAAATCATGAGCAGAAACTACAAATAAACAGATAAGAGCGCCAGTGCACTGCACACTTACGTTGAGAAAGCAGAGGAGGGAGCCGAGCAGCGAGCCGGCGACGGCGAGAAGGGCCAGGAACCGGAAATCAAAGATGACCTGAGGCGAGCAAGGACATACAGCGTCGTCAGCATCGATATCAAGTCCCCAACCAAATCACGATCGTGCGTGCGTAGTGCGTACCCTCTCGACGGCGGTCTCGATGGCGGTGGCCTTGGGGTTGGGCGCGACGGCGCCGTTGGTCCCGCCGGCGACCCCGTTGTGGCCGCGCGCGTCCGACGGCGGCGGCGCCACCGTCGCCGCGCCGCCGTCGCCGGACGGTGCGGACGGCGTGGAGCGAGCCGCCGAGGCGACGGCCACGAGCCGGGACGACGTTCGCCGGCGCGGGAGCAGCTCTGCTCGCCGGAACGCCGCCGGGGCCGCGCTTACGGCCGGCGCGACGACGCAGCCGCGGAGCAGGAGGGCCATCGCGCGGAGGCCTGCGGGTGCGTGGGCGCGTGACCGCCGCGGCGCACGTGCTGCTGCTGGTTTGCCCGGTTGCTAGCTAGCTGCGGTGGTGGTGGGCTCGATCGAGTGGAGTGAGACGAGTGATGATGGTCCGGAGGAGGTGAGCGGTGAGGAGCGGCAGAGAGATGATCAGATATTCCTGGGCGCGCGCGCGTGCGTCGCTCTCCGGGTGCATGGAGCTAGCTGTTGGTTGTTTCTTTATTTGGCGCGTGGAACACGCCACTCCATGACTCCATCACTCGCGGTCATGGAACACGACAGTGTGCCAGTGGTGGCGGGGAGAGGAGGCTCCTGGACCACACGTTCCGGCCTTGGTTTTCGTAAGCGAAGCAATGACCGCGAAGCGGGCGACGCCATGCGATGCCGGCGCGGCCAGGCGACGAGGTGGCACAGGCACCGTGTCCGTTTCCGCGCGGCGGGCGCGGGTTGCAGTGAGCCAACCAAGTTTGATCCGCGGAGCAGCCAGCCCAGCGGCGAATCAGGCAGATGCACCCCACCACTGCCCGGACGTATCGTTCGGTCGGTCACATTCCCCCTGACTTGAATTGGACACAGCTCGGGCCCGCGAGACAGGTAGTCACTTGACTCTGACGAACTGGAAGAAGGGGTTCAGCGTCCATAAGATCGAAGCCGACAGCTTCGACTCCGGCTCCGACGACCCCCGGGAGCCTCCCGGAGCCTCGGGCGCTGCGGCAGGGGCCGACGCGGGCTCTGTCACTGACGCGCGCCACGGCCAGATGCCTGCACTCGTCTACTACACGGACACGGCGGGGCTGGCGATCGGCCCGGCCGTCGCTGCTCACCGGCTTCGAGACATCGTCGTGGCGGCCCGTGGGACGCTCTACGCGTCGATCGCCAAGCGAGGAATAAGGTGCGCACCATCCTCATTACCGAAGAGCACCTACTCGTTCAGCACCAAGTACTGCGTGTGGAGGTGGCACGACTGGGTCCTGCGTTCCGAGGCCAGGACCACTTCGACGGCGAGCTGGATGCGTGGGTTGGGCTACAAATGGATGTCTACGTTTGCTTCTACCAAGTCACCTCCGACGTCGGCAGCGAAACTCCGGTGGAACCGGTCACAGAACAGCTGGATTGGCAAAGGGTGGAGGATGAGTTGCTTTACTTGCTTAGCAAGGAAACTGAGGGACACTTGTACAGAGGACGGCTGTATGCTCCATATCATCATGTTTGGTCTCAAGTAGAGTCATCGGGGAGACCTGCGAGCCACCAATCACCGGTGCACGCGCTCCTACAGAGCATCCAGGCATAATGACTACTTCTCCCCTGAAGCTCTCTGGCCGTAGAAGCTGTGAATTTGTTGGTTGCAAGATCCAGCACCTCCGGAATCCAACATTTCAGGTCGACCATAAAAGGTTAGTGAATTTAATTTCTCAGTCAGCTTGTATCCTGGATGTGGAACCATAAAGATAAATCCATAAACAAGCCTCATCCACATGTAAATTCAATTTATCTTATCAGTTAGTTTTTGCACGTATATTTATCAATCCAAACTTCTCCTGAAAAGTGTTAGTTCCATTTCTTTTGAGTTCCTCTAATGCAGCAGACTAAAAAAAAAAAATTGTAGTATCAAGCCTTTTTCCGTTGTGCAACCAGTTATTAGCCCTTTTACAGAAATCAGTGCCCAGACCTGCAGGCAGGAACAGGGGACAACAAATGGGATAGCATGCACATCTGTTGTTAGATTGTTATGGCCTTACAGAGGAAAAACAAAATTGTAACCAGAAGGATTGTCAGCAGTTTTGCTATTGAAGCTGCCTACAACTTCAAATCAGAAAACAGATAAGGCATTATGGTTAATTGCTCCCATGTCACACAAGATTAATTAGTAGGCAGTTGCAGTTTTGTAAGGAAGGAAGAGGAGGCATGCTTATGATGGTATGAACACAATACTAAAGCAATGCATTCTTCTGAGTAGTGACAATTCCAGAGCTGTCAAAATTATCAAAATAGATAACATAAGGACAAAATTCAGTATTTTTGTTACATAATTCTCAGTTCAAATGATGCGATATGTTTTGCACCTTCATAAGAAATTAATACTCATGGGTTAAATAACTAACCCTATACGCATAAGTCTCAAGATTGACCATCACTGTTTTAGTCTGTCTGCAGCAGGGAAAAAAAATTGGCCATCACTGTTTTCAGATTGACCAGACAAAGGATATCTGATTACAGCATGTCTGAATGTTCTCAACTCCATCTACGCTGTCCTAAAAAATCTCAAGAAGGATGGCTACAATATTGAGGGCCTTCCAGATACCTGCAACCCTCATATAGGAGGTGATCTGAGATTTGAGGAAGCCCAGTTCAATAGTCCCAGCCTCAATGTTACTTACCGCATGAATGTGCGGGAAGCCGGAGTACTAAACAGGCTGGCGGAGAAGGGGGGCGAACCACCTCAGCACCTCAATTTGATGGGGAGAACATCCTTGTCCATGGGAACAAGTACAGCAGGGTCTTCATCGTGACGCAGTTACCATTTGGCTATGAAGATGATCAAACTCGGTTTCTGCTCCCCAAATCAGCCAGTCCACATCATAGCTTTGTCCTGTGTCTAGGCAGATGATGTTCTGCACTTCGGCTGTTCAGCACCCACAGGTCCCATGAGTTTATGCCAGTCAAGTGGGCGGGGATGAGTGTGAAACATGCTATTCCGACAGTGCAACTGGCAACATCCCCAACATCTAGTAGTATGCAGCTAACAACTCATTAGAGAACTATTGACAAGGGCCGATGCTTTGCAAACACCGTAAGTTACCTAACACCACTGCCTGAGAATGCCAGACTCTACACGAGACTCCAGAAGCTATCAGAGCTCAGCTCCTTTTAACATTGCAGAAGGGCAATCGGCATGGTCCTCATATTGTAAGCACAGTCACTAGCACTTTAAACAGTGTAAACTTGACTACGATGTCCCATTGCCCAAGGACAGCAAGGAGCTCTTACCAAAGGAGTGTGATCTCGTTGTTGGAAAGAAATACATAGAGATCTTGAGAATAGAATCACAGCTGCTTCCTTATGGTCTTCACATGGGATTTTGGTGAGCAACCAATTACCATTGAGGCCATGACAACATTGGTGAAATGGTGAACACCGCTACCCATGATTCTCCCATAGGATGCATATGCTCATTGCTCAGCATATATTGCTGGGAGAGTGGACAGGAACATTGAGGTTGTGTACTGGAAAAGTGACAAGGGTAAGGCTGATGGTAAACATCAGAAGCAATAACTGAAGCCTCATGTGATGCGATAACTGCCTTCATTGAGGGAGTCAGGGCCCAGGGGCATTGAGAACTGCCTCACAAATACAGTTGGATGTAGTGCAACACAACCAAACAGCTGGATTTATGAGAAGCAAATGCCACATTTATTTTTAGATCAGGCTATGAGGAAGGGAAGAGGTTCATGGACAGCAACCCCATTTCATTGAGGGACACCAACCCAATTCCATTTCATTGAGGGACACCAACCCCAATACATTAGGAAGCTGGTCCAAACTTTTAAAGAAAAGCTAGTGGCAGAGACTAATTGGAGGAGAAATTGAAAGGTTCATGAAGCTCTATTCAGAAGTTGAAGACAAGATTGAGGGAATTAATTGGTAAATTAATTTGATAGATCAGTTCCTGAATTCAGTCAAGAGCAAGGAATAGTTCCGTCTCATTGAATTGACACCTGTGCAATGTATGTGATTACTAAAAAAACTGTAACATTTAATACAAGAGGATACAATGTTATTGTTAATACATGAAGGTGGTTGTGAGTGGAAAAGGGAAGCATTAAGTAAATTTCCTTTTGGAGTTGTTACTTATTCTCAATTCATAAAAACAAGTATCAGCCTTAAATGGTTCAGCAAAATAACACTAGAGTTTCATTGTCCTTGTTTCCAGGTTTTACATTTATATTTTAGCTGTAAGAAAAGTAGATATTTTCTTGATATGAAAATATTATTCAGGTGGCACATGGGACTAAAACCGATAATACCTTAATATTTGAATTGCGAACAGTCCACTCAACAAAGAAAGTTTCTATTTTCTGTTTGACATGTATAACAAGATCAAGTAACACTAGATTGTCCTTTACTCCAAGCAATAGGTGTTAAATTGAACTTACAGCTGAAAGAGAGGAGGATAGGAGCAAAATAGTATTTTGAACATTGTTTTGTTTCCCTTTCCAATCTGATGTATACAAATTTTAGTGAAATCCTAGGTCAGATCAATTCCATGAGAAATGGATCTCCCGAAGACATGACTCTGATTAGCTTTACAAAATCCACCTCATTCTTAATCTTCACAGGGTACACTGCATGTGCTTCAGTAGTATAAATTGTTGAAAAGGTGGTATTTGATGGCAGATTGGCCCTATAAACAAGTTTTGTAAAAGCTTTGGGTTCAAAATTGCTTGTTGAATCCATCGCCAGGAATAACATGGGGACTGCAATACTGTGATGAATGTCCAAGCTTCCAATAACTTTAACAAGATGCGAAAAGCCACTGACATGCCGCTGTGGTATGTAAAATACCTCACTGCTGCAACGTATTATCTTATTTTCACCTACATTTCTTTTGTAATGGTCTTGATAATGAAGTGGAAAATTGCCCACTGCCTTTTTAACCATATCTCCTTGGTTGACAAACCAATCAATTTTATTACCTTGCAGTGCGATATCTGACCACGATTCCTTCACCTGACGAAATGTTAATTGGATCAGATAAAAGAAAAAAATCATGATTCATAATCTATGTTACAAAAACCATTGATATGGATGTGCACCTGATTGGTTATCCAGAGCTTAGCTTTATCAGAATTCAACAGATTCCAGTAATTGAGGACCATATGATCCTGAAGGAACAAAAATCCTTCAGCGCCTGCAAATCTATCAAACACCTTTGGCAAGTACCTGAAATATGATTATCATTATGCATTGACATATAGGACAGTAAGATCTATGAAGAGCAGTTTGCTCTGAAAAAGAAAAAGATTGATGAAATCATCGCGAGATTGTATTTTCGACAGGGTTAGAGATCAAGCTCACTCACTTGTAAGCTTGTGCCAAGTTGCTGAATTCCACAGCAAGTTCAGAACTTGCTTGCTCTGAAAGAATAACAACTGCCCGGAATATCCGACCATAGAGCAGCCTCCACTCAAGTGCGGTGCGCTCCACATTTTCGGTGCAATGCACTATGAGCACAATATCACCAAAATGCTTCCTCCATTTTATGAGATTGCCAATCTCAGTGCTTACTTCCCCAATCTCCTCAACCCCGAGATGCACGGAAGGCAGCTTCTTGGGAACAAACATCTGCTTGTCCCCATGTCCGATGGTTGCCCTTGGCCGGTCAATCTCCAATGACATCAACCTTGGTTGCCGATACCCAACAGCGACCATATCTTGCAGCCACGCGGCCATGAATTGCAGATCTTTTCACCCCAGAATCCCTCCTCCGCCATCGCATAGCTCAAATCAAGAATTCGCTCAAATAGTGTCTGCTTTCTCGACCGCCACTCCATCAGGAACTTGATCAACCTCCCAACATTGACATGGATATCCTTCTCATCATCAAATGGGTGAGAATGTACATTATCGATGCGGTGCACCGTTGGTGGGTAGACAACCAAGTAGCCTCCAATCTCCCACAGTATCCTCTGCGCCCAGTACCCGCGTATGACATCTGATGCCATTGGGCTCACCGACACAGGCAATGCGAGCCCCCAGAACGCCGGTGAGTGGAACAGTGTGTTGATAGAGTTTACTGGCGTCATCATGCCCTGTGGCAGTGCAACCTTGGGTGCATCCTCATCAAACTTGAAATTAAAGGGATCCATCTCTGATGACTTCCGAGTGAGGTAGAACAGAGCGTCAACATCTGGAAGGCCGTTGCACAGGCCTTGCTGTATGAACTGCCCACCACCGAACACCTCCGTGTAGAACTCCTCGGAGCCCACCTCCCCGGCCTTCTCCAGCGGCATCCCCCGCGGCCAGACCGACGGCTGTCCGAAGTGCACGTACGGGTTCACGACGGTGCGGTTGGGATCCGCGTGGCTGTACTGCAGCAGCACGTCGCCGCCAAGGCGCTGGTCCAGATCGACATCGAAGCGCCTGCTGAGGTCGCCGCCCACCACGGCGCCGCGCGCGTCCGCGTCGTAGACGACGCGCGCCCCGCGCTGCACGGCGAAGAGGTACCCCGCGGCCTTGCGCGCGGGGCCCCGCGCGGGGAGGAGCGCGACGGAGCGGAAGCCCAGGCGCGCCTGGTCGGTGAGCGTGAGCAGGGCGGCGCCCGGGTGGGACCAGCCGTCGGGGGTGGCCTCGTCGGCGACGGCGAGGAGCTGCCACCCGGGGACCGCGCGCAGCGGGCGGTGCCGCGCGTGGAGCGGCGACGCGGAGAAGACGATCCAGCGGGCGGCGCGGAGGGACGGGTGCGGCGAGGTCGGGAGCGCCGGGAGAGGGGGCACGCGGGACCAGAGGATGGACGGGTAGGGGAGGCGGGGGCGGGAGGAGGAGAGAGAGGCGGCGGGGCAGAGCGCGGAGGGGTTGCCGCCGCTGTGGAGGAGGAGGAGGAAGAAGGGCGCCGAGGCGAGCGCGGCGAGGAGGACGTAGGCGATGCGCTTGGTGGCGGACGACGGGGAGGCGAGCGATGGCATTTGGGCGTGTGCTTGGTGTTGGTGTGTGCGGAGCGGAGTGGTGGGTGAGGTGACTTGACGGTGTTCGTGGTGTGGAGTAGGGAGTCAACGCCGCCGGGACCAGGCCAGCGCGCCGCGCCCGAGACTGTTCGGCCGGCACCCGGCGGGCGAGGAGACCGGATCAGCAGCCGTGTCCGTGTGGAGACACTGGAGAAGAGGCTGCTGCATCAGGATTCAGGAAGAGGATTCCCCTAAAAAAAAGTAAAAGGAGGTGATATCGGACCGAGACATTTCGGCCAATTTAGTACAGTACATTGGGCTGTTTGAACTAAAGAATGAAGGCCCATTAGTAGGATTTTCCTTCCACCCAATTGTCCCAACGGCTAGAAATTTAAAAAATGACACTGCTCATACGGTAACACCATCCCAATAATTTCGAATTTCGTAAAAAAAAAATCGAACCCCCCCCCCCCTTCCCAAATCCCCAGCGAAATTGCTAGGTGGTCAGCTCATTGTCTACTAAACATGTCAGTGATCACGAGAGCTTATCCCAGATAGCCTTATCAGCTGACGACCTGCTGGTCAGTTGCATCTGTTAGTACTGCTGTTGGTCCGCCTACGAGCCCGTAACTGCGCGCGGAGGCGGAAGCTGTCGAGGTAATCCCATGTAGCCTTAATCAGCTGAAGAGCTGCCGAGGTAATCCCATGAACCCTGTTCGCCTAGCTGCTTTGCAGCAGCTGTTTTGCAGCAGCTACAGTGTTTCAGTTATTTCTTCTGCAGCTGCTACAGTGTTTCTGCAGCCGCTACAGTGTTCGCAGTTATTCTTTTGCAGCCGCAGCCGCAGCTGCAGCCTGTCGAACACGGAATGAACAAACTTTGCACGAGATAAACAGTGCTTCTTCAGTAATCTGATCCAGAATGGAAGAGTCTGAAAATAAAGCTGACGAGATCTACTTGAATAACCATGGTGCACTGCAAATATCAATCTGTTTCTGACTTCTAGCGGTTTCAACATCAGCTAAAAAGTTACTAGATCAGTGTTTTTTCTTTTTACCAGCTCGGTGTTTACAGTCTGCGCAGATCAGCTTGAACTTTGAAGAACCATGAATTCGGTTAACGTGAAGCATCATGTTTGCTGTTGCATAGCACGATAATAATTTGGAACCGTTTGGCCCGAAAAAGAAACATTGCTGTTTGTATATTTATGGTACAGAAATATCGCACTAAAGGAAAAAGAATGTCATGCATATAGTTTCAGACAAATAACAGACATACCGGAACAGTGACGTTTCTCTGTAAAACAAACAATGTTGCCAGAAAACTTGATGGCTCCGATCCATGGTCCACCGAAAAATATAGTGTGCTCTAATATTATTTCGAATTGTACTAGAGGCTAGGGAAAATGCTCATCGACAAAAAATCATTTGCATACTATCTATCTAGTCTAGCCTATTTATTCACGATGTATAGGGCAGGTTTGCATCTGTGGATGAAGAGGCTGGGATATGTTTATATGATTCCATTGTCTCAAGGGAAAAAAAAAAAGGATGCTAGTAGTGGGTCAAAAGAATAATTCCGCTTTCAGGTCAGGAAAAAAGGAATAATATCGCAATCTCTTTCATGCATGAGTTTAAATCTTCTACCAGATTCACTTTGATTCAATATCTTTCATGCATGTTCCTCCTATCTATATGGAATCAGAAGATCATTTCAGCCAAATCAGAAGATCATTCGATAATCCATCACTGAAAATTCAATGCAGGTGTCTGTTGAAATACTTGCACACCAAGAATAATGCTTCACTGAATTTTTACTAGTGAAAATTCAAAAAGTGAGAGCTGAATGACATCTTAGCACAAAACAAAAATGATAAATGTTGGCAATGAAACCAGTTAATGTGGTGCCATCTTCAACTGATGTAATAACATACATTTGGATAATGCCAACCAATACAACCATCTAAATCATCAAGTGCTAAAGAATCAAGTATGTTAATCACAACAGCACCAAAAAATTCAGAGTTATATGCATTTCTCGCAAAACGAGTTTACCAACTCGGTATCAAAATTCAGAACCATAGGCACAAAATTCTTGGTCCAACCATTTCAAGGCAGAAAGCATATGTATATATATACAAAAAGAAAATCTCAGTAGACAACTGCATCTCTTGCAGGCTGATATTCACTTGGTAAGAATCAGTTTTCTACTCCTATTTCCAAATACCAAGAATTGCTGCCTGGGTAACTACCCACCCAACATGCAGACAAGGTTTGAGTAGACTGTGGAAGATGGTTAAGGATCAAGGATTGTGAGACATTTATTCCATAGTGTACTCAAGATTCAGCTGCCCCAGCTGGGCAGCGTCAAACATACACTCCTGGAAGTCAGCCAAGACACAGGGGAAATCTACACCTATGATCATGGCCAGCAAATCTTCATAGAACTTAGCCTTGTGCTGCCAACAGTTTCGAATAAGTTTTAAGACACCCCTGATGTCGTCAGGGTAGTCTTTCCAGTCTTTGGCTCGACTCGATGCCTTGTACGATTCAATAGATCATTGAAACAGTATGCCCGACGACTCTTCCATCCGTTGTACTGTGGCATCCAGCTTATAATCAACCGATACAGGCTTGGATTCTTGTTCTTTAGCCCTTCGAATATCATGTACAAAGACATATGCGAAGTAATTCCCTGGTGATACTCCATCATGGAGTTATGATAGCTGATGACATACTCATAACCCTGGATGCCTTTGCTGATAAGATGTAACCAGCGGTCAACTTCTGTGGGGACAGGCTCTCTTGCGAAAACTTCATGAAGTTGAACATGGATAAACTTGCTGTAATCTTTCTCGCCTAAAGCCTTCAAAAAGTTTATGAGGCGCACATTGACAAGCTTGACAAACAGCCGATCATCTACAGCAAAGTTGTTTCCAGAAAAATCTCCATCCAAACAGAAACCTGCCCTGTGTGCAGCCAACAGGGCACGAAAGGAGCGCCTCAAAACCAGCTTCAGATGAAGCATTGCTCTTCTCGCAACAGATCTGTGTCCTGGGATTCTGATGGCTTCAGTCAGAACCTGGGTTATTGCATATTGGCTAAGAGTGCGATAAGGGCCATCCTCAGGATAATGTACGAAGTGATAACGGGGCAAGTTGCCCATCTGAAATAAGAAAAGGAAAATAAAAATGATCAATAACTCATCAAAAAGATTCTACACACAGATATACATACAGCTGTATGCACAGAGTATATGGTTCGAAGCGATTTTTAAATTATTTCTTCACGGTTTTATTTTACATGGATGCAAAATTTATCTCATTTGTGAGGTAAAAAAAGTTTCTACATATGCTTTCTGAAGCATGAACAGCATTGTATAAGAAATAGCACATCAAGGGCCCCTGTTGTGAGGAACAAGTCTAGATTTTTAATACAGGCTCAAATGTATTTCAGCACACTCTTTGTTTCAATTTTCCCCAATAGCTTTCCTTTCTAAACTAAACAGGGGGGTTCTACACCTACCAGTTTCCTGACTCAGCCTAACGAATCCAGACATTGACATTGAATCAGTTCGACGAATTTGTAAGCAGAGAAACTTTGAAAAAGAGCATGAAGTATCTGTCACGCTAAGTGACTTTACAAGGGTATCAATAAAGAATTTATTATCTGACATCCCCTAACGAACAAATTCAAAATTGAACGGTTTCATTTCTTTCAGAAAGGAAAGAAAGATCATCAAACAGATGAACTTAGCAGTCGACATCCTAACCAAGAACTTACCAAAGCGTTGGTGGGGTTGACTTGGGCCTCCATCGACTGGAGGCCGAAGCAACAGCGGGCGCAGAAGCTTCAGAGGGCCGCGGGTGGATTCGCTGCGAAGCCTCTCCTCGATGTCGGAGTGCAGAAGGAGGAAGAACAGCGGACTAGGATGTGCCCGCAAGATTCGTTCTTGGCTACTCGCGGGGCTGGGGCGGGGGCGCGGAAGCAAAATTTGCAGCTACCAGCTCCTCCTCGACGAAGCACGGAGGAGGCCCGTTCTTCTTCTGACAAGAATTGATCTTCCGACTCCTCCCGGCGTGGAGGAAGAGGAGAAGGCGGCTCTTTGGCTTCTTGGTCCAACGAGTAGGACGGAGACGGGTCCTTGGATTCCTTCTCCGTTGCCGGAAGGGAAGGCGGGGCCGCAGCCCGCAGCAACAGAGGATCTTCCCCTCAGCGACCGGGGCGGAAGTGGTGAAACGGAGTAGGCGGCTGACACTCACGGCAGCTCTCAACGCACATATGCAGAAGAGGGTTTGCGAATTGCGAAACGAGGCCGATGCCGGAGGCGGAGACGAAAGGAAGCAAGCGGGACAATTTTCGTGGATTTCGCCTCCGGAATTAATAATTCCGTGCTGGGACCAACGGCAAAGTTTTCCGTAGCTTCCATCCAGGCCCTCCGTTGACAAATCAACGCTCACTAGGGGCCCAATGCATGGGCCTGGCGGGCTTGTGTTGTCAAGAGAAACACCACGGACTTTTGGGTCTAGTCACCGATCTCAAAATTCAAGCAAAAGCACCCAATGAGCAGGTATCTGAGAGCGTATGACACACCTTTTCCAAAAAAAAAACAATATGCATCACATACAATGTACACCTGATTTCATTCAAAGAAATAGGTAGCTCAATTAAATGTTTTATCTAAGTCTTGGTTCAAAAAATATCTTTGATGCAATAGGGGAAAAATGCATATCCAAGAAACTGAAGAATCCCGGTGTACCTGAATCATGCAAGACGAAAGGCAGGGCTGAGATTCCATAGTCATAGTTTGATTATGCGATAGTTCTCTGCCTCTGCTACTAGACCAAACGAAGCTTCCTGGACCTGAATGAAATATGAATCGGTTTTCATAAGCCCTATCTCGTAGCCTCATCTTCATCAAATGTGGCATTTGCCTCAATTACCCAATTGCCAACTTGCCAAAGGAGTTTTTTTTTTTTTTTTTTTTCTTTTTGAACGGGCCAAAGGAGATGTTGAATGTGATGGATGTTGAACTCTCGACAAAGGAGATGTTGAACTCCATCCAACAGTATTTGTGAGCCGTTTCTCAGTTATGTATGAGAAAGGCGCCTGTCAAAACTCTTGCAGCCCATGTACCAGTTTTGTCGGGTTCAAGTCATATGATTTAAGTCCGTCCAAATCTGTCAGTGAAATCTCCAAAATAGTCTTGGTATCTTTAACGTGGCACCTAATGTTGCTACAGCAAGCGCTCAAATGGCTGCTTCTAGAGCAACACTATCAAATGCAAAATGACCTGCAACGCCGGTACTTGTCCTAAAGCTGCTTCTCAATTGTCCATGATGCATTGTCCACTTGCAAGTTCACATTCGATAAGGACCAGATCAATTTGAGAACTCCATTGTTGTTGTCTCTCAGGCTCCTCTCTCTCCTCTTCATCAAAACTGGTTCATCCCGTAGCACAGTTCAGTGACATGCCTGGAGCTTGGGCCAGCAGGTTCATCTGCATCTAAGATGTTCCATAAGCACCTCAGATCAGCAATTCATGTCTATGTGAGGTATGCAATATGTAGATGCATTGTGGTGGGGTATCCATACCTGGTTCAGTGGAAAGGGGAAAAAACGAAGACACCCAAATCATTGACAAAGACATCAACCTGAGATGTCCAAAAGTATGGAACAGAATTTTTCAACAATGAAAGTTATCACCTTCATGCCAATATGGTTTATCAAAAGTGTTTACTCATGGAAGACCAGCAACTAAGATTCAAATCAAATAGGTATTAAGCTGGAAAGGCTTGTGCAACCTCGTATCCTACTGAGTTGCTGACTAACAATGTTAATTTATTTATGCCAATACAAGTAAGCAATTTCAGTACCAATCATGGCGATGATTTTGCAAAGAGAGGAAGAAGCTTCAAATTGTTAAAACACATGATAACAGGTGTCTCTGTCACATAATATTCATTTTCTAGTACAAGCATACAAAAACAAAAGTGATCAGGTACATTGAATTTCCAAGCTGACGAATCTTTTACTGATATCCAACATGTGCCAGTTCTCTTGAGTGACACCAAAATAGTGGATTCAGGCGGTGAAGCATATTGCAACCATCAAATTCACAGCTTCTACACCCAGAATGCCTGGGGAGAAAAGAAATCTTTATGCCTAGATACTCGATAGGAGCGTGTTGATTGGTGATTCGTGGCACACAGCTCTCCCTTATGATTGTACTTGATGCCAAATATGGTGAGATGGAGCACACAACCTTCTAAATCATCCAGGGGATACCTCTCCTTGGCTCCCTTGCGTATCACACTCTGGACAAGGCAAAATTTGCTCCTGCCCATGTAGGTAAGAGACGACTTCAGGTGCCTCACAGTTTGCTTGTGAAACAACTTGTCCTCCAACATCTGCCAATCAAGTTGCATTGTGCCAAGCTCTACAGGAGTTTCACTGCCAATATCAGAGGGGACTTGGCAGGAACAAATATTGCCATCCATATTAAGCCCAACCCATGCATCCAGCTCGCTGTCAAAGTGACCTTGACCTCTGAAAGGCAGAACCCAGGTATGCCACCTCCACACACGATACTTGGTGTTGAATGAGTAGGTACTCCTTTGAAGGTTTGGACGATCCCTGTAGGAAGTGGTCATGAAGATGGTGCGTCCATCTGGGTGCACAGCATAGGAGGTGACGACTTCGTAAATGTTGTATGGGGGCGGCAGGGGCTGCAGACTTTCCCAGGACCGGCCCTCTGCACTTGGATATGGTGTGTTCTGCTCATGCAAGCTGTTGACTGCCCACGACATCACCTCAAAGGATTGCTGATTGTTAAAAGCCGGTGAAGAGAACGCATAGAGCTTTTCACGGGCAGCCACGACGATGCTGAAGCCACACTGCAGGCTAGCAGGGACGGCAGGGCCGATAGCCAGTCCCCCTGTCTCGGTGTCGTAGACGAGTGCAGGGGTCTGTCCATAGGATGCATCAGTAACAGCGAAAATTTTGCTGCCCATAGTGGTGAAGAGCATGTCCGTATCCCCTGGTATCTCTAGCCGCGAGACCGGAGGCTCGGGGAGGTGCCCAGTAACAGTAACTCTAGGGCCCTGACCGTCTTCGAAGTCGGAGTTGGAGTCGAAACTGTCTGTGTCAATCTTGTGGACGCTGAACCCCTCTTTCCAGTCATCCAGAACCAGGTAGAGGTGTTTTCGCCGCCGCGCTGGCCTTGACCTTTTGCCAGCGTCGCCGTCGCTGCGATGTTTTTCGTTATCCTGCCCTCGCCGCTTAGGCATCTCTCCCCTCCCAGCTCCAGGCCCTGCGCTGAATCCAAAAATCCTGTTTTTGGTGCCGGCCGGACGGCACTTGTCTGTCTAAAAATCCTGTTCTTGTTGCCGACGGGAGGCTACCTAATAATTTGTGATGGCGGCTGGATGCCACCCCTTCCCAGTGCTTGTGGATCGATCTGCCGATGCAAAACGAGGCTTGTTAGGAAAATTTTATAGATCATCAAATTTTGCAGTCGGGGAGGAAGCGGAGTCCGAATCAAAAGTGTACCTGGTGCGCTTATCCGATTCGGTCGAGACGACAGAGCTCCTCGTCGGGGCGGGCGGATCTGCCCTGTGCTCTGCCGCCTCTTCTCTCTATCGCTACGCGCTACCTCAGCAGCCGCTTTTCTCTGTAATTGCCATTTTGGGTTTTGATCAAAATCAAACACTGCAATCTTTTTGACTAATAACTTCTACTCCATGAAATGAAAATCCATTTCAAACCCAGAATTTATGTGGCGGGGGATGGGGAGGCGAGCGATGGATTTTGGGCGTGCTCAGTGTTGGTGTGCTCCGGTGGTGGTGGCCTGGTGGGTGAGGTGAGTAGACTTACGGTGTTCGTGGAGTGGAGTGGAGTGAGATTCAACGCCGCAAGAGCAAGCTGCCAAGGCCAAGCGCGACGAGCGTGCGCCGCGTCCGCAGTGGTGGTGCGGCGAGTGGCCGGTGAGGCTGTTCGGGCGGCCGGCGGCGGGCGAGGAGGGAGATCGGGGAGCAGAAGCCGTGTTGGAGACTGGAAGAGGCTGCTTGCTCTGCTCCGGAGGTGATTCGGACCGAGGCCTTTCGTGGGTAGTACATGGGCTCAAAAGTAAGAACTCAGAATGCAGGCCTTTCCTGTCTAAAACTAGAAAATAGGCTCGATTTTCAATACAGCCCACGGAGCCCACCTTAAGAGTTCCAACCTCACACGCCTCCCGTCCCGACACGGCTCGAAATTTCAAAATGGCATTCCTCCCCTGTCACGGCAACACCATCCCCAAATTTTCGAAATTCCCCAGCGAAATTGCAACCCCGGTCCCCAACTACAGCCCGCCCGCACACCTCCACCGCCGCCTCGTCCTCCTCCTTCCTCCTCCCGTTCCGACGAGGCAGCGGAATGGGAGCGGACTCCCCCACCTTCGCCGACTTCACCGGCGCCCAGGCCCTCCTCTTCCTCGCCGACTCCTCGCCCCCGCCGTCGCCGCCTCCACTTCCCGCTCTCAGGTACTCGCCTCGCCCTCCTAACGCACGCCGCACCATGGATTTTCTCTTCCCCACACACGCTTCTTAGTTCGCCGTTCTAATCGGACGCTCTGGTGCGGCGCGGTGCGCTCCTCTCTCTGCATTGCAGCGACGAGTTCTCCTGCTACTCGGGCTCCTCCTCCTCCTACTCCGGCGCGTCGGCTAGGTCGTGCGTCTCCGACTCGGCGCAGCGCCCCGTCGACCCCCTCCGCGTGCTCGCCGTCGTCGCCTCCCTCCGCCGCATGGACCCCAAGGTACGAAGCCCGATTCCTCAATTCCTTATCATCGACTGGAAGTCGACACACTGACGGCTCTGCTTGTTGGTTCTAGGTGCTCGCCAAGGCGACGACCACGCTGCTCCACAGCGGGGCGGGGAAGAAGCGGAAGGGCCTGTGGATCGACACCGACAGCGACGAGGAGGAGGACCGGAGCGAGAGGAGCAGCCCGGTGGCCAGCGAGGGGAGCACCGTCACGGGCGCCGCGTCCGCGGGCTCCACGGCCACGTCAGGGAGATGCAGCCGGCCTCCGCGGGCGAGTCATGGGAAGCCGCCGGGGAGGGCGGACGCGATCATGAAGTGGCTATCGCGGCCACAGGCTGTGCCGAGCACGGAGACGGCCATCCGCGCCGCGGTCGGGGACAACTCCGGGACCAGCAAGGCGCTGCGCTGGTGAGCAGGAAACTGCCTGCCTCCAACTCTCGTTCAGTTTTCAGGCGGCTTTACAATGGTTCTCTGACTGACAGCGTTCCTACGTTCTTCTGTTCGTGCTGAATTCGCAGGCTTCTGAAGCAGGAGGGCGGCTTGCGGCGTGCAGGAACTGGCGGACTCGTAGATCCGTACACGTACATGGTATGTGTGTTTTAATTACGATGATTATTGGATTTGAAATTTTCAGTTCGAAAATGTGCACTGGATTGTGAACTGAAGAATGCTCCCATTAACTTTAGGAATGTGAGATTCGGTCTGTGTAGGCCTTGTCTCAGCGTGCAAATTTTTGGGGGTAACAATTATCAGTTAGCGATTCGCAGTTTGGGAATGGCCCGGCATAGGATGAACATTTGAGTGTAGAATGAATTGCTATACCCAATTTAGTTTGCTCTGATCATTCTTGATTAAATACTTATGGAAAATCCACAGACCGATTTATAAATTCTGCAAATTTCAGACTTGTCGCGCTTCATTAGAAGTTATGCCCACTGCATTGTCAGACAATGAATTTGGTGCATTGCAGAGTTTGCAAAATGCTCATAGTTGTCAGATAAAAGCTTCAGAAATGTTGATGTTCAGTTATTCATCTGTATGGCCCTGCATCAGTGTGAAACTTGGTTTGAGTCAGTAATCAATCAGCAATTTGCTGTGACCTGGGAACAACATTTGAACAGTTGAAACCAGCTGATAAACTTGATTTAAGTTTACCATATACATCGATCGTATTTGGCTTTTGTACTTCTGCAAGTCTTATAGATAGAATTATGAGCTCTGCTAATTTCAGAGCTACTGTCCTATACTCCTATGCCAGAAGGTTAAAAAATCTGATTACACAGTTAGGCGCTTCATAAGTTCGTACTGGTGATATGTGAGTTAATAAAATGTTATGTTTGTCAGTGCAGAGCATGTAGGTCTCAAATTCGGATTTAGGAGCTTGTCATGAGTGGCGTTTTAATCACATATTGATCTCTTCTAACATTGCAGAATGTCTTATAGTACTGAATCACATTATGTTTTGTGTATACTGACTTTTTCGATGATTTTTCAGATTGCAGGCTGAACCCAGTTCATGTTTATAGCAACAGACATGTCCAAGTATGAAGTTATTGCAGAAGCCAAGTTATCGTGTGAAGAGTAAAGAGTATTTAGTTATTTCGACCCACTGTTGTCTTATGCCACAGTTTTGTCTTCCTACAGAGGAGTAAAGGACAGAAGAGTTGTGTTATGTCAGCGCGAGCTTGAAAATTATTAATGAAGACAAGCTCCTGGACAGAGCTGGAGATAGAGAACCTTAACGTATAGATAATTAGATATTTACTGTAGAAATTTAAGTAATAATTTAGTCGTCATGCTGTTATTATTCATGTCCGATACATATCAACCGACTCTAATGAGTTCTACTTGTAGATTCTTTGGTTGCACTGGAATGTTAATCCAATATTTTTCAATGGATATTGAGATATGTTGATATATTTGAATGTCATGTATCTGGGACCTGGTACATTTATTCTACATGTGGTGTTAATGACCCAAGGTTTTTGAAGTACCATTTTATTACCTTTGTATTGCGGTAACCAACAAGGTTAGAGATGTTGAGTCTTGATACACGTCATCTGCATAGTTTCTTGAAGCTAAAACTGATATGCTAAAAGGAAGTTGTGCTACGGTGAACTTTCAACTGACACCAGAAGCCATTGACCCTCATGTCTGTCATCCTAGCTTCTCTTCTTGGAGAGCATGTGCTTGAACCAGAATGCAGAGTCCTTTGGGTACCTCTTCAATGTCTTGTAGTCCACATAGACGATGCCGAACCGAGAGGTGTACCCGAGCCTCCACTCGAAGTTGTCAAGCAGAGACCATGCAAAGTACCCAATCACTCTGGCACCGTCATCTATCGCCTTCTTGAGCTCGATTATGTAGTCTCTGTAATACCGAATCCTCACTGTGTCATGGATGCCCTGAGTTATACTGACGTTACCAGGTTGGTCCATCCCTGCAAAAGCATAAAGTTGATAAAGAAAAAATCCGTATATAATGCCTTCATGGAAAGTGATATTTTGCTACATGTACCATTTTCAGCAAGGATCATTGTAGGATTTTTATAAGTTTCCTTAACATAGTTCACAGCTTTGTTGATTCCCCATGGCACAATGTAGAGCCAGTAGGAGTTTGCCTGCATAAACTCAGAAGAATTTACGGTTACACATAGTCCCGGAGAAAATTGCTCCGTTTTCATTTTCTGTTCTTTGATCTTGGTACATCTAACAGTAACTTACATGAGCTCCAATAGGAACGCCATTTCGATCATCTGCAGAAACATGTGACTAAATGAGCATGAGAGCATCTAGGTCCGGTGCTTAGTTTTGCAGGGAACTGAAGAATGTAACTCCATAACGTGTGATGTATTTAGAACTTACAAGCAAACCCAACATGCCAGTCATCCTGGTAGCTGACAGGCGTCAGGTTCCATGTCCCAGGGTCCTTCATGTAGAAAGAAGTGTAGTGGTTGATGCCAACATAGTCTATGGACCCTTTCACCATCCTGGACTCCTCGCCGCTGAACAATGGCAGCCTGTCCTTGACGATCTCTAGCATCGAGTACGGGTACCGCCCATATATAATGGGGTGAAGGAACCTGTATACAAATCGCAAATTCAGTTTCTTTCCTGTAAGTGTAACTAGCAGGTCAGTAATGTTTCCCCCAATTCTCCGAGGAAAGAGGGCATCAGTCTGGCTGCACTGTAAAAATGTTACTGCTACTACGCATGAAAGTGTGATGCAAACGTTGAATTGTCTCCTGAATCGATTGTTTTTCTGATCTTACCATCCGAGATGGAAGTCCCTAGCTCGCTGCGCTGCAGCTTGGTCAGCATTGCTGTTGCTGAAAGGTTCGTACCACACGAAATCCAAAAGAATTCCAATCTTTCCCTTTTGGTAAAGCTGTAAGTTGACACAAATACAGATCATTCGCGGGTACTGGCGTATTAGAATCTTAACTGAACTACTGCATCGTGTTGGGGAAAACTTCTGAACAATAAACGGAATGGCCGTTTTCACCTGATACTTATCACGGTACCGCTTCACCGCAGCTGCGTGAGAAAGGATGAGGTGGTGGGCAACGAGGTACGGCTCCGTCGTGGAGTTGCCTCCTGCGGCGCACGAAGAACACCTTCCCGGTGCGTGGTAGCCATTGTCGTAGCCCAGTGCAGCGACGCACCTCGGCTCATTGAAGGTGAACCAGTTCTTCACCCTGTCTCCGAACGTCTGGAAGCAGAATCGGCGTAGTCTGCAAACGCCTCCCTTCATGGTACAACATACTGTCAACCTGATGTATTGATCAGTTTGCAATTTTAATGGCTTGTTTTGAAACACAACTTACACAATCTTTGGGCTAAGCCAGCCGAGGTACTGCTCATGGAGTGCCAACGGGAGGTCATAGTGGTACAGATTTGCATACGGGGCGATGCCTGAAAGTTTGGTTTTCGCGTGAAAAGCTTAGTCATGAATGTGAATTTTACTTGTCGGTAATGGATACAAAGCCGTATGAGACAAATGGATACCTTGTTCAACCATGTAATCTATGAGCCTGTTGTAGTAATCCACTCCTTCCTGGTTCACCGTACCAGTTCCATCTGAATTTTATACACAACTCTACATCACTAACTCCTTTGGCACAAGGAATGTTCAGAAATGGAGGATCACTTACTTGGGAAAATCCTAGACCAAGAAATCGAGAACCGGTACGCGTCGAAGCCCATGTTCTTCATTATGTTCACATCCTCCTAGTCCTCGAAGAACAGCCATCAGGAATTGCATGAACAAGGAACACCGAAAAACTTTAGCAATCAGAGTTTTTTAGAAACACCTTGTACCGATGGTACTCGTCGACCGTCACATCAGCGGTGGCATTGTTAGGGATCGTCCCTGGTTCGGTTACCCACAAGAACACAATTTCAAGTATTACTACGAGATTTCCATCTCTTAATCCACAGAGAAAACGATACATAAGAAAACATGCTCATGTTCTTGAAACTGAAACCTGCTACTCTGCTTATAGTTACAGCTTACCTGGTGTTGCTATGAAGGCGTCCCAGATGCTGGGCCCCCGGCCTCCCTGCCTCGCCATGCCCTCGACTTGGTACGCCGACGCGGCCGTTCCGAACACAAACCCCTCCGGGAACGCGCCGCGGCTGAGCCCGCCGGTGTCGTAGATCTCCGGGTTGAGCCAGTAGCATTGCGCTGTCGGCAGCGTCAGCAGAACAACATGCGCTGCAGCCAGAAGCAGCATCGCTTGGCCCCTGACCTTGTTCATGGCGTGCACGGACAGAGCGGAGGCAGGAACTCCGTAGACAAAGGACCCGGTTTCCGGAGGCTTATTATAAACCAGAGGAATGGAATTGTGAGACGAGCGAGCCCTTGCACTGTCGCTTAATTAACTCGAGTTCCAACAAACCGACAGTTCGTGTTCACCGCGCGCGCAGTGACGGCAGATTGCTTCGCTGGAATAGCATGGACATGAAGTCCTTCTCCTTCCTTGAGGGAAGGGGAATGACTGGCAGTAGAAGTTGCGAGGGGCCGCGTCCAGCCAGAGACTGCGACAAACGGTTCTGCAGTTTGCCCCCGTTTTTCCTGCGGATGTTTCTTTCTTGTGCACGTGAGCCGGTGAACAAATTAAAAATAAAATCTCGCCGGTCCGTATGCTCGTCCCTTCTGCTACTGAGCTGATGGACCCGCCCAGTTCTCGAATGATTGATTGGTCATGTTAAAACTGCTCAATTTACCATGCAGGAGAGCAATTGAGGCAATCAACACCTTTCCCTATTCTTCGCCAGAAACGAACCAATCAACTGACGCAGTGTGCAAATACGGATAGTGCTGCTATATCTGGAACACGCGTCAGGAGCACGCGACGCAACAGTCAGTGCTTGGGATAAGCATGTCAGGACCGGCCGATCGGGATATGGACGCTCGCCGCAAGAAACAGGTCTCGTGCACGTCAAAACAGCGACACGGACCCTTGCCCCGGCTCGCCGCGATCGCGCACGCACGCGTGCAAGCATGGGCTGATCAGTTCCTTGTACAGCCGGCGCGGCGGCGCCGTCTGTCCTGGCCTGCAACTGCGCGAGGCCGCCTCTCGCGCGCGTCACGCGACAGCGCCGCCATGGGTCGGCAAGCATGGTGTGTACGGCGTGCAGTTGCGTTCAGCCAGCCGTCGTCCGTTGCGGCGCTGCCTGCGCCCGGCAGCGCACGTATGCGCCTTTTTTGCTCTCACCCGGGAGCGGGCGAACGGAAGGACGCGTGCGCGTGCCATCTGCCGGGTCTCGCGCGTGTCGATCGGCTCCGTGCGGATTCTACGCCGAGCGCCAGGGGCCACCGACGCCAGCGGGCGGACGAGGCGCGACTGCTCGCGTTGGCGTTGTGCTTTGTTGCCCCCTGGGACGACGGACGAGTGATCATCCGACGACAGTGTCATGTGCGTATGAGACAGTGGTTCCGCCGGAGTATATATTGGAGGCGAATCGAGTACTGGTGAGTGAAGTAGTACTACATATAGGCCGGCAACGTGAATATTGTGCAGTCAGCATTGGTAGGGCTGGCTGCGGAACAAGCCGAGCACATGGGGAAGGGCCCAGTAGTCCCCGATCTGAACCCGGCCGACTCAGGGATATCTCTTCCCGCTTGGGCCTGAATGCTCGTCACTGCCTGCCACTACGATTTTCGTCGAGCTCTGCCGCGTGCTGATCCCCGTAGTGTAGCACTCCGTTCATTCACTTTTACTTGATCGTTGTCCACATTTCACAGTGCAGCCTGTAAGCAACTCGTAGTTTACTATTGGAGGAGCGCGTCATCCCGAGCTCTCGCGTGGTTCCATCACCAAAACGCCGCGATCAAGCTTTTAATCACGGTGACTCGGACCTGATGCGGCGCTGACGCCCGCTCAAAGTCCCAACCGGGCCTGTGCGTTCCACAGTCCCCTCCTATCGTGTCACCGGATCCCATCACAACCCACCCCCACGAACGGACGGACGATCGTAGGGAGCCTCGAAGCGTCCCGTGCACGGCGGCGGAGACCCGGTTGACCCCGCACCCCCGCACCACCGCACGTCTCGTCGTCGTCTAGAAAGAGGCTGGGCGCAGTTATTGTTGCGGGACACAGAACAGAGAGAGCGAACCGTCGCCGTCGTCCCTTTCGATCGAGCCGCGTCGCCGTCAGGGATTCACTCACTCGTCAGGCTTTTCGCCTCGTCCTCAGATCTTTTCTTTTTTTTTCCCCGCCGTTGCGTCAGAGCGCGGACACCAGTGTCGCGCGAGCGGGGGCGTTTCGCGCACAGGGGACTAAATTTAAGAAAGGTCTAAACTCTAAATAAGTTATATTAAATAAAGTTTAATTATAAAACTAACTACAGAATTCTGGTCTAATTCGTGAGATGAATCTAATGAGGGTAATTACGGCATGATTAGATGATGGTTACTATAGCATTACTGTAGCATGACTGTAGCAAAACATAGATTAATTAGGCTCATTAGATTCGTCTCGTAAAGATGTACCCATATGTAAAAAGATTTTGTCATTAAACTTTATTTAGTACTAAATTCTTTTTGTTTAAAAGACTCTAAAATTTAGCGCTAAAAGAAACGAACAGGCCGCGAGTTGCTGTCGAGGCTTTCGTCGTGTGTGGACATCCATAGACTACTTTTTGCTGCCCGAAAGCAGTATTAGCATCCAGATCTTGTATCTGACGGTCGATTGGTGGCGTACACTGCCAGGGAAGATCAAGGACGGCCACGGCCGGACGCTGATGAATGAGACTTCCCGTTCGTCTTCGGCATCGTCGTATGCAGAGTAGTTATCCCAGCCACGTTTCATTCGCTGGCTAGCAGCCCCAATCGACCCTGGTCAAAGTAAAACTTGGCTTGCTCGTGCCCAAAAAATCAAATAACAAAACTAAATGAACTTGGCGTGCTCGCTCCACGAGGCTGATCCGTGATGTGATGATCATCTGGGAGCTGGACCTCCGCGGCGGCGCCCCGTGCTCGCAGCTGTCCGGAGCACGAGTTGTACTCTCATCCCGTGCCCACCTACTCTGTCACTGCTTTTCGGAGATTTCAAAATGCTTCCGTTTTGCGGCACGTGGTTTGACCTTGTAGCTCTGACCAACGGGTCGCGGCATATCTCAAAACGAAAGCAGGGGAATGTTATCTTCAGTGTCCGTTCCAAAGCCTAGACACCTTTTAACAACTGTGAGGCGGTCGGTGACTGCCTGCGGAGCACGCAAGCGAAAAGGAAAGGCTGGGTATATGTATGATGATCACCGGATCACAGTTGCCCACAAGATAAGGCTATCACGAGTTACTGGCGAGGTGAAAGAGAGGATGCTAGTAGTGCACCCTTTTTTACTGTTACTGGCGAGGTGAAAGAGAGGATGCTAGTAGTACTACTATAGTACGAAAAGAACATCCCATGATTCGCATCTGAATTGCATATCCTATCCATGGTAAAAGTAACCGAAAAGGTTTGCATACTTCAGCGTGTGAGGAGAGGACCGTGGCGGACGACGTGGCTCCCATGCTTCAAAGGTGGCAGGCACCGGAAGGCCCCACGTGCACGGGACACCTCTGTGCAATGTTTGAGGCGGTACTAGTAGTATATACCGACACTACTCTTAAAGTACAGCACGCCAAATCCACTCCCCTGCGTGCTCAACGTGCCCAACAATGGAACCCATTTCATTTCGACACTCCATTTGCAAAATAAAAAAATTGTACACTGTTCACCATACACTGCAGCCACTTGCGAAGCTGACAAGGAAAGAGAGAGGAAAAGAACAAGAAAAAAAAATCGCCCTGGAAAAATAAATACGCCCACCAACCAAACAAATCGTATCGTGCGCCACTGCCAGGCGGGTCCCGCTACGCTCCAAGCCCCCAGCGCAGCCAGAGGGCAGAGGGATACGTAAGCCACCGCACGAGCGAAAAGGCCACACCAACGGTCACAGATTGGGTGGCCTTCGTCCTCGTCTCCTCTGCGGTCCCTCTCTCCGTCCCCAACGCAAGCCCAATCCTCCTCGCTCCCGTCCCCGTCCCCGTCCTGTCTTCCTCCGCCACACCTGTCTGCCACTCCATTCCTCCTCCTCCAACTACTCTGCCGTCAACGCCAGCCCTCGGAAGCGAGGATTCTCTCCGGCGAGCGCGTCATGGGCGCCGCCGATAACGCCGTACGGTTACTTTCTTCCTCTCCCCGAAAAGATTGTCCCTTTTTCGAGTAACGCGCCGGTTGCTTGCAATCGCTCGCTTGTTCTGGCCGTTCTTGCACGGTTGCTCACGGTTTTTTTTTTTTTTTTGCTCTGCTGTGTCCGTGTGCGTGCAGGCGCCGCCGCGGCCGGACGACGCCCGAGGGCGAGGAGGAGGAGGCGCGGCGCCGGAGGCGGCGGTGGAGAGGGAGGTGAAGGTGGTGGTGGTCGACGAGCCGCCGGCGCGGCTGCAGACGCAGCGCCCGCTCGCGCCGCTGCAGGTCACCACGCAGGCGCCGCCGCCGCCCATGTCCGTGGCCTCCGGCGCCGTCGAGGTGCCGCCGCAGGTGGCCGCGGCCTACCAGCCCGTCATGCAGACCCCACCGCCGGTACGCAATTCTGAAATTCCACCCAGTTGCGTTTGCGTGCGCGTGGACTGTTTTGTGTTTTGAAAGAAAAAAAAAAAGAGAAGAATCTGGACCGAATTGATTAGCGTTATTTATTTTCTCGGTTTAAATAGTGAGATTGGCTCGGTCTTTTAGGACATATGGGTGTGCGGAGCGGATTGCGATCCGACTGCTGTGTGTATCAGGCTGGTTGGTAGGCGAGACGGGGAGGAGTACAATAATTTTGTTAGGCACCAGTTGGTCTAGCGCATTTGCGTTGTCCTGTGCTTCAGACTTTGCGGGGAGTTCATGACTTCATGCATGGTGAAATATTCTGCTGCCAATGCTACATTGACAGAATGAATTTTTAAAGTACTCCAACGAGAATTGGTTTTTAGAGGACTAAAGAATAGTGTGATGCTGATAGTTGCTTTTGATTCCGTTTAGAACCCACAAGAGACAATAGTTTATTTGCAGGACTGTGTTCAATGTTGCTATTTGCGTATATGTGTTAGATATCAGTGAAAGTGAGGCGATCTTTACATGTCTATTTTACGCTGAGCTACTTCAATAATGGAGATTCCACATAGCACGCAGGGGCAACCAAATAATTCATGGTTGAAGGAATATCCCAGCACTACAAGCAATTTCTTGTTTCTTTTGTGATGAACACTCAAAGCAATTTTATAAGAACTGAAGAAAGTGCTCAACATCCCACTAAAGAAAAGGGAGCATAGGTGGTAGTGTTTCACACGATTTGTTAATCAATTTGGCCTAACGTATAGCTTGGTTAACTAGCTAGACGCATGATTCTTAGGTTACTTAGGCACTAACACTACGTCCTAATTAAACTACAGGCAGGAATGTACCGATGCCTGGAATCGATTCTCGGAATCTCAATATGACGTGATGATCTTTTAATCAGTAGGTCATGTAGAAGCTACTGAGCTACTACTGTACTGATTCAGTCGAGCTGAAGTATCTGATTCTTGGTCTTTGCAGGGTCCTCTCCCGTCGCTGAACTCGCACAAGTACACCAACGGCATCACGCTGTGCCTGTTCCTCCTCCACCTCGCCGCGGCCGGGCTGGCAATGGGCTTCTTCGTGTTCAGGGCCGTCCGTGACATCACCCAGCACCCGCGTTCCCGCAACGCGCGGCGCGAGCGCAGCCTGCTCCGCGACTGGCTGCTGCCCGTGGAAGGCGCGGTGGCGCTGAGCATCGTGCTGGCGTTCGCGTGGCAGAAGGCGGTGCGCGCGTGGCCGCGCGCCATGGTGCGCGTCATCATCTGGTCAAGCTTCGGCGTGACGCTGGGCGTGGGCGCGCTGCTGATGTGCTTCTCCATGCCGGCCTGCGTGGGCCTCGGCGTCGCCATGGTGGTCTTCTCCATCGGCACGGGGCTGTACGCGTGCTGGGTGACGCGGCGGGTCGGGTTCACGGCGCGGGTGTTCGATTGCGCGGTGCGGCCCGTGGACAAGTTCCGCGGCCTCAACGGTCCGGCCTACCTGATGGTCGCCGCCGGGTTCGCGTGGATCTCCGTGTGGTGCGTGGCGGTGATCGGGGCCGCGAATTTCAGGTTCCCCGGGTTGACGATCCTGGCGCTGGTGCTGAGCCTGGCGTGGACGGCGGAGGTGATGCGGAACGTGGCGAACCTGACGGTTAGCCGCGTGATCGCGCTCTACTACCTCCGCGGGATGCAGTCGAGCGTGCAGTTCAGCTTCCAGCGCGCGCTGAGCTACAACCTCGGCAGCGCGTGCCTGGGCTCGCTGTTCGTGCCCACCATCGAGGCGCTGCGCATCCTGGCGCGCGGGCTCAACCTCCTCGAGGGCGAGGACGAGTTCATGTTCTCCTGCGCTCACTGCTGCCTCAACGTCATGAACGCCGTCTTCAGCTTCGGCAACAGCTGGGCCTTCGTACACGTACGTCCTTGTCTTCTTCCGCTCGATCTTTCTCTGTCCTCAACAATGGACGATGCGTTTGCTAAAGATATAAATGTGTTCTTCTTTACACAGATCGCGGCGTACGGGCGGGGGTTCGTGCAGGCGTCGCGGAGCACGTGGGGCCAGTTCGTTGCGGTGCCGGGGATGGCGGCGCTGGTGGACTCGGACATCACCAGCTCGGTGTGCTTCCTGACGGGGGTCACCAGCGGCGCGCTGTGCGTGGCGCTGGCCGGGTCGTGGACGTTCGCCACGCACCGGCACTACACGGCCACCGTGTCGCTGCTGGCATTCTTCGTCGGGTACCTCATGACCCGGATCGGCATGGCGCTGCCGCAGGCCTGCGTCGGCTGCTACTACGTCTGCTACGCGGAGAACCCGAGCTCACGCCTCTTCGACTCCACCATACCCGAGCGGCTGCGCAAGATGGAGGACAACCGCGACCCGCTCGTCGTGCCCACGCCACGGTTCCCGCACCAGCGCGTCCACGCGTGACGTCCACGAGTCCATTGATTTTTTTTATTTTTTTTTGTTCCAGTCTTCGATGAGGACGGAACTGCGCTGAGACACGCGTCGTGCTCGAGTTGATAGAGCTTTGACCCGGTGATCGGGGGCGGTCTCGCTTGAACTGTAGGTTGGAGAGCTGAAGAAGGAATCGACCCATGCCGGTGCCAGCAATGATGGATATTTGGAGCATGCTAGTAGTAGTCATTCTCTTTTGTTTTCTGTAAATCAATCCATTTTTTCGGTAGTATAGATGAGGAATCCTTAGTTTTTTTTTATTAGGAGCTAATGTGAATATCACTTTTCACAAGCTTTGTGTTTTTGGTTACGATACTGGGTACTGGCCATGGTGAACATGAACAAGGCCTTACGGTTGGATGGCACAATGTATCCTGGCCGAAACATAGGTTCACTAGGTCAGGTGGAGAGCATGAACAACTTTGATGTCGGTTAGTTCGTGCGTTTATGGATTAACTGGTGGCTAGCAGTCGGTGATTTTAGTGGCGTGTTGGTTGGACATGGCTAGAACAGGAGCCACTGCAGATCAAACTTGGGCGTACAGGTGAATTTCGATTCATTTGATTTGATTCGAAATTTTTGCGAAAATGTTCGGTCCTGTTTGGAACCAAGGATTGTAAAATAGAGAAACGAAAAAAATCGCCAATTGCGTCTGTCTGGCGTCTGCCTTCATCCACTTCACTTGCCCTTGAGAAAACTGAAACTGCTGAATCGTTGGGCTAGAGCTTCTCTGCCGATGGGAATAAAGCGAGAGCCTGAATGGACAGACTTAATGGGCCTACTATTAAATCAGTAGAGATTGTATGCATTTGGGCCTGCTAACGGGCTCCGTGCTTGAGCCTAGCAAGCCGCGGCCTCTGGAGGAAAGGCAGCCGCGGCGGAGCTTCGCTGCGTCTCAGGCGCATTGGCACCGCCGGCGACGGGACACCACAGGCCAGCCGCTCTTCCTCCACCCGTCTCTCTCCTCGACTACATCCACTTCCCCGCCGTCTGGTGTTGCTTGATTGTTCCGCCGCGGAGATAAATCTCGAATCGGATCGCCTTTTTCTGTTGGTAAGCCCTAGCTTGCGAAGAAATTTCTTTGCTGCGGTTGTGAGCTAGCGGTGTGGTTTGTTTGCTTCGTGGTGCACTGCTGACCATCCATCCGATGTACCATTAGGTCCTTCCTCAGCGTGGAAGGTCAATCTAGTGCAGGCAGAGTGAGGGTTCCAATAGCTCGGGGGGTCCAACAGAGTAGCAGTAATAATGGAGTTGAGTAATGGACGCAGTCATGTAAGTCTTTTCATTTGTTGTTCCGAAGTACCTAAAACTGTTCTCCTATGATGTCTGATGCTTTCTAGTCTCATCAATTACTTACCAGGACCATGTACATATGTACTTAATATTTGCTATGATAACTTTTAGGAATTGAGTCTGCTTTCTAGTCTCATCAAAGATTTAAAATCGAAGGCATTGAGTCTGTTTAAGTGTATATTGATAGATATATCATTTTTAGGAATTATTACAAGAGGGCCATTTGCACTGCAGCATGAGTCTAAATCTTAGTGATAGAATCAGGCATGGTCTGTTCAACCATAACAGCTTGTTCTAATTAGTTGATCACTAACTAGAAGCGGCTCATCTGGTTTGTCGTAGAAAATGGAGAACACAGATAGGCTCAGCATGCTGACTGATGATATTTTACTGTCCATCCTGGAGAGGCTCAACATAACTACCGCTGCGAGGACAAGTATCCTATCAACACGGTGGAGGCATCTCCCGTGGTTGCTCCGGGAGCTCACCATTGATGTGAAGGATTTTCTATCAGTCCCACGTCCAAACCCCATTGAAGTTGAACATATGGATGCAGCAATGGCACCCCTAACCAAAGCAATTAGGAGCTTCATGGCAACTGACCGGAGCAAAGCTTCCCATCACAAAGCTGCAACTTAAGCTCTATCTGGTCAGCAATTACTCAGATGTCATTGGTCCACTAGTTAGTCAAGCCATTGACAGTGGGGGTGTAAAAGATTTAGACCTGGCCATTGTAGATGAGAAGGAGCCCGATGACTGCTATGAAGAGGAAATGCTTCAACAGGCTCGTTCTGTGGATGGGTTTTTCAGTGCCTATCCTAGTTTACTTCGTTGCCTCACAAGACTCTCATTATACAATATTTGCTTTGCTGAATGGGATATGCATCACCTGCTATTTGGTTGTTGCAAGCAACTGCAGCATCTTTACCTCTCCAATTGTGATGTGGAGGGACAATCGATTTGGAAGATAAATGCATCAGATTCGAAGCTTAGTGTTCTTGAACTCTGCTTCTGCTGCTTGGGGAAACTTGAGGTGCTGTGCCTCCCAAAACTAGAGCGGTTTCGTTGGGATTGTTGGATTTGTTCAGATACTCCCTTGTCACTTTATAATGTCCCATCCCTCAAGGAATTGGACCTCATATGTAGTGCAACCATTTTTCATCGAGGATTGAAGTTAAGTGAGGTTCCAAGAGATACCACGGTAGACAGCCTAACATTGAATTTTCATGGAGAAAAGGTAAATTCATGTTCATATGCTGCATTTCCTTTGTACAGTAGTTGTGCGTATTGTTTGATTTAAGATCAGTGTTTTGTATAGCCTGTGCATGCCTCATTTTGAAACCTTTTTCTAATATTTGTTGTTTTACGTTTTCCCAGAAGCATCAGAAAAATTATAAAATAATTGACCCTATTGAGCATAATTGCTCTATACTGAAACATAACCATTTGTGTTCATATTTTCTGCCTCTCTGTTCTGTCAGCTTTGGATAAAACCAGAAGGAAGACAACTCTGCGCTGCATTCGGCAAACTAAGGAAGCTATCTCTACATGGCATTTCTGTTGAATTTGATCTGTTGTGGACAATTGTTCTTCTTGAAGCTGCTCCCACCGTTGAGATATTTGACATTGAGGTACTTTCATTTCTTAGTTATCCTAATTTTGTTTTTACTAAACATGCTCACTTTAAGTTTGCATCAAATCTTTCTGTGTTTTATTCAATTGTAATTAGTGCTTCCACCATCATGTATGTGTCCTTGAAAGTTGGAGTGACATCAAAAATAAAAAAAGCTGCCATCTCTACAATTTCTTCATTTTTTTAACAGAGTAAATCGTAGCAAGCCCTTGATTATGTGGTTCAAAGTTGCAGATAAACCTACATCTGTTCCACTAGTTAACGAAATCGTACACCATAAAGAAAACATGTTCTCATTCGTCATCCTCCTTTTTCTTCTCAAGTCCAAGCTAGGCTGGGCTTAAGTTGCCATGCACTGCCTTGGTGGCCTCTTCAGTGATGGATAGTGGCGAGGCTTTGCAGACTTTCAGCAGCCCTATCATTGCTCAAGCACAGTTGGATTTGAAACTGAAGCAAGGACCAAGGCTGCTGAAACTATTCAGGCGTAGCCATACGCTTCATGTTCATTTTGCAGTCTTTTACAATTTCCTGCATGTGGTCAGAAATTCCACCTTGTACTGGAATTTGGTGTGTATGCAATGCATATCACCAAGATTAAATTAAATACTGTTTCACACCCTTTATATAAGGACAACATAAATTGTAGGAAGTGTCAAATTGAGAACCAAGACAAGTAAATTTGATCATGAGTGTTGTGATTGACGCATGCAGCCCAAGAAAGCTCAAATTGTTCCTTAATCAGTAATCACTTGAAAACCTCCCTTTGTTGAGATCCTTTTTTTCGTTTTTTCGCTTGTATTTGGAGTGATTTCTATAGCCCGATTCTACAAACGTGGTCTTTTTAAGAAGAAATTTATGTTTTTTTTTTTTTTATAACCGGTTTGCTTACTTTTGAATACAGATCTGGGAACATCCATGCATAGTGGATACTGAGGAGAGACAACAGACTTTTGGCGAAAGAAGAAATCCGTCATGGAAGGTGTCTGAATTCAAAGGCCATAAGGAATGGCTACTGAAGGAGGTCCAGGTTACTGGCTTCAGTCCAATGGAGAGACAAATGACATTTTTAAGGGCCGTGATGGAGCGGGCTCCCAAGTTACAAACCGTTGTCTTGAATGATTACCAGACTTGTGATTATTGTGAGAAGATTGGTGCACTGCCCCGTTCTGAAAGGTTACCAACAGAACGGGTATTCCCGAAGGGCAAGGATCAGTGGGACCTCGCTGTCAAGCAACTTACTGAATGCATGCCAGACTACAACGTTCAGATAATTTTTGGGAATTAGAAAATTTTACATGACATATGTCTTCCTTTTTGGAATTGTACTACCATAGACCTTGTATTATTCTTGGTGACAATTTGGTTCTCTTCTTATTGATCTTTGGGCACCAGGCTATGTACCTGAGTTATAATTTTTCAGATCTGTGTGGAGATTAGGGGCTTATTTGCCTGAATTCTGTTCTGATAGGTGGTCTAGTTAAAAACAATTAAATAAGTCACAGACTTTGAAGCGTTTATATGTGGATAATGCTATGTACCGTTCCTTCTCAATGAAAGGGGGTGGCAACTCTTTTGCTGCCTTTTTCTCTTTGTGGATACCCTTTATCATGAAAGTTGCCAGGTACATCATCAGGCGTTCATCTTTCATGCTTCAGAGAATTGAAACTGCAGAATCGGCTATACGAGTTTACTACGACTATAAAAGCTGCAGAATTAACTTAAGAATTTCACATAGAATCTAGTTTTTTTTTTTTTTTTTTGAAACGACATAGAATCTAACTTACTGCTCGAAGAAATAGTTTTGATCTCAATTCTCTCGATGGAACTCGTGTCGACTGAAGTTGTACATCGCTAAGTGGGCCTAATTGAAGCATGGGCTACTAGCCTCCTAGGCCTCCCTGTCTCTTACCCCTACTGCCGCCATAGTTTGCAGGGCCGCCGTGACTTTAATCGGCGACCCCAACGCCGGCGACGGCCACCACGACATGTTCCTCATCTCGGCGCTCCACTAGCGCGTATTCATCACAGCTTGGATTTGTTTCCATCTTTTGGTAACTAAACTATCCCTAATTAGTTGCGGATTTATTTGCTGCTTGGTACCTTGCCGATCTGTTGTAACCTATTCATCCTTCTCTGTTTCGATTAGGTTATTCTTCGGTGCGCAAAATCAATTTGCCAAAGGGGAGGCAATTTATATTTTGCAACAAAATCTTGTGGGTTCAGCTGAAGCCCCATGCCGGGACTCGAGCGAGCATCGAGTGTTTTTTCAGAATAACATCTTTGCTCCGGTGGAGCTCAGGCGTTTGGAAATAAACTCGAGATTTCGGTTTTTGAGGTTCATTGAGGGTTCATCGTAGCTTTCAGCGTGGCCTGCCGGCTTATTCATGGAGCTAAACAATGGGCACAGTCTGGTAAGTCTTTTCTTCTCTTCTTGTTCTGATTTTGTACTTTTGCTAGTACCACAGTTAGGTTACCAAGATATTCGTGTTTGAACATGTGTGCATTGATGATGCGTTGGTAGGAAAGGGAAAACATATTATTGGCATGGAATAGAGTTTGTTTCATTATTTCGAATTTTTCTAGTTAGTTCGCTAACTGTATACCATGTCATCTGTTTTGTTGTAGAAAAAGGATGATGAAGATAGGATCAGTATGCTGACTGATGATATTTTACTCTCAGTCTTAGGGAGAGTCGACATAACTACAGCTGCTAGGACAAGTGTCTTGTCAGCACGGTGGAGACATCTGCCATGGTTGCTTCGTGATCTCACCATCAATGTCGAGGATTTCTTACCCATCCCACACCCAAAGCCCATTGAAGCTGAACATATGGATGGAGCAATGGCATCCTTAACCAAAGCAATTTGTAGCTTCGTTGCTACTCCCTGTAGGGAAGACACCATCTCAAGCCTGCAACTTAAACTCTATTTGGTCAAAAATTACTCGGATGTCATTGGCCCTTTAATTAGCAACGCGGTTGACACTGGGAATTTAAAAGATTTAGACCTTGCTATTGTGGACGAAACGGAGCCTGAGGACTGCCTTGAAGAGGATATGATCCAGCAAGCTTGTACTGTGGACGAATTTTTCAGAACATATCCTAGTGTGATCCATTGCCTCACAAAACTCTCGTTATATAATATTTGCTTTGCTCAGTGGGACATGCATCACTTCCTGTTTGTCTGTTGCAAGCAATTGCGTCATCTCTGTCTCTCGAACTGTGATATGGGAGGGCTCTCAACATGGAAGATACATGCGCCAGAATCAAACCTTTCTTTCCTCGAGCTCGGGACCTGCTGCTTGGGGAAACTTGAGGTGCAATGCCTTCCAAAACTAGAGCGTCTCTGTTGGGATGGCTGGATTTGTCCAAACGCCCCATTGTCACTCGGTGTTGTCCCATCCCTCAAGGAATTGCTCCTTGTTAGCGGTTCGAGTATTTACTGTCATGGGTTTAAGTTAAAGTGAGGTTCTAAGAGACACCGCAACTATAAATAGCCTAACATTAAGTTTCCAAGGAGAAAAGGTAAATCCATTATGATTTTCATGCACATTATTAAATCAATATAGAATTGCAGGTGTGATTTTTGATACTACTATTATTATTATTTGTGCTCAGTACTATGCCTAAATAACACTTAAAATGAGTAATTTTTTTATATAGTACGGTGCTAGTTTGTAGCTGGTGTGTGGTGTGGGCCTTCATTTTTGTTGTAACTGCAAAATATGAAACAACAGATACAAATTATCAAACAGCTAACATAATTGAGCATGTTTGATCTCGGCAAGAACATAGTAATCATTCTTCTTCTCATACTATGCATCTCTGTTTTGTCAGCTTTGGATGCAACCAGAAGGAAAACAACTCTGCACTGCAATTCAGTAAACTAAGAAAGCTATCTCTACGTGACATATTTGTTGAATTTGATCTGCTGTGGATGTTAGTTATTCTTGAAGCCGCACCGTCAGTGGAGATATTTGATTTTGAGGTACGTTCTTTTGTGAAACGTGAGGTCATATTTTAGCTGAATTAGCTCTTTGTATATGACATTATGTTACTTCTTTATATAGATATGGGAACATCCATGCGTAGTTGATACCGAGGGGAATTTCGGTGAAAGAACAAATCCTTCGTGGAAGGTGGCTGAGTTCACAAGCCATAAGGAATGGTCGTTGAAAGAGGTCCATGTTATTGGGTTCAGTCCAATGGTGCAACAGATGACGTTCATTAGGGCTGTGATGAAGCGAGCTCCCAACTTACAAACTCTTGTTTTGAAAGACTACCCGCTGTGCGAGGACTGTGAGGTGATTGGTCCATTGCCTCGTTCTGAAGATTGCCAGTGGAACGTGTGTTCCCGAAGGGCAAAGATGAGCAAGACGTTGTAGTCAAGCAACTTTTCCGAGATATGTCCAACTCTAACATTCATGTATTTTTTGAGAATTTAAAAGTTCGTTAGCTCCTTTTTTTTCCTTTTGGGCAACAGTGTATTTGTGTTTCGGTGACAAAGTAACCTCTTGTAATCGTTTTTTAACTAATTGTTGTAACATAATCCTTTGTATCAGGATAATCGGTGACAAGGTAATTGCTGTAATCCTTTGTATCAAGATTGGATGGTTGTTCCTAGAGGCTAAGACCTAACTCATGAAACACTGGACTTCGGCTTCAAGAAAAAATTTGAGAAAATACATAATAACAGTGCACGAACAGGAGCATGGGTTTACCTTCTCTCCTTGGAAATTTAATGTTAGGTTCTGTAGAGCAGTGGTATGTGTTAGAACCTCACTTAAGTTAAATCCTCGATGACCAACTGTTGCAGCACACAAGAGGTTCAATTCCTTAAAGGATGGAACAACACCGAATGACGGGCGTTCTTGGACACATCCAAATATTCCAATTAAGCTTCTCTAGTTTTGGAAGGCAGAGCGCCTCAAGTTTCCCCAAGAGGCAGAAGCGGAGTTCAATAAAACTAAGTTTTGAATCTGGTGCATGTATCTTCCAAGCTGAGGGCCCCCCTGAATCACAGTTGTTAAGACATGCACAAAACATTGTAATCATTAATATTTTTATTTTCTGCATCTAACTTTTGTCAGCTTTGGATAGAACCGGAAGGAAAACAACTCTGCACTGCTTTCAGTAAACTAAGGAAGCTATCTATACAAGGCATTTTTATTGAATTTGACCTATTATGGACCCTCGTTCTCCTTGAAGCCGCACCATCTGTTGAGATATTTGATATTGAGGTACTTTCTGTATGTTTGTTTTCTCCATTTCATTTTATTCAATGTATTATCTGTTTACTCCATCTGTTCAAACCTTTCTGTTTCAAATTAAATGATATCTGCTCACCCATTGCATACTTGACACCTTGATGACTCCAAGAAAAAACTCAATTGTTTCCAAATCTGTTCTCACAAAGTACAGATATGTGGTTTTTTAAAAGGAATTTATCCCTCTCTTTTGTCTAACAATCTGTTTACTTCTGAATATAGATATGGGAACATCCTTGCATAGTGGATTCAGAGGATAGAAGCAAGACTTATGGTGAAAGAACGAATCCTTCATGGAGGATTGAGTTCAGAAATCGAAAGGAATGGCTATTGAAGGAGGTTGAGGTTACTGGTTTTAGTCCAATGGAGCAACAAATAATATTTTTAAGGGCTACCATTGAGCGAGCTTCCAATTTGCAAACCATTGTCCTAAAAGATCACCAGCCTTGTCCTTACTGTGAGGAGATAGGTGCACTGCCTCGTCCGGTCGTCCCGAAAGATTACCAGCGGAACGGCTATTCCCGAAGGGCAAGGATGAGCAGGACCGCATAGTTGCGCAACTTACTAGAGACATATCTGACCGCAATGTTTGAATCATTTTTGGAAATTAGAAATTTGTAGAACGTGTCAGCATGACTTCGTTTGCAGATTTTCGGCCTTCAGGCTATGTGTAACTTTCAGATTAGTGTGAGACTAGGGGCTTGTTTTACTGAATTCTTGATGGTATGTTGAAAAACAACGAAATAGTACTACCGTAAGAAAATGACATTTCAAATTGGTATTTATTGATTGATTCTAGTTGTTTTTTTGACGAAACATTGATTCTAGTCGTTGTTCTGTAGTGCCAGCAATGGTTTGCTCTTTTCTGCAATTCCCACGTCAAAGTAAGCCAGGTGGTAACTTGTGTGACTAGTGTCTCACTTGATTGAATTCCCCCGGTATGAATTCTCGTGTTTGCATACCTTCACACGTACATGGCTCAGTCTTTATTTTAATTTTATAAGGACATATTAAAGAGCTTCTATTTTAGCAGTTGAAAATGAACGAGTGAGAATCTATTATCGACTACCATCTCTATAAAAATATGATTTCAACAAAGCAAAACCTGTCCTGTTTGAATCGGAGCTGCTCTGACAATAATACCAACCTGAACTTTCCCAACGGTTACCGCTCGCACGCATTTCAGAAACTGACTCTGTGAAGGCGGCCGCACCAGGTCGGCGAGGCGCCCCCCGACCACATGCTGCTCCGAGCCAAGACGGCAAGTCTCACAAGGAAACACCGACTCCCCGAGCAGCATTTATTACCCACCCAAACCCAACCCGAATCTCCACCAAAAAAAAAAACCCAACCCGAATCAAATAATCCAGACGAAACCAAACACCTCCTTCCTCCTCCGTCGTCTCGTCATCGCCATCATTTCCTCCTCCTTCCCCAAATCCCCCACCGGAATCCATCTTCCCCGCACCACGAATCCCGCCGACGCCGCGTCGGAAACCGGCGCGCTCAGCTCCGATCCGTCCGATCCGGGCCGAATCGCCGCCGTGCGTGGAGGAATCCTACCCCGATCTCGACCGCCGATGGGCGCCGGCCGTGTCTGCCGCGGCGGCCCCTCCTCCGCCTCCCCCGCCGGGGCCGCCGCGGGGCGGCCGTTCCCGCCGCTCGCCTGCGTCGTCGTCCACCTCGTCGGCCCCCTCCGAGACGGCGTCCACGTCGGTCACCAAGACGGTGAACGGGTCGCACCACTTCAAGATCGCCGGCTACTCGCTAGCCAAGGGGATCGGGGTTGGGAAGTACATCGCTTCCGAGTCCTTCTCCGTCGGGGGCTTCGAGTGGGCGATATACTTCTACCCCGACGGGAAGAGCCCCGAGGATGGAGCTTCCTACGTATCGCTTTTCATCGCCCTCGCCAGCGAGGGCACAGATGTGCGCGCACTCTTTGAGCTCACGCTCGTCGACCAGAGCGGCAAGGGCCAGGACAAGGTGCACACCCACTTTGGGAGGTCGCTCGAGGGCGGCCCGTACACCCTCAAATACCGCGGAAGCATGTGGTGAGTCTCCTCAGCTTGTGCAACATCTGGATTGAACTGCATGCGATGTCAGGATGTGTAGATAGTATAGTTCTGTGGATTGGATTGAGAATTGGATGCAGGTTTGGATAGGAAATTGCTGTTTGATTGTATAACTGAGTCGAAATTGCTATGCACCTGTAATATCCCACTAGCGATCCGCACAGAAGAATAGCACAATCACAAGAGGGTAGTTGGGGTAGAGAGATTGTTCATCACGAAATCACAGATACATTGAGTTCAGCAATGGGGAATTGGGAAGAGAAGAGTTGAGTGGGAAAGAAGTAAGAAGAAGATAATTCTGTTACAGCCTGCCTCTCTCTTCCTCACAGCTAGCTACTTAAACACGCTACGCGCGCCGCCTCCTGGGCTGGGCCGACTTCAGCTTTCCGCCAGGCCCATCACGCCCGTGTCGCGTCCGAAACGCTATTGTCTGTCACGTCCTTGCCATCAGCAGCGACAGCACCATATAAAACGGCTGGTGTTTAGATGGATGTTGGGGATGTTGGTGCACAAACTAGCCCATTTGGGTTTAGCATGCAGTTTGTGCCTATATGAGATTTGATTGTTGGTGAATGTATTGTGTTTAGTGTATATTATTAGATGAAGTTTTGTTGTTTTAATCATAGAGTTGCTGACTGCACTGCAGCTGGTACTGCGCATGCGACGTCTGCTTTTATTTGCTTCAGTTCGTTTAGGTAGATGGCTTGGTTGATGAATTCGAGTTCGATTATTTACTTCATTACTTGGCTGTATGTACTGACTTGTTTGGCTGGTGTTCTATGGTAGCTTATTGCTATTGTGTTTTCGTTCGAGGATGTGCAGCGGGTTAAGTAGTTCAGATATACAACAAATTGTCTGTTATAAATATTGTTTTCCATGTTAGTTTGCAAATCAGTTGGGTTAGCTATGGTGGAGGGAAGCAATGCTGCCCTTGGAACTGGATATTAAAGGGACAATTGCCTTGTTCCACTGTTATATAGATTTTCTCTTATCTGTTAATATTTGCATTATTATTGCAGTATTGGGAGTGTTAATTTGGACTGTGCATCAATATGTATGAAAATGAAACAGATGAAGACAAAAGGCTTGTTATGATTTTAATTGTTGACCTGTTGGTGCATAGGACTAATCCAAGAAATAATGTATTGCTTTTTCATTGAAAAATTGTGGAACGGGATGATGGGTGTAAACACAATCGATAACCTAACCGTTTTCTGCCCATCATGATGTGTACATGCAACAAACATATTAAACCGTAATAATACCACTTAAGAATTATTCTTGTTTTCTTAGTATTACGTATTACCATATGTATCATACTAGCAACGTGCCCGTGCGTTGCTACGGCGTCAGAATTTGATAGCATAGAAGAGGCACGTGAATAAGTGTCGATACTTAGAGGTATAACTAAACAAATATTTCAACTCAAAATCAAGTCAGCAAAACAAACTTCAACCCATCCTTGTTGTTTTCATCAGACCAAAGCATGATTACATTTTTCCAACATTTTTGTGTTTTTACAAATGATATGGTTGGTACAAAGTGATAAATACAACTACTGGATGTATCACCATCTTACACAATCTACTTGATGACACCTTCTTTCTCATCATCAGTTTTTTTGTGCATGCAGGGGCTACAAGCGTTTCTTCAAACGATCAGCCCTAGAAACATCAGATTATCTTAAAGACGATTGCCTATTAGTGAACTGCACTGTTGGTGTTGTTCAATCACATACTGAAGGACCAAAGATATACACAATACCAGTGCCACCATCAAACATGGCTCAACATATTGGCCAGTTGCTTACTAGTGGAAAGAGAACCGACATTAAATTTGAAGTTGATGGAGAGATGTTTCCTGCACATAAGGTGGTTCTTTCGGCCCGGTCTCCAGTTTTCAGGGCACAACTTTTTGGTCCTATGAAGGATAAAAACATGAACTGCATAAAGATTGAAGACATGGAGGCTCCAGTCTTCAAGGTTTCCCCGTCCCCTTGTTTATTTTCTTAAATCTGTCGTTCATTTTATCTGTTCCCCTAGCTGTTGTCATAATATTATGAGTAGTAACAACTCCTTGCTACTATCACTTATGTCAGAGTGGGAATGCACATTCTTTTTAGGTCCTTAAAATTATGGGGGAAAAGGAATGATTAATAAGCTTTTGTGCATATTGATTTAACAGTGTAATACCATATAGTATGAATAATAACAACTGGGAATTATAAACATGTAACCATGAACTCCTGCAGGCAAATACTTAGGAAATATGTCAAGGGTGTGAGGATAACAAATAGTCATAGATACAACAACACAAGATGCTGATGCACCAGTTGATGGTTAATGCGGGAACTACTTATTTAATGTACGATTACCACCGGTTTTAGGATTCCTTAGTGATGCAATTTGCGACCCGCGATCATTCCTCTGTTTTATCTGATGGCTTTGGAATTCGTTCACTATAATCTCTCTAAAAGTTGCTTGCATCCCCGTAGCTCTGCAGAAATATGATGTATTCATTTGCCATATATATGTAAATCTATAACGTACTTCAAATCAATCTGAACTTGTGCACATTTAATTTGCAGGCCTTGCTCCATTTTATGTACTGGGATGAGTTGCCTGACATTGAAGAGCTTACTGGTGTAAACACGAGTTGGGTGTCCACTTTGATGGCTCAGCATTTACTTGCTGCTGCGGACCGTTATGCATTGGAGAGACTAAAGCTGCTATGTGAACTCAAGCTGTGTGAAGATGTTGCAATTAACACTGTTGCAAACACTTTGGCGTTGGCTGAACAGCACCACTGTTATCAGCTTAAAACTGTTTGCTTGAAATTTGTGGCTTTGCCTGAAAATTTGAAAGGTAATTACACTACTTCTGAACCTATGGTGTGTTGGTTTCTCATGGAATCTGGTAGGTGGTAGTTCTAGTAGTTCATTAGGTGAAAAGTTGATAATATAGTAGTTCTAGCTTGTGCGGAGTTTACTTACTATATTGAAAGATAGATCAGTTGGACTGTCTTCATATGAACTATAATATGTAGCATTATGCATATTAGTGCTGTAACAACATTATAAGGATAATCTATTGGAAGCTAGTAGGAACCTGTGAGGTCTGATTGTTCCACTGTTTTCACTACAAGTAAATTGTTCTGCATATAGACATTTCCCTTCTTAGTTGATGCTGATGAATTGAAAGATACCTAGCATGCATGACAGTGCCTATGTGCGCAATTGTGTTCAGACATTGTTACGGTATGCCAGCCCTTGAGTGGGTACATGGAAGGTTCATTGTAGCTTTGAGGACTTATGGCCTGCCCGCAGTATAAAAAGTGACTGTTTATTTTTCGTGGTTATTTTGTATATGGGACAGTTTCTTTGAAAAACATGAAGATAGGTTGGCTCAAGATATCTTGAGCAATGTGTAAAGAGCTTTTCAGGCACCATCAAACTAAGACTGACATCACACTGCTGACAGCAAACTGTTATATCTACAGATTGTACAGTTGTGTGCAACGTTGGTTGCACAATTGATACCTTGAACTGTTCACCTTGTATTATGAGTTTCAGTACCATTTTTAGACAAGTTAAAAAGAATTGGTTAAGCTTCGTTGCTTCTAATGTTTTATAATGCTAATTTGTTATGTAAACAGATAAGTATAATGTAATTGATATTCTTTTGTACCATTACCACTTTTACTTGACCTGTATGATTCATCATACTTTGGTACTACTTTCTGATATCATCGTCTGCTTAACAATATTTCTTCTTTGCAGCCGTCATGCAAACCGATGGGTTCGATTATTTGCAGCAAAGCTGCCCGTCCCTTCTGACTGAACTTCTCGAGTATGTGGCCAAGGTGGGGGAACATTCGGTCAGCCCCTGTTTGTATTCAAATGAAGTCCTTGATGGCGGTGATGCCAATGGAAGACGCGTAAAGCCAAGAATTTAACAGTGCCCTGATATCAAATCGTAGAGAAGTTGTTTCTTTTCGTTGTAAAGTCTTTCTATAACGGTGCTTTTGTGGTGCATGTTGTAGCGTGTGTTGTGACTTCCATCTTCCTCCTGGCCCTATTGCTATTGTGGAGCGAGTTATGGCTAATATACTGACTAGTGTGCTCCAATTGCATTGCTGCAAAGCTTGTGATGCTTTGCAGCCTGTGATCATAAGTGCACACATTTGGCACGGCAAACACTGGACTCGCACAAGGCTTGACCAGGGAATAACGTGTTGAATGCGTATTTCTGAAGTGTGACTTTGTGCTGTGCCAGTTTTGCCGATTCATTGTCGTCTGTATTTGACTGTATTCAATTGAAATGATAAACTGTATCCTGCATGCTTGAACTGCCCCTTGCATTTTTATTTTTTTTTTACTTCTTGTGCAACTCTTGAATGGCTGTGGTCGTCTGTGTGATGTGGTATGGGGCTTCATAACACAACAGGGCCTAATGGTGGGTGTAAATAAATATGCTCACGGCCTAATTTCCAACAATCGTTTTGTTATAAACTTTATATCTGTACGTTGAAGGAATAAACAAGTGAATGCTTAGTCTCTTGGGCATTTTCATCCTCGTCACTTGTTAATCAACGTTTGAAATACAAAATCTCAAGTGATGAAGCACGGGGAAAGGCAAGGCAAAGCTTAGGCCGACACGCAGAGGCCGGCAAACGGAGCAGAAGGGATCCATTCGATTTCGATCCAAACTCCAAACCCAAACACAACAACCTGCTTTGCTTGCTCTGCACTCTCCCCTACTGCGCAGTGCGGCCTGAAACTGCGATCCCGAGCGAGCCAGAAGAGAGAAATCCTGCAGCCCGGCGGTCTCTCTCGCTCGGCGAGTTGCCGTGGCAGGTGCGCTAGCGGCGGTTCGAATCGGCGTAGCAGGACTCGTCGCGCGGCCGCCGCCACGATGATGAGCAGCAGCGCCCCACCGCCGCCGGCCACGCTTCCCGTCGGGGTACTATTCTCTCCCTCTCTCGCGCGCTCTAGATCTGGGGATAGGCCTTCTGTTACGGGCGCTTCGAATCGGGCGGCTTTCGCGCAGTGTGTGATCTGAATTCTGATACGCCTTCTAGAATTATCTGGGGTTTCCTGGTCACGTTGTTCCCCAAGAGGCCGTTGGGAGTGCGGCAATGCTTTGGCATCGTTGGCCTTGGGCGCAATTCAGCGCTTGCAGTGCGCGGCTCTCACGACACCACTGGATGATTCATTCCACTCACTCACCAATTCCGTTTGCACTGGGTGCCAGTGAAGGGCTTGGATGATGTTGCTGATTTTGATTCCTAGATTTGTTATTTGCTAGTTGCTACTAGTAGATATTTTATAGCCACTGGATCATGGCTGGAATTACGGGGTGCCTTATGCCGTGTTTAAATTGTTGATAGCTGCTGTGTTTTGCGAAATGCAGGGTGGGAGCTTCTTCAGGGGATACACGAAGCTGTGCAAGGGCCTCGCCGTAGTATTGTTGCTTGTGCACCTGCTAGTCCAGCTGTTTCCATCGTCTCTCGCCTATCTCGCGCTTATTCCATCAAGGTAGGCAACTCAGATCTCCACTGCACTGACATTGTTAAGTACTAGATATGAAGTAAATTAGATGTTTGTTTGCTGTAGAGCTCTACATTGAGCACTGACTATTTTTTTTTATACTGGATTGATGAATTCTTATGATGGCATGGATTTGCAGAATGTAGTATGACTTCTGAGAAGAAATATTTGTCAATCTGTAGTCATTTGATAATACTGATGTGTGTTGATGGAACTGGTAATATAGATAGCCAACACATTCGTTGACAACTTAGGTTGCTAGTTTAAGCTGCTAAGTAATTTTAGAGCTACACTGCATGGCAATGCTTTAGATTATTGTCGTGTTGAAATGTTGATCGCCGAATTAGACGTAAATCATTGTTACAAAATGTATTGGGCTAGCCTACTCAATGAATTTCACTATATAGATTCTAAGAAGAGGATCAACAAACCAAATGTTAGTGTTAGATATGTCTCTGAAGCTACTCATGAAAGTGCTTGATTCAGTTTATTAATCGTTTTATAAATTACTGTTTCCTGCAGAACTATACCCTTTGCTTGGAATCTGATAACTGCCGGCTATGTTGAGCAAACAATTCCAGGGGTAAGATTTTTCACCCTAAGTATTTGGGTCATCAAATTCTGTTTTATTTACCTTATTATTACACTCAATAATTTTCTTTTATTTAAAGAAGACTAATGCACTTAATCTCCCTTTAGATCAAAGAACTCCAGAGTTGAAGCGACTTTGGGTCCATCTGTTTATTCGTTTACATTCACGTAAAACAAAAGCACTTCCAAATCACAGATCAGATAAACAGTGCTGTTGAATGGTTAGTTATTAAAGATAATCAGATAGCTCAATACTAATTGTGAACTGGATGAAATTCAGGTTGGGAATGGAGGAAAGTTAGTTTTTCCTGCCTGCCTGGTTTGATGTAAATTGTCTCTGAATTAGTCACATTCACATTACACGAAATACCGATTCTTTATGATTCTGGTTCCATCATCGTTTATGGCTGCCAGGATTTTCAAGGCATTTAGTAGAAATTGATTTTCTCTTATCACAATATTGGAAATGCATGAAAATTTGTATTATGCAACCACATATAGCGTGGTAGTTGGTAATCACTACTAACCATAATCAAGATGTGCGTCCGAAACTTGAATCTCATGTTAAGGCGTGGAAAAGGCTTCTATTCTGTTTCATCTCTGATTTTCCTGTAGTGATTGCTGTTTATATGTTAAATATGATACAACATCATATTTGCATATTCACATGCTCATCCAATTTTTTTTTAGCACGTTGCAAACTTTAGGACAACATATCTATTGAATGAGCTTCGTAACTCACCTAGGCAACATTTTTCCAGGTGATTATCAGCATCATTGGTCTTCTTCTATTTGGGAAGCTTTTAGAGCCTTTGTGGGGTTCAAAGGAGTTATCGAAGTTCATCTTTGTTGTCAACTTTTCAACTTCCGCATGTGTATTCATAACTGCCAGTTGCACTGTACTATATAACACAGCTAGAGAGCTACCTGTAAGTACTGTTCTTCTTAATGAGCTTATGAGCCAAATTGTTTTTAATGCTCATATCAGGTACATATTTTGGTGTCCCTACTGTCTGAATTTTCAGATATACTCCTCTTTCTGGATTTTATGGAGTTCTGTCGGGAATGTTGGTTGGCATTAAGCAGCTTTTACCTGATCACGAGCTTAATCTTTTGGTGCTAAAGATTAAAATGAAGGTACTGTTTGTTCGACTATCAGTATAATCACTAAAATTTTCATGTTATCAGAGTTCACTGATGATCTTTATTTCTCTGGCCAGTGGACCCCTTCTCTTGTTGCACTTATCTCAGTTGCTGTAAGCTTCTTCGTAAAGGAATTGGTATCACATCTTCCACTATTGCTGTTTGGCATTTATATGAGCTGGATTTACCTGCGTTACTTCCAAAAGAGGCTTGAGACAGGCCTGAAAGGAGACCCAAGTGACGAATTCTCTTTCTCAACCTTCTTCCCTGAATTTCTAAGGTAATACATTTTGCATTATGCCAGACTGTTGTGAAGTTTACTGAAATATGCTCTCACAATATTTTTTCTATCAAAATACGCAGACCAGTTCTGGATCCAATAGCTTCAATACTACATAGGCTTTTTTGTGGAAGATCTGACAGATCTGATTCAAGGGGCCAGGCATTAGATACATCGCCGTTGCCTGGTTCAGACACAATCGAGGCGAACAGGAGGAGGTTAGCTTTTGTGGATTAGTCTCTTTCTTTCTTTATTAGGGCAGGATTTATTCTGCTCATACCATCTACTGTGATTGGAATTCTTTGGTACAAACTATGCTTTCTTGCTTTTTCGCATTTCTGGTGAATGCTGGAATCAGTTCTGGATTTGTGTTCTGATACTGTGTCCTACCTTAAGATCCTGCACACACTGTATGGAGCAGTAGTTAATTGCTCGAGTTATTCCTCATGAGTACCATGCTTCTAGAGTTTTAATTCCACGTCTGCTCCGGGCGGAGCCACATTAGTGGCAGTGGGTGCGGCTGCACCCACGGCAAGCTGAAAATTCAGCTTTAGCTCTCTATTTTTCACCATATTTGCACCCATAAAATCTAAATTTATGCATCCACAAGGCAAAAGAATTTGGAAAAGAAAACAGCTAACCATATTTGCCGCTCCAGTGGTCTGCACCTCTCATTCCTTCATGAGATAGCTAGTGATTTTAGCAATGCATATATATTTGGTGTCACTTGCTTGTGTCCTCAGTCTAACTAGAATCTTACTTATTTAACTTATAGAGAAAGAGGTCAAAGGGCGTTGGAACAACGATTAGCTGAGAAGCTGGCTGCTGTCAGAAGTTCGGAGGGCACGTCAGTGGATGCTGCTGACAAAGTTTGAGTCTTCTGTGCAATGAGCTGCGCCGTTGGTCATTCATGGTGCTGTGTTGTCCAAGTGATTCCAAGGACCAAACGAAAGAACATCAATACGCCATGTACTTACCTTTCAGCCCCCGTACCCCCGCCAGAGTGCTTCATTTTCCCCATGGTTTCCAGTAGTTATACTCGTAATGGGCTAAGCAATGTATCATATCATGGCCATAGTGGCACGTGGATGCGATGTTCTTTAATTTTATTTCTTGTTAAGCTTGGACGTTGATAGTAGTTGACAAGATCAAAATCATGCTTGGAACTTTTAGAGTTTCATGTTCGTTTCTCTACTGATCCAACTAGTTGACACTATTGATGATAACAGCGTGAGAATATTTTTGCCATTGTTGTGTTTGATTGACCTTGAAATGTCACTGGTCTGGGTAGCACGGTCTGTGGTGAAAGCCTTGTGGTGGCTCCTTTACCAATAACACCTCCTGCGATATTTTAAGCCATCACCGTGCGTAGCCCTAACATTATTTTTTACTTTGAGGTGTAAAAGATCTTTTTGGATTTGTACTGAATTCTAGGTTTTCCAAATAGAAAAACACTTCATTTGTATCATAGATATAATAGTTTAAATATCAAGTAAACCACCATTTTTAGATCTCTAGCCATACGACATATGTACTCGTCTAATAGACCCTGACTACCTTTGCTTTTGGAGCCCGGTCTATTGAGCTTTTGTCAGTATCACCTTGTTAATAAAACACAAATAATGTAGGATTAGCACTTCGTACACATTTAACGTTCGCACCTTCTAGGTTGAGCTCATCTTCTTGATATTGCTTGTCCAACTAGGTTGCCGTTGCTTTTTTTAGGAAAAAAAAAAATCTACACCTACGAATTTGCTCTTGCATTTGTCTTTTTATTTGGTGCTAGCTCTCCAACGCATTATTATAAGAGAAAAACAAAAACAAAAACACGCTTTTAAGTGTCCACTAGCCCCTCAGACTCGAAGCCCTTGGCATAATAAACACACTATTTATGTTAGTAGGCCGTTTGGGCTTCATGCTCGCCTTGTCGCCAAACCAAACTCCTCATGAAGAACACTCAACCAAAGCCAGCAACAAAAACGGAATAGACACGGAAAAGGGAAAAAAGCGCCAGTAAAATCAAATCGGAAAGGGAATTTTCGCGAAGCCTAAGCAGCCTCCCCATCGGCAGCTGCCACTCCGGCGCCGCATGCCTCCTGCCTCCGCCGCCGCCGCCGCCACGAAGTCTAGACCCGCCACCGCCGCCGCGCGCCCCAGCACCCGGCGGCGCTGCCGCCTCTGGCGCTAGCCGCAACTGGGGCGCCCTCTTACCGCCGCTGGCGCAGGCGGTTGGTCCGAGGGTCAGCGATGCCGCCGGCCCGTAAGAAGCGCGGGGCTGCCGCTGCCGCCGCGGCAGCTGCCGCGGCGGCGCAGTGGAAGGTGGGCGACCTTGTGCTCGCCAAGATGAAGGGCTTCCCCCCGTGGCCGGCCATGGTGAGTCCTAGCCGCCGGTTCTATCTGATCCGGTGCCCATCTCGTAGTGGTGTAGATAGCATGAGTTTAGGGATTTGGGTTATGGGTTGTAGAGCTTGTTTAGGGTTCATTGGTTGATGGGAGTAGGTTTTTTTTACTATACCAATTTGATTCATACTAAATGTTGAGGTTTCTATGTAGCTGCTTTTCAGCCCTTTTCTGATATCTCTTCAATTCTGTGGTTCGTATAGCGACTTAGCTTGCTTAGAGTTCTTGGCGGCATGTAGATCAGTGATGGGTAACTATGAGCTGAAGTTGTGAGCAGTTCTTAGTTTCTGCTATTTCCTGCATTAGTTATGGTTGCCTACTGCGATCTGTTGTATTTCGCAAACATTGATTGCCATGGTATTTAGTGGATGATTCACTTGAGATTTATCCCTTGTAGCGCAATCTTGGATCGAGTTTGGTTGGCATTGGCATTGAAGGTGTTGTTCTCTGACTCCCTCTTGGAGTTTCAGTTGGACTTACCCTGCCAACCCTACCCTAATTTCATACCCTGCAGTTTTCGTTCAAATCATGTTTGTTGGAGCAATTTAGGTTTCTCATTGTCTAGTTTTGTTATACTTTGTTTGCACGCTTTATTTTTGTTAGATTCTTGTCACCATGTTCCATTCGGCTAATTGGGAGGTGTTGGATGTTTGCTTATTAGTGCCATCATATGGTTCAGTGGTTCCTGGATGATTTGGCTTGGTGGGCTCGGATGGCCTTGCTGATTACCTGTCCATGACTATCTGTTGTTTGGTTCCATTTAGTTTGACGTCTACTTAGAATTTTGCATCATGCTTTTCTTCTCACATGTACTGCATATGAAATATGTGCAATAAACTTATGTAATAAGCTTTTGCAAGTTTCGAATCGTTCTCTGATAGTTGATTTCATTGTTTCTGACGTTCGCGTGTGGCCCTCTAATGGTTTCTATATGTATGCAAACTGTGAAGATTTGGCCGCTATCCTTGATAGTTTTTTGTTTATGATGGAAAATTATAATATTGTTTAACGAGGTCGTGTACTCAATTGAGAATTGAAGGTGCCCCAACTTTGGAACAATTATTAGTGATTGTGTTGAGACTTCTCAAAGCATGATTAGCTCCGTGGTGATTTTTGAGGTTGGATGGGCACTGTGAATGAGGAGTGTGGGATTTTAAATTAAATGAAAACCTTCTATTACAGCCAACACCTTTCTGGTTTCTTTTTGTTCTTCGATGTAACTGTGCATCAAATATGTGGCCCACTTCAGCATTTGAGATTACTGTTAGTTGTAGGTGACGCTGGAAAGCTCCTTTGAGGTAAGTTTTAGCTACGACATGGAAGGACAAGATATAGAAGGTTTAACTTTACAAATGGTCGAAAGGATAAGGGATATAAGTTTAGCCTTACCTATGGATAATGGTTCACGATTCTGAATGTTAACAAGTTAGGCTAGATATGGTCTTGACATCTTGGGCCTTGAACTGTTCTATATTTTGGAAATAATAAATCTGCTTGTTATAAGAAAGGTAGAACTGTGGACATTTATCAGGATCTCACTGAAATTAGGTACAATGGGATTTGTCTAGGATAATTTTTTTTCCTGTGGATACTAATGACTTCTTATTTTCTTACAATTATATGTTTCACAAATTTATTGCTTCTTGTTATCTATTATTTAGCCTAATCCAACTTGCTTGAGACTTAAATGCTTTATTGTTTTTGTTGCTGCTGCTATAAGATTGTAGTTAACTAATTAGAATTTGTCACAAAAAGGATATCAGTTTTGACGCTTGACCGTTAATACTTTTTTCCTTGAGATGTTTATGGGTGTACAATATTTTCTCATGCTCTTCAGCTATTACGTATTTCATCGGCTTTTTGTTCCATAGGTTTCTTTTAATGATTGGCTTTGCCCTCCCAAAAGTTCCTTGGTACTATTTTGGGGAATATTTCTGTTAACTTGTATGGCTTACGTGTTCATGTGGCAAGCTTCACAGATCCTGCGCTTGTCATCAAGGGTTCCTGATTGTCATTTGGATGTAAGCTAGGATTTCTAGGGAAAAGCTGCTTTATATCCCCCCCCCCTCCCCCCCCCCCCTCTTTAATAATGCATTTCTAGGTCTGGATTGTTTACCAGGAGTTGCTGTTCTCTGTATTATTCGTATAGTTCTTTGGTCTGAAATTGAAAGACATCTTTATGAATTTTCCGGTTCATGAATACCAGTTTTTTTTTTAACAGATAAGTGAGCCACAGAAATGGGACCTTTCTCCGGTTAAAAAGAAGTTGCTGGTGTACTTTTATGGAACTAAAGAAATGTGAGTATTACTTTGAATGTAAGATTTTCTTTTGGATTACGCATCTTTTGTCCTGTGTAAGTCGTTTGCTTGTTTTAATAGTTGTTCATTATTTAGAAAGATACGATCATTGATCCTGGTGTTGCATGTGATGTGGGATTATGCATGGTGTCATGGTGATGTGTGCGTCCAATAGTTTATCATTTATCCCCTTGTGTTGATGAAAACAAATGCCATCTCTATGTTAGCTTCTGACTTGCATGCAACCCAGTTGTGCGCATAGCCGTTTTCTCTAGGAGTCCATATTTTTAGCCTTATTTTTTTTTTTCGGTGGCAGTACCCATGTAAGTTAGTTGCCTTAGAGGGTTTTGTACTTTTCTTCATAATTTACATTGTACTCTATCTGTGTATTTCTTATTAAAGCTGTTTTTGGGTTATTGCATGATACCATTCTATATTGCTCGGACTACATGAACATTCAGCAAAACTTGGGACAAACTGTGATTATTCGATTGCAATCCGATTAAGAATTGAAGATCTGTGTGAGCTGCATCTGTCCTAGAACATACATACAAATATTATAGGATGTATGCATAGATTAAGGAAAATTTAGAAAACAGCTATGAGAGAAGACTAGGTGACGATGATCAATGTATCATCAAAATAATATCCATTTTTTTTAACTCCCTTACTACCACAAGTTCTATTGCCCTGTAACCTTTTGTATTGTGGTGATGTTAGCACCTTATCATAGTTTTCATCTCACAAATGAATCAGTATGCCCTTTTTTCATACAAAAGAATATTTGAGTTGATTTAAAAGGTTTGGAGAACAATATCCTTTTAGAAATCTGGTATATTCCCATTTCATACTTTAATCATGTTTGATACTTCAATAGTAGCTCCATTAATTTCTGGCACTAAAATGGGTTAGCCTAAATAGATTGGTACTTTACAGCCACTGCACCTCATGTTAGTTATCAAACTTGGATATTTACTTAATTCTCATTCTGATTCCGTACTTACATTATTTTTATACTGTAGTGCTTTCTGTAACTATGCTGATCTTGAGGCATTCACGGAAGAGAAGAAGAAAACTTTACTTGCTAAGAGGCATGGCAAAGGGGCAGATTTTGTCCGAGCAGTCAAGGAAATAGTGGAGATTTATGATTCTTTAAAGACAGAGAATAATAACAATAATAAGAGTGGTTTGACTAAAAATAATGTGAAGGAGGATGTTGAAAATCTTGTCAGTACCAGTACCAGTTTAGATACTGGAGGTCCTGAGGATGGTTCTGATGTGGCCAATGGCAACAAGATGGAGGACCGCCCTGCCTGTTCTATGGATCACAGCATGGTCAGTACTCATGGGCCTAGTGCAACTACAACTGATCAATGTGTTGTCAATTCTGCACATAATGAGCCTATTGAAAAGTTAGAAGTCCTCGATGAACTTAAACATTCTCACTTGCGTGCTAGTTCATGGTCAAAGAACAGGCAAATAGAAGCACATCAACAGGATTTTTGCACTCCCGGTAATAATACATCATCACGGAGTTTGAAAACTTCATCTGGTTCTGAACTAAAAACTGTGGAGGACTCTAATGGGCTGATGAATGGTACCAATCTGCCTTCTGTTGATTTGATTCCTGGTGACAAGCAGGAAGATTCTGCTCAGCTCGACTGCATGGCTGATGACAAACCTAACTCATGTTCCATTTCTGCTGGAAAGGAAGTTGTGCTCTCACATTCCAATCAAGGAACCTGCTGGCAACTTGGAGCATCTGGGTTCGTTAGTGATGAGAAGAAAACGAGTATTGCGACCGAGAGCGTACTAAGTACTTGCATTACTGAACTGTCTCAAACTGGAATCAGGGATGAAGAAGTCAAGCTGAATGAAGCACATGATCTTCCCATGAGCACAACCCTAACTTTTAAAAGAAAAAGAAGGTCAAAGTCTAATTATACTAATCATCCTGTCACTATTGAGATAGCTGATATGGATGGTGAATTGCAGCCTAAGTCAAATGGAAATCTTGTAGATTCTCCAAATTCAAGTAATGAGATTAACAAGTCAGATGGAGATGAGCACTTGCCTTTGGTCAAAAGGGCAAGGGTCCGGATGGAAAGACCTGTGCTGGATAATGCTGAAGTGGATGAGCCTGTTGATTCTTATAACAGAACAGAGCTTACTAAACATTACAAGTCTGGTATATCTGGAGTACATGGAAAAGATCATTCAACTGATGAATTATTTCCTGTCATAGATCCTTCACCTGAGGGAGACCTGTCCATGCCATCGAGAGATGATCAGATTGGTTGCAAGAATAAAGAATACCAACCAAAGGTTTCGGCATTTGATGGAGAAGCTGCATTGCCTCCATCAAAACGCCTTCATCGTGCTTTAGAAGCTATGTCTGCTAATGTATCTGAAACTAGTACTAATTTGACTGAAGTTACAAAGTCAAAGGACACTATCCCGAATGGCCGCACTTGTAGCGAGGTCTCCTAACAATAACTCTGCAGATACACTTGTTAAAAGCTCAAAATCTACAAAATCTGAAAGCCCAGATGTATCTTTTAATGCACAATATTCAGGTTCCCCGTCTGCACAACAGCATATTGGCCTGCCTATCGCGTTCAACGAGGAGGCTGTCTCTATTGTTACTCCAGTTTTGGAAAGTGGTGTTAGTGATTGCCTATGGAACAAAGTTAGTGAAGAAGAACGCATGGACAGAGTTAGTGAAGAAGAACGCATGGACATAGTTAGTGAAGAAGCACACATGGGCAGAGTTAGCGAAGAAGCACACATGGACAGAGTCATTGAAGAAGCACATGTGGACAGAGTCAGTGAAGCAGCACACGTGGACAGAGTCAGTGAAGAAGCACAGGTGGACAGAGTCAGTGAAGAAGCACAGGTGGACAGAGTCAGTGAAGAAGCACACACGGACAAAGTCAGTGAAGAAGCACACACGGGTAGTGACAAAGTTTGTGAAGAAGCTCACATGGATAGTGACAGTGTTCCTGATTTGCTTGTTCCTAATAAGATATATAACGGTATTGGTGGAGAGGCTCCCATCAATTCGTTGAAATCGGAAGAACCTGCCTTTGTTTCACTTCATGAACCATCTTCCCCACAAGCTATTGGGAATGACTCTGTAGAATCAACCGATGGCTCTGCCAACGGTTTTGGCAAAAGCATTGATGGTTCTGCTGAGCCAATTAGACAAGTAAATGCCCTTGTCTCAGAAACTAGTGGAAGTTGCAATCCTGTCCCATGTGATGAAACTGTTTTAGCTGAACAAATGGTTACCGCTTGTGAAGGAACAAGCACCTCTTCTTTGGTTTCTAAAGTTCCATTTATTCATTCTGATGCAAGCACCACGAGATTTGATATGTAAGTTTTCTATTTTGTCGTCTAAGTAAATCTTCACATTTTTAGTTCTAGAGGCTCATTTATCTTTCTGGAAATTCAAGCCATCTATTACAACAATCTTAGGGGCCATGTGTTTGTCTCAACACCTTAGCATGTCATACTTGCCCTATTTGTTTGTACAGAGAGTATACAAACAGGATAAGTGATATCTTACTATATGATTGGATAGGTCCTGAGGAGGGAGTGGAGTGTAGCTTTTATAACTTTAGATCCTTATAAGATTACTGTTTTAGTGCCTTATTGAACAGTATAAACAAAGATGGAAGCTATTTATGCATTTGATGTGCATTTGTATGAACGTTAAGCTAATGTTTCAACTTTTAACTCTACCAATGGCCCAAAAGTGTAAGTTGGAAGTGTTTGCTCTAGTTGTTGATTAATCAGGCATAGGAAGTAAAGGTATTATGCTTTCTGTTTTGGTAGTTTCAAGTTCTCACTCTAGGTGGAAAACATATGTTTATTTTCTTAGCAACTAAATGTGTAGCCTAGGTTAATGGTTCAACCATTCTATTAAATCTGGTGCCTTTGGTATTTAGCTCAGGTTTCTTGAAAGTTTTGTTTCTAATCATGTAAGGAGGCTTGATAATAGCTTCAATGTATGTAGGCATAGTTCTTCAGTAATTGCACCGGAAGAACTGAATCGCGGTTTAAACCTAATGGATAAGAGCTCATCTCCAGACTCGACGTTTATGAAAGAACCAATTGATGATGGGCATGCTCGTATATTCTCTCGATCAAATTCTTTCATGAACGATTCTCCAGGTTCTAAGGCTTTTTCCAAATCTTTGGTGAATATACCTTCAATCAAGGAAGGATCAAGTGGCCAGTGTTCACCTTCAAATCATATGATAAGGTCTGCATCAGATAGGATTCATACTCAACAGAATAGTGATGAGATGCCTTTTGATAATTTGCAAACAGAAGGCTTCAACGAATCAGCAGATCGTAGTGAAGCCAATTCAGCACGGAGAGCATTTGAAGCTTTTGTTGGTACACTAACAAGAACAAAAGAAAGTATAGGCCGTGCAACGCGTCTTGCTCTGGAATGTGCTAAGCATGCCATTGCTGGGGAGGTAAGGCCTTCAAACTCTTCACTTTGATCTTAGAATCATGTTGCGATATGGTCTTGGATGTATATTTGGTATAATTCCCCATATTTCTGCTATCGCCATGCGTGCTTTATATTTGTAAAATTGGTAGCTTTCTACAGGTGAATTATTTCATCTGCCGTCGCTTAATTGTTGCAATGATATTCATTCATGGCTAGTTCCCATATACAAACTGCTTCTCATTTTAAAGCTGATTTGTTCACAACCAGAATAGTGGAGTCATTTCCATGGTACTTGTTTTCAATGTGTTGCAGAAAGCTGTGCACAAATTACAATTTATTTTTGTTTCCCAATCATTGCTTCACTAGATCAATCACTAGATTAAAAATTCAGTGGTATTGTTGGAGCGCCGAACAACTTTTGCTGACTTCAGTTTTATAAGTAACAATTATTCTGTTTTATAGCCATTTAACCCTAGGTACGGTTGTGTGCTGTTGGTGTGATTTGATTTTGCTTCCTTTTTTGTCCAACAACATAGGTAATGGATATCATCATTGAACACCTGGAAAAGGAAACTAATTTATATAAAAGGGTGGATCTGTTCTTCCTTGTCGATTCAATAATACGATACTGCCGCAATCAGAAAGGTACTGGACTACTGGCATTATATTCTCATATTCCTCTCAACTTCTGAATGTGCAGATTTCAAGCCACTAAGCTAGCATCATAAATCATGTAGGTGGACCTGGAGATGTCTATCCTTCTCTTATTCAGGCAGTCCTACCACGGATAATATATGCCTCTGCGCCACCTGGAAATTCTGCGTGGGAGAACCGGAGGCAATGTCTTAAGGCAAGTGATTTTAGTGTCTGATCCAAACATATGATGAATTAAGTGCCTTTCACAATTTTTTCACACTTATGTTTTGATGTTTAGGTTTTGAGGCTCTGGCTTGAGAGAAAGACCCTATCAGAATACATCATTCGCCATCATATTAAAGAGCTTGAAGTTCTTAATGAGGCATCATTTGGCAGCTCTCACCGTCCTTCGGGTACAGAGAGAGCTCTGAATGACCCTTTGCGTGATGACGAAGCATTTCTTGTTGATGAGTATGGAAGGTGAGTCTCTACTTTTCAAACATGGATAACCATTTGTAGGGCTCAGTGAGTGTATCGCTGAGGCTTGTTTATGTTGGTTGCTCATATTGTTTACTGAAAATACTTTGCACTTCTGGGTCAGTTTTGATAATCTTTTTGCAAGTACAAAAAAAAGGGGGAAATCACATTATGTTGGTTTGGTGCTTATAATTAATTGGACTAAATTTTGATGTCGTTGGATGGCCAATAGTGGTCCTCTCTAACCTACCTGTAAGTGTGCTCAGCTTCTCATTGCCAAACCTTTTCGTCTTGCAAAGATATACTGGATATATGTGCCCCTGGCTAATACTTGCTGGTTTGTAGCAAATTCAGTTAACTTGATGAGTTGTACATTATACATGCAAGAATACCATGATACTTGGCTGGAACATATTTTCTGGTACTTAACATTGGTGAAGTTTCTGTGTTTTCAGTCCCCTGATTGACATTATAGGAACTGTGTGCTATATAATTTCAAGCAGTTAGTATGTTTGGGACAATTTGAGGTGTAGCAAATAAATAAAACATAGGAATATCAGTACTAGAAAGTATTTGAATAAAACGTAAAATAATTTCATTGGCATGAATTATAGAGTCATGATGGTTGTGAGGGTCTTATGCTGAAGGTAAATGGTATTACCTCCATTTTCGAGTTATTCTCACTACTGACTTACTCAAACTGATCTGAATGATACTAACTAGTGATGGTTTTCCCTTTTTTTCCTCCTGAGATCTATATGCTTAGAGAATCGAATAAATGTGAAGCAAAACTTTATTTATGCATGCTGAGCTGCTGTATCAACTTTTGTTTTTTTAACGAAAAGCTATCTGCTGACTATTATCTATGCTTGTATGAATTATTCTGCAGTAACGCTGGTGTTGATCTTCCAAATTTAATTTGCACAAAACTACATGAAGATGAGGAAGAAAGGTCCTCTGAGGAAAGGAGCTTTGAAGCTGTTACTCCTGAACATGAAAGTATTGGTGCTAATGAGCAGGATGCATCTCATCAATTGCAGTCCGCGAAGCATCAACTCATCTTGGAAGAAGTGGATGGTGAACTTGAGATGGAGGATGCAGCCCCATCATCTGGTGCTGAAGCGAGCTCCAAATGCCAACAAGATCGAACTAATGCTAACTGCACTGGAACTGGTCAGCAGTGTCAGTTCTGGTCCACCCCTTCCTGATGACAGACCTCCATCTCCGCCCCCATTGCCATCATCACCGCCACCCCTGCCACGCCCACCGTGTCCTGTCTCTCAAGGTGCACAGGTTCAAGGAGCATCTGTGGCACCTGATTGTGGTGAGCAACATCGTCCAGGAGCCACCTATGTATGTAGCTGTTCTCTTCCTATCTTGCTGGTGCAGGCATAATGCTCTGAAATTTTACGTATGGTGACTAAAATTATCCCTTTATGTTCTCTGCAGAATACTGAAGGTCAACAACCTTATTCTGTTGCAAACAGCCAAGGCAACATGGATGGATGTGTTCCTTCATCACAACCTCCAGTATCCTATAATTCTGGATTTGTAGGACATAATAATCAGATAATTCCACCACAGCCACCGCCGCCGCCGCCACCACCACCACAGCCTGTACCTCAATTTCATCCTTCTGGGCCCCACGGAAACTTTTGTGGACCCCCAATGCCACATCATGGAAATAACTATCACCATCCACCTTCAGCACCATTACCTAATAATGCATACCATTTACAGCCACCACCTCATCCACCTGTTCCGAATCAGTTTCCATATCCACCTGAACCTGAACAGAGAGCACAACCTTGGAACTATAATAATCCTTCCTGTCCTGAGAGATATCAGTATGGTGGACATGACAGAGGACACCATGAATTTGATAGAAGAAATCACTTTGATGATAGGGGACCTCACTTCAATGGTGGAGGGAATCACTTCGATAATGGAGGGTATCACTTTGATGAAAGATGGCACCATTTTCATCATGATAGAGGGCCTCACTTCAGTGACAGAGTGGTAGGGGGACAGATGCACCATGAAGCTATAGAGGGAGGAAGGTTTCCTCCATATTTTCCACCAGGTATTTTCCTTCATTAGCAATCCAGCGTGTAACTGCTTGCATGTGCCTATGACCGGTTTCGCCAAAATACTTGATTAGTTGAGTGTTTTTTCATGAAACTGCATGCTGAGCTAGTTTTGTTCCAATCAGAATCCAGTTGAAAGTATTTATTTCTCACTGCACGAATCTTTTCAATCGTCCAGGTCCCCCGTTTCCAGACCATTTTGGAGGGCCACCCCCAATGCACTGTGGACAACCATCAGATCCTCCACCAGGATGGTCTATGCCTGATTCGAGATCCAAGTATCCTCCGGCTTCCAGACACTCGATGGAGCCACCAATTTCCCATGGAGGTAATTCATATTTTCTTTTGCCCTTATGTAATCCTCTTGGCTAACGTTAAGTTGCATTATCATACTGTAAGATTAGTTGTTCTATTCATTCTTTGTTCATTTGAAGCTGAACCTTACTTTCCATTGTGAAATCAGGTTGGAGGAGGCATGGACGACGTGATTACAATAGATAGCATTGACTTCTGAGATGGAAGCGAGAGGTGAATTTTCCCTGTTTATTGGTGTTTCGGTGAGCACCAAAACTTTTTTACGCAGGAGATAAGTTATCAAAGATGTATATTACATATACAGTTGTTGTTATGTGAAAAATAGTTACATTTGAGATGAAAATTACATGTTAGCTAACTTGGAATCTTCGAACTACTAACATTCCTCTCGCATGTTAGCCTGGTCGGATCCTTCCTGCACTGTCACATTGTAAAATCCTGCCTCTACAAGAGTGGATACTCTACTGACATTATCTACCAGTAGTTTTTGCAACTTGGTTAAAATTTTTTAAAAACATGTCACAAATTTGAAACTTAGTTCAAGAGATGTAACCAGACTTATTAACCATATTTTAACAATTTCAACATTTCCAGCAGAATGATGAGAGTATTTTGTTAGACCAAAAGAATGTTGTGTATTTTATCTCAAAATAACTCTTTTTCTAAAGTTGGTCAAGCAGGCTAAGCTAATCAATTTTATAGAGAATGTTACTCATGCTGTGTAGATTTGCAAATTTTACTTATTAATTAAATTCCACTGCTAATAAGAAATGTTATGCACAAAAATACTGCAAGGGCAAAAGTGACTTTTCTTCATCTTTAACGCTGTCATGGCCTACAAGGAACATTTGAACACGATGGTCATTAGGGAAGTTGAAAGTTTTTTTTTTTTTTTTTGGTCGATAAGGAACCGAGTTTTTCTCATGACCACAAAGGAATTCTAAGTAGCAAAGGAAAAATTCCTTGTTGATCGCTACGTGTATCCATCTGCAAACATATCAAAACAAGATTCGTATCCATCTGCAACGTTAAATGTTTTTCTTGTTGACCGCTGAGCCTGCTTATTATTTCATATCCTACACTAGGCAGGAAACATCTAGCAGAACTCAGAGCAGAGTGTTCACGGCGCAATCCGACCAACCCATGGAGAAAATGCCGGCATGCTGCTTGTCCAAGTTTGTGCCTCTGGTCATCCTCGTGCTGCTGCTCCGGCTGGCCACGATGAGCTCTACGTGGGCGCCGGTCAGCAGAACCTTCACCGTGGATTGGCAAGGGCGAGGAGATTTCAGGACGGTGCAGTCGGCCGTGGATTCCGTGCCGGACGGCAACAGCGACTGGATCAGGATTCATGTCACCGCAGGGGAGTACAGGTTCGTAATGTTACATGCGAAGAACTGCCGGTTTCGCAATATTACTACATGAAAACATGAGAATAATTTGTCATTTTCTCTGTTTTGTGTGGTTTCAGTCAGGATCTGAAACACGTCTTTGCCATCGTCATATCCCGTGCTGAAATCCTATAGACGCGAATGTTCATTACTGTAGTTTGTGCGTGATAGAACCTGGTTTTACGAGATATCAGATGTGTCTGGAGCTGCATTACATGGTGGAAATTATCATCTCTACAATTCACGCTTTGTGTTGACGATGCGTCCACAGGGAGAAGGTCAATATCCCAAAGAGCAAGAGCTACATACTGCTGGAGGGGGAGGGCTCTTGGACGACACAGATCAGCTTCGACGACCACGCGTATCCAAGCATCAAAGAGATAATGAGCCGAGGCGATGCCGGCATCAACGCGATGGTCAACGGAGACGCCGAGGTCTCCACGACGTTCCGCAGCGCCACCTTCACCGTCCTCGCCGACATCTTCGTCGCCCGGAACATCGCGTTCAAGATTTCTCGATCAGCTTCCAATTCCATCTAGCCATTCACGTCCAGTTCGCACGTATGATCTGTTTGTTTTCACCGGCGGGCTGGTGCATGCGTGACGTAGAACACCTACAACACGGTGAACCCGACGGCGCCGGTCCAGGCGGTGGCGGCGCTGGTGGCCGGCGACAAGGCGGCGTTCTACGACGTACTGCGCCTTCTTCGGCTACCAGGACACGCTCTGCGACTTCCTGGGCCGCCACTACTTCCTTCGCTGCTACGTCGAGGGCGCCGTCGACTTCGTCTTCGGCTTCGGGCAGTCCATCTACGAGGCCTGCAAGCTCAGCTCCAACATGCCGCCGGACGGCCAGCAGCCCGGGTGGGTGACGGCGCACGTGCGCCAGCAGCGTTCCAGCCCTGGCGGGCTGGTGTTCAAGGGCTGCACGCTGGAGGGGACGGGCCGCCAGTTCCTCGGCCGCGCGTGGAACCGGTACGCCACCGTTGTGTTCTACGCGACGATCATGCGCGACGTCGTCGTGCCCGAGGGGTGTGGGAAGCCTGGAACGCCGGTGACGACGTGTAAGTATTGAGACTCTATGCCCGGACCAGTGAGTGAGAAAACAAGCAGTGCGTTGCGTTCTGCTGCATGTTCTAGGCTAGATGGGAGTGTGTGTTTGAAGGTCAATTTTTTTTTTCAGGGGAGATGTCACGTTTGCGGAAGACAGTTGTTCAGGGCCGGGATCCGACATCTAAAACGAGAATAGCAGCACCGGTTTCGCCCCCGCTCGTGCTGGCCACGTCGCCCGAAATAATTTCCATCCTCCGATCGTCCTGAAGCCGTTCTGATCATACCACATGTAAGGTGCCTTTGTCAATGGACTGCCATCCCTTGTTGAATATGCCCAACCCAAAATGTCAACCGTGCGAGCGGATGCCTGACTTTTTGCGTTTGTTTTCCTATAAATTGACACCCTCCCCCGTTTGTTCATCCTCATCCCTTCCACTGCCTCTTTTGCCTTTGCATCGCTTGTTCCCGTCGTCCTTTTTGTCGGTTTATTGTTTTGTGTGGTCGTCGCTACCTGGCGACAGAGGCCGACGAACTGGCCATGGGCACGGCTGTCAACGGCGACGGGCGGCTCGTGATGCGCGCGTCGCTTTGCTGCGAGGACCGCCCGGACCTCATCCCGGGCGTCGTGCGGGCGCTTGCCGCGCTCCGTATGCACGTACGCCGTGCCGAGATCACCACTCTCGGCGGGTGCGTCCGGAACGTGAGCATGAAGAGGAGGCGACGACGATGAGGAGGAAAACGAGCGCGCCGCGACGTCGCACCAGAGGCACACGAGTGCATCGCGTTGGTGCAGGAGGGCCTTCGCGGCGTCATGGACCGCAGGGCAGCGAGCAGCAGCACGTCGTCGTCCGGTGGTGTGGCAGCGGGAGCATCAAAAGAGGCAGCGCATGAACTACGTACGCCGCGCATGAACTTTGAGAAAGGTGAGGACGGAGATGCCTCCTGCTACTGGAAGCGGCTATCCAGCAGGTTCCAGGTATTTTTTATTCTTTATTCTTTATTTATTAACAAAAAAGAAGGTATTGATATATAGTTGACGCGTTTACTTTTTTGGTGTATGCATCTTCCTCACTATTCGTTTTCCTCCCTCCGTAATTGTTCCTGCAGTCCCACACACGACACCGACATCTCCACTGTTGCTGACGAGAGTTCGGGTGCTGCTGTTCTCCATGTTGATGGTGATGGCGGAGAGCTACCCGGGCAGGTCTCCTTGCCAATGAATTGGATCTCTGTCTGAAAGTGTATTCTGTATTATTGGATGCTCCTCTTGAGAAGATTGTCTCGAGGAAGAGGACTTCAGCCACGATCGCCGGCAACGACCATGACGCTTCTAAGAAGGCCGCTGGTTCCGCAAAGAACGCGAAGTGATCTCTGAACGGGGATCTTGTTTTCCTGAATATGGAAGTAGAGATGATATATGGTAGCCTTGAACTTGTAGTTTGAATAAAGTAGAGTTGACGTGGTAGACTCGTGGTTGTCTCCCCTTTGGCTGACTTGTAATGTATAACCATGATGGTTATGGCAATAAAAAATGGGGCATTTCTGTTTTTACCCCCACTTTGAACTCTAATTCTGATTTTACCCTCACTTTTTTGACTTTGTGATTTTACCCCTAGTTTTTCAACATGAAGCCAGATCTTACCCTCAGTAGGGGTAAAATCAGAATAATTCTATTTCGATTTTACCCCTAGTAGGGGTTAACTCTGGCTTCAGATTAAAAAAACAGGGGTAAAATCACAAAGTCAAAAAAGTGAGGGTAAAATTACAATTAGAGTTCAGAGTGAGGGTAAAAACATAATTGTCCCATAAAAAATAATGTCTTTTACTTGCAATTTGATTAACAATTTAATTTGTTATTTCTACCGTTAGTGGCCGCGCTCATTGTGGTTCATTGCCTTACTTTTGAATATTACCGCGTGTTAAATGATTTTTTGGGTATGTTGACTGTTTGCTGCCTGTTGAGGTACAGTGGTACCTCAACGTTGTCGGACGGGCTACAGTGCTACGTTAGTAGGTGGACCTTGCCGTGTCAAACGCAAGACCGCATGGTAAACGAAATGGAATATCTATCGACAAATTGCTTATTTGTCAATGCATGGTACGTGACTTATGATCCGAATAGGTCGCACTGGTGCCATGTTTTTCGGTTTCCCGTTGCCTGTCGCATGCAACTTCCTGGAGAACTGGTTGTTTACGTGCGTGCTGCGTCGTGATCGGGGTGATCTGCCTGGTCCAAGAGGTATGGCATGTCTTCCATCTGGCATTTGTATTGGCGCGTGTGGTTCCCTTATCACACGTTGACTTTTGTACATGTTGACAGATTCTTTGATGTGGCGTTGTCAATGTGTCCGTATAGGCGTGTGTCATGACGAAGTCAAATCGTGACTCATGTGATAGGTGTTTGCTCGTGTTCTGACTGTATTTTCTTTTTGGTGGGTAGTTCATGGTTTCCTCTTGCACGTTCTGTGTTGACAAAAAAACTAGAAAGGTCTCCGGGTTTGGACACTTGGTAGATTGCTGCATGATATCGCATGCAGCTGACTGCGGACGTGCCTTCGCGTGCCATATCGTTGACATGTTCCCTTTTTTGCTGCCTACCTGTCTCGTTGACGCCGGGCGTTTGTTCCAGTATGCCGCCTTGTTGGTCTTTATGCTCGTTGAGAAATGTGGGGCGTGGACCACACGGCATCAGTGGTAGCTAAATTTATAGCTCCCGTGAAGTGAAGTCAATTACCTATGTCGAACTGACTATTTGTTTTTTTTTTTTGCGACCAAGAAACTGACTATTTGTGATCCAACATGATTCTACCGTCTTTGCATCCGGGGTGTATTCTATCATGTTTGACGTTGCATGTAATTACGACATTGTGGGCCATCTTCCGTTATGGTTGAATTGTTCATGGTCAAACAGAGCGTGGCGTGGCCTTTAGCTATAATTATGTCATGATGGCTGTTGGTTGGTGTTGTGCCAGATGTGTGCTACGTAGGCCGTCAATGTGTCCTCACTTGCTTCTGCAGGTAAGTGATGCATATTCAACCCCTGTCTTTAAATAGCACTCGCAAGCATCCGGGAAAAATGACACGTATTCAAGTCACCGAACAAGCATAAGCACACGTATGCAAAGACTTATCATGGCAGGGCAAGGTGAAACACGTGAACAAAGTTGTTTGATCTCTAGCAGCGTGCGCCTGCTACTTTATCTGGCGGGTTTACCACCTCCAAAGCAACGCTAGCAGTGTAATGAACCTCCTCAAGTTCTAATAAAGCTCCCTTTCCCTCAGGACAAAAATAAGCAACGCAGGCTAGCAATGACCAGTCCCCTCGTCCGAGACCAGCGGCAAAGTAATATTATAGCGCTATGTATAGTTGATTATAACAACGCATCAGAGTGCAGTGCACCAAGTCGCACCCATGCACCAGTGTCGACGTGTTAGTTTTCGTCCTGCAAAGATACACGATTATGTGTCAAAACCATGTATACAACTGAATGCCCGGCCCAAAACATCACATTAGACGGCCCAATTACCATGGGCATTGTTCGGTACACACGAGTTAAGCCCACGTCCAACTGCATATGTTGTCTTTGTTTCTTTCGTGTATGTATACGCGGACCATCGATGAATGGTCGAATATTTGTCTGCTGCGAGAGATGGGCGCGCCAAGGGCGCGCCGCAGCGTCTAGTAAGCAGAAGAGTGGCATGGGAGAAGAAGCTGTCCGTGGAGGAGGGGCTCAGATTCGTAGACATCAAATTCATCGATGACGGCTGGCTGTCCAACGGTCCTGAGCTTCCGAACGTAGGAGGCTCTGAATTGTGATCACACGTGTTCACAGTTTCACACATTGGCACATGACTTGAGGCCTGTTTGGAAATTAGCGGCGGACGTCATCTAATCCTAAGGATTTCGTTCAGTTTTCGTTTCATTTTGAAATTGAAAGTAGATATAAAAAAACTAATGCTCTCTCAATTGGGCTGTATATGTGCATTTTACAAAACTGAGGTACCTTGATTCCAGATAACTTGATACTCGCGATCAATATGCATATATGCCTATTGCTCGCAAAAAAAAAAAAAAAATGCATATATATGCATTGCCCATATTTGCATTTGGAAAATCTGGATGCTGACCATTTAATTTTTCACTTTTTTGGGGCAACATTTATTTGTTTTCATGCAACCCATGGCTGCGTGCATCCATTTAGATTTGGGTTTAGTATTGGAACTGATCAATTAATGGACGGTAGAAACATTCCGTTCATGTTCCCATCAGCACGGAACCAAGGAGTTTTCTGTGGGCAAGCAAAGGCAAACTCAAAAGGTCCAAACGTAACCATATCAATCATCAGCTCAGAATAATGTTTCCACTAGCAGAATCCATTCAGAAATCAGAATGCAGTGCAGACGTTTTGCTTCTCCAGCTCTGTCGTCGTTGCTCCTCCTGCTGCTGCTCCGGCTGTCCACCTCGAGCTCAGCGTTGGTGTCGGTTTCCGAAACCATCACCGTGGATATTGGCGATGTCGAGGACGGTGCAGTCGGCGGTGAACTTCGTGCTGGACGGCGACCCCGGGTGGATCAGGATCTGTTATTTATTTTTTTTGTTGGGAGAGCCAAAACCAAACAGATGAGAAACAAACCCGAAATGGAAAAAACAATTTTTGCATTTTTCGTCGCCTGGTTTGTTTCTTCCAGGCCTGGCCAATGTGATCAGTTGCACGGTGCATCAAGGCTAGATCCGGAGCCAAATGCCTGTCCCGTTCCCATCGCCTGCTTTCACGTTTCCACGCGTGCAATACACACGGGCAACGCGGATCAGGCAGTTGCGGCGTGGCGACAAGAGCACCTTCTAGGGCTGCGACTTCCCCGTGTTCCAGGACACGCACGCTCTGCGGCACGAGTTCCTCGCAGTGTCGTTGGATGCATTTTCGCACATCGTGTAAGCAAGCTATGTTCGAACTTTGCCCCATCCATATTCGAGAAAAGAAAGATATTTACACTTTAGGACGCCTTTATTTGACAATCAACGACTTAACAATATTCAGTTTAGAAACGATATAAATCATATGTATGTATGTTATATATAGGGCTGGACTAGCGAGCCAGCTCGGCTCGGCTCGGCACGGTCCAACTCGTTAAGATAACGAGCCGAGCCGAGCTTGACTCGTTATCTTAACGAGCTGGAATGCTGGCTCGGCTCGGCTCGCTACGAGCTCGAGCAGGCTCGCGAGCCAGCTCGTTAAGCTCGTCGCTCGCCTCTAGCATCTCTGTCGTGACCTGGGAAAAAAGATGACGACCATTGTAACACCCTGTGTATTTGCCCATGTTGAAAAATCACTAAAAATTTGAACTTTTTCAAATTTGAACAAAATTCAATCAAAGTAGAAGTCAATTCCATGCCAAATTTAAAATTTCGAATTTTAAATGTGCATCAAACATCACCATGTGCATATTTGGAATTTCTGATTTTATTTATGTGTTCATTTGGTTTTGATCCTTTTCCAAATTTGAAATCCATTCAAATTTGAATCCCTGAAAAAAATCCAGAACATGTCAAACATTTTCTCTCTCTCGGGCCACCCTTTTTCCTTTCTCTTCCCCGGCCCACTCCCTCTTCTTCTTTTTCCGCGCGCCAGCCCACGGCCAGCTTCTCTTCCCGCCGGCCCAGCAGCAGCCCAGCCCGCTCCACAGCGCCGAGCCACTGACAGGTGGGCCCCACCTGTCAGTGTCGTCTCCCACCTCCTGACGCCGCGCCAGGCGCGCCCATGCCGGCCATCGCCGCTCCGTCGCGTCGTCCACACCGCCTTCCGCAGGCTCGCACGTGCACACGCTCGCGGAGGCGTCGCTCAGTCCCGTCGCCCGTCGCCTCAAGACCCCACTTGCCCACACCTTGACCGGCGACCTCAACAGCCCCGGCGGAGCGTCTCATCATCCCGTCATCCCAGCTCAGCCGCGTTCCCGTCTCGTCGCCTCCGACACCCTGTGCCCCGCGCTGTGGACGTCGTCACGCTCTCGTCCTCCGCGCCTAACCCTGCGCCGCGTCGCGTCGCATTGAAGCCCGGTGACCAAGCTGACGACCACCGCGTGACCGCGCCCAACGGCTCGCTCCGCGGCCGCCTTTAAAAGCCGCAGAGCCCCGCGCAGCATCCCTCCTCTCTCTCCTGCGCTCAAATCACCTCCACTGCCACCGAGAAGCCCCAATTCCAGCTTTCCCCCACCGTCACCCCCAATTCCGGCGGCCACTCCGACGAGCTCTCCGCGGCCAACCAGTTGATCACGCTCCCCTTTTCTTCTTCCGCTGGCATCCTCAGGAACCCCCTAACCCTCTCCTGCCTGCCATTTTGCAGTTGGAGCGAGGAACATGGAGTTCGCCGGGAGCTAGGGTTCCGGCCACCGTGCACTCATCGACGTCACGCCTCCGGCCACCTCAGACTCCACCAGGCCCACCGTGAGCACCGCCACCCTCTCCTCTTCCTCTTGCGCGCCCCAATCCGTAGCTCTTAGCTGGCATTTTAGCTCCGCGCCGCGCGCAGCCATTCGCCGCCGCGTGGCCTCGCCGCCGGCAGGCTTCCCGGCCGTGCCCCGCCGCGCTGAGGTGCGCATTGCACTCCACGCGCTCACGCGCACGCGCACGGCCGCACAAACACGCGCAGAACCACGCGCCCGCGCCCTTCCCCTCGCGCGCAGCCGCGCCGCCGCACTCCGGCGAGCGCGCGCCGCCGTCTCGAAGCCCCGCGACGTCACCGTCAAGCACCTACAGCTCCGCCTTCGCGCGACGATTCCCTAGGTGCCCATGGCTTCGCCCCTGGTGCCCTGTAGCTGCCACCGGTGAGGTTTCCGGCGAGGCGCCGCCGCGCGCGCACACCGCTCCGACGCCCCCTGGCCGCGCTGCGTCATCATCCGACGTGGCGTGCCACGTCAGCGCCCGGGCCCACGGCGACCCGGTCTCCCTGCCGCGTCAGCACGCGTCCACGGGCGCGGTGCACCGTGGACCACCCTCTCATGCCACCTCCGGTCCACAGCTCTGTGGACCTAGTCCACGGAACAGTGGGTCACAGTGAAACCGGCCCCCATGCCCCACTTGTCAGCCACACAGTCTCTGGGAAATTACTAGATCCACACGCAGAGTGTACCCAGAAAACTATTTCGAGCACTTTCCTTTATCAGAAAAATTCCATAAAATTCCTAAAAATACTAGATTAGTTCCTAATCATTTTGCAACACTTGTTTACTCCATGATAATTAGGATTATGTCTATGATTAATTACTTAGCTTAATCCTAAATATTTCCTATGTTGCAAACTTGTAAAATCTATATCTTTTTCGTCTTAGCTCCAATTTTGGTGATTCTTCCACCAAAATTCATCTAAAATCGTGAACTAATTGTTGTTACCAAAGCCCTATGTTGATGGTCACTTTTTGGTCTTCGTTTGATTTACTTGCTTGCTAGTTCAATTGTTTGATCGGTAGTTTAATTCGATCGCTGTTTGCAATCAATAGAGGAACAAGTCTTCGAGGAAGGAGCGGAGGATCCGGATTACGAGGACTTAGAAGAAGAAGACTTTGGTGAAGGCAAGTTCTAACCCCTTGGTCATATTGATCCTATGATTGCAAATAGTCCTATTTAGAGCATGTTTTGGAAATAACTGTGCATGATATTTAAATATGCTTTAAATGCTAGATGATCCTATGCTGATGATTGCCATACCTTGTTAATTGTTCATCCACTGCCTTGTTAGCCCTAGGATTCACTGTCATTAAAATTCCTTAATGATATGTTGATATGCCATGCTGCTTAGGACTTATTACATGTGTACTTAATTAATCTTGCTATACATACTTTTGGTGTAAAATGGTGTGTGTTTGGAGGAGTGTGTGTGAATATGAAATGTGGGATGGTACTATATACTAGTGATAATTGCAATCCATAGTGGGGATACTTCTGGCGGGAGCAGGCGAGGTAGTCCTCAGTGGGGAGGCCTATCTCTGGGATGCGATTCCTCCTTTGAGGATAGCTATTGAAGATGCCTGCTTCGGTCGTATAAGGACCGGTTCATGTGCCGCCTTGCCTAGCACCTTTCGTACAACCACATGCCTTGAATGGGAAAGGTTTGGAACAACACCCTACTATAGTGTTCACCCGGTACCCACCTGGAGGGCAGGAGTTGCGGCGGAAGCCAGGAGAAGACTCGACATGGCAGGTGTCGGGATCCAGCGTATGGTGATTCTTCAGGCCTTTCTACATGATAATGATGATATCGTGAAGCCCCTGGTTGCAGTATTTCCGTGGTGGTGCCGCGGTGACACCAAGTAGGTACGGGACCATTAGTGTGTCTGTCCAATCCATGACAATGGGAAGGACTGGCATGCCTTATGGGGAATTGTGTACAACCTCTGCAGAGTTACAAATCTATCATGATAGCCGTGTTCCACGGTAATGGGCAACGCGAAAGCTTGTGCCACACAATGATTAGTTTAACGGTGTGAGTAACTTCCTTGGTGTGTTTTTGGAATACTCCGGTGTGGAACTGTGTGCTGGTTTCCTGCCAGCATTAAAATGTGGGAACTGGCGGGATGGACTTTGTCTCCCCCAGGGCCAAACAACCCCATTAATCCTCAATGATAATCTTGGTTAGTAGTTTGCGAACTGTTTTGCTTTACAAATAACCCCTGCATAAAACTGGCCTTCCGCCCAGTTACTAAACCCTCGGCCTATCCTTTGATAATATCCTTGCATGCTTATACCCCTTGTTGTTAGGACTTGCTGAGTACCTTATGTACTCACCCTTGCTTTAATCGTTCAGATGAGGAACCTGAGTATCAGGAGGATGGTGATGAAGAGTAGGGTTCCGTCTACACTCAAGATGCCTGTGCTAGTGCCGCTTCCGACTTCCGCTGTAGTAGTATTTAAGTGGTTCTGCTGTTGCAGCCCACCTGCTTGATGCTTGTTGTAATAAAGTGGCCTTTGGCCGTTTGTTGTAAGACCTTTTATGTATGAAGGCTTGTATGAGACTCGGTAATATTTATGTAAGTGATGACTCTGTGATATCAGTCTGTATAAAGTGTTCGTATCAGCGTCTGATCCAGGGACTGGTACGGTAAGCACTAGTGCTCCAGAAATGGGGTACGACAGAGTGGTATCAGAGCCATGCTTGACCGTAAGATGGACCCTAGGCTGGAAACGATTGTGAGAGAGTGATATTTTATATATATAAACTATATTACAAAATTTACTCTCAGTTCTGTTTTTACTTTACAAATTGTTTTGTTACTTTGTACTTACCCATCTTCAACTTCTGTTGAAACAGATGGAGGACCAGCAGCTAGACGACGGGTGGACCCGCAGCTACCAGATCGGCGTTTCAGGCTTCCCCACTCTCCTGTGGGAAGCGTTGCAGAGGTTCGGCTACACCGACCGCCCGGAGTACCGCTCTCTCAGCTTCGTCCAGGACGGCACCCAGCACTGCGAGGTGCAGGTGACAGTTCTTCAGCCGCGTACACGCCCAGACCTGGAGCCCCTGACAGTGACAGCTTTCGGCACCCAGTCCGGAGACGCCCACCAGATTGCAGCTCGCAAGACCCTGCTACTCTTCTGTCAGCGCCACGAGGAGGAGGTACGCGACACCCCGTGTCGCTACTTCCCGCTGTACGAGCACACCGAGGCACAGTGGCAGCACAGGTTGAGTGCTCTACAGGGACCAGACCAGCGTGAGGAGGACCCCACTGTGGTAGCGTCAGCTTGGTACATCATGGCTATGGACAGTCTGTTCGAGTCACGCCAGAGAGGGTTCGAGGGCAGTATCACCAGAGCTGAGGCAGCAGAGACTAGAGAGAGAGATCTCCAGGAGCAGCTCCAGCAGACCCAGACTCAGCTTGCAGAGGTCCAGGCACAGTCCACACAGACAGCACACGTCCTTGAGTCGACTGCACAGATGTGGAATGAGGACACGCAGAAGCTCGCAGAGGTTCAGGCCCAGCTTACAGCAGCACAGTCTCAGCTTGCACAGCTTCAGACCCAGCTCGCCGAGTCCCAGACAGAGCAGGCACAGATTCAGTCCACTCTTGAGGCAGCTATGGGCCTTTGGGAGGAGGACGCTCTGTACCTCATCAGAGAGGTCGACCGCTGCTACGTGAGACTTCACCAGGTTGGAGCAGGACCCCGTCGCAGGTTCACTCCGAGGATCGGAGGTCCCAGACGCCACCTGCACTACGCCTGCCCAACAGACTCAGAGGGTGACTCCAGCGACAGTGAGGACTCAGGAGGTGCAGGACCGTCAGGAGGAGCACCGCAGCCAGCCCCAGCTTCTCCAGAGGTTGCACCAGCCCCAGCTTCTCCAGAGGTTGCACCAGTTCCAGCTCCAGCACCAGCTTACGGCTTCCTGCCAGAGTCCGACGAGGAGCCCTCCGAGGAGGAGGATGCCCAGATGGCAGAGGACGACCCCGAGCTAGAGTTACTAGAGGACCCTCTGCAGGGTGAGGAGGACACTGAGTCGGAGCACGAGATGGACTACCCGACAGACCCCGACAGTGACTACTCGGACTCGATGGACGAGGACGACTTCCCAGTACTCGAGGGCTACGTCCCTCAGTACATGCTAGAGATGGAGGAGGACGAGGACCAGGGCGTGGTTAACTTTGTGCCAGTCAGTGACGACCAGCCTGTGGTAGTCGACCCTCCGGCACCTCAGCAGCAGCCAGCACCAGTTGCACCCCCAGCGCAGCAGCAGCCATCACCTGTTGCACCCCCAGCACAGCAGCAGCCAGTACTCCTTGTACCACCAGCTCACCACCAGCTAGCTCTTGTGGCACCTCCAGCAGCACAGCACCCGCTAGCACTTGTTGCCCTTGGACCGCTGTTCCCGTACCAGCCAGTTCTTGCACCACCCACAGCTCAGCACTACCCAGCAGCTCCACAGCAGGCCCCGCAGATGCTCGGAGACGCAGACCTCTTCGAGTACTACCAGCTCCTTCGCGCCCACGAGGAGTGGAGTGACCCCTACGACCTGTACCGTGCGTGGCGCAGGGACCACGGCTACGACCAGTACTGAGGAGCAGCTACCCCAGATGGAGTCAGTTACCAGCAGCACTTGAGGCAACAGTGCTTGTACCCGTAGTGTAGCAGCTAGCAGTTTGTATCTAGTCCAGCAGTTGTGTGTCGTTGTATCCTAGAGTACCATGTTGTCGAGTCCTGTTGTTTAGTTGTAGCCGTCAAGTCCTCCTGTGTAAGGGCTTGTGTATGTATGATCGAACCTTGTTATGATGTTTATGTATGCTGTAATGTTGTAATGATGCTGGATATTACTGTTTGTTTGTTAGCAAATCTTGTGTTCCTGTTTCCTTGCCTAGTCTCGGCTTGCTTCAACCTCGACTTGTTCTCACCTTTCGCAATCCCCTGTCAACTTAACAGATGCCTCCCGCAAGGCAGTCCGCCCGAATACGGCAGCGTCGTGAGCGTCAAGTTGCACACGACGAGGATGCCCCAGGACAGGGCGGTGTACGTGGACGTGGGAGAGGCAGAGTCAACCACCAGCGTGGCAGAGGTGGAGGCAGAATTGGAGGCCATGACCAAGAAGATGAGGCAAGCCAGAACAATCAGAACAACCAGGACAATCAGAACGATCAGGACAACCAGAATGACCAGGAAGGCCATGATGAAGGTGAAGGTCATCCACAAAACCAGAACCGAGGTGGAGGAAATCAGAACCGTGGCAGAGGTAGGCGAGGTGGACGACATGGACCCTTGCCCAACCCGCCTGTCACTAACCTTGTCACTGTGATGGACAACCAGACACGTCTGATGGAAATCATTGCTCAAGGACTTCTTGACCGTGCACCAGGTCCCCAGACCAAGATGTCGGAATTCATGAGACTCAGACAACCGACCTTTGAGAATGCCGAAGAAGACCATCTGGCAGCAGATGATTGGTTGAGAGGTATCACTAAGAAGCTTCAGGTTGTGAACGCCAATGACAGAGAAAAAGTCCTTCTGGCATCGCACCAACTCAAGGGGGCAGCCAGTGAGTGGTGGGACAACTACCGAGAAGCTACAGAGGATCCCGAGGCTATCACTTGGGATGAGTTCCAGGAAGAGTTCAGGAGATATCACATCCCTGAGGGTATCATGGACATGAAGGCAGATGAGTTTCGCTCACTGAAGCAAGGAGCCATGACTGTGAACCAGTACACCAGAAAGTTTATGAAGCTTGCACGTTATGCACCTGAGGATGTGAACACTGATAAGAAGAAGCAGGACCGCTTCAAGAAGGGACTGAGTCCCAGTCTGAAGATGCAGTTGGTCACTCACATCTATCCAGACTTCAACACTCTGATGAACCGTGCCATTCTTCTGGAAGACGCACGTTCGCACATCGAGAGTGACAGGAAGCGCAAATTCAACGCTCAGAAGTTCAGGCAGCAGGAAAGAAACCAGAGATCAAGAAGCAACTTCCCTCAGAAACCCAGGTACCAGCCAACCATGCAGTACATGGCCTCATCATCAAACCAGCAGAATGCAGCATCCTCTTACCGCAACCAGAATCCCAGCAGCCAGCAGAGAAGCAGTGCCAGTGTTGCACAGCCAACGCAGAGTGACAAGAGAACATGCTTCAACTGCCGTGAACCAGGTCACATGATTGCCAAGTGCCCTTATATGAACCAGAATCAAGCTCCAGCTCAGTCCCATCAACAAAGCAACACCAGAACTGCAGTGTCAGGAGTCGGACGTGGTGGACACAACAACCCTCAGGACAGCAGCGAAGGAACAATCAGACCTTCGGTCGAGGCAAAGTCAACCACATTGACACCCAGGAAGCTGAAGAGGCACCATATGTTGTTCTCGGTGAGTACCTTGTCAACTCCACCCTTGCAATAGTTTTGTTTGATTCTGGAGCTTCGCATTCGTTCATATCCTCAAGGTTTGTTGCTGCACATGGTTTTCCAACTGTTTTGCTCAAACAACCACTGATAACACGCTCTCCTGGAGCGGAAATCAAGTGTTTGTTGGGATGTCCCCGGGTTAAGATTCTTTTAAGTGGGGTAGTATTCCTAGCAAACTTAATAGTTTTCTAGTCAGCCGGAATAGATGTTATCCTTGGAATGGACTGGTTGAGCAAACATCAGGGCAATATAGCCTGTGATACCAGGAAAGTCTCCTTAGTAAACCATCAAGGTATTAAGGTGGAATGTGAGCCAAGGAGAGTGAAGGCTATCCCGATGGTATGCAGTTTGGAAACCGCACCTCTGGAGGAAGTACCAGTCGTCTGTGAGTACCCAGACGTTTTCCCAGATGAATTACCTGGAATGCCACCGGACCGAGACATAGAGTTCATCATTGATCTCATTCCCGGAACCTCCCCAATAGCCAAAAGACCTTACCGGATGGCAGCTAATGAGTTAGCAGAATTGAAGGAGCAGATAGCAGAGTTACAAGAGAAATGCTTCATAAGACCAAGCTCCTCACCATGGGGATCACCAGTTCTGTTTGTCAAGAAGAAAGATGGCAGTCTCGGAATGTGCATTGACTACCGTTCACTCAATGAAGTCACTATCAAAAACAAGTACCCACAGCCCAGGATCGATGACTTGTTTGATCAGTTGAAGGGAGCCAAGTTTTTCTCCAAGATTGACCTGAGATCAGGGTACTACCAGCTGAAGATTCGAGAAGGAGATATACTCAAGACAGCCTTTGTCACCCGCTATGGTCAGTATGAGTTTACAGTGATGCCCTTTGGGCTCACCAATGCACCAGCATACTTCATGAATCTGATGAACAAGGTCTTCATGGAAGAGTTAGATCGGTTTGTCGTTGTCTTCATTGACGACATTTTGATCTACTCTAAGAGCGCCAAGGAACATGAACAACACCTGAGAGTTGTACTAGAGAAGCTAAGAGCACATGAGCTTTATGCCAAGTTCAGCAAGTGTGAGTTTTGGTTAAAAGAAGTCGCTTTCCTTGGTCATATCTTGACTGAAAAAGGCATTGCAGTAGACCCAGCAAAGGTTGAGGCAGTTACTAACTGGAAGCAACCCACAAATGTAACGGAAGTCCGAAGTTTTCTTGGACTGGCAGGTTACTACCACAGATTTATAGAAGGTTTCTCCAAGCTAGCCCGACCAATGACTGCCCTGACCCAGAAAGGAAAAGAATTCAAGTGGACAGAAGCCTGTGAGAAAAGTTTCCAAGAGCTAAAGAGAAGGTTGACAACAGCCCCGGTGCTAACCCTACCGGATATATATCGAGATTTTGTCGTATACTGCGACGCATCTCGACAAGGTTTGGGTTGTGTGTTAATGCAAGATGGACGAGTGGTGGCTTATGCATCAAGGCAGCTGAAGGTTCATGACCAGAACTATCCAACTCATGATCTAGAGCTAGCAGCAGTTGTTCACGCTCTAAAGATCTGGAGGCACTATCTGATTGGAAATAAATGTGAAATCTTCACAGATCATAAGAGTCTGAAGTACATCTTCACACAGTCAGACTTAAATCTCAGACAGAGAAGGTGGTTAGAGTTGATCAAAGATTACAATCTGGATATACAGTATCACCCCGGAAAGGCCAATGTAGTTGCAGACGCACTGAGTCGCAAGGCTCACTGCAACAACATCAAGCTACATAAGAGAAGACCTGAGTTACTGGCAGAGTTCAAGCAACTAAACCTTCATTGCACCCAGTCAGGTCAGATAAACAACCTGTGTGTGGGACCAACTCTAGGAAGTCTAATCCGAAAAGCTCAAGTGGATGATGAGGAGATACTTGATCTCAAAGCCAAAACCGGAATGGATAAGGCACCCGGATTCAGAGTAGATGGCCAAGGTACCTTATGGTATAAAGATCGAATCTGTGTACGCAAGAATGGTGGGTATCAGCAGCTCATTATGGATGAAGGCCACAACTCCGCTTACTCCATTCACCCAGGAAGGACCAAGATGTACTTGGATCTGAAAACGAAGTACTGGTGGTCAGGAATGAAGAAGGTTATAGCAGAGTTCGTTGCCCGATGTGATATCTGCAGCAAAGTTAAGGCAGAGCATCAGAGACCCGCAGGATTGTTGCAACCACTGCATGTTCCCGTGTGGAAATGGGATGAGATCAGCATGGATTTCATCGTGGGTTTACCCCGCACCCAAAAAGGGAATGATTCAATATGGGTAATAGTGGACCGTCTGACGAAGGTTGCACACTTCATACCTGTCAAGACAGTCTACAGAGGAGACAAGTATGCTCAGTTGTATGTGGATCACATACTCAAGTTGCATGGAGTTCCGAGCAGAATAATCTCAGATAGAGGGACCCAGTTTACCTCAAAGTTCTGGCAAAGTCTGCACAAACTGTTGAAAACTAAGTTGGATTATAGCTCCGCATATCACCCGCAGACAGATGGACAGACTGAAAGAGTCAATCAAATCCTGGAAGATATGTTGAGAGCATGTGTGCCAGCCTATGGAAAGGATTGGGAGAAAAGCCTTTCCTTTGCAGAGTTCTCCTACAACAACAGTTATCAGGCCAGTCTACAAATGGCACCCTTCGAAGCTCTTTATGGCAGAAAGTGCAGAACACCTCTGATGTGGTCAGAAGTGGGAGAGCGATCTTTCTTTGGACCGGCAATCATTAAAGATGCTGAAGAGAAAGTAGCTCTAATCCGGGAGAATCTGAAAGCAGCCCAGAGCAGGCAGAAAAGCTATGCAGATACCCGTCGCAGAGACCTGAGCTTTGAAGCAGGAGACTATGTATACCTCAAGGTATCACCAATACGAGGTACCCGAAGGTTCAGGGTCCGAGGAAAGTTGGCGCCCAGATACATTGGACCTTTTAAGGTACTCAAGAAGATAGGAGCAGTAGCTTACCGCCTCGAGCTCCCCGAAGAGATGTCAGATATCCATAATGTCTTCCATGTCTTACAGTTGAAGAAATGCTTGAGAGTTCCAGAGGAAATAGTACCACCGGAAGTATTGGATCTCCAACCGGATCTCCGTTACCAGGAGAGGCCCATCAACATTTTGGATGTTGCCACTCGGTTAACAAGAAGAAATGCCATACGGTTTTGCCGAGTGCAATGGAGTAATCACACAGAAGCAGAGGCTACCTGGCAACGTGAAGATAATCTTAAGAAGGAGTTTCCCTACCTGTTCGAGGAAGAGCCTGAATCTCGAGGACGAGATTCGGTTTAAGTGGGGTAGGTTTGTAGCACCCTGTGTATTTGCCCATGTTGAAAAATCACTAAAAATTTGAACTTTTTCAAATTTGAACAAAATTCAATCAAAGTAGAAGTCAATTCCATGCCAAATTTAAAATTTCAAATTTTAAATGTGCATCAACATCACCATGTGCATATTTGGAATTTCTGATTTTATTTATGTGTTCATTTGGTTTTGATCCTTTTCCAAATTTGAAATCCATTCAAATTTGAATCCCTGAAAAAAATCCAGAAAATGTCAAACATTTTCTTTCTCTCTCGGGCCACCCTTTTTCCTTTCTCTTCCCCGGCCCACTCCCTCTTCTTCTTTTTCCGCGCGTCAGCCCACGGCCAGCTTCTCTTCCCGCCGGCCCAGCAGCAGCCCAGCCCGCTCCACAGCGCCGAGCCACTGACAGGTGGGCCCCACCTGTCAGTGTCGTCTCCCACCTCCTGACGCCGCGCCAGGCGCGCCCATGCCGGCCATCGCCGCTCCGTCGCGTCGTCCACACCGCCTTCCGCAGGCTCGCACGTGCACACGCTCGCGGAGGCGTCGCTCAGTCCCGTCGCCCGTCGCCTCAAGACCCCACTTGCCCACACCTTGACCGGCGACCTCAACAGCCCCGGCGGAGCGTCTCATCATCCCGTCATCCCAGCTCAGCCGCGTTCCCGTCTCGTCGCCTCCGACACCCTGTGCCCCGCGCTGTGGACGTCGTCACGCTCTCGTCCTCCGCGCCTAACCCTGCGCCGCGTCGCGTCGCATTGAAGCCCGGTGACCAAGCTGACGACCACCGCGTGACCGCGCCCAACGGCTCGCTCTGCGGCCGCCTTTAAAAGCCGCAGAGCCCCGCGCAGCATCCCTCCTCTCTCTCCTGCGCTCAAATCACCTCCACTGCCACCGAGAAGCCCCAATTCCAGCTTTCCCCCACCGTCACCCCCAATTCCGGCGGCCACTCCGACGAGCTCTCCGCGGCCAACCAGTTGATCACGCTCCCCTTTTCTTCTTCCGCTGGCATCCTCAGGAACCCCCTAACCCTCTCCTGCCTGCCATTTTGCAGTTGGAGCGAGGAACATGGAGTTCGCCGGGAGCTAGGGTTCCGGCCACCGTGCACTCATCGACGTCACGCCTCCGGCCACCTCAGACTCCACCAGGCCCACCGTGAGCACCGCCACCCTCTCCTCTTCCTCTTGCGCGCCCCAATCCGTAGCTCTTAGCTGGCATTTTAGCTCCGCGCCGCGCGCAGCCATTCGCCGCCGCGTGGCCTCGCCGCCGGCAGGCTTCCCGGCCGTGCCCCGCCGCGCTGAGGTGCGCATTGCACTCCACGCGCTCACGCGCACGCGCACGGCCGCACAAACACGCGCAGAACCACGCGCCCGCGCCCTTCCCCTCGCGCGCAGCCGCGCCGCCGCACTCCGGCGAGCGCGCGCCGCCGTCTCGAAGCCCCGCGACGTCACCGTCAAGCACCTACAGCTCCGCCTTCGCGCGACGATTCCCTAGGTGCCCATGGCTTCGCCCCTGGTGCCCTGTAGCTGCCACCGGTGAGGTTTCCGGCGAGGCGCCGCCGCGCGCGCACACCGCTCCGACGCCCCCTGGCCGCGCTGCGTCATCATCCGACGTGGCGTGCCACGTCAGCGCCCGGGCCCACGGCGACCCGGTCTCCCTGCCGCGTCAGCACGCGTCCACGGGCGCGGTGCACCGTGGACCACCCTCTCATGCCACCTCCGGTCCACAGCTCTGTGGACCTAGTCCACGGAACAGTGGGTCACAGTGAAACCGGCCCCCATGCCCCACTTGTCAGCCACACAGTCTCTGGGAAATTACTAGATCCACACGCAGAGTGTACCCAGAAAACTATTTCGAGCACTTTCCTTTATCAGAAAAATTCCATAAAATTCCTAAAAATACTAGATTAGTTCCTAATCATTTTGCAACACTTGTTTACTCCATGATAATTAGGATTATGTCTATGATTAATTACTTAGCTTAATCCTAAATATTTCCTATGTTGCAAACTTGTAAAATCTATATCTTTTTCGTCTTAGCTCCAATTTTGGTGATTCTTCCACCAAAATTCATCTAAAATCGTGAACTAATTGTTGTTACCAAAGCCCTATGTTGATGGTCACTTTTTGGTCTTCGTTTGATTTACTTGCTTGCTAGTTCAATTGTTTGATCGGTAGTTTAATTCGATCGCTGTTTGCAATCAATAGAGGAACAAGTCTTCGAGGAAGGAGCGGAGGATCCGGATTACGAGGACTTAGAAGAAGAAGACTTTGGTGAAGGCAAGTTCTAACCCCTTGGTCATATTGATCCTATGATTGCAAATAGTCCTATTTAGAGCATGTTTTGGAAATAACTGTGCATGATATTTAAATATGCTTTAAATGCTAGATGATCCTATGCTGATGATTGCCATACCTTGTTAATTGTTCATCCACTGCCTTGTTAGCCCTAGGATTCACTGTCATTAAAATTCCTTAATGATATGTTGATATGCCATGCTGCTTAGGACTTATTACATGTGTACTTAATTAATCTTGCTATACATACTTTTGGTGTAAAATGGTGTGTGTTTGGAGTGTGTGTGAATATGAAATGTGGGATGGTACTATATACTAGTGATAATTGCAATCCATAGTGGGGATACTTCTGGCGGGAGCAGGCGAGGTAGTCCTCAGTGGGGAGGCCTATCTCTGGGATGCGATTCCTCCTTTGAGGATAGCTATTGAAGATGCCTGCTTCGGTCGTATAAGGACCGGTTCATGTGCCGCCTTGCCTAGCACCTTTCGTACAACCACATGCCTTGAATGGGAAAGGTTTGGAACAACACCCTACTATAGTGTTCACCCGGTACCCACCTGGAGGGCAGGAGTTGCGGCGGAAGCCAGGAGAAGACTCGACATGGCAGGTGTCAGGATCCAGCGTATGGTGATTCTTCAGGCCTTTCTACATGATAATGATGATATCGTGAAGCCCCTGGTTGCAGTATTTCCGTGGTGGTGCCGCGGTGACACCAAGTAGGTACGGGACCATTAGTGTGTCTGTCCAATCCATGACGATGGGAAGGACTGGCATGCCTTATGGGGAATTGTGTACAACCTCTGCAGAGTTACAAATCTATCATGATAGCCGTGTTCCACGGTAATGGGCAACGCGAAAGCTTGTGCCACACAATGATTAGTTTAACGGTGTGAGTAACTTCCTTGGTGTGTTTTTGGAATACTCCGGTGTGGAACCGTGTGCTGGTTTCCTGCCAGCATTAAAATGTGGGAACTGGCGGGATGGACTTTGTCTCCCCCAGGGCCAAACAACCCCATTAATCCTCAATGATAATCTTGGTTAGTAGTTTGCGAACTGTTTTGCTTTACAAACAACCCCTGCATAAAACTGGCCTTCCGCCCAGTTACTAAACCCTCGGCCTATCCTTTGATAATATCCTTGCATGCTTATACCCCTTGTTGTTAGGACTTGCTGAGTACCTTATGTACTCACCCTTGCTTTAATCGTTCAGATGAGGAACCTGAGTATCAGGAGGATGGTGATGAAGAGTAGGGTTCCGTCTACACTCAAGATGCCTGTGCTAGTGCCGCTTCCGACTTCCGCTGTAGTAGTATTTAAGTGGTTCTGCTGTTGCAGCCCACCTGCTTGATGCTTGTTGTAATAAAGTGGCCTTTGGCCGTTTGTTGTAAGACCTTTTATGTATGAAGGCTTGTATGAGACTCGGTAATATTTATGTAAGTGATGACTCTGTGATATCAGTCTGTATAAAGTGTTCGTATCAGTGTCTGATCCAGGAACTGGTACGGTAAGCACTAGTGCTCCAGAAATGGGGTACGACAACCATGCCGCCAGGTACAACTTCACGTCTTCGAGCACGACGTCGTGTCGGGCGGGGAGGCGGAGGTCGTCGCGATCGAGAAGGGACAGGGGCTCGTGACATGGAAGAGCCGGCAACACCGCACAAGCGGAGTAGAGGGGAGCGCGGCACCGCCCAGCTTGAGTCACCGGCTGCCGCGCGTCACGTCGCCTATCCGCAGAATGGATCTTGACTCGGTCTTCTTCCGTCGTCGCCATGGTCACGGAGCTCCTTCGGACAGACATCCTCGCAAGTGAGCAGCGAGGAAGCAGGGTGACGGGCCAATGAGGTAGGCGGTGTGGCTTGCGAACAGAGTGAGGCAGGCACACGATGGGGATTTGGAAGGAGGCAAGGTGTGGTGGCAGCGCGATTGGGAATGTGATAAGATGTGGGGTGGCAGGAGGGGACCGAAGGATGCTGGTCCTGTTAGGACTTGCTGGCTCGTTTGGCTCGCGAGCGGCTCACGAGAGCTCGGCTCGTTAGAAAAAGTGAACGAGCCGAGCCGAGTCGAGCCGAGCTAGTCCCGAGCCGAGCCGAGCTAACGAGCCACGGGCTTTTCGTCCAGCTCTAGTTATATACTCTTAAGAGGTATTTCCATAATATCATGTCTTACTATAAATAGTGGTAAAAACTTGCACCTCCAGGAACACCATAAAAAAGGTCAGCGATAGCAAACATTTTTTACCGCATGAAGTATCTTGTAGCAACAACCGACAATCTCATTACACAAATTTATCCATATTCTGAAAACTTTACCTAGTATAGGATTTTCCATCATCTTGAAGAATTCCGTTGGGGAGGACTCATCAAGGTCAAAGGTGCACGCTTCCACGAAAAAGAAACATTTTATACACACATCTAGTTGCATAAAAACAAAGCATATCCTCTCTAGATTTTATTGTCTGTTATTAATTGACATTATTTGCAAGAATTTCGTTGGTGACATGCTACCAACTAATGAAATTCAATTTCTATACACAACTGCATAACAATCCTATCTATATTATATGAGCTAATATGGGCACGATCATCTGTCTGTAGGATGTGCCTTCAGCACTTAAACTTATCGATCAATACGTACACATGATACTTGTTTGGGGTTTCTCAAAAGGTACTGTCAGTAACCGCAAATATCACGTTAAGCAATTTTTTGTAATTTTCTTTTGTAAGTGATTTTTTTTTATCAAATTCCAAGACAATTATATCGATTACTAGATGCACACAGCCTAGGCAATATTTTACAGTAGATTAACCACTAGTAGTATCGATGCAAATACGTTCCGCATTTCTACTCATAAATATGAAAAAAAACTTACCAATTTCTCGGTCCAAATTATTTTCAATATTTTCTTTACAGACATGAAAACCATATAAAACTCATTCCCCCAAATAGGGTGCCAGAATTTTTAATCTCGGCTTAATGTCACCTAAGCAAGGTGTGTGTGTGTGTGTGTGTGTGTGTGTGTGTGTGTGTGACACAAGGGGTCGAGTTAGCATATCATTTGTATCGGGCTCCACTACGAATTAATTTAGTAAATGATGGATCACGCGTTAAATACATATATATTCATAAGTCAACCAAGTAACATGCTAGCGTGAATAATTTTATAGGAGCAGTCCATAGTTCATACAGAATGCTCCGCTGGACCTGCCTATAAATACCATCTGAAACTCGCTCCTATGAGCACTGCAAAGATCGATCACTATTGCATCTGATTGTGATCATCGCTGTAGCTAGCTAGCTAGCTTGCTCTATTGATCCTCAGTCAATAATATTTAAGCTAGCATAGCTACGAGAAATGGCTTCTGCCAATGCTCTTAAGGTTGCGACCATCACCATCCTTTGCGCCATGCTAGTCCTATCGTCCATGGGGCAGCCCGCGATGGCAGAAGTTTGCAGGGATAACTGTTCTCCTGGGTGCACACAGGTTGCAAATACGTCATGCCGCATTGTGAGTGGCACGGTACCATCTGCGAATCAGGGATGCTTTGACGTCCAATATCAAGTGTGCATGGACAACTGCTTCAACAGTTGCAGTGTCGTCAAATGCCAGCAGTGATCGAGCTCATTGCGCCCAATGCAAAGCTCCACAAGCTCATTGTGTGCCAATGTTGTTGTTATTGTTGCTGCTGCTGCTGTGTTGTTATTTTGAAATATATGTCACTCTATGTAATAATCCATGGATGCAGCCCATGGTCTGTTTAAATTATTTTCTGGTAAATTTCAGTGATAAGTGTTGAGCACTAGTTTATCTGCGCATGGATGACCAGTGGAACTGTGGAAGTGCTACCATGTTTGTTTCCATATACAATAAGTAAAGTTGTGCTTGTGCTCTGTTTCTGATGCTTCAAACTAAGAGAATGATGATCCAATAATTCTTTTTTCATATTTAATCATGATTGTTACTTAAGATGAAGCAATGATGTATTCGATCTATTGTGTAGTACACACAACAAACACGGCACAGGATGGTTATATGGTTCTTCATCTATTGTTGGATTTATTGTGTGGACTCTAGCCTAGCTGCCCCTCAGGAAGTTGATATCCCATCCAAAACGTGGGAGCATGATATATGCTGGGTGATATTTTGCAGAAGTTTCGACGTTTATTTTGGCATATCTATTATGTGTCCAGAAATTTTAGGAGCCTGTACTTTAGCTAGGTTGCACAGCGTGGAGGTACATAAAAAAGCCGCTGCCCAAGAGTCCTCAGGGTCAGCTTGAAAATAACTGCAGATATTCAGTTTGTTAGCAAGCACCCTACCAAGAAGCATAAACCAATAATTGTCGGCAAAACGGCAAAACCAATTGCCACACCCATCCATGCAGTAAACACCTTACCAACAAGAGGAAGCGCATGCATTCACCAGCTACCTCGTTAGCAAATCTTAACCGGCTGGCCAGTAGGCATCCACATGTTGCAAAGAAAATCTTGTTCTGAGCTCCTTCCAAAAGAATGATGATTTGGCTCACTAATTAATCAGTAAGTAACCTCTCTCCAATAAAATTAATCAAATCAATTAAAAGTTCTCTTGAATCAATCATCTTTGTTGCATGAAACCCTTAAATTACCTAAACTATAAGTAAATTATCTCAAATACATGCTATCAGATTTTATTCTCAATGTATGAAACCATATCGTGCATAATGGAAGTACGCATATTTTCAGAATATAGGTAACAAAATTCATTGTAGTACGCGGTACGAATGGTCGGCCCAAATATATCAGAAGTTCTCTTGGAGTTATCATCATGTGCATGGTACATATTTGATTTACATTTTATGTCCCACTTGTGAATTGATTCGTTGGTCCAAATAAATTGTAAGTTCCCTCGAACCTAACGATTTGATTTACTTAAAACAATCATTGAGTAAACTCTCTCTGACACATCATCATTTTTCTAAGTAAATCAGTTCTTTTGAATCTATCATATATGTGCATGGGATGCATGATTTGGATTTACTTAAAGTATAGTTATGTACGTAAGGTATCTACGCACGCAATGAGTCACTGGTCGGTACCCCAAACAAATCGGAAGTTCTCCTTGAAAACATCATGATTGGGTCCACAATTTGATTTAGAATATAGGAAAGTAATCTCTATGACGCGCAGAAGTACTATTGAACCTATTTTGTGCAATTAGTAGATGCACAAATAATAGGAAGGTAAGATTCTCTCTAATACACACATATCAATGAGGTCTTTGGTCTAAATAAATCAGAAGTTTTCTGGAGCCTCTCATGTGCACTTAATGCATGATTTGACTTACGTAAAAAAATGTAAGTAAACTCCATACCTGTGACATACATAAGTTACCTTAAACTTATCAAGTGCATTATATGCATGATTTAACATAAAATGTCGGTAAATAAATGACTTAAGTTGTTGGTCCAAATAAGTAAGATGTTCTCCTACACCTATCATGTGCACTTGTTAGATGCTTGATTTGATTTACTTGAAATATATGTAAATGATATCTCTAAGCATAAACCAATAATTGTCGGCAAAACGGCAAAACCAATTGCTACACCCATCCTTGCAGTAAGCACCTTACGAACAAGAGGAAGCGCATGCATTCACCAGCTACCTCGTTAGCAATCTTAATCGGCTAGCCAGTAGGCATCGGCATGTTGCAAAGAAAATCTTGTTGTGAGCCCCTTCTGAAAGAATGATGATTTGGCTCACTAATTAATCAGTAAGTAACCTCTCTCTAATAAAAGTAATCAAATCAATTAAAAGTTCTCTTGAATCAATCATCTTTGTTGCATGAAACCCTTAAATTACCTAAACTATAAGTAAATTATCTCAAATACATGCTATCAGATTTTATTCTCAATGTATGAAACCTTATCGTGCATAATGGAAGTACGCATATTTTCAGAATATAGGTAACAAAATTCATTGTAGTACGCGGTACGAATGGTCGGCCCAGATATATCAGAAGTTCTCTTGGAGTTATCATCATGTGCATGGTACATATTTGATTTATATTTTATGTCCCACTTGTGAATTGATTCGTTGGTCCAAATAAATTGTAAGTTCCCTCGAACCTAACGATTTGATTTACTTAAAACAATCATTGAGTAAACTCTCTCTGACACATAATCATTTTTCTAAGTAAATCAGTTCTTTTGAATCTATCATATATGTGCATGGGATGCATGATTTGGATTTACTTAAAGTATAGTTATGTACGTAAGGTATCTACGTACGCAATGAGTCACTGGTCGGTACCCCAAACAAATCGGAAGTTCTCCTTGAACACATCATGATTGGGTCCACAATTTGATTTAGAATATAGGAAAGTAATCTCTATGACGCGCAGAAGTACTTTTGAACCTATTTTGTGCAATTAGTAGATGCACAAATAATAGGAAGGTAAGATTCTCTCTAACACACACATATCAATGAGGTCTTTGGTCTAAATAAATCAGAAGTTTTCTGGAGCCTCTCATGTGCACTTAATGCATGATTTGACTTACGTAAAAAAATGTAAGTAAACTCCATACCTGTGACATACATAAGTTACCTTAAACTTATCAAGTGCATTAGATGCATGATTTAACTTAAAATGTCGGTAAATAAATGACTTAAGTTGTTGGTCCAAATAAGTAAGATGTTCTCCTACACCTATCATGTGCACTTGTTAGATGCTTGATTTGATTTACTTGAAATATATGTAAATGAGATCTCTAAGCATAAACTAATAATTGTCGGCAAAACGGCAAAACCAATTGCTACACCCATCCATGCAGTAAGCACCTTACGAACAAGAGGAAGTGCATGCATTCACCAGCTACCTCGTTAGCAATCTTAACCGGCTAGCCAGTAGGCATCGGCATGTTGCAAAGAAAATCTTGTTGTGAGCTCCTTCTGAAAGAATGATGATTTGGCTCACTAATTAATCAGTAAGTAACCTCTCTCTAATAATAGTAATCAAATCAATTAAAAGTTCTCTTGAATCAATCATCTTTGTTGCATGAAACCCTTAAATTACCTAAACTATAAGTAAATTATCTCAAATACATGCTATCAGATTTTATTCTCAATGTATGAAACCTTATCGTGCATAATGGAAGTGCTCATATTTTCAGAATATAGGTAACAAAATTCATTGTAGTACGCGGTACGAATGGTCGGCCCAAATATATCAGAAGTTCTCATGGAGTTATCATCATGTGCATGGTACATATTTGATTTACATTTTATGTCCCACTTGTGAATTGATTCATTGGTCCAAATAAATTGTAAGTTCCCTCGAACCTAACGATTTGATTTACTTAAAACAATCATTGAGTAAACTCTCTCTGACACATCATCATTTTTCTAAGTAAATCAGTTCTTTTGAATCTATCATATATGTGCATGGGATGCATGATTTGGATTTACTTAAAGTATAGTTATGTACGTAAGGTATCTACGCACGCAATGAGTCACTGGTCGGTACCCCAAACAAATCGGAAGTTCTCCTTGAAAACATCATGATTGGGTCCACAATTTGATTTAGAATATAGGAAAGTAATCTCTATGACGCGCAGAAGTACTATTGAACCTATTTTGTGCAATTAGTAGATGCACAAATAATAGGAAGGTAAGATTCTCTCTAACACACACATATCAATGAGGTCTTTGGTCTAAATAAATCAGAAGTTTTCTGGAGCCTCTCATGTGCACTTAATGCATGATTTGACTTACGTAAAAAAATGTAAGTAAACTCGATACCTGTGACATACATAAGTTACCTTAAACTTATCAAGTGCATTAGATGCATGATTTAACTTAAAATGTCGGTAAATAAATGACTTAAGTTGTTGGTCCAAATAAGTAAGATGTTCTCCTACACCTATCATGTGCACTTGTTAGATGCTTGATTTGATTTACTTGAAATATATGTAAATGAGATCTCTAAGCATAAACTAATAATTGTCGGCAAAACGGCAAAACCAATTGCTACACCCATCCATGCAGTAAGCACCTTACGAACAAGAGGAAGTGCATGCATTCACCAGCTACCTCGTTAGCAATCTTAACCGGCTAGCCAGTAGGCATCGGCATGTTGCAAAGAAAATCTTGTTGTGAGCTCCTTCTGAAAGAATGATGATTTGGCTCACTAATTAATCAGTAAGTAACCTCTCTCTAATAAAAGTAGTCAAATCAATTAAAAGTTCTCTTGAATCAATCATCTTTGTTGCATGAAACCCTTAAATTACCTAAACTATAAGTAAATTATCTCAAATACATGCTATCAGATTTTATTCTCAATGTATGAAACCTTATCGTGCATAATGGAAGTGCGCATATTTTCAGAATATAGGTAACAAAATTCATTGTAGTACGCGGTACGAATGGTCAGCCCAAATATATCGGAAGTTCTCTTGGAGTTATCATCATGTGCATGGTACATATTTGATTTACATTATATGTCCCACTTGTGAATTGATTCGTTGGTCCAAATAAATTGTAAGTTCCCTCGAACCTAACGATTTGATTTACTTGAAACAATCATTGAGTAAACTCTCTCTGACACATCATCATTTTTCTAAGTAAATCAGTTCTTTTGAATCTATCATATATGTGCATGGGATGCATGATTTGGATTTACTTAAAGTATAGTTATGTACGCAAGGTATCTACGCACGCAATGAGTTACTGGTCGGTACCCCAAACAAATCGGAAGTTCTCCTTGAACACATCATGATTGGGTCCACAATTTGATTTAGAATATAGGAAAGTAATCTCTATGACGCGCAGAAGTACTTTTGAACCTATTTTGTGCAATTAGTAGATGCACAAATAATAGGAAGGTAAGATTCTCTCTAACACACACATATCAATGAAATCTTTGGTCTAAATAAATCAGAAGTTTTCTGGAGCCTATCATGTGCACTTAATGCATGATTTGACTTACGTAATATAAGGTAAGTAAACTCCGTACCTGCGACATACATAAGTTACCTTAAACTTATCAAGTGTATTAGATGCATGTTAACTTAAAATATCGGTAAATAAACGACTTAAGTTGTTGGTCCAAATAAGTAAGATGTTCTCCTACACCTATCTTGTGCACTAGTTAGATGCTTGATTTGATTTACTTGAAATATATGTAAAAATGAGATCTCTAAGCATCCAATGAGTTGTCGGTTGCCTAAATAAATACGAGAAGTTCTACTTAAACCTGTCATGTGCAATGAATGCATAGTTTTTTTTCTACTTGAAATATAGGTAAATAAATTCTCTTGAACCTATTATGAGTGTGTTGGATGCATGATTCGTTTACTTAAAATATAGGTAGGTGGAGCTCTATCATAAGTTCTCTTGTACCTACATGTGCGCACTGATGGATGCATGATTTGTTTTATTTAAAATATAGGTAGGTGCCCATTTGGATGCTTTTGACTTTTACTTAAGCTAATCAACACACTATCTTTTATACATTATACGTGTAGAATTTATCTCTTAGAAGTACATATGCGTGCAACACACCATCTCATATAAATACACAGAATATTTGATTTTCAACTAAAATTTTCAATGTTTAATATATTATTTTTCATATTATTATTTCATTCATTGGAGACTCAATTTCTATCCAGACAAACAATTTGTTTTTGCATCAATACATAAAAAGTATGCAGATGAATAGATTTAATGTTATTAATTAAGGTATATATTTCTGTATGGTACTCAGGTGTGACACAAAAGGAGTTGCATTGAAAACGCTGGAGGTTTTTTGCTAAGTGCGCCTTTAAATTTCTATTAAGTTTTGAGATAAAAAATATATGTCAAAATCAATTGTACAGCAGGGGAGTCCTCCCTACTGATTTTTTTTTTTGGTTGAAAACAATATAAGCTATTTACATGGTTTATACAGTCTTAGGCCCAAAGCAAGACCCTAATATTATCAGTTGTTAACACAGTAGAAGAAAACAAACAATCAATATATGTATTCCATATCATGTATACATAAGAGCATGTCTCTATGGCTACGCGTAATTAATAATGTATTTACCATTATCAGTGCACGCTAATATGTATTACATGTGCATAATTTAGTGCATCATCTAGTATGAGTACTGTACTCATGGTGAAGTCAATACGTACCATGGTGCATGTTACATATTGCATGCTGATCCTCCATCCAGCTAACTGATATATATATACTCCTATTTTCCATGCCACTTTGCTGCATATAAATAGCATCTCCTGCCTCCATCCCATCAGCAGTTGTTGGGCATCACACAAGTAGCTAGCTTCGTCAGATCTTGCTAAGCTTACCCCCTTCAAGAAAAAAAAACTCTTGCTAAGCTTAGATCCATCTATCATTCTTGGCATCAATGCGACGCCCTCCACGCTCAAGATGTGCGCCTTTGCTGCTGTTTGCGCCGCACTGGTGCTCTCCTCCGTGTGGCAACCTGCAGTGGCGGATCTGAATCCCAACTGCATAGGATGTGTTGACGGTTGCAAGGCGGTCGCAAATGCGTCATGCTTCGGGGTCGGCTGCACCGTACCTGCGGGTTATGGCTTGTGCTATACTTCAAAGTATGGTCCGTGTTCAAGCAGCTGCTACAACATGTGCAGTGGCCTGGGAGCGTAAGCTAAGCTCTACATCATGCATCATCGTTGGTCCGGCCAAGCAGGGGTGTGACGATTTCTGTGTTGTTACTTCCAATTTTACTATTATATACTACAATAATAACGAGTGTATGCATGGTCATAGTGCGATTTCATCTCCCTACAATGTTGTACTGTATGCTTTTGTGTGGTAACTTTTTTCTTATGCAATATATATGATGTCTCAAAATAATGATCCAACTCGTGGCATTTCAACTTTGCTAAATACCAGTGGAAGAACACATCAAACATATGTGACCGAGGGTTGATCAGAGATGTGGTCGTTCAACGTTCCAAACCTATAGTTCATTATTAACAATATTTAGATTAAGATTTTTGGTATGATGCATGCAACATCATCAGGAAATCAAAAGGCAACGTTTGATACATAATATGTGTGAATTTTTCAACTGTCCATGGAGTTCAGAGTCAAATTCCTTCTTGTGTAATAACGATTTTGTAATAGCGGTCGGCTACTTTTTTTGTACTACATTTTGTGGTCATAAGATCTGGTTCAAATATATTAAAATAGACCAGCCTATGTATATGGCTATCAATTTTTACAGCGGTCACAAAGACCGTGGAAAAGGAAAAGATAAAAGAACAGAACAGCTGCTCCCCTAAGAACCAAAGCATATTGGATGCATGGAAATGGACGTCAAATTAAAGAGCATCTATGCTGAAAAATCTGCATATTTGATTCAATCGGCCAGTGGCTCGTTGAATTCCTATGCAATAAACCTAATGTAAATGTAACACAAGAGCACTGTTCCTGTGCTCACTAAAAAGAAATACAAGATCGGGTGAAGTACTAACGCATGAACAAAAGAAAAAGAAAATCTGGCCAGTTCCCATCGGCGCACGGAACTAATGACTTGGCCCTGGCCAAGAATATATACTAAACCCACCTTATGTCGTATCACAGGCTAAACACGCAAGAATGCTGTCGCGCCCGATTTGCTTCTACGGGCTTGTCAATGTCGTTGCTCCTCCTCCTCGTCCTGCTTCTCAGGCTCTACACGCCAGGTTCGGCGTGGGCGCCGGTCTCGGTAACCATCACCGTGGATTGGCGAGGGCGAGGCGATTTCAGGACGGTGCAATCGGCGGTGAACTCCGTGCCACGAGTGGATCAAGATCCATGTCAAGGCAGGGAGCTATTGGTCCGTGCGTCGACGTCAGCCACTGCATGTATACACTTGGATTGAATCTTTCCATTTCCGGGTACATAGAAATTTACAATCTGTTTGCAGGGAGAAGGTTACCATCCCGGCGCGCGCGGAAACGCTACATCTTGCTGGAGGGAGACGGCCCGTCGGCAACGGACATCAGCTTCGACGCGCACGCCCTCGGTGGCATCGACCAGATCATGCGAGAGGCGCGTGCGCCTTCGACGAGATCGAGGCGCAAGGTGGACCAGGCGGTGGCGGCGCTGGTGAATTTGGAAAAGTTCAAATTAAGAGTGAATTTCTTCAAATTCTAAATTTGAGGTTGGGGAGCGGCAGCACAGTACGGGCAGGTGGCTAGGAGTGCGAGCGATGGTGGAGAGCAATCCCATTCATATGTTGAAGATTCTAGGCTAATTTAATCAAGCGCGCGACATGTTGCGCTAGCAATTTCCACCTTTTGAACTTTTGTTTCGCAGGGAGCAGTGGTCGCTGCCAAATGCCATCGTCTTATTTAGGGGTTGTAGGCAACTAGGCATACAGGCACTCAGGCAGCAACTGCACAGTACTTTAACCGCACTCGACGCCGTCGTTCAAAAACACAAGAAACCGTGTAGAGACTTGGCTATGGAGATGGCGAGCGACAAGTGGAGGGCGAAGCTGGACCGCATCGTGCTGTGGGGCGCCTTCTTTGTCCTCTCCTCCTTCTCGCTGCTCCTCGCCGCCGTCTCCTCGGGGTTCGGCGCCGCCAGCTGGCTCACCTTGGGGGTCAGCGCGCTCGTGAGAGTCAACACCACCACGAGCGGCGCCGCCGTCCTACGCGGGTACTGCGGCGACGGCGACCTTGGAAGCATGTCCGTGGAAGGGGAGTGGGTGCGCAACGCCGACGCCGAGCGCTACCCGCTGTACTACCAGCCGGGGCAGTGCCCGTTCGTCGACGCCGGGTTCCGGTGCAGCGAGAACGGCCGGCCGGACGGCGAGTACGCCAGGTGGAGGTGGCACACTGCCAAGGTACGGCAACACTTTCCAGACGCAACGCTTGCGTTCTTTGTTGCATTGTTCTTGCACGAACGCTTAATTTTCACCATACATTGCTCAGATTCAACGCGACGAAGCTGCTGGAGATCCTCCGGAACCGGCGCCTCGATCGATCGGGCGGAACCAGTGGGAGTCGTCGATGCTGTGCATGCTCTACCCGGCCGGCCGCCGTCGCCGGCAACGGCGACGATGGCGCGGTGTACGAGGAGAACGGGAGCCCCATCGCCAAGCACAAGGGCTTCCTCTCCTTCCGGTTCCGGGACCACAACAGCACCGTCGAGTACTACCGGTCGCCATACTTGGTCCGGCGCGGCCGCCGGCCGCCACACGAAGCAGTGGAGTCCACGCTTCAGTTGGACGCCATGGACGTGAGTCGTGACGTCGCCGCAGTGGAAGGGCGCGTGCGGATATCTTAGTGTTCAACTCGGGGCACTGGTGGAACCAGGAAAGGGTACATAAGCTCCCATCAGCATACGGAACGAAGGAGTTTTCTGTGGGCAAGCAAAGGCAAACTCAAAAAGGACAAACGTAACCATATCAATCTTCAGCTCCAACTAGCAGATCAATACATGCAGAATGCAGCCGCTTTGCTTCTGCTGCTCGTCTTCGTTGCTCCTCCTGCTGCTGCTTCGGCTGTCAACGCCGAGCTCGGCGTCCGCGTCGGTCTACGAAACCATCACCGTGGATTGGCGAGGACGAGGCGACTTCATGACGGTGCAGTCGGCGGTGAACTCCGTGCCGGACGGCAACCGCGAGTGGATCAGGATCCATGTCAAGTCAGGGAGCTACTGGTCCGTACCGCATCTGTTATCATTTCATTTCATACCCAAGTTCTAATTTGCATTTACGACTGCCCCCGTCGTTTGTTTTAATTTACAAACTAGGAAGGTGGCCCGCGCTGATACCGCGGCTAGCCAGAACTCATTTTTTATTCACTTTGTCGAAGAATCATCATTTGAAAGTGCAACTTTTTTATTCAGTTTAAAATTCTTAATATTTTGATTAGTTGTTCGGTATTTATATTCCGGATCCTTAGCTTGGCTTGTGCATGCTTTCCTGCATTTTCGTAGAATAATTTAGATATTATTACAATAATTTGGTTAAAATTTTGAGATAGAAGGTCTAGTTATCCGTAGAAAAAATTGAATTATTATTCATCTATATTCACGCATTATGTTTTTGGTACATATAGTTCAATCAGAAAGTACTTTTATAAGAATGCAAAAATTCATGGAAAACAACCCTAAAACTCTTACACCGCAAATAACAAATAAATTAAAAAACAACCCTAAAAACTCTTACGCAGCGACTTATATACAATCTACTACATGGAAAAATAAATAATGGTATATAATATTTTTTTCTACAAATTACTTCATAAAGTTGCCTTAATTAGTTTACAATTAAAAAAATAGAAAAGTCCCCATTAGTAGGCTGGCTAGGTCACAAAAACTATAGTCCAGTCAGATCGAAGTCTGGTTAGTCTACTCTGTTCTCTCTCTCTTGACCATCGGATCGTGGCGGCTCTCCCTCTTCTCGCGAAAAAAAAGGTGCCCGAAACATTAACCTAACAGAACCCAACTGTGGCCGGTCTCACCATTCTCCTCTCTCTCTCTCTCTCTCTCTCTCTCTCTCTCTCTCTCTCTCTCTCTCTCTCTCTCTCCCCCCCCCCCCCGGCGGACCCTGCCCAGATCCACATTGCGGGTCCCCTGCTCAGTGGTGGCGCGGAGGATGGCTCGGGATTGCGGCGACCTGGCAAGGCATGGGCCGCGTTGCCACTGTGAGGCCAGGGTCGCAGCGGTGCGGTCGACCACGTTTTCCACGCACAAGAATTCAGCAAGTGGCGGTGGTGGGTGCTCGGCTACCACTCCTCTTTCTCCTACTTCTGCTGGTGGCGCTGGATCAGGCATTGGGCGTACGTCTTTGGGGCAAGCAGATTTGGCTCCGCAATCACACGGCGCAGGCGCTCTGCAATGGGGACGGCGACTACCTGGTGATGGCTTGTCGACGACAACGGATCGGCGACATGGTGATGACTCCACAACGACAGCGGGAAGGGGCGTAGGCGATGGGGCCCCTGTGGGCCCACTATAATATATGCCTTCTGCCTGCTGCTTTGTTCATCGCGAAAGCTTGTATACCTGCCTTGTCGCTGATGTTTGTGTGCGTGCATAACTGCATGATGGATAGCAGATTGATTTTTGGGAGAAAAAGATCGCCGTAGCCATCTACGCCCACCGTTGCTTCACCAGTTTTCCTGTCTGCATAGCCCTTGCCAGAGCCTCGCCCGGCTCTTCTTTCACCATTACCAAGTGCTCAACTAATGCAATGATGCAGCAAGCTACAACACCAAATCAATTCCGAAGACACATTCATCTGACACCTTGATTCACCACCGGCAGGATCGAAGACCTCTACAGTCTGCCTCGTCATGGCTTGATACAGTCCGTATAGGGCGTTGATGACTCCAACATAAATATGTTACTTCAGATAAAGAGTAGAGATGGAATAGGACCTCTGTTTATTTACGTAGCTACGATATCAAAGCAACATTTGTTTCTGTGTTCTAAAGATAAGGACGTTGGAAACGTTGGATTCTATTCTAACACCCTTACGGACTCTTTTTTTTCCATCTAATAAATAATCTTGACGTTGGGCTCTTCCTTTCATTGCTACACGTATATATTTTTTTCTTGGAAACATTGGATTCTATTTCTACATCCTGACAGACTCTTTTATTTCCATCTAATAATCTTGTTTTGATCTTGACCGTTCAAACTTCATAAAATCTTACGGTTCACATATTTGTTTTTTCTCTGATTAACGTGGTAATTTTGTGGCCTTGAGAGCGAACGTGGTGGCTTCTTTTTCCCTTAAAATACTAAGATAATAGATAGATAGATAGATAGATGGGTTGGTTATGCGCACACGTGCAGGGAGAAGGTTACTATCCCATCACGGAAACGCTGCATCCTGCTGGAGGGCGACGGCTTGTCGACGACGGACATCAGCTTCGACGCACACGCCCATGGCAGCATCGACCAGATCATGCGCAGCCGCAACGTGAGCAGCAACTCGCCGACGTTCCGTAGCGCCACCTTCACCGTCCTCGCCGACAACTTCGTCGCCCGGAACATCGCCTTCAAGGTGCGCACCACCGACACGATAGTACATGCACATAAAGCGTGCACTGACCTGTTGATCATTGGTCGTGACCCAAACGGTTACGGGTTTGTTCCTTCCACTCCTTGTCAACACAAGCCGCGCAAGTCCAAGAGGCCAAATCACGTCGATTGTCCCGTTCCCATCTCCTGCTCACGTCAATTTTCACACGTGCAAGACTGATCATTCGCGTTCGCGTATGAACTACGAATACAGAACATGTACAACGCCGTCGAGAGGCGAAAAGCGGACCAGGCGGTGGCGGCGCTGGTGGGCGGCGACAAGAGCGCCTTCTACGGCTGCGCCTTTCACGGGTTCCAGGACACGCTCTGCGACTTCGAAGGCCGGCACTACTTCCGCCGCTGCCTGGTCACCGGCGTCGTCGACTTCGTCTTCGGCTACGGCCAGTCCGTCTACGACGGCTGCGTGCTCGCGTCCGTCATGCCGCCGGGGCCTCATCCGCAGCCCGGGTGGGTGACCGCGCACGCGCGCGACGGCGAAACCAGCCCCGGCGGGCTGGTGTTCCAGGGCGGCGCGGTGGTCGGGACGACGGGAGGCGGACGCACCTACCTCGGCCGCGCGTGGAACAGGTTCGCCACCGTCGTGTTCTACCGGACGCGCATGGGCGGTGCCGTCGTGCCGCAGGGGTGGCAGGCCTGGAACGCCGGCCGTGACGTGTAAGCTAGTATTTTTGCCTCTGGTAGTGTCATGCAATCTATGCGTAAGGAAGGAAAATGATGCGGAGTTTCATGTTTTCAGGTCGCATGTCACATTTGCAGAAGTTGGATGTGTCGGGCCCGGAGCCGAGATGACTGGAAGAGTGGGCTGGGAGAAGCACTTGAGCGAGGAGGAGGTGCAGAGATTTGTGGACATCAAGTTCATCGATGACGACGGCTGGCTGTCAAAACAACCGTAACTTAGCTGCTCAAAATTCAAATTTGGTGAATATTCGATGGGCGATGATGAGCATGATTTGGTCGATGCCGCCGTGGGCGTGCTCGTCGAAGCTGATGTCCGTCGTCGACGAGCCGTCGCCCTCCAGCAGGATGTAGCGTTTCCGTGATGGGATAGTAACCTTCTCCCTGCACGTGTGCGCATATCAACACATTTGTAATTTTTTTTCAACGAATACCGTATTTGTAATTTGCTAGTCCGACATGACACCGACGAGAGCAGTTGGAAACGAGAAATTATGGTCCAAAATGAAATGATAACAGATGTGGTACGGAACAGTAGCTCCCTGACTTGACATGGATCCTTATCCACTCGCTGTTTCCGTCCGGCACGGAGGTCACGGCCGACTGCACCGAGATGAAATCTCCTCGCCCTCGCAAGTCGCCAATCTACGGTGATGGTTTCGGAGACCGATGCCGACTCTGAGCTCGACGTGGAGAAGCATCAGCGACGAGCTAGAGAAGCAAAGCGGCTGCATTCTGCATGTATTCTGCTAGTGGAAAGATTATTCTCAGCTGATCATTGATATGGTTACGTTTGAATTTGGAGTTTGCCTTTGCTTGCCCACAGAGAACTCTCCTTGGTTCCGTGTGCTGATGGGAACCTAACGGAATATTGCTAATTCCTTGTTCATAGAGCAATTAACTAGAAACATCAAGGAATGCGCCATGAATTATCAATTGTAGTCAACACTAGTTAATGTATCTACAAGTAAATATATTCCGAACCTATATTTTACTACGTGATGGAGCACGAGATAGTTATATACTAACTCACAAGTCAATGGCCAGCAGCAACACATGTTTGCATAAGGCCTATAGTATCAAACCACATCTATGCAATTATTAATGCTAGCTCGTGTTCAGGCACACCGCATAGTTCAAACAGAATAATGTGCATCTGTTGCCTATAAATAGCGTCCACTCTTCAGTGCTATGGGGGCACCACTACAAGTTCCCTATTGTCACTGATTTTGCGATCATCTCTAGCTTTCCTCTATCGATCCTCACTTGATCTGTATCTACATACGATCAATGGCTTCTACCACCTCTCTTAAGGTGACTGGCGTAGCCGCCATTTGCACCGTGCTGATCCTGTCTTCCATGGGGCTACCTGCGATGGCCCAGCAAGATTGTAGAGACAAATGTGCCAGTGGGTGCAAGCTAGTCTCGGAAGGGTCATGCAACGTCGTCCGCAGCATACTGCAATTCCTATACCAAGTCTGCCTAGACCGGACATATGACACATGCATGCACAGCTGCGTCGGCCAGTGCACGGCGGTGAGATGCAACCAGTGATGTTTGCGCTCGTCGCCAGCCAGCACGGTTTGCGTGCCTGTGTTTGTTGCTGATGTTACTTTGGATTTACTATCATTATGCGTGTAATAATCCATGGATCCATGGACCATGGTCACTGTCAGTTTTAGTTTATTTTTCTCATAAATTTAAGCAGTGTATTAAACACCGGTCATCCACATATCGGATGAGTGGTGGGAATTAATACTACTAGCTACTATGTATCCCTGTAATGTTGTAGCATATGTGCTACTCCGATCCATCCGTTGTGCTTTGTACTGTGCAAGTTTCAGATTAAATGATGATGCATTTTCTATCACATGCATGATTTGGTTTTCTGAACACTCATTGTTGCCTGAGATGGATAGCAGTACTGTAAGTAATTGTGGTACACAAACAAACATGTGAGAATCTTATAAACTTATCTCATTAAAAAATAGTTTTCTTTGCTGGGACGTGAAATTTGGAAATATATAGCGTTTATATAGAGAGAAGGGACTCAGCAAATTCGGAAATATGTAACATGTGAGAATCTTATAAACTTATCTCACACGCCTATGAATGCTGCCTCTCTAGTTCAAATAATCGATCAACTAGTTCATTTAGTTGAACCAGAGAGGATCCATGGTCGCTTATGCTGCCGATATCCCTAATCTTTATGGGACTGAACTAGTCTCAAAGGTTTGTTATGGTAAATCTATTTATTCTCGGTAATCCATAACCAAGTATTCCCTTAAAAAACAAATCCAGAGCCAAGGGGGAAAGCGAATGAACCTTGCTAGCTTGAACAAGGGAACTGATCATGCAGCCAGTGCAGGGACTAAGTTTCGTTTCGTTTCGTTTCGTTTCGTTTAGGACTAAAGTTTAGTCCAAAGTTCTTGCTATTTAAATGTATTAAATAAAGTGTAATTACAAAACTTTTTGCAGAAACTTGAGCTACTTTGCGAGACGAATCTAATGAGGGTACTTAAGCTGTGATTAGACGATGGTTACTGTAGTATCACTGTAGCAAAACATAGCTTAATTAGACTCGTTAGATTCGTCTCGTAAATTAGCACCCATCTGTAAAAAGGTTTTGTAATTAAACTTTATTTAATACCCTTAAATAGCAAAATTCTCTGAACTAAACTTTAGGACTAAAGGAAACGAACGGGGCCTTAGTGCTGTAGCGTCAGGGTCGACCAAATCAAAACATTGTTACTACTGTTCATTAAGCTACATGACCCGTCGCCTAGCTTCCTGACCATGGTGTGAGCTCACTCGCTGGCTTTGCCCCTGAGCCGGGGTCTATTTTGTGTCACCGTAATAGCTAGTGACATGGCATTTGTATAATTGTATTTAAGAGACATTTCTTAGGCTTCCGTCCTTGTCTCGCGGTAGAAATATTGACTACATTACAAGTAATTTTGAGAAAGTTCAAGAAAATCATAGGCGAGATGCGTGACTAGTTATTTTGAAGAGAGCTGAAAAACAGTATGTTTCAATAATCATCATCCTAGGCGTGTGAATGCTAAAAACATACTGTTGGAGTAGTACATTGCATCGTCGATCCACTTTTAAGTAAGTTCTTTTCAAGTACCATGCAGCGTCTACATTTTGGCCATTCTACTTTTCCTGCAGTTTATCTCACCACATCTCGTAGATTCTACCATGTTTTTACTCTTGCAGTAGTAGCACATTGCATCGTCAATCCACTATCCGGCCTGGCCGGTTTGTCGGCGGAAGGCAAAACGATCGACTGGCACGCCGGCGATAGACCTGGAGGCTGCGGCGTCGGTGCACCCTCCGAATCCCGAGAGAGAGCGTGATGCTCGTGGCCGCCGAGCATCGTAAGGAATCACCTCACCTGGCCGGCAGCCTGACCTCCTGAACGTTCCTATCCGCCGGAAGGTGTCGGCAGGCTATGAGGGGAAGAAATGCTTCCACCACGAGTTCCTTCAGAAAGAATCTCGATGGCACAAAACTAAACTTTCTCTGATACTCAAAATCGTTCAAGCTCTAAATATTTCATTTTTTCTGACACTGATCAATCATCGTAATATGTGAGGTACTGACGTTCTTACTGGATGCTTCTCTATTTACTTAAAATACTCAACGCATGATGCATATATGTATTTATATTGTTCAGTGCACAAGCACGCCACCATCTAAGATAAATATGTACATCTTTGGTTCCGAATGATAACAATTTTCTTTGATTCCGTAACAGATACAACTTTGTACCCAAAAAATGCACTACGAATTTGTTTTCATGACGATTTGCTTTTAAGTTCTTGTCCTACCCTCAGGTAATGCCTGTTAGTTTTCCATTCATGCACATATTTATGAGCTAGGTTTTCGTGGCATGTTTACAATCACAGTATGCATATATGCTTTAGTTCATATATAATTTAGTGCATCACGAGCACGAGTTATTTATAAACTCATGGTGAAGTCAACACTTGACATGCATGGCCCATGTTGCATATGCATGTATAATTTTTTTAACCAATATATGCATATATACTTTTGCTAGTGCATCAGGAGCATGACCGAGTTAATTAAATACTCATGGTGAAGTCAACACTTGACATGGTGCGTGTTACACGAAGATGCGATCAATATATCTAATTGATCTAGTTTAGTTAGTACTACATTGCATGCCATGCCAATATGATGCATATAAATAGCGTCGCCTGGCCCATCTCATGGACACACAACATAAGTAGCACATCCATATCGCGTGATCAGCACTAGGCTCGCTAAATATAGCTCTCTACCCATCATTCTCCACAGCTTAAGGTAGCTTAGCTTAGCTAGACCTTCCAGCAATGGCTTCCACCGGTGCTGCAATGACGTCAGCCCTCGCCGCCATTTGCGTCATGCTGGTGCTATCCTCCGTGTGGCAACCCCCGCCGGCGGCAGCGGAGATGGACCCCAACTGCAAAAAATGCGTTGATGGGTGCTTCATTGTCGCCGATGCGTCATGCTCGGGCGTCGGCTGCAATGCACCTGTGGTGAATCAGACCTGCAGGGACGAGCAGTATCAGCTGTGTGCATCCAGTTGCTTCAAGTTGTGCACCGCCGTACCGACGTCGTCGTTGCCATGAGCTTCTACATCATCACCACCGGTCCGACCAAGCAATCGTGCCCATTGGCTCCCGTGTTAAGCTGTGTTGTTACTTCCAATAACTACGTACGTACGTACGTACAAATAATAAGTGTATGCAATATGGTCGTGAACCGTTTTCGTTTTATTTTCGTTGATCGACTAGTGGTTATTAGTTCATGCCCCCAATATGTTGTAACGTTCGCTCTTGTGTGGTATCTATAAATGATGTTTCAAATTGATTATGATTTTCTGATTTAATTCCTGATGGATGCCAAACTGAGGTGAACTAGGGTTCCCGATCTTCCGAAAGGTTCTAATAACTCTCGATTTGGTGGAGACTTGACACACGTCGATCCGGCTTCCGAACAACACGTCCTGAACCCCACAATCGCAGCACCACGTCTTCTAAGGTTATCGACCGGCGTTGCATGGTCGACCTCGCCAAGAAGGTTTATCCTTGCCTGCGAATCGAAGAACACAAGCAAGATCACAGAAGAATGCAGCCAAATTGCTGAAATCTGAATTAAGATCACAAGTTGGGGTCTCACAAACCGATGGACGGCGACTGTTCTTGACAGAATAATCTAAGCAAAACACAACCCTAATTTGGGTGGTGGCTACTAATAGTATAGGTTTTAGGGGCGTGCAAGACCCCTGGACGCGTCCCTAATGGACTCCAACACGATACAAAGCTCAAAGTCCAAATTACGGTGGCGCAACACCGAGACAGATCCTGAACGTCCACTTGTTTTGACTATTCCCATTGACTCCGGACGAATTTTGGCATGAATCCAGTGCCATTGGAAAGGTTATCAAATTATCTTTCTGTCCATATGTAGAACGTTTAAAACCGAGTCCGTATACGATCTTGGCGACCGTTTTAGTGAAGACTGCTCATAGAGTCCGAAACTGACTCGAAGCCGACTTGACTTGGGCTTCCAATTTGTTTTGGACGTCCTTGCTGATCTTCTCCGCATCCAAAGGACTTTCCCAACATCTCCTGGTCCTCTCCATAGTTCCTAATCATAATATAATCATTGGTAGCAATCTATTCTCAGAATTCATATGTGAAGAAGTGTTTAGGAACGAGCTCACCTCTAAATTTAGTTGTCGTCCGCGAGCTCGAGTAATTGGACCTTGTATGACCAGCGGAGAAGTATCATTTGTATCCACATGAGTGATGTCACAAACGAATTATATGAAAAAATTATGTGTAATACTTTTATTTGGTTATAAAAATGAGTATCATGATCACTAGCTTGGTACACTACAGATTAGCGTCTTTTCCCTACAATTTTCTAGTAAGTAGCCAACAGTAATAGTATATTTGGTTAAGTATCAACCAACAATGTGAGTAATGAGTTTGTGAGGAATTATGCAGTTGGAAAAATGTTGAAACTGCGGGAAGGAAAAATACCAACTTACATTGGGAAACTGTCGGCCACCCAACAGAAAAAAGGCTAAGAGGACGTACGGCAGACACTATAGGCCATTTTCACTTAAAACTCTAGGGAATTGTTCAAGTGGTAGTACTCACTTCAGTTCCGTCTTTTACGGAGTATAAAAGGTCAGCATACAAGATACCAGTAGCAAAAGATTGCGGAAAAAGGAAATCCCTTCCACCACCCCTCACATGTTCAACCTGATTCAAGTCATGGGAGAGGCTGACCATTTAATTTTCACTTTTTTGGAGCAACATTTATTTGTTTTCATGCAACCCATGGCTGTGTGCATCCATTTAGATTTAGTATTGGAATCGATTAATCAATGCACGGTAGAAACATTCCGTTCGGTTCCCATCAGCATACGGAACCAAGGAGTTTTCTGTGGGCAAGCAAAGGCAAACACAAAAAGGACAAACATAACCATATCAATCTTCAGCTCAGAATAATTTTTCCACTAGCAGAATACATGCAGAATGCAGCCGCTTTGCTTCTCCAGCTCGTCGCGGTTGCTCCTCCTGCTGCTGCTTCGGCTGTCCACGTCGAGCTCGGGGTCGGCGTCAGTCTCCAAAACCATCACCGTGGATTGGCTGTGCTGGATTATCATTTTTTTTTCTTTTGAAACGTGGTTTTGATTTACTTGTAGTCGTTAGGACTTGTAATCTTGTTACTCGCAAAAAAAAAAAGACATGTAATCTTGTTCAAAACTAAACAAGCAAGATTGCTTATCCTAACAAGTAATGAAATCTTGATGGAAATACTAAAGTGTCGTACCCCATTTCTGGAGCACTAGTGCTTACCGTACCAGTCCCTGGATCAGACGCTGTTACGAACACTTTACACAGACTGATATCACAGAGTCATCACTTACATAAATATTACCGAGTCTCATACAAACCTTCATACATAAAAGGTCTTATAACAACCGGCCAAGGGCCACTTTATTACAACAAGCATCAAGCTGGTGGGCTGCAACAACAGAACCACTTAAACACTACTACAGCGGAAGACGGAAACGGCACTAGCACAGGCATCTTGAGTGTAGATAGGACCCTACTCTTCATCACCAATCTCCTCGTACTCTGGTTCTTCATCTGAAGGATTAAAACAAATGTGAGTATATAAGGTACTCAGCAAGTCCTAACAATGAGGGTTACTTTGATGCAAGGGTGAAACCAAAGGATAGGCTGAGGGTTTAACATCTGGGCGGAAAGCCAGTTTTATGCAACGGTAGTTTGGAAAACAAAATAGTTCACAAACTACTATCAAGATTATCAGTGGTATTTAGTGGGGTTGTGGCCCTGGAGTAGATGCAGTCCATCCCGCCAGTTCCCAAGTTTTGATGCTGGCAGGAAACCAGCGCACGGTTCCACACCGGAGTATTCCAAAAACACACCAAGGAAGTAACTCACACCGTTATACTAATCATTGTGTGGCACAAGCTTTCGCGTTGCCCATTACCGTGGAACACGGCTATCATGATAAATTTGTAACTCTACAGAGGTTGTACACAATTCCCCACAAGGCATGCCAGCCCTTCCCATCGTCATGGATTGGACAGGCACACTAATGGTCCCGTACCTACTTGGTGTCACCACGGCACCACCACGGAAACACTGCAACCAGGGGCTTCACAATATCATCGTTATCATGTAGAAAGGCCTGAATAAACACCATATGCCGGACCCCGACACCTGCTATGTCGGGTCTTCTCCTGGCTTCCGCCGCAACTCCTGCCCTCCAGGTGGGTACCGGGTGAACACTATAATAGGGTGTGGTTTCAAACCTTTCCCATTCAAAGCATGTGGTTGTACGAAAGGTGCTAGGCAAGGCGGCACATGAACCGGTCCTTATACGACCGAAGCAAGCATCTTCAATAGCTATCCTCAAAGGAGGAATCGCATCCCAGAGATAGACCTCCCCACTGAGGACTACCTCGCCTGCTCCCGCTAGGAATATCCCCACTATGGATTGCACAAATATCACTAGTATATTACCATCCCACATTTCATATTCACACACACACCCCACCAAACTCACACCATTTCACACCAAAAAGTATGTATAGCAAGATTAATTAAGTTCGCATGGCAATAAGTCCTAAGCAGCATATCATTTCAGCATATCATTTAAGAATTAATGATAGTGAATCCTAGGTCTAACAATGGAATCAGGATAAGCAATGTCAAGGCATGGCAATCAGCAGTACTTAGGATCATACTAAGCATTCAAATCACATTTAAACAACATGCACATTTTATTTCTAAACTGGGCTCTAAGTTGGATGTTTGCAAATATAGGGACAACATGATCAAAGGGGTTAGAACTTGCCTTCACCAAGGTCTTCTTCTTCTAAGTCCTCGTAATCCGGATCCTCAGCTCCTTCCTCAAAGACTTGCTCCTCTATTGATCAAAAGCAAACGACGATCGAATAAATCTACCGATCAAACAATTAATTAACACGCATATAAATCAAAAGAAGACCAAAAAGAGATAAACAACAGAGGGTTTTGGTAACAATAAATAGCTCATGATTTTAGATGAATTTTGGTGAAAGAATCACCCGAATCGGAGCTAAGATGAAAGAGATATAGATTTTACAAGTTTGCAACATAGGAAATAATTAGGATTAAGCTAAGTAATTAACTATAGACATAATCCTAATTATTATGGAGTAAAAAAGTGTTGCAAAATGATTAGGAATTAATCTAGTATTTTTAGGAATTTTATGGAATTTTTCTGATAAAGGAAAGTGCTCGAAATGACAGCTGTGTACACTAACTGTGTGGACTTAGCAATTTTCCAGAGGCTGTGTGGCTGACAGGTGGGCCACTGGGGCCGGGTTCACTGTGACCCACTGTTCTGTGGACTAGGTCCACAGGGTTGTGGACCGGAGGTGGCATGAGAGGGCGGTCCACGGTGCACCGCGCCCGTGGACGCGTGCTGACGCGGCAGGGGAGACCGGGTCGCCGCGGGCCCGGGCGCTGACGTGGCGGCCACGTCGGATGACCGCGCGTCACGGCGAACTGCGCCGGGGCGCGGCGCGCGCGGCGGCGCATCGCCGGAAACGTCGCCGGCGATGGCTACGGGGCACGGATGGCGAAGCGGAGGGATGCTACGAGCTCTACGCGCGGAGGCGGAGCGAGGGCTGCTTGGTGTTGACGACGCGGGGCGCCGGAGAGGCGGCGCGGGCTTGCCGGAGATGGCGGAGCGCGGCTGCGCGTGAGGGGAGAAGCGCATGCGCACGGGCTCGCGCGTGATTGTGTGGCCGTGCGCGTGCGCGAGAGTGCACCGCGTGCGGTGCGCGCCTCAGCATGGCCAGGCGTGGCCGGAATGCCTGCCGGTGATGAGGTCGCGCGGCGGCTGGTGGCGGCGCTCGACGCGGAGCATGCGTCCGTGCGCGGGGAGAGGAGATTAATGGCGCGGAAGAGAGAGGAGAGGGAGGCGAAGCTCACGGTGGGCTCGAAGAAGGCGGGGAGAGGTCGGGGACGGCTTGGCGACGCGTGAGATCACCGGAGCCCTAGCCCGCTGTGCTCGCCATGGCTCCGCACCTCAACTGCAAAAGCAAGAGGTGCGACGAGGTTAGCCAGAGCTCGGTGGAGCTAAGGGAAGGAGAAGAAGAGGCGGAGCTCCACCGTTGGCTCGTCGGAAGGTCGCTAAACGGGTCGCCGGAGTTGAGGGAGATGGTGGGGAAAAGTGAAATTGGCGACGCTGGAGTGTGGATTGGAGGTGCTCGAGCTCGGGGAAAGGAAGAGGAAGGTGAGGTGGAGCTCGCCGGGTTTTATAGGAGGTCGGGGGTGGAGCCGTTGGGCGCCGGCTCGAGCTGCGGTCGTCGGTGGTTGAATTCCGACGCGACGGCTGCCAGGGAAGGACGGTGCCCACGCGCGTGATGACGAGGGCTCGACGACGGCCACAGTGCGTGGGACGCGACGGCGGCTGAGCGAGGCTGACGCTGCGGCATGGCCGCTCGCCGGTCTTCGGGTCAAGACGTCGATCCGCGCGGGGAAAAGGCGCGCGAAGTCAAGGCGACGCGACGGGACGGGGCGCGGTGACGAAGGCGCGACGTGTGCACGTGAGCTCCTGCGGCGGTGGTGTAGCGCGACGCGACGAGGCGGGGACGGCCGGCATGGGCGCGCCTGGCGCGGTGGCAGGAGGAGGGAGACGACACTGACAGGTGGGGTCCACCTGTCAGCGTCACGGCGCGAGGGAGCGGGCTGGGCTGCAGCTGGGCCGGAGGGAGAGGAGCTGGGCCGTGCGCGGGAAGGAGAAGGGAGGAGTGTCATACCCCAATTTCTGGAGCATGTTGTGCATCATGTACCAGTCCCTGGATCAGTAGCTGGTACGCACAAGAACACAGATATGGTAATCGAAAGCATACTTCGAATAGGTAATTATTATAATACCTGAGATTATCACCTTTAACGGCGGTTCGACAAGGATACGGAACTATCCAAGTCCGTCCGACCGACTAAAGGTGAAGCAGACAATCAGCGGAAACACGGCCCAAGCCTACAGGCAGACTTGAGTGCAGAACGAAAACCCAACGTCGTCGCTTCCTACGAAGGCTTCTCTGACTAAAACCACAAATGCAAGCCAGTGAGTACACAAGGTACTCAGCAAGCCCTACACTACACAAGGGTATATATACATGCATATTTGGCCTTAGCAAGAAGAAGGCTGTATGTTTCTTTTTGCGAAAAAGCTATTTTTATGCAGGGTTCACTAAAGCAGTCAAGGAATTAGAGATAAAAACAGGAGGTTTTATTTTCCATATTTTAGTTGGGTGGCCCTGGGGGAGTATATACCTTCCCACCAGTTCCCAAATTTTAATTGGGCCTTCCGATCACAAGGATCGTACCGACCCGGCATCCATGCCACACTTCCAAAACACGGGTTGACTACAACCCACTCACACGCCAAGGATAGGAAGAGGTGGCTAATCTCTTATGCGCAGCCATAAAGTGCCATATGCCGTGGCAACGTCCATCCGGATGAATTGTTATCCTCTGCAGAGGTTGTACACTTTACCCATGGGCTACGCACCCTTAGCTAGGGGGTACGTAACGCCCATCCATCTTCTCCGAGTAGGCTTGCAAGACCACCACGAAATCACACTCAGGGGCCAGTGACATGAAGGTCACAAAATGGCACGGTACGCCTGTGCAAAGCAGCAGGGTCCATTGTGCTCCTGTAACTTATCAGGATCCTGAAACTTATCAGGACATGCGTCATTCCCGTAACACGTATCGGGTTCCGCGGCCGGAGCACGGGTACGTTGCCCGAGTCCTTTTCCTGAGCTTCCGTTGCTTCCTCCAGCCTCCAGGTGGCATTACCAGCGTACCGAGAAGGTAAGATGAGTCCTCCCCATAAGAGGTTCCATGGTTGTACGGGAATCATTAGACCTTGGGTAAGAGAACCGGTCCTTATGTGGCCGGGCAAGCGCCATATCCCACACTGGTGGGCTATCACACTATCCACTTCACCTCATCATTGGCCTTGCCCGCAGTCCAGTCCATTCCCATCTCCAGCTCCATCTTCATCACCTAACACGGTTGTGCTACTCCCATCCCAAGTATTTACTCACACCACCAAACTCTTTTAACACATTTTCGAAAACAAGTGTGTGAGAGGTGTGGCAATGTCGAAACATTGCGAGGGTCCTAAGCATTTCTATAAGCAAGGAAATTGTACCATCATAGAAATGATGGAACAGTCCTAGGGTTATCAAGGAGAGGGGTAACCAAGGGTAATCAAGGATTCTGGTATATATGCCTATATAGCGGCATTATACCAGTAAGCAAGTAGGTCATAACTACACAAGTAGTAAAATAACAAGCAATGCATATTACTAGAATAGGCTCTATAGGTGCGATGCGGAAATCATAGGTTCAATCATGATCAAGGAGTTGTAGAGCTTGCCTGACAAACGCTTTCCTAATCTTCGAGTTCTAGGTCTTCGAGCTCTTGTCGATGTCGATGTCTTCAAGTCTTTCCTCGGAGCTTGTGTCTTCTAGATCCTTCTTGAAGCTTGAGCTCTTCTAGATCTTCCTCGAAGCTTGAGTGCTTCTATATCTTCCTCGTTTCTCGCGTAAACTAACGTATAAAGATAAAGCGTATAAACAAACTACCGCAAAAGAAAATAAAGATTGATAGGAAACAATTAAGATCCAAAAGAATCTTTAGTGAAGATCAGGAGGCTTGATGCATGCAGGATGCAGCATATTTAATGCAGGGCATATTATATGTCATAGGTGATATACCTGGCCTTGTAAAGGCCTTATTCACCTAGACAAGTTATTAGTTGTTTATCTTCTCTAATATGAACATGGTGTATGGTCATGCAGATGCTTTCCATTTATTAGTTATTTTAGGGTGAAGATGATGAGATGCACAAGGTTGATTGATGGTGATTGCGTGCATATCTAATATGCAAGCTTCTATATTATTTCTATAAAAGAACATGCATGAGTGCATGAGATGGTGTGGACGGCGTGTGTACGTGTCTCTTGTACATTTGCATGCTTCGAGACTTCACGTAGGCCGAAACCCACATGAAGGCTCATGCAGCAATTGTACAAGGTGCAAGGTGTGCCACATTAATTACTTAGGTTAATTATATTATTATCTTATGGTGATTAGCTATTGATTACTTGTTAATTAATTATTAAGATTAGCTATTAGTTATTTGCCATGAGCTAAGCACATGACGGTGGTACGTGCTCGTGATCATGCATGACATGAATGCATGATTTGCAGAGAAATCTACAAAGTCACAGATTAAGAGCGAATTGGCAATTAGAATAATGATAAAATAATTATTCAAATAATACCCAAATAAAAGGATATCGATAGGGCTTGATAAGAAATTGGTGATAACATCGGAATAGGTGTTGGGGGCAGGGTTAGGTTTTAGCTTGATTGGACGAGGATTGATCGAGGCTAAGTTCGGAATCGAATTCGGAATATAAAAGGTTACGATGTTTGGAAGCAATACCGCATGAATGATTTATCGTTAGCGGATTAATGAATGAATATGCGGTGTAAAAATGGAGCGGGATGCATGTCGTCATGAAGGAAGTACTAGACGACTAGCTCCACAGAATTGGTTAGGTTTAAGTGAGCAACAATCGTGACATGCGAGTTTGACATCGCACGATTGCCGATAAAAAGGGATGTAGTAGGAGAGAGGGGATTTTAGGACATTGATGATATTTAGGTGTGATGTGGGGTTCCAATAGTGGTACCATGATGTACTACGCGTTTTTACGAATCCGTGAGCGCAAGAATCGCTCAAAACGGAGTTATGGTTGAGAAGATATGAATATTTAAAGGTTGGAGGAATTATTTGTAATTACAAAGGATTCTTTTGTAATTACAGAAAGGTTTTAAGGACTTGTTTGTAAGGTCAGAAAGCTTTAGGGACCAATATGTAATTATGGAAAAGTTTGGGGGTCTAGGTGTGAAAAGATGAGGGCTAAAACATAATTACAGAAAAGTTTAGGGTCTTTTCTGTAAAAAGATAGGGCTTTAGACATAATTACAGAAAAGCTTGAGGGCTTATCTGTAAAATGTACAGGGCTGGGAATTTCCTGGGTTTTATGGATTTATTTTTGTAAAGGAAATTTGGTTTATTGCGTAGGCTGGCGTCATTAAGGGAAAAGGGTTTATTTTTCAATTGAAAAGTCTGTGGAATGGGTCCACAGGACCCGTGGACCGCGGTGGGGCGGCGGTCCACCGGTCCATGGTGGACCGGGGACGCGTGCGCGGCGGCGGGTGGCCGGAGGCCTCACCGGCGGCGTCTACGGTGGGTTCTGAGCGTCGGGAGCTCGTCGTGGAGGACGAGGACGGGACGGGGAAGCTGTAGGGCTTGCGCGTCGACGACGGGGATGGCCGGAGCGTCGATGCGGCCTCGTCGGAGTTGGTGATGGCGGCGGCTCTCACGGGGATCTGAGGCGCGACGGGAGAGGGAGGAAAAAGAGAGGTGAGTGAGGGAGAGGGTGGCTCGAGGAGCCTCACCAAGTGCTTGGCGGCGCGGGGAAATGCCAGGAGGAGGGCGGCGTCGAGGCGAGGTCGACGGCGACTCGAGCTCGTCGTCGATCTCCCTGTCGGAGATGCGGCTGCGCGGAAGGAGGGCAGACCGAGGTGGCGCACGTCGCGTGGGGGCTCGGTGAAGAAGAGAGGGGAAGGGGGACGCGCTCACGGCGGTAGGGAGGTTCGCCGGAGGGGCTTGCCGGAGAGAGAAAAGAGAGAGAGAGGAGGAGGAGGGAAATGGGGAAACGAGGCTCGGGGAGGGGTCCGGCGCTTATTTAAGGAGGAGCGGGGCAACAGTAAGGCGGTGGCGCGGCGGCACGGCAGCGGGGACGGCGGCGGCGGGCGCGGGTCTCGGTCGGAGGTAGGGGCCGGCGCGGCGGCGCGCCGCGTGGAGGGGATGAAGCTGACAGGCGGGTCCCGCCTGTCAGTGGCAGAGGGTGAGCGGGCCGCGCGGGCAAGCTGGGCCGCGGGACTGGGCCGGAGAGGCTGGGCTGGAAGGAAAGAAGAAGGGAAATTCGGCCCGAGAGGGAAAAGAAAAGGAGAAAGGCTTTTCATTTTCCTGGAAATTGAATTTGAATGAATTTCAAATTCAAACAAAAACAAAAGTTGATCAAAACCTCAAAACAAACCAAATAAAACACATGAATGCATATGGTGAAGTTTTGATGCAGATTTAAATTCAAAATTTTATAAAATCAATTTGTGATTTAATCCTACTTTGATTTTATGTGTTGTAAATTCAAAAGCTTCAAATTTTTAATATATTTTTAAATGAAAGCAAACACTTGAGCACTTGTTTTATTATTTGGAAAATTTCAAATTCAAATCTAAGTTTGAATTACTTTAGTGAAATTTTATTTCGAAAAAATTCGTGTCAAGGTAAGGGTTTAGAAAAGGTTCAAATTTGGAGTGATTTTTATTCATTTTAAGTTTTACATATTTATTTCTTTCATTTTGAATTTATTTCTTTTTGGCTCCGAAAAGAGGGGTGTTACAGATCTACCCCACTTAAAAGAAATCTCGTCCTCGAGATTTTGAAAAGTCTTCTGGGGTGACGTTGACTCGTCTTGCGCTTTTACGCTTGCTGGTGGTAACCTTCGAAACTTCGTTGTAGGCTTCTTGACGTTGAGAGTTTTGATAGCAGGTCCTCTTTTATCTTCGCGTTTCTTTGGTGTTGTAGATCGACGTGGCGATGACTCTTATGTCGGGGTTGCTTATGGGGTACTACCCCACTTAAAAGAGTTTGAGCTCGGGGTTCTGAGGACAACTGTCCATTATTGCTCTACTTATCTTATCCAAAAGGGTTTAGGCTTTTCTCATATTCCATAAGTGGTCTTTTCCAAACGCCTGTATTTTCAAAATACTTTCCAGGGTAGGTTTGTAGGGGGCTTTTATCCCATTCTGGAAACAAATCATCTTCATTGGTGTAACACAAAGGTCGCTTTTGACCAAGGCTCATAAATTATACGGCCTTTCATCATTTTGCAGAGAACTGGTTTCTCCATAATTCTGAAGATTACTCTTCATTGATTTTTCCAAAACATAGAGGTACATCGAGGTATTTACTTTATTTATATTACATCACTCTTACATAGAGCATGTAATCCTCGATATCCTACATTAAGATGTGGCAGGTTGGCGTTCTGAACAAGGTTGTCATTCCAGATTCCTGCGTTCGAAAGATTCTGGACAATCTGCTGCAAAGTGCCCATGGTTTCTGCATATGTAGCACTTCTGATTTCCTCGTGGTACTTTCTTTTCCGGTGATCCACCTTTACGCTTATGAGCGTTGGATCTTTTAAAACCAGAGGCCTTCACGCCTATCTTATACTTCTTCTTCCTTTGGTGACCCTGATTCTGTGGGAACTTACGTTTCTGGACTGCACATTCTCCTTTCGGATTACTTCGCTGGATTTTAAGGCCTTTGCTCTTCTCTTGATCTGCCAGTGCTTCTTCAAGTAAGATGGCTTTATTCATCAGTGTGTTAAAGTCCTGGTAGTCGTGAGTGACTAGGTGTACTCTCATATTAGGGTTAAGGCCTTTTCTGAAGCGACTCTGTTTCTTCTGGTCAGTGTTGACCTCGTCTGGGGCGTATCGAGCCAACTTCATGAACTTTCGAATGTATTCGTTCACTGTCATGGATTCTTGTTTAAGGCTCCGAAACTCATCTGCCTTAATGTCCATTATTCCTTCTGGGAGGTGATGGTCGCGAAAAGCTCGCTGGAATTCATTCCACATAATGTCATCTTGTTCTGCAACTGTCTCTTTGTAGATATTCCACCATTCTTCAGCAGCTCCAACTAACTGGTGGGTGGATAGCGCTACTTTCTCTCGATCATTGGTTGTTACCAAGCAAAGTTTCTTGGTAATGTTTTTGAGCCAATCATCAGCAGCTAAGGGATCATCTTCAGTGCCATCAAAGACAGGTGGTCTAAGCTTCATGAATTCTGTCATCGTGGAACTGTTTCCATGATTATTCTGCTGTGCATGAGAAATGACCTCGAGGAGTTGAGTCTGCCTGGCTATCACTTCTGAGATGTTGACTGGAGGGACGTCATTACTATTCTCGGATTCATTTCCAATGGTCTCTTGAGGGACCTCTTCATTGCGGTGCTCTGTTTCAATTTCCTGGTCATGGGCTGTTGTGGACCTTCTTTCATTCTGATTGCGTTGTTGCTGGGTGGCTGGTTGCCTTCTTTTGTGGATGCCACCTTTTGCCTTGTTCTTGCGGCGGGTTTGAAATCTGACAGACTTCTTTGGCGGCATCCTGGTTGCAGCAGCAGGGGTTTAGGCATAGGTTAGGGAAGGGATTTGGTCTTAGGCTGTTATTAAGCTTGTTATACTTATTACTGAACTGTTGTTGGTGTCATTATGATGTTTAGTTTGATTATTGGTTAAGAGCACACAATCATAGAAAAACCAAAAGCCAAATCAAACAAAAACCAGCGAATCACACAAACAACGTGATTTATTTGTTTTGGTCTCATGTGTTTGCGCTCTACAAACGAGGTTTAAGGCTTGAGGGCAAGATGGCTATCGATTTTGTTTATCATCAGAACTCGACCAATAGTCCGTTGACCAAAATGGATCGAGGGTCATGACTTGGTCGGATAAAAAGGAAAACTGTTCTCCGCATCTTTGCGGTAAAAGGGGTTTCATTGACTTGATGCTTAGCATTAATCAAGCACTTGTACTCATGATCCTTGCATCTCAGAGGTCGATTTTCTGAACTCGCATTCCATTCTTACTCAAAGCATCGTTACCTTTTATTGTCCTAATACAGAACCATATCTCGAGTACAATATAGATTCTCGAGATGACACTTCTTAACATTATTGTCACTACTCCTTGTGTCCAGGGAATTCGGGGCAATCCGCTATGAAGTGCCCAGGCTTCCGGCATGCAAAGCATGTCCGACTTGCTCGAGGTACCTTTCTGTTAGCCTTGGGTGGCGGGTTTGCACTGCTTGACCCTTTATGCGCCTTGGTCTGATGGTAAGGGACATGTCCTAATATCATGCACCTAGGCCTCTTGGGTTTTTCAGGCATAGGTCGGCCATATGCTTGATTAATGTTTCTTCTTTTCTTGTTGTGGCTCTGGCTATCATTTCTGAGCTGCAGGGCTTCTACAACACCGGTCATTACCTCGTTGACCTTCTTCATTGCCTCTTCCAGGGCTTCTATTCTTTCATGCACATTTGTAATGACGGAGGATGACATCAGGTGGGTCTCATCCACGTCAGTCCAGTCTTCTTGCTCTTGAGGCTTCACGCCTTCTGCAGAGTTGATGACTCTTTCACTGAGTCCCTTTATCGACTCTTCCAAACCGTTCATCCTTTCACATATCTTCTCGAGGATAGGAGGTAGTGGCAGGTGCGTGTTGCTCATATTACTCTCAACTTCCTGCTTCTCAGGTTCCTGCACCGATGTTCGGGTGTTTCCAGGTGGTACTGGGAGTGCATGTAGGTCTCTCTCTATGCCATTTACATAATCTTCTTCATCTTCGCTAAATCTGAACGAGGGGCAGTCAGTCAACTGGTGCCCGGGTTCACCACAGTTGTAGCATGTCTTTCGGGTCTTGTTCTTCTTAGCGGTTCCGATTTTGTCTCTTGGTTCAGGAACCATGTCGGGTGCGCGGTACACCTGGTACGATACCTGGTACGATACGCCTTCCACTTCTATGGTCACATAGTCGTGGTCGTCCATCGAGTTGAAGGCTTCTGCACACAGACACTTCTTGGTTGGAGCTCTTCTTATCGAGGCCAAAGAAGCAAAGGGGTTTTTAAATAGAGAAAGGGGGAGGTTCTATGGAAGATTTTGCAAATAGTTTTGAAAATAGTCTTTTTCGAGCGCGTCCAATTCTAGGTTTTCGTCCTACAGTCAAGTATTGCTCTGATACCACTCTGTCATACCCCAATTTCTGGAGCATGTTGTGCATCATGTACCAGTCCCTGGATCAGTAGTTGGTACGCACAAGAACACAGATATGGTAATCGAAAGCATACTTCGAATAGGTAATTATTATAATACCTGAGATTATCACCTTTAACGGCGGTTCGACAAGGATACGGAACTATCCAAGTCCGTCCGACCGACTAAAGGTGAAGCAGACAATCAGCGGAAACACGGCCCAAGCCTACAGGCAGACTTGAGTGCAGAACGAAAACCCAACGTCGTCGCTTCCTACGAAGGCTTCTCTGACTAAAACCACAAATGCAAGCCAGTGAGTACACAAGGTACTCAGCAAGCCCTACACTACACAAGGGTATATATACATGCATATTTGGCCTTAGCAAGAAGAAGGCTGTATGTTTCTTTTTGCGAAAAAGCTATTTTTATGCAGGGTTCACTAAAGCAGTCAAGGAATTAGAGATAAAAACAGGAGGTTTTATTTTCCATATTTTAGTTGGGTGGCCCTGGGGGAGTATATACCTTCCCACCAGTTCCCAAATTTTAATTGGGCCTTCCGATCACAAGGATCGTACCGACCCGGCATCCATGCCACACTTCCAAAACACGGGTTGACTACAACCCACTCACACGCCAAGGATAGGAAGAGGTGGCTAATCTCTTATGCGCAGCCATAAAGTGCCATATGCCGTGGCAACGTCCATCCGGATGAATTGTTATCCTCTGCAGAGGTTGTACACTTTACCCATGGGCTACGCACCCTTAGCTAGGGGGTACGTAACGCCCATCCATCTTCTCCGAGTAGGCTTGCAAGACCACCACGAAATCACACTCAGGGGCCAGTGACATGAAGGTCACAAAATGGCACGGTACGCCTGTGCAAAGCAGCAGGGTCCATTGTGCTCCTGTAACTTATCAGGATCCTGAAACTTATCAGGACATGCGTCATTCCCGTAACACGTATCGGGTTCCGCGGCCGGAGCACGGGTACGTTGCCCGAGTCCTTTTCCTGAGCTTCCGTTGCTTCCTCCAGCCTCCAGGTGGCATTACCAGCGTACCGAGAAGGTAAGATGAGTCCTCCCCATAAGAGGTTCCATGGTTGTACGGGAATCATTAGACCTTGGGTAAGAGAACCGGTCCTTATGTGGCCGGGCAAGCGCCATATCCCACACTGGTGGGCTATCACACTATCCACTTCACCTCATCATTGGCCTTGCCCGCAGTCCAGTCCATTCCCATCTCCAGCTCCATCTTCATCACCTAACACGGTTGTGCTACTCCCATCCCAAGTATTTACTCACACCACCAAACTCTTTTAACACATTTTCGAAAACAAGTGTGTGAGAGGTGTGGCAATGTCGAAACATTGCGAGGGTCCTAAGCATTTCTATAAGCAAGGAAATTGTACCATCATAGAAATGATGGAACAGTCCTAGGGTTATCAAGGAGAGGGGTAACCAAGGGTAATCAAGGATTCTGGTATATATGCCTATATAGCGGCATTATACCAGTAAGCAAGTAGGTCATAACTACACAAGTAGTAAAATAACAAGCAATGCATATTACTAGAATAGGCTCTATAGGTGCGATGCGGAAATCATAGGTTCAATCATGATCAAGGAGTTGTAGAGCTTGCCTGACAAACGCTTTCCTAATCTTCGAGTTCTAGGTCTTCGAGCTCTTGTCGATGTCGATGTCTTCAAGTCTTTCCTCGGAGCTTGTGTCTTCTAGATCCTTCTTGAAGCTTGAGCTCTTCTAGATCTTCCTCGAAGCTTGAGTGCTTCTATATCTTCCTCGTTTCTCGCGTAAACTAACGTATAAAGATAAAGCGTATAAACAAACTACCGCAAAAGAAAATAAAGATTGATAGGAAACAATTAAGATCCAAAAGAATCTTTAGTGAAGATCAGGAGGCTTGATGCATGCAGGATGCAGCTTATTTAATGCAGGGCATATTATATGTCATAGGTGATATACCTGGCCTTGTAAAGGCCTTATTCACCTAGACAAGTTATTAGTTGTTTATCTTCTCTAATATGAACATGGTGTATGGTCATGCAGATGCTTTCCATTTATTAGTTATTTTAGGGTGAAGATGATGAGATGCACAAGGTTGATTGATGGTGATTGCGTGCATATCTAATATGCAAGCTTCTATATTATTTCTATAAAAGAACATGCATGAGTGCATGAGATGGTGTGGACGGCGTGTGTACGTGTCTCTTGTACATTTGCATGCTTCGAGACTTCACGTAGGCCGAAACCCACATGAAGGCTCATGCAGCAATTGTACAAGGTGCAAGGTGTGCCACATTAATTACTTAGGTTAATTATATTATTATCTTATGGTGATTAGCTATTGATTACTTGTTAATTAATTATTAAGATTAGCTATTAGTTATTTGCCATGAGCTAAGCACATGACGGTGGTACGTGCTCGTGATCATGCATGACATGAATGCATGATTTGCAGAGAAATCTACAAAGTCACAGATTAAGAGCGAATTGGCAATTAGAATAATGATAAAATAATTATTCAAATAATACCCAAATAAAAGGATATCGATAGGGCTTGATAAGAAATTGGTGATAACATCGGAATAGGTGTTGGGGGCAGGGTTAGGTTTTAGCTTGATTGGACGAGGATTGATCGAGGCTAAGTTCGGAATCGAATTCGGAATATAAAAGGTTACGATGTTTGGAAGCAATACCGCATGAACGATTTATCGTTAGCGGATTAATGAATGAATATGCGGTGTAAAAATGGAGCGGGATGCATGTCGTCATGAAGGAAGTACTAGACGACTAGCTCCACAGAATTGGTTAGGTTTAAGTGAGCAACAATCGTGACATGCGAGTTTGACATCGCACGATTGCCGATAAAAAGGGATGTAGTAGGAGAGAGGGGATTTTAGGACATTGATGATATTTAGGTGTGATGTGGGGTTCCAATAGTGGTACCATGATGTACTACGCGTTTTTACGAATCCGTGAGCGCAAGAATCGCTCAAAACGGAGTTATGGTTGAGAAGATATGAATATTTAAAGGTTGGAGGAATTATTTGTAATTACAAAGGATTCTTTTGTAATTACAGAAAGGTTTTAAGGACTTGTTTGTAAGGTCAGAAAGCTTTAGGGACCAATATGTAATTATGGAAAAGTTTGGGGGTCTAGGTGTGAAAAGATGAGGGCTAAAACATAATTACAGAAAAGTTTAGGGTCTTTTCTGTAAAAAGATAGGGCTTTAGACATAATTACAGAAAAGCTTGAGGGCTTATCTGTAAAATGTACAGGGCTGGGAATTTCCTGGGTTTTATGGATTTATTTTTGTAAAGGAAATTTGGTTTATTGCGTAGGCTGGCGTCATTAAGGGAAAAGGGTTTATTTTTCAATTGAAAAGTCTGTGGAATGGGTCCACAGGACCCGTGGACCGCGGTGGGGCGGCGGTCCACCGGTCCATGGTGGACCGGGGACGCGTGCGCGGCGGCGGGTGGCCGGAGGCCTCACCGGCGGCGTCTACGGTGGGTTCTGAGCGTCGGGAGCTCGTCGTGGAGGACGAGGACGGGACGGGGAAGCTGTAGGGCTTGCGCGTCGACGACGGGGATGGCCGGAGCGTCGATGCGGCCTCGTCGGAGTTGGTGATGGCGGCGGCTCTCACGGGGATCTGAGGCGCGACGGGAGAGGGAGGAAAAAGAGAGGTGAGTGAGGGAGAGGGTGGCTCGAGGAGCCTCACCAAGTGCTTGGCGGCGCGGGGAAATGCCAGGAGGAGGGCGGCGTCGAGGCGAGGTCGACGGCGACTCGAGCTCGTCGTCGATCTCCCTGTCGGAGATGCGGCTGCGCGGAAGGAGGGCAGACCGAGGTGGCGCACGTCGCGTGGGGGCTCGGTGAAGAAGAGAGGGGAAGGGGGACGCGCTCACGGCGGTAGGGAGGTTCGCCGGAGGGGCTTGCCGGAGAGAGAAAAGAGAGAGAGAGGAGGAGGAGGGAAATGGGGAAACGAGGCTCGGGGAGGGGTCCGGCGCTTATTTAAGGAGGAGCGGGGCAACAGTAAGGCGGTGGCGCGGCGGCACGGCAGCGGGGACGGCGGCGGCGGGCGCGGGTCTCGGTCGGAGGTAGGGGCCGGCGCGGCGGCGCGCCGCGTGGAGGGGATGAAGCTGACAGGCGGGTCCCGCCTGTCAGTGGCAGAGGGTGAGCGGGCCGCGCGGGCAAGCTGGGCCGCGGGACTGGGCCGGAGAGGCTGGGCTGGAAGGAAAGAAGAAGGGAAATTCGGCCCGAGAGGGAAAAGAAAAGGAGAAAGGCTTTTCATTTTCCTGGAAATTGAATTTGAATGAATTTCAAATTCAAACAAAAACAAAAGTTGATCAAAACCTCAAAACAAACCAAATAAAACACATGAATGCATATGGTGAAGTTTTGATGCAGATTTAAATTCAAAATTTTATAAAATCAATTTGTGATTTAATCCTACTTTGATTTTATGTGTTGTAAATTCAAAAGCTTCAAATTTTTAATATATTTTTAAATGAAAGCAAACACTTGAGCACTTGTTTTATTATTTGGAAAATTTCAAATTCAAATCTAAGTTTGAATTACTTTAGTGAAATTTTATTTCGAAAAAATTCGTGTCAAGGTAAGGGTTTAGAAAAGGTTCAAATTTGGAGTGATTTTTATTCATTTTAAGTTTTACATATTTATTTCTTTCATTTTGAATTTATTTCTTTTTGGCTCCGAAAAGAGGGGTGTTACAAGGAGGGAGTGGGCCGGGGAAAGAAGAAAAGAGAGGGGCGGCCCAGGAGGGAAGAAATGGTTTGAACATTTTTTTAGAGAATTCCAGGATTCAAATTTGAATGAAAAAGGATTAAAACCAAAAGAACACATAAACAAAATCAGAAAATTCCAAATATGCAGATGGTGGTGTTTGATGCACAAGTAAAATTCGAAATTTTGAATTTGGCGTGTGATTGACTTCTACTTTGATTGAATTTTGTTCAAATTTGAAAAAGTTCAATTTTTTTAGTGATTTTTAAATATGGGCAAACACAGGGTGTTACATAAAGGCACCTCCTATCTTCAAATCCCAAGCTATATATGTGCGTTATAGCACAAAATCGAGTTGCCTGATTTCAGAGTAATCAATATGCATGCCTGCCCTTATTTGCATTAGGAAAAGCTGTATGATGATTGATGACCATCTGTTTGTTTTCATGCAACCAACCCATGGCAGTGTGCATCCACTTAGATTTAGGATTTTTTTTTGTGTGATTCACTTAGATTTAGGATTGCAAATGATTAATCAATGCACGGAATTAGAAATGTTCCGTTCAGTTCCCATCAGCACACGGAACCAAGGAGAGTTTTCTGTAGGCAAACAAAGGCAAACTCCAGTCTCCAAGCGTAACCATATCAATCATCAGCTCAGAATAATCTTTCCACCAGCAGAATACATGCATGCAGAATGCAGCCGCTTTGCCTCACCAGCGCGTCGTCGTTGCTCCTCCTGTTGCTGCTCCGGGTGTCCACGTCGAGCTCGGCGTCCGCGTCGGTCTCCAAAACCATCAGCGTGGATTGGCGAGGGCAAGGCGATTTCTTGACGGTGCAGTCGGCGGTGAACTCCGTGCCCGACGGCAACCGCGAGTGGGTCAGGATCTATGTCAAGTCAGGGAGCTACTGGTCCGTATTATCATTTCGTTTTGTACCAAAATTTGCGTTTCCAACTGCTCTCGTCTGTGTCACATAGCAAAATTAATTACAAATGTGTTTGTATGCGAACACGTACAGGGAGAAGGTTACCATCCCATCGTGGAAACGCTACATCTTGCTGGAGGGCGACGGCCCGTCGGCGACGGACATCAGCTTCGACGCGCACGCCCACGGCGGCATCGACCAGATCATGCGCCGCCGCAACGTGAGCGGCAACTCGCCGACGTTCCGTAGCGCCACATTCACCGTCCTCGCCGACAACTTCGTCGCCCGGAACATCGCCTTCAAGGTACACACCAACACGACACGATAGTACATGCACATAGAGCTCCTGGTGATCATTGGCCATGACCCAAACGGTTACGGGTTTGTTCCTTCCACGCCATGCCAACGCAAGCAGCGCACGTCCAAGAGAGGCTAGCCAGAATACGCTTGTCTCGTTCCGGTCGCCTGCTCACGTTAATTTTCACGCGTACAAAGACTGATCATTCGCGTTCGCGTATGTACTACGAATACAGAACATGTACAACGCCATGGAGAGGCGAAAAGCGGACCAGGCGGTGGCGGCGCTGGTGGGCGGCGACAAGGCCGCCTTCTACGGCTGCGCCTTTCACGGGTTCCAGGACACGCTCTGCGACTTCGAAGGCCGGCACTACTTCCGCCGCTGCCTGGTCACCGGCGCCATCGACTTCGTCTTCGGCTACGGCCAGTCCGTCTACGACGGCTGCGTGCTCGCGTCCGTCATGCCGCCGGGGCCTCATCCGCAGCCCGGGTGGGTGACCGCGCACGCGCGCGACGGCGAAACCAGCCCCGGCGGGCTGGTGTTCCGGGGCGGCGCGGTGGTCGGGACGACGGGAGGCGGACGCACCTACCTCGGCCGCGCGTGGAACAGGTTCGCCACCGTCGTGTTCTACCGGATGCGCATGGGCGGTGCCGTCGTGCCGCAGGGGTGGCAGGCATGGAACGCCGGCCGTGACGTGTAAGCTAGTATTTTTGCCTCTGGTAGTGTCATGCAATCTATGCGTAAGGAAGGAAAATGATGCGGAGTTTCATGTTTTCAGGTCACATGTCACATTTGCAGAAGTTGGATGTGTCGGGCCCGGATCCGAGATGACTGGAAGAGTGGGCTGGGAGAAGCACTTGAGCGAGGAGGAGGTGCAGAGATTTGTGGACATCAAGTTCATCGATAATGACGGCTGGCTGTCAAAACAACCGTAACTTAGCTGCTCAAAATTCAAATTTGGTGAATATTCGATGGGCGATGATGAGCATGATTTGGTCGATGCCGCCGTGGGCGTGCTCGTCGAAGCTGATGTCCGTCGTCGACGAGCCGTCGCCCTCCAGCAGGATGTAGCGTTTCCGTGATGGGATAGTAACCTTCTCCCTGCACGTGTGCGCATATCAACACATTTGTAATTTTTTTTTTCAACGAATACCGTATTTGTAATTTGCTAGACCGACATGACACCGACGAGAGCAGTTGGAAACGAGAAATTATGGTCCAAAATGAAATGATAACAGATGTGGTACGGACCAGTAGCTCCCTGACTTGACATGGATCCTGATCCACTCGCTGTTGCCGTCCGGCACGGAGGTCACGGCCGACTGCACCGAGATGAAATCTCCTCGCCCTCGCAAGTCTTCAATCTACGGTGATGGTTTCGGATACCGATGCCGACTCTGAGCTCGACGTGGAGAAGCATCAGCGACGAGCTAGAGAAGCAAAGCGGCTGCATTCTGCATGTATTTTGCTAGTGGAAAGATTATTCTCAGCTGATCATTGATATGGTTACGTTTGAATTTGGAGTTTGCCTTTGCTTGCCCACAGAGAACTCTCCTTGGTTCCGTGTGCGGATGGGAACCTAACGGAATATTGCTAATTCCTTGTTCATAGAGCAATTAACTAGAAACATCAAGGAATGCGCCATGAATTATTAATTGTAGTCAACACTAGTTAAAGTATCTACAAGTAAATATATTCCGAACCTATATTTTACTACGTGATGGAGCACGAGATAGTTATATACTAACTCACAAGTCAATGGCCAGCAGCAACACATGTTTGCATAAGGCCTATAGTATCAAACCACATCTATGCAATTATTAATGCTAGCTCGTGTTCAGGCACACCGCATAGTTCAAACAGAATAATGTGCATCTGTTGCCTATAAATAGCGTCCACTCTTCAGTGCTATGGGGGCACCACTACAAGTTCCCTATTGTCACTGATTTTGCGATCATCTCTAGCTTTCCTCTATCGATCCTCACTTGATCTGTATCTACATACGATCAATGGCTTCTACCACCTCTCTTAAGGTGACTGGCGTAGCCGCCATTTGCACCGTGCTGATCCTGTCTTCCATGGGGCTACCTGCGATGGCCCAGCAAGATTGTAGAGACAAATGTGCCAGTGGGTGCAAGCTAGTCTCGGAAGGGTCATGCAACGTCGTCCGCAGCATACTGCAATTCCTATACCAAGTCTGCCTAGACCGGACATATGACACATGCATGCACAGCTGCGTCGGCCAGTGCACGGCGGTGAGATGCAACCAGTGATGTTTGCGCTCGTCGCCAGCCAGCACGGTTTGCGTGCCTGTGTTTGTTGCTGATGTTACTTTGGATTTACTATCATTATGCGTGTAATAATCCATGGATCCATGGACCATGGTCACTGTCAGTTTTAGTTTATTTTTCTCATAAATTTAAGCAGTGTATTAAACACCGGTCATCCACATATCGGATGAGTGGTGGGAATTAATACTACTAGCTACTATGTATCCCTGTAATGTTGTAGCATATGTGCTACTCCGATCCATCCGTTGTGCTTTGTACTGTGCAAGTTTCAGATTAAATGATGATGCATTTTCTATCACATGCATGATTTTTGTTTTCTGAACACTCATTGTTGCCTGAGATGGATAGCAGTACTGTAAGTAATTGTGGTACACAAACAAACATGTGAGAATCTTATAAACTTATCTCATTAAAAAATAGTTTTCTTTGCTGGGACGTGAAATTTGGAAATATATAGCGTTTATATAGAGAGAAGGGACTCAGCAAATTCGGAAATATGTAACATGTGAGAATCTTATAAACTTATCTCACACGCCTATGAATGCTGCCTCTCTAGTTCAAATAATCGATCAACTAGTTCATTTAGTTGAACCAGAGAGGATCCATGGTCGCTTATGCTGCCGATATCCCTAATCTTTATGGGACTGAACTAGTCTCAAAGGTTTGTTATGGTAAATCTATTTATTCTCGGTAATCCATAACCAAGTATTCCCTTAAAAAACAAATCCAGAGCCAAGGGGGAAAGCGAATGAACCTTGCTAGCTTGAACAAGGGAACTGATCATGCAGCCAGTGCAGGGACTAAGTTAGTGCTGTAGCGTCAGGGTCGACCAAATCAAAACATTGTTACTACTGTTCATTAAGCTACATGACCCGTCGCCTAGCTTCCTGACCATGGTGTGAGCTCACTCGCTGGCTTTGCCCCTGAGCCGGGGTCTATTTTGTGTCACCGTAATAGCTAGTGACATGGCATTTGTATAATTGTATTTAAGAGACATTTCTTAGGCTTCCGTCCTTGTCTCGCGGTAGAAATATTGACTACATTACAAGTAATTTTGAGAAAGTTCAAGAAAATCATAGGCGAGATGCGTGACTAGTTATTTTGAAGAGAGCTGAAAAACAGTATGTTTCAATAATCATCATCCTAGGCGTGTGAATGCTAAAAACATACTGTTGGAGTAGTACATTGCATCGTCGATCCACTTTTAAGTAAGTTCTTTTCAAGTACCATGCAGCGTCTACATTTTGGCCATTCTACTTTTCCTGCAGTTTATCTCACCACATCTCGTAGATTCTACCATGTTTTTACTCTTGCAGTAGTAGCACATTGCATCGTCAATCCACTATCCGGCCTAGCCGGTTTGTCGGCGGAAGGCAAAACGATCGACTGGCACGCTGGCGATAGACCTGGAGGCTGCGGCGTCGGTGCACCCTCCGAATCCCGAGAGAGAGCGTGATGCTCGTGGCCGCCGAGCATCGTAAGGAATCACCTCACCTGGCCGGCAGCCTGACCTCCTGAACGTTCCTATCTGCCGCCGGAAGGTGTCGGCAGGCTATGAGGGGAAGAAATGCTTCCACCACGAGTTCCTTCAGAAAGAATCTCGATGGCACAAAACTAAACTTTCTCTGATACTCAAAATCGTTCAAGCTCTAAATATTTCATTTTTTCTGACACTGATCAATCATCGTAATATGTGAGGTACTGACGTTCTTACTGGATGCTTCTCTATTTACTTAAAATACTCAACGCATGATGCATATATGTATTTATATTGTTCAGTGCACAAGCACGCCACCATCTAAGATAAATATGTACATCTTTGGTTCCGAATGATAACAATTTTCTTTGATTCCGTAACAGATACAACTTTGTACCCAAAAAATGCACTACGAATTTGTTTTCATGACGATTTGCTTTTAAGTTCTTGTCCTACCCTCAGGTAATGCCTGTTAGTTTTCCATTCATGCACATATTTATGAGCTAGGTTTTCGTGGCATGTTTACAATCACAGTATGCATATATGCTTTAGTTCATATATAATTTAGTGCATCACGAGCACGAGTTATTTATAAACTCATGGTGAAGTCAACACTTGACATGCATGGCCCATGTTGCATATGCATGTATAATTTTTTTAACCAATATATGCATATATACTTTTGCTAGTGCATCAAGAGCATGACCGAGTTAATTAAATACTCATGGTGAAGTCAACACTTGACATGGTGCGTGTTACACGAAGATGCGATCAATATATCTAATTGATCTAGTTTAGTTAGTACTACATTGCATGCCATGCCAATATGATGCATATAAATAGCATCGCCTGGCCCATCTCATGGACACACAACATAAGTAGCACATCCATATCGCGTGATCAGCACTAGGCTCGCTAAATATAGCTCTCTACCCATCATTCTCCACAGCTTAAGGTAGCTTAGCTTAGCTAGACCTTCCAGCAATGGCTTCCACCGGTGCTGCAATGACGTCAGCCCTCGCCGCCATTTGCGTCATGCTGGTGCTATCCTCCGTGTGGCAACCCCCGCCGGCGGCAGCGGAGATGGACCCCAACTGCAAAAAATGCGTTGATGGGTGCTTCATTGTCGCCGATGCGTCATGCTCGGGCGTCGGCTGCAATGCACCTGTGGTGAATCAGACCTGCAGGGACGAGCAGTATCAGCTGTGTGCATCCAGTTGCTTCAAGTTGTGCACCGCCGTACCGACGTCGTCGTTGCCATGAGCTTCTACATCATCACCACCGGTCCGACCAAGCAATCGTGCCCATTGGCTCCCGTGTTAAGCTGTGTTGTTACTTCCAATAACTACGTACGTACGTACGTACAAATAATAAGTGTATGCAATATGGTCGTGAACCGTTTTCGTTTTATTTTCGTTGATCGACTAGTGGTTATTAGTTCATGCCCCCAATATGTTGTAACGTTCGCTCTTGTGTGGTATCTATAAATGATGTTTCAAATTGATTATGATTTTCTGATTTAATTACTGATGGATGCCAAACTGAGGTGAACTAGGGTTCCCGATCTTCCGAAAGGTTCTAATAACTCTCGATTTGGTGGAGACTTGACACACGTCGATCCGGCTTCCGAACAACACGTCCTGAACCCCACAATCGCAGCACCACGTCTTCTAAGGTTATCGACCGGCGTTGCATGGTCGACCTCGCCAAGAAGGTTTATCCTTGCCTGCGAATCGAAGAACACAAGCAAGATCACAGAAGAATGCAGCCAAATTGCTGAAATCTGAATTAAGATCACAAGTTGGGGTCTCACAAACCGATGGACGGCGACTGTTCTTGACAGAATAATCTAAGCAAAACACAACCCTAATTTGGGTGGTGGCTACTAATAGTATAGGTTTTAGGGGCGTGCAAGACCCCTGGACGCGTCCCTAATGGACTCCAACACGATACAAAGCTCAAAGTCCAAATTACGGTGGCGCAACACCGAGACAGATCCTGAACGTCCACTTGTTTTGACTATTCCCATTGACTCCGGACGAATTTTGGCATGAATCCAGTGCCATTGGAAAGGTTATCAAATTATCTTTCTGTCCATATGTAGAACGTCTAAAACCGAGTCCGTATACGATCTTGGCGACCGTTTTAGTGAAGACTGCTCATAGAGTCCGAAACTGACTCGAAGCCGACTTGACTTGGGCTTCCAATTTGTTTTGGACGTCCTTGCTGATCTTCTCCGCATCCAAAGGACTTTCCCAACATCTCCTGGTCCTCTCCATAGTTCCTCATCATAATATAATCATTGGTAGCAATCTATTCTCAGAATTCATATGTGAAGAAGTGTTTAGGAACGAGCTCACCTCTAAATTTAGTTGTCGTCCGCGAGCTCGAGTAATTGGACCTTGTATGACCAGCGGAGAAGTATCATTTGTATCCATGTCACAAACCAATTATATGAAAAAATTATGTGTAATACTTTTATTTGGTTATAAAAATGAGTATCATGATCACTAGCTTGGTACACTACAGATTAGCATCTTTTCCCTACAATTTTCTAGTAAGTAGCCAACAGTAATAGTATATTTGGTTAAGTATCAACCAACAATGTGAGTAATGAGTTTGTGAGGAATTATGCAGTTGGAAAAATGTTGAAACTGCGGGAAGGAAAAATACCAACTTACATTGGGAAACTGTCGGCCACCCAACAGAAAAAAGGCTAAGAGGACGTACGGCAGACACTATAGGCCATTTTCACTTAAAACTCTAGGGAATTGTTCAAGTGGTAGTACTCACTTCAGTTCCTTCTTTTACGGAGTATAAAAGGTCAGCATACAAGATACCAGTAGCAAAAGATTGCGGAAAAAGGAAATCCCTTCCACCACCCCTCACATGTTCAACCTGATTCAAGTCATGGGAGAGGCTGACCATTTAATTTTCACTTTTTTGGAGCAACATTTATTTGTTTTCATGCAACCCATGGCTGTGTGCATCCATTTAGATTTAGTATTGGAATCGATTAATCAATGCACGGTAGAAACATTCCGTTCGGTTCCCATCAGCATACGGAACCAAGGAGTTTTCTGTGGGCAAGCAAAGGCAAACACAAAAAGGACAAACATAACCATATCAATCTTCAGCTCAGAATAATTTTTCCACTAGCAGAATACATGCAGAATGCAGCCGCTTTGCTTCTCCAGCTCGTCGCGGTTGCTCCTCCTGCTGCTGCTTCGGCTGTCCACGTCGAGCTCGGTGTCGGCGTCAGTCTCCAAAACCATCACCGTGGATTGGCGAGGGCGAGGCGACTTCATGACGGTGCAGTCGGCGGTGAACTCCCTGCCGGACGGCAACAGCGAATGGATCAGGATCCATGTCAAGTCAGGGAGCTACTGGTCCGTACCACATCTGTATCATTTTAGTTCTACCCAAATTTGAACTTGCATTACCGTCTGCTCTCGATCGTCTGTGTCATATAGCAATTTGATTACATGTGTGTTGGTATGAGCACACGTACGTGCAGGGAGAAGGTTACCATCCCGTCGCGGAAACACTACATCCTGCTGGAGGGCGACGGCTCGTCGGCGACGGACATCAGCTTCGACGCGCACGCCGACGGAGGCATCGATCAGATTCTGCGCCGCCGCAACGTGAGCAGAAACTCGCCGACGTTCCGTAGCGCCACCTTCACCGTCCTCGCCGACAACTTCGTTGCCCGGAACATCGCCTTCAAGGTGCACACCGACACGACGTGTCTCTGCCCCTCACACTGATACGGTAGTAATTCGGGCACATAACGCGCGCACCTGGTGATCATTGCCCCTGACCCAAACGGTTACGGGTTTGTTACTTCCACGCCTTGCCAACACAAGCCGCGCACGCCCAAGAGACTAATCAGAATGCCAATTGCCAAACGCTTGTCACGTTCCCATCGCCTGCTCAAATTTTAACGAATGAAAGACTGATCATTCGCGTTCGAGTATGTGTACGAATGCAGAACGTGGGCAGCAACTCGCCGACGTTCCGTAGCTCCACCTTCACGGTCCTCGCCGACAACTTCGTCGCCCGGCACATCGCCTTCAAGGTGCACACCAACACATAAAGCACCTAGTGATCATTGGGCATGACCCAAACGGTTACGGGTTTGTTCCTTCCACGCCTTGCCAACACAAGCCGCGCACGTCCAAGAGAGGCTAGCAGCCAGAATACGCTTGTCTCGTTCCCATCGCCTGCTCATGTTTTCACGAGTGCAAGACTGATCATTCGCGTTCGTGTATGTGTACGAATGCAGAACGCGTACAACGCCGTGGAGAGGCGCAAGGCGGACCAGGCGGTGGCGGCGCTGGTGGGAGGCGACAAGAGCGCCTTCTACGGCTGCGCCTTCCACGGGTTCCAGGACACGCCCTGCGACTTCGAAGGCCGGCACTACTTCCGCCGCTGCCTGGTCACCGGCGCCGTCGACTTCGTCTTCGGCTACGGCCAGTCCATCTACGACGGGTGCGTGCTCGCGTCCGTCATGCCGCCGGGGCCTCATCCGCAGCCCGGGTGGGTGACCGCGCACGCGCGCGACGGCGAAACCAGCCCCGGCGGGCTGGTGTTCCGGGGCGGCGCGGTGGTCGGGACGACGGGAGGCGGACGCACCTACCTCGGCCGCGCGTGGAACAGGTTCGCCACCGTCGTGTTCTACCGGACGCGCATGGGCGGCGCCGTCGTGCCGCAGGGGTGGCAGGCATGGAACACCGGCCGCGACGTGTAAGCTAGTATTTTTGCCTCTGGCACTGTCATGCAGTCTATGCGTAAAGGAACATGATATGGAGTTTCTTGTTTTCAGGTCGGATGTCACGTTTGCAGAAGTTGGATGTGTTGGGCCCGGATCGGAGATGACTGGAAGAGTGGGTTGGGAGAAGCACTTGAGCGAGGAGGAGGTGAAGAGATTTGTGGACATCAAATTCATCGATGACGGTTGGCTGTCAAAACAACCGTAGCTAAGCTACTCCAAATTCAAATTTGGGGAATATTTGATGGGCGATGATGTGCCATTTTCAGCCGTCTTTCATAACCATTAAAATTAATAATAATTAGCACTAGTGTCGGAGACAGGCTTGAAACTTGGGAGGGCCAACCAAGCTTTATTGCTCAAATTTCGGGGATGGTAGGGGCCCAATACGAAGAAGCATTAGCTAAATATGATGACAAAATGTGGAAGAATAGTGCAAGCTCTTGGAGCGCGCTGGGGGGGGGGGGGGGGGGGGGGGTCGTACCCCATTTCTAGAGCACTTTGTGCATCATGTATCAGTCCCTGGATCAGTAGCTGATACGCACAGGAACACAGATATGGTAATCAAAAGCATACTTCGAATGGGTAAATAGATATAGTACCTGATATATTGAGCCTTTAGTGACGGTTCGACAAGGATGCAGAAGTATCCAAGTCCTTCCGTCAAATAAAGGCGAAGCAACCACACAGACAGCGGAAAGCACGACCCAAGCCACAGGCAGACTTGAGAAGCAGAACCGAAAACCAAAGCTTCGTCGTCTCCTACGAAGACTTCTCCTACTAAAAACATCAATCGCAAACGCGTGAGTACATAAGGTACTCAGCAAACCCTAACACAAGGGGTAAATATATGCAAGGGTATAAACAAGGACGAGGCTGAGGTTTAACATATCGGCGGAAAGCCAATTTTATGCAAGGGTTGTTTTTGAAACCAAAACGGTTCGCAAACTACAGTCAAGTATGTCATTAGATATAGTGGGGTTGGTTGGCCCTGGGGGAGATGCAATCCATCCCGCCAGTTCCTAAATTTTAAGTGCTGGCAGAGAACCAGCGCACGGCTCCACGCCGGTGTTTTCCAAAAACACGCCAAGGATAACTCACACGGAAAAGACTAATCATTGTGTGGCCATAGCTTTCGCGTTGTCCAATACCGTGGAACACGGCTATCCGGATAGATTCTTATCCTCTGCAGAGGTTGTACACTTTCCCCACAAGGTACCCAGTCCTCCCCACGGCCAATGGCTTGGACTGGATACTAATGGTTCCGTACCTACTTGGCGTCACCACGGCACCACCACGGAAAATCTGCAACCAGGGGCTTCCATCATCATATAATAGAATGGCCACAGGCCAGAATTGTCTCCACATGCCGGACTCGACGCCAACCTCGTCGAGCCTTCTCCTGGCTTCCGTTTGCCACTCCAGCCTCCTGGTGGATACCGGGTGAACGCTATAGTAGGGTGTGGTTCCAAACCTTTCCCATACAAGGCTTGTGGTTGTACGGGAGGTGCTAGGCCAGGCGGCACATGAACCGGTCCTTATACGACCGAATCAGGCATCTTCAATAGCCAATCCTCACGAGGAAGGGCGTCCCAGAGATAGCCTCCCCACTGAGGACTACCTCGCCTGATCCCGCCAAAACATTCCCCACTATGGGTTGCACTTTATCACCAATCCCACCCATTTTCACATTTACACACACCACCAATCACTCACACATTTTAACACAAAAGCATGTGAGCAAGATTAATTAAGAACACGTGTGATAGGTCCTAAGCAGCATTTTAATTCATCACATCATTAAGGAATTAATGATGTGGATTCCTAGGTTTAACAAGGATTTAGGGTAAGCAAGAACAAGGCATGGCAATCAACAAGTACTTAGGATATACTAAGCATGTAAATCACTTTTAAATACCATGCATATTTAATTTTCAAAACAGGCTCTAGATGGGTTTCTTTGCAATCATAGGTTCAATATGATCAAAGGGGAGTTAGGGCTTGCCTGATAATCGCTTTCCTAATCTTTAAGTTCTGGGTCTTCGGTCTTTTCTGTCGAAGTTGATGCCTTCGAGTCCTTTCTTGAAGCTCGTATCTTTCGACGGGTCTTGATATAAGATTCCTCGACGAGTACTTGGATTCTTCTGGCTCTTCCTCGATTCTCGCGTAATCTAACGTATAGAAATACTACGTATAAATAAACTACCGCAAAAGAAAATAAAAAGCGAGAAGAGCCGAATAAGATCCAATTAACTCCAATAAACTCGATAGAAAGCAATTGAAGAATAAAAGACTCAAAACAAGGATGATGCATCCAGTTTTGCTTGTTCAAGGTTTTATTACCTTAAAAAGGCCATTAGGGGTGATGCATCGTACTCTATGGCTTTTGGTGTAATGAGAGATGCTAAACACGAAGAGAAGAGCATGAATGCATGAAGTGAAGGGAACAACGTGTGTACGTGTTCTTCGTACATTCGTGGCACTAGCCTTCATACAGGTAGTAACCTATATAAAGGTTCATGCAACACGTGTACGAAGTACGAGGTGTGTCAGTTTAGGCTCCTATACCTTATATCATTAACTAATGATGACTTAGCTATTAATTACTTACTAGATTGATTAATTACTAAGACTAAGTTATTATTTGTTAAGTTGGTTGTCATGCGTCGGACGCACGACGATGGTACATGTACGTGAGTATGTATGACATGTATGCACGACTGCAGATAAAATACCAAAATCAAATAAAGACAATTAGCAATTAACGAAGCAATAACTCCAATAGGATCCAACAAAATACCACTTATAAAAGAGGACGACGAGTTGATAAGGTTTGGTAGGATTTGGTGAGGGCTTTGGAATAGGTGCTGCAGGCATTGTTGGATTAGGTTTGATTGAGCGATGATTGATCACGGCTAGGTTTGGAGTTGTGTTCGTGATAGAAGGAGGTTATTAGATTTTGAAGTGAAACGACATAAAAAAAATATATCGTTAGATTTAATGCTAGCGAGCGAATGAGTGAATAGGTGATACAAAGATGAAGCGGGGTTGTGATAAGGAAGGTACCAGACTAGATGGTACCGCAAGATTGGTTAAGTGCAAGTGAACGATGATTGCGATGTGCGAGATTGACATCGCACGATTGTCACGAGGAGGACATAACAAATGAGAGGGGAAATTAGGGTATTGATGGTCTATAGATCGAGTGTGGTGCTCCAAGAGTAGTACTTTGAGATACTTCGCGTTTCTACGAACGCGTGAGCGCAAGAATCGCTCAAAACAGAGCTAAGGTTGAAAAGATATGAATATTTGAAGTTCTGGGGGCTTATCTGTAATTACAGAGGACTTTTCTGTAATTACAGAGAAGCTATGAGGACCTATATGTAATTAGGGAAAGTTTAGGGACTTTGGTGCAAAAAGATAGGGTCTAAAACATAATTACAGAAAAGTTTAGGTACTTTTCTGTAAAAAGGCAGGGCTTAAACGTGATTATTTAAAAGCTTAGGGACTTATCTGCAAAATGTACAGGGCCCGGGATTTTCAGGGTTTTAGGAATTATTTTTGTATTGGAAATGTTTATTGCGTAGCGCTGACGCAATAAAGGGGATTATCGATTGAAAATAAATCGAAAACCCGGTGGACTGGGTCCACAGGGTCCATGGACCGGGACAGGGCGGCGGTCCACCGGTCCACGGTGGACCGGGGCGTTGCGCACGGCGGCGGGCTGCCGGAATCCTCGCCGCCGGCGGCTAGGGGGGCGTAGCGGCGACGGGAACTCGTCGCAGCGATGCAGAGCGCAACGGAGAAGATGTTGGTGGGTGATTTCGTCGACGAGGAGCAGTGGATGGGTCATGGAAGCTCGTCGGAGTTGGCCGCGGTGGCGGCGCTTGACGGAATCTCACGCACCAGCCGGAAGAGGGAGAAAGAAGGCGCGGGAGAGAGGGAGAGTGACTCGGGGAGCCTCACCGCGCGCTCGACGGTGGCGGAGAGGAACTGGAAGGCGCCCGGCGTCGAGGGGTAGACGGCGGCGATTTAGCTCGCTGTCGATCTGCCCGCTAGCGGCACGGCGGAGCGAGCCAGGATGCCGCTGGGGTAGGGCTTGGCGCAGTGATTCTCGGGGAAGAGGAAAGGAAGAGAGGGAGCCTAGCGCGGCGACGAGCGGGGTCGCCGGAAGGCCTCGCCGGAGAGGAGAGAGAGAGTAAGGGAGAGGTGGGACTCGGGGCGCACGGGGGAGAGGAAAGGAAGGGAAGCGGTGTGGTTTTAAGGACGGCGGAGCCGTGGCGGCCAAGGCGCTGCCCGGCAGGCGGGGATGGGCGACGGCATGGGCGGCGCGGGATTCGCGGCGGCGTCGCGTCGGACGGGACGGGTCGGAGGAGGACGATGACAGGTGGGACCCGCTTGTCGGTGACTCAGGCGAGAAGGAGCGGGCTGGGCTGGCGCGGTAGGGAACTGGGCCGGGGAAAGCGCGCGGCCCACTGGCGGGGAAAAGAAAAAGAAACGGAGGCGGGCTGGGCTGGAAAGAAGGATTCGGCCCGAAACGAACAAAGAAAAGGAAAAAGGGGTTCAACTTTTTCTGGAATTTGAATTTGAAGGAATTTCAAATTCAAACAAAATCACAACTTGAATAAACATTCAAAATAAATCAAATAAAACTCAGAAATGCATATGATGAGATTTTGATGCAGAATTAAATTCAAAATTTTGAAATTCAACTTGGAAATAAATTCTACTTTGATTTTATTTGTTGTAAATTCAAAAGCTTCAAATTTTTAGTATATTTTTAAATGAAGGCAAACACTTGAGCACATGTTTTTATATTTCAAAAATTTTCATATTCAACCTAAGTTTAATTTATTTAGTGAATTTTATTTTGAAAATTCATTTCAAGGTAAGATGTTGGACAAAAATTTTAATTTGGAGTGATTTTTATTCCTTTTTATTTTTCTTTTCTTCTTTTCTCTTTGCTCCAAAAGTAGGGGTGTTACAGGCGGCATGGGCCCTGCCAGCCGCGCCCTCCCTCTAGCTCCGCCACTGATCAACACACACAAGTACAAGTTTAGGGATTGGAATACAGATATATTTCTTTTTACATACATATATATGCCACCAACTAATGTATGTAAGCACGTACTGTTGCTAAATTCTGTATAACATGTACATGCAAAGATATATCTCCTTTTTATATAAACTAGTGTTGTATCAACAATCTGATTAGTATTGTATTACTACTTAGATCGAATGTCTCATTAATTTATTCATGTCCATCACTTTTATTTATATTTTTTCATAAAGGCGATAATGGGGCATTTAAGAACATTTCCCGTAGTGATAATTGTGAGTAATTATTAGAAACATGTAGGTTTCAGTGACGATGGGATTTTTTTTTGTTACTCTCAAGTCTCAACTCCAAATCTCACGGTCACCACCCACCATGTGGAATTTGTTTTTTAATTTTATCAGGAGTCAGTGCTAACTGTTCTCATGGATCTGCAAATGAGATATAAACTTAAGTTTCTACCCATGCAACTTTTTTGTTTTTTGGAACAAGTATCCATGCAACTTGAAAGGCACATTCAAGCAGCCAGAGAACCTCCTTCCTCCCGGCACCACTCCATCACGCGTACGCCGCCCCAGATTCAGCGAGCACGGACGCCCGCCGTGCGCGAGACTGACCACTAGCGTCTGCGCGAGCCCGGCCGACAGGCGTTCTCCTGCGTCCCGATCGACTGTATGTTACGACCACTAGCGGCACGCTCCCTCGGGATTCGGAGGGCGCACGTTGCACCGATGCCCCCCGCCCGCAGGCCGCAGGTCAATCGCCGCGTGCCAGTCGATCGGTTTTGCCTTCTGCCAACAATACTACTTTACTGTGTCAGGAACACGAGGGAATTAGTATACTCGTGTTGATGTCAACACCTGACATGGTGCGTGATTCTGTCCTGTCCACGACTCCGTTGGTCCGTTCTACATGTAACGGTACATCATGATGTTGCCAAAAATGACAAGAACACACCCGCATTTGCCAAAAAGAAAAATCACGAAAACCTGTTGACAATTACAGTGTACAGGAGCTCGTTCCACGCGTCCGGCACGCCGGGAAGGCACCAATGGCTGCAGTCCTCCCTCTGCCCCGCCGGCAACCTCGACGACGGGGCGACGTTGTACACCGATGGGTGGCCGTCCCTCCTCTGCGCCGTCATCAGGGTGACGTTCAGGAGCTGCATCCTCGACGACGCTTCCAAAGCCGGATTCAGCATTCCCGGCCACTGGTGCAGTGAGATCCTGGAAGTGTTCAGCTCCGGTGACGTCTCCGTGGCACAGCCTCCAGGTCCTCCACTGTTTATAATTTCATTCCCGAACAATATTCAAACATGGAAAGAAGCGATGGAGCTGTACTTATATTAAGAGATTCATCTACTATGAGGAGTGCAGCAGCCTCTGCCCATTTGTTTCGAACTACTGACCTTATGTGCAATGGTGAGTATGTTCGTAGGACGACCAGGGTTTTTGTCGCGTTTACTTCCTCCTGGATCCATTTCTGCAGTGTGGTCATCGCTCTTTGGTATGCGTCCTCGACGCTCATGTTCAGCCGCAGCTCCTTGCCGTGCTGGAAGTAGCATCCTCTTTAGAACACAGGAAACACTGGGATTGAGAGTCGTATCGACGACGAAAATTTGCAGTATTCAGTTTAGGCCGTGACAGTACTTACAGTTGCTGTAGCCTTTCTTGGTTCCACCAGTGCCCCGAATTGAACACCAAGACATCCGCGTCCTTCCACTGCGGCGCCGTCACGTCCATGACGCCTAACTGAAGCGTGGACTCCAATCCTTTCGGCGAGCCGTGCGGTGGCCGGCGGCCGCGCCGGACTAGGTAGGGCGAGCGGTAGTGCTCGACGGTGCAGTTGTGGTCGCGGAACCGGAAGGAGAGGAAGCCCTTGTGCTTGGTGATGGGGTTCCCGTTCTCCTCGTACACCGCGCCCTCGTCAACGGCCGAGGAGAGCATACACAGCATCGACTCCCATTGGTTCCGCCCGATCGAGTCGCCGACGAACACGAGGCGACGGTTCCGGAGGATCTCGAGCAGGTTCGTCGCGTTGAATCTGAAAAATGTAATGGTGATAATTAAACGCTCGTGCAAGAGAAAGAGAGAGAATGCAAGCGTTCGTCCAAGAATGCACCGTACCTTGGCAGCGTGCATCGCCTTGGCCGCCACCTCCACCTGGCGTACTTGCCATCCGGCCGGCCGTTCTCGCTGCACCGGAACCCCGCGTCGACGAACGGGCACTGCCCCGGCTGGTATAGCGGGTAGCGTCCAGTTTCGTCGCGCACCCACTCCCCGTCGACGGACGTGCTTCCGAGGTCGCCGTCGTCGCCACAGTCGCCGTGGACGACGGTGGCGCCGCTGCTCGTGGTGGTGTTGACCCTCACGAGCACGCTGACCCCGAAGGTGAGCCAGGCGGCGCCGAAGCCCGAGGAAACGGCGGCGAGGAGCAGCGAGAGGGAGGAGACCAGCAAGAAGGCGCCCCACAGCACGATGTGGTCGGCGCTCAGCTTCGCCCTCCACTTCTCGCTCGCCATCTCTATAGTGCGGTCTCTACAAGGCTTCTGGTTTGTGTTCTTGAACGACGGCGGCGAGTGCGGTCAAAGTACTGTGCAGTTGCTGTCTGTATAGTGTATACCTATACAACCCCTGGATCAGGGAGCGATGGCATTTGGCAGCGGCCACTTTCTCCGTGTAAAACAAAAACTGAAAAAGATGGGGAAAAAAAAAATCTAGCGCAGCATGTCGTGAGCTTGTATAAATATCTCAAACTCCTTAGCGACTTATGAGGTGATTTTTGCAATTAAGATTATATAAAATATTATAGAATTTCAGCACATTAATGTGATTGCTAACCTCGATTGCCATGAGGTGTGCTAATGATAGTCCGGAGCAGCTTGTTTGTAGGCATTCTCCCGCTCGCATGTGGGATGTGGTACAAATTGTTAGAACACTACCACACTAGTCGATAGCTTGAGAAGCAACGGCCCAATTACAATAGTCGAGGTAGGGTGGGGGCATACGTCCTATTAGGTGGCAGAGTTTAGAGTTTAGGTTTTAGGCCCAATTACAATAGTCGAGGTAGGGTGGGGGCATACGTCCTATTAGGTGGCAGAGTTTAGAGTTTAGGTTTTAGGGTTTTAGAAGGTGACGTCTGTAATATGGAGGACACGTGGCAGGGGCTTCACAGGCAGCAATGTCGAGGCAGACCGACTGTGTCAGGAGCATCCAAGCACCGATATGAGTATATATATCTTGTAGCTAGGCCCGCCCTTTGCACCGATGCAATGCAAACCGGCCGAGGGTCGGTCCACTCGACATTGCTAGAACTTTCAACATATGAATGTGATTGCTAACCCCGATTGCCACGAGGTGTGCAAACAATGGTGCGGAGCATCCTATTTGCAGGCTTTCTCGCGTTTACATAAGCGATGCGGTACAATTGTCAGAACACCACAACAATAATCGGTACTCCCTCTGTTCAGAAATAGATATCATTCTGGCACGAGAATTAAGAAGAGGTGAAAAAAGTTGGTGCACTGAAAACGAGAAGGAGAGAGATAGAGATAGATGTGTAATGGAAAGATAGAATATTGTGTTGGGAAGAGGGAAATGTGGATTGGAAAGTAAGAATGACATATAATTTGAGAAAAATAGGTAAGACTAGAATGATATATATTTTTTAGCAAAGGAAGTATTATTGAAGTTTTGGGCCTCAGGAGCAACGACCCAGTTACATCTGTAGACCTCATTGGTTGCGGAAGCTCTAACGGGCGGGCATATAACCCATTAGGGTGTGCGTCCTGGCGGCGTGGGCACCATTGGAGCCGGAGGTGAAGGTGGGCAGAGGGCATTAGCATTCTGTGGGATTTTAAGGAGCATCACTCTTCATGGGCATAAAGGGGGTTCCAAGGGGCGACGGTTGCGACATGGTGGCGGAAGGTGTTTCAGCAAGGCAAGCGACAGGGGGTGTTGGGATGCAAGTTTTTTGAGTTTTGGGTCATGAGTCGACCCAAAAACTCCCTTGAATGAACTAAAAATTATGTCAGCTTCACAAGTCCATCATGCATATGTACAAAAGGTGGTGACTCGCAACTACCCACTGAGTACTCATTTGCATCTCAACGGACGGGACTGGTGGTAGGGCTGTCACGGCCGACGAGTTAGCGACATGCGGTGACATTGACGCAGCGGCGGTGATGGCGGACGACAACCACGCCGCCATGACCTCCGCCGCTTGTTCGAGAACCTGCCAAGTGCTATTATCCGCGCCTTCACCTGCGTGTGTTCTCCTCTTCAAGCTCCAACGCTCTGCTACGCACGACGCCGGCGCTCGCGCGCGACACGCTCCTCGGCACAATGCATATGCCCATAGGCGACGGCTCGGCTCCGCGACCTTTCTCGTGGACGCTGGGACGCAAAGATTCAGAGAAGGCGCTCGTCGGAGAATCTCGCGGCTTCGTTGTGTTGAGTTGGAGAGCGGTGGAGATCGATCGTCTGTCTGACGCGAATGGTTCTTCAGATGCTGACGGCGAACAGGATCCCCTGCCGACGGGCGACAGTTATGCGGTGCGCTGTCAAAATGAAAATGTCCCTTGGAGCTCGCCCATTTGGCTTCTCCATGTTAAAATTTGATCATAGGCAGTTTCTCCATCCTCACAACTTTCTGACTCAAATATGGGCCCTGCTATTTTTCGAGTGCTTGAAAACTAGGGGTCCTTTCAAGCGATATGGACAACCGTTAGATGCAAATCCGGCGTCCGAAATTGTTTCTCACCGGTTCTGGTATACCTTTGTGCAAAACGGCAGTGCTTTCTTAACGGGCCCGTCAAAAGCATCCGATAAGGGATGCCCTTCACAAAACAAGCGCCCTAAGCGGGAAACAGACCCAGTAAGTGCTGGCAAACTCTAACGGGTCCGCGTCTGAACCCGTTAAGCATTGAGCTCTCTAACAGACACACAAGTCAAATTGAGACACAAATCAGACCGGTAAATACAAATGCACTTCCCAGTGAATGAATTAAAACAAAGCAACATCATATATTGCGCTCTCCAATACAAACTGTAATAGAAATACTCCAAATGCACCTGGCTAACCATTTCTATCCAGTCAAAGTGTAGATGGCAAAATTGCATTCTTATATGAAAACAAATTGACACAATATTTGCAGCAATAGAATGTAAATCCACAAAAGGACAGACATTCTGCGACAAGATAAGCATATGGAGCTTCAAAGTGACAAAAGCAGCAGATATTTGCCTTCCAATAGATCAATCTACATAAACAAAGAAAAAGGGTGAGAGAACAGAATGGGATAACAAATTGCGCTCACTTGTCACCAGTAAATACAACTAAACTGTTTTTTCTATAATCAATATAGATACAAATTTGTTATGTGTACCAAAAGACACAAGATTGCATAATGCTTGACAAAATACACACTTGTCACAAGTATTACTCAGGAAATGAGTGATTCTATTTTTCAGCTGAGGTAAACTACACTTTTTGAGTTGCAAATCACATACACAGTAATTGCAGTATTTGCCAGTTGCAATTTACATTAAACGATTAAGCAATTATTTGGTATGTAGTATCAAAATAAGTAATGGCCATTTTATAAAACAAGGAAAATAATCAAACCTACAATCAGATTAAAATATCAAAGTAGAACTAGTACTGCTCTTTTGCAACAAATTTCATAATCTGCAGGAGCAAAAATGTGAGTGCAGACTTAAAGAAAAATCATGAGTGTTACTAGCACAATACCAAATAAACAAACCAGCACCATAACTTGGTTTCATCGATCAGATCCTACTTTAGAAAGAAAGGTTGGCTCATACAAAAAGCAATAACATACTATTCCCTTGGAAAATTCCTTAGTGGATATATGCACAAATTACAATGACCTCTGATTGCAACTTATATTAAGGGCATATGTAATTTATGATTATAACCGGCCAAAACACCTGTACTAAATAGTGAACTTTTGTAATCCAATTAGTGACAACAGCTTAAGCAGAGAACATTGGATAAACTAATTGAAATGCTCCAAGTTCATGCGGAGAATTCATAAAAAAAAAATATTGCATTCTCCTACTCAGACAAGACATTGATAGAAAAAAATCACAGCAACATAAAACAACCTTAGTGTTTAATAATACAGTGCAAAAGAATACATAATATCTGAATATGTCAGTATATTGTAAAATACAATAAGAAGATTTGATAATAATTGTCGTGTTATATATAATTGCTGATTCTGGGCTTCAAAATTACTAGTTAATACTTGTATCATAAATGCAATTGCATATATATAAGAAGTACAGCACCACATGTAATAGAAATACACAAAAAAGACATACTAAGACACTTGTTTTTTTTTAATAAAGCTAGAGGTAATATAGACTTTTCATACTGCAGCTCAAGGCTGTGTGATTTATGGCTGCAAAAATAACACCGACACAAAGAGAATTTGCATCAAGAGTCCATTTAATACGAAAACATAGCCAACGAATGCATAAATTGCAGCTAAATTAACAAAAGAGAATATGATCACTTTGACAATGTATAAGAGGTAATCAAATGGAGAAAGAAAATTTGGTCTGACGATTTATCTTCAGGCGGATCACATAAAAAGCAAGACCAACACGCAGCATGAAGTACATTGGATATATGATAAATAATAAAACAAAGTACGAGTCTATTACATGCAGCACACATGAAAAGCAAAGTCCAACACATGAGCTTCAGATACAAAAGCCACAACTAGCTAGTAAGACTCACTCCTGATCAAACCACATCATCAACAAATCACTATGAATGCATACGAGGATGTTACTCCAACAAAAATAAAAGGTGGAAGAAGGTGCAAAGGTGAATTAAAAAAAATACTTTCATCCAACTACAACCGTGCACAACTCAAGTGGGGAAAAATAATTACATAAGTATCTCCTTAACGTGATTTATCTTGGCTGCATGATTTGGTTTGGCATTTCTCATTTGATTAAATTACTAGAAGTGCACAAAGGAGCGCATATGACACGAGGCAATGTTCCCGTGCGAAATGAAAACAAAAAATAAAGAAGGGATACTCCAACGTTCGAGCTTCTACTAATGAATACAACTTTCATGGACAACAAGTAGATCAAAAGTTCTCGTTCTGTATACATTGTTTCAACTTGGCTTCGTGTGGACCATTCAAGGCTTAAGGAAAATGAGAATGAAAGCAGGCTGTGAACTTGATGCATTGCTGGCAAAAACATCACCAACGCAATAGTATGCTACCATTATGAAATCGATATGATCTGACTACAGAATAACTTTTTTAAAAGTTCTAGAGTGTCAAAAACGCCCCAGCCAGATATATTTCAATCAGGCCACAATTCAGGTTTTGCAGCACAATTTAAACTTCCCCTCTGGGTTACATGCCATTCTAGGCAGCAGAAACATGCCTGACTTACTGATTATTCATGACAAAACTGCTTAGACCTACCAGCAAACATTAAGCTTCCAGATACATATCATTCCACTTCCTGGTCAACAAATGGATGCACAAATGAAGCTACAGAATAACTTTTCCACCCGACCCAACACCTTTCAGCATCAATTAGATGGACAAATGGATGAAGTGCAGGAAAAGCAACTAAGCTAATCCAAAATTCAATCAGAATCGACCTACTTTAATTGATCCTATAGACTGGAATTCCAAAAATGGAGCTAAATCAAGTGAAGGGAGCAATTTCGTGCAGGTTGAACTGACCATTGTTGATGCCAAGGGGAAGACAAAATTTGTTTAAAAAATGGAAGAAACTAGCATCCTAAGTTACAAATCTGACAAATTCATTCTCAAATACTTTAAGTAGGGAGGAAACAGAGACAAAACCTAGCTAAAATCGAGAGAGGGTTAACTTTCAGAGATCAGATTTACAGGAAGAGGCTACAAAGAACAAATCTTACTGTTTAAAGGCTCAGTACATGCGGACTTGCCCGTAGTTGAACAGCGTAGCCTGGGTATGCTCCTCCGCTCGCCGACTGCGGTGACCACGGCCTTGGCCGCGGCAGCGGCGAGCGCGTCGGGGAGGGAGGCGGAGACTAGGGCGGAGGCGACGCCGCCAGCAATGGAGGAGGACGAGGCGCGCGCGAGGCCGTAGAACAAGAGGATGAGGAAGCAGGAGAGGTCATGATAGCGAGGAAGCAGGAGAGGTCACGATAGCGACGGCGCACCTCACAGCGAGGTCATCGCCGGCCCATGGAGATCGCCGGCGCATCGCTTTCATTGGCTCTGTGGAGAGGACGAGAGGAAATGAGCTCCCGTATGACCGTGTCTATCCACTCACCCGACTAACGGGTTTGGGTAAATTCCAATAACAAAACGCGGGCCCGATACAAAACGAAACGGCACAATTCGATCAAACACACGATCGGAACAGATCGGACGCACGACACGTCGACTGAACAAACAACAAATTTCAAGCGCTTGTAACAAAGTAAATATGCTCAAATATTATGACTCCTTTCAACAAACAGCGAAATCACCGCCGCTCTCCATCGCTAGCTCCTCCTTGCCGCACGCTTGCACACGGGATGTAGTGGCATGACCGCAGGAGCATGGAATGGCACGGAGCGCAAATACATGATTTAACAAGACAACGAAGCATGTCACGCTACATCCTACTGGAGGGTGACAGCTTTGAGCATGGGCCTTGTTTTGCAGTGGAAGGGGGCTACATAGGGATTAAACCAGCCCAGCACAGTGTTGTCCACTATGGGCCAGAGGCCTTAACTATCCTATGTTATTTTCTTGAGGGAAACTCTAATTTGTTGGTTGGTGCTATCCTCTCTAAATTATGGGTTGATTGAAAACCTTGATGATGGGTTCATTCCCTTTACTTCATACTGTCCAATCAGATATATTTGCTACGGCACAAAATATTAGTCCCTGCACAATGCAAGCACAACTGAACTAGGCCAGCCTAAAAAGTCGTTGCCCTGCAGCTTTGTTCGGATCATAGAAGGGCGTTCGGATCATCAAAGGAAATGATGAAAACTCATTGCTTGGGTCAAGGTTTCATCACTTCCATTCTCCCATCCAGTCATCCTTGTTTGGCCATGCCCACCAGCTAGCACATAGAGTGGAGAACGAAGCCATCATGCTCAAGACGGGAAGCAGAGCAGAGACATGGTCAAACGGAACACGCAGCTGTATAATAAGCAAGTCACGCCAAGATCATCTGCGAACTCGATCGTGCTTAATTACGTCATAAGTAAACAACTGGCGAACGCCAGCATATAGAACAACCGTCGACACACGCCGGGCATGAAGCACCTACACCTCGTCATCTACTCCCCTGCTCCCCTTCTTTGCACGAATCCAGCAAACATGCAAAGAGAAGCACACGAGACGATGTTCTCCTGCCACGCGATCGACACACAGCCACGCAGGTAAGACCCAAGATCGACCGATATATATACAGTTGCGACACGCACGTCCCATGCATCGATCGAGTACCAACTGGATTTGCAAAGAATTGATACACTCCCAGCCTGCAGCTTCCCCTGCTTCCTCCAGCGAACGGCCGGCGGCCAGTTCATGGCTGCCTCGGCGACGCTCCGCGTCGCGGTGCTCGCGGCCGTCCTCCTGCTCCCGTTCCTGATCGTGCCGGCGGCGGCGCAGACGAAGAAGTTCTGCCTGACCCAGTTCGCCATCGCCAGCCAGGCCTGCGCCATCCTGCCGCCGACCAGCCCGGAGTCGCACCACCACCACCACCACGACGACGAGGACGAGGATGAGGATGAGATGACGAGGACGACCACCACGGCGGCGACGACGACCATCACGGTGGCGACGACGGCGACGACCACGGCGGCGACCACGACCGCCGCGGCCGGAAGAGCAGCGCCGACGCGCGGAGCCCGACGTCGATGATCACCGTCGAGCCGGAGGCGGACAACGACGTCGACAGCAACGGCACCATGGCAGCGGCGAACCACACCCGCAGCGGCAGTAGCAGCCACCACAGCTACAGGCACCACCGCCACCACCACCGCCGCCGCCGCCACCGCCGCGGCCGTCTGGGCGACGGCGATGACGAGGACGAGCACGAGGACGACGACGAGCATGAGGATGACGATGAGGACGAGGACAGCGACGAGGACGAGGACGAAGACGATGACGATGACGGACGACGATGATGACAACGACGAGGACGACCACCGCGCGTACAGGGACTGCTGCCGGTGGCTCAAGGAGGTGGAGCCGGACTGCGTGTGCGAGGCGCTGCTCCGCCTGCCGTCCTTCCTCATCAAGCCGCAGCACAAGTACACTCTCAGGGTGGGCAGGACCTGCAAGTTCACCTACAGGTGCGGCGGCGTCTGAGCTGCGCTGCTGGATCAAAGGTGACATATGCATAGGCTGCTTGTGTTGGCTGGTTCTATATGTAGTGTTGCATGCATACAATCCTTTTCTCCGCACTACCGTATCTCCATTAGTCGGGTAAGTGAAAGAAGGCTAGCTATTTGAAAAAAAAAAATATAGAGTTTATGGATGTATCGACTTCACGTAGATATATATACATTTGTAATAGTTCTGTACCTGAGCTGTGTGTAATACTGGCCTGTGAGCTAGAAGCTGGCGTGTCAGTCAGTGTACATGCCACAGCTGGCTAGTTTCATGCATGTGTCAAAGGAAAAGACTGTAAGTGTAGCTTACTGAATGTATGCTATATATGAATGGATTTCGGTGAATTAACTAGCTGATGCGATATATATGTGGCACTGCGTACCTTTTTATGCTTTCAGTTGTTCGCGTATCTTATCGATCTCACCGTGTACGATTATCAGCTTAAACATTTGTCTGGCGGAGCTCGATTCGACCCTGGCACACCGCCAGTCGTGTTCCGCACCACCTGCATAATGGGAGGCAAAGACATGGTACGTACGACCAATAGCCATCGGCGCCCGAGGGTTAATTACCACCTGCCGGCGCCGAGACACCGAGCTCAATTTCGGCGCAGGGCTCACCGGCGTACGTCCACCGAGCTTCCGCCTTGTATGCTCGAAAGTGCTTGCGTGCATCACCGCATCAGCCTCCTCGGCGATGTCGTCTCTGCGCCGCCTGATGCTCACCGGTCTGTATCGGCCTCCGGGACCGGGCGATCCGGCTCGTAGCAGCAGCCAGAGCAAGGGCACGCCGCGTTCACACTGGCTGGCGATCTGGCGGCGCGCACGAGCGTTCTACTGTGGTGTGCCAGCCGGTGTGACGGTGTCTGTATGTCCCAGTTTGTATCGCGCGTGCTGAGCTCGAGGATTGTTGTCGCCGGCGGCGCCACCCATCTGCCGCGCGCTTAAGGTCGCCGCCGCGGTGACGGCGCCCAGATCGGGCCAGGAAGAGGCAGCGCGCGGGCCTTGGCGTAGCCGACCGGCCGGGCGGGCAACATGTGACACAAATGATCTGCTGTGCCAAATTCCCAAAGCTGCTTGGCACTTGCTACTGCGATTCTGCGAAGCAGCAGCCCGGAACAGAAAATAATCAATTTAACGGGTCTTGTCCACTGATCAACGTGTCGAGCAACCGAAACCGAATACAAGATCTTGTCCACCGATCAAGCCGTCAAGCGAAAGCGACAACCAGCAACCCGGAAGTACGAGCGACCATGATGACCAAGTATTAAGGAGCTAGGAAAGTACAATAATATTACACGCTGTGTTGGGTTGGTGTTCCACACAACCACAACACTTTATTGTTGGCTGCTAGACACGAACACTTCAATGACCCTGATTAAGTCCTTGCTCCCCTGGGTCATTCCTTCCAGTAGTGCATCGCCACCGGTCCTCGACTTAGCCTCTATTTGGAACGCAGGAATTTCACAAGAATTTTACAAGAATTTCACAAAAAAACAGTTCAACCGCAGGAATGGAGAAGAATTCCAAACGGGGCCTTAGAAGGATCGGTCTGCTTGACTGCCGAGGAGATTGCGATAGCGGCAACGTCTCCCTGCCCCATGAAACGAAGATACGCATATGGTGAAGAAGAGCAGGTGTGTATGATAATCAATGGGGAGAGTCAGAGTCGATAACCTACCCCAGCCAAGTTTGTAGGGTAGGGCCAACTTCTTAATTTGGGCATTTGGATATTTTGTGTCTAATTCTTCAATATCTATTTGCTTGAGTGATTACATTTATCTCAAAATGGTTAATTCTGAATGATTTTTTTTTTTTTTGCTCGGGATCATCCAACTTTTGGATAGTTAGAAACATAGTCGACTAGGCATTTTCATACACACTCCAATGTATATAAAATGGGTGTACATTATACTCTAATTCACCTTTGTATTTGTAATAACTAATAACATTGTGCAAGAGACAATAAGAGGAATTACCTACCTTCTCGTGGAAAATGATATTTTGATCGGGCCGGGTACTACCAATTTGCAATGTCGCTTTGGTCTGAATGTCAATGTTTTCGAGTCGGATGTAGTGTTTTTCTGAGTAAATATATAATAATTGCCTTTCTATGCAACAATATATAACACCTAGTATTTCATAAGGGTTGTTGCTTTGAATTAAAATGCCTTCCAGGTGTGTGTTTATAACTTTAGTCCCTTCTATGATGTATGAATATATGACATAGAAATGTTATAATACTAAATTACTACCTCCGTCCTTTAATATGTAACATGCCACGTTGAGGACAACACTTCTAGTGTAATTTGAACTAGATTAGCTGTACAAATGTCATATATTTAAAAGGGAACGAAGTACTAATTTTACAATCGTATACTAATCATCATCTATACATACAAACAAAGACAGCCAAAGTCAAACAATTTAATTGTACACTTAAATAAATCCGAATTAGGCAATTAGGCACCATGCTTTATCCACGGCTTCCTGCAAGGGGTCCACGCGCCAGTCTCCACCTTCCCCAGCCGCCCCCCTAGCCGAGATCACGACGCGCGTCACATCTGTCGGTGGCGAGCGCTCGCCGCACGCGGCGTAGCCGGGGACGGTAGGTGCAAGCAAAGCGAAGCGTACGCGAGCCAGGCCAGCGAGCGCGAGACGCCTCCCCCTCGTCCCCTCTCTCTCTCGTCCCCCGCCCGCCCGCCACCACCGGCCAAATCGAAGGACACGCCACGCAACGCGCGTCGCGTGCTCGACGCCTCCACCAGGCTCCAGATCCGACGCCACATCCCCGTATGATGAGCTGCCGCGGCGGGAGGGCGTGCTAGGCTTCACCACGCAACCGGTGCTCGAGAGGGCGGAGGAGGGCGGTAGGGGAGCGCAGATCCCGGAAAGGCAAATCTGGCAGGCGCCGCGGTGGGGCTGCGGGCGCGGGGGAGGGCGGGGGGCTGGGCGGACGGCGCGGAGGGCGGGGACGGAGAGGACTGCGGCAGGCTCAGGCCCTGGCGGAGGCGGCTGCTCGCGTCCATGGCGCTCTCGTGGCCCTCGGCCATCCGCCTCGCCGTCGCCGCCTCCCTGCTAGTTGGGGTCGGCGTCGCGCTCTTCACGCTCCCTGTTGAGAAGGTGCGCCTGCCAGTCTACCTCTTGCTGTGAATTTGTTCCTTTGGGATTCGATGCCCCCATGTTGGGGTTCGGTGCCTGATGAATGCTATTAGGATGCAGTGTCTAAATGTTATCTGTTCGTGGAAGTAGTCATCCGAATTGCTGAAATGTAGATTATTTTGCCCTTGTAATTGGTTCAAATCCCCCTCGCTATGCTTAATCTGACGTAGTTATGCTTCGGGTTGCTTAAATTTCTGTTCCAGAGTGGGAGTTAGGCATCAGCTGTACCAAATATGCATTGAAATGTTCTCAATACTGATAAATGTAGTATTATTTAGAGTAGACTTTCTGTTTTGATATAGTATACCCTGTTCCCTTGTCTGTCACGAAACAGAATGGAACTGCTATTGGCTGCGTGGTTATAAGCTATACTTCATGACAACTCATGGTTTCACGAATCGAAACACAGTTATTGACTAACTTCAAAAAGAAAAAAAAAAGGTCCATCGTCACGTTTCGTCACAACCCCTTTTGCGTGCTATAGGTCAGGGTAATTGGGGCGTGTGGATTGAGGATTGATTGCAGGAATAAGCTATGTACCAGCAAACTGCTCATGGCATTTAACCTATGCTTATTTCGTCATGTATTCAGATCCCATTCTATTCTAATTGCATTGTTGTTGTGATGTTTCAGTATCTTGTAAGTTGTGTACTCTGATACAGTCAAGGATTATAGATCTTTTCAAAATAGGATCATTTCCATAAATAATGGCACACTGCTCTCCATTTTAGCGTTGTATCTAGCTGAGTACCTGGTCACTTAATTGTTAATACTGGCTTCACATTCCTATACCTGCTCTTCTAGTTGATCTGATTGTAATGTTTCGCGGTATGTAATATACAATGGGATGTGATATAATCAAAGTGTTGTCATACGTAAAAATGTGTCAAGTAGTTATTTACTTTCTTTTCTCGTTTAGTCTAGAGGATGACATTTTTTGGTACCATTTGCCACTTATCTACCAAAATTTCGAGCAAAAAGCTTAGAAGTAAAGTAATTATAATTTTGCTTCAGATGCTAATAGTTTTGAGTTCACATTGACAGATTTTAAAGGACTTTCTGGTTTGGATCAAGGAGAACTTGGGCCCATGGGGTCCTTTGGTGTTGTAAGTATTGAACTTCCTGCACATAGGTTTCATTTCACACGTGCACGATAGCTCACTAAGTACACTAGATTTCATTTCACACGTGCACCATAGCCATACTGTAGTACATTACAAAGAGTTCGTAAACAACATACACCTAGAATAAGCCCAAAATCTTCCTGTAACATTGTGATTCTATGCCATCACCTGACTGATTTCTATATTCCTACTTAGTTATTCATGCTGTATATTATTGCAGGGCCCTTGCTTACATCCCTCTGACAGTCTTAGCTGTTCCAGCATCAATTCTTACGGTATGTGTGTCGCCATTCCCTTTTTTGTGTGTGATCCTCGACATTTTCCATTTATATACTTTTTGGGCCCTTGGACTGATCCCCCTTTATATTGCTGTTATTATATTTGCTAGCTTGGAGGTGGCTACCTATTTGGTCTGCCTGTTGGGTTTGTTGCTGATTCCATCGGAGCAACGATTGGCGCCACTGCAGCATTTTTGCTTGGTAGAACGGTATGTTTAAGTTAATAAATGTGAATTGTTGATTTCATATTGTCACAGATACGCTTCAAAATCAAGTCCTAACTCCATTCACTGCGTCTATATATGTTTCTGCACGGGACGATGCTTTCTTTCCTGTTAATCTCGTAAACCCCATATTGTGTGATGACTGACTTTGTTGTCACGTGTTTCAATTGCAGTTACATTTTTCCTGTAAAATTGCCTCTGTTAGATTTCACTGAGCGTGTCTCAAGCACTTGATTTTAGATTTGTCTCTGTTAGTTTTCGCTGTATGCTAGCTTTATTACTTTTAGGATATTTATACAGTTGTATTAAATTGTTGCAGATTGGGAGACCATATGTTCTTTCCAAATGTAAAGATTACCCCAAGTTTCAAGCAGTAGCCATTGCTATCCAAAGGTCTGGCTTCAAGGTAACTTCATGCAGTCTGGAGGTCCCGGCATATTCAATTGAAAATAACGTTTGGTTGTGCTTAAACTTGAGATTCCAGAAACATGAACTTTATTACAATTGGCAAAGACAATTTTATACTGAATTATATATTCTTAATTCAACGACATGCAGTTCACCTGCATGTTCGCCGGGGGGGGGGGGGGGGGGTTCGCAAACTGTATTGTGATCCTTTTTGACTTATTCAAATGATTTTGCTAAGGCTTCCGATTTATGTCTGCAGATTGTGTTGCTGTTAAGGCTTGTACCTTTACTTCCATTCAACATGTTGAACTACCTGTTGTCTGTTACTCCTGTTGGAATTGGAGAATACATGTTGGCTTCTTGGCTGGGAATGATGGTACGCTTCGGTTTGATTTTTCGTGAAGTAGTTTTAGTAGGTTTGACTATCATTTTTTGTTCTATGTGGTAATGCTACTGGCATGTACAGACTGGACCTGTGAAACCTTGCTTTGTTTTTATATGCTACATTATTTGCATAAAACCATAAGTTGCTATCAATGTTTTGCATAATTTGCTTTATTATATTGCTATCAGTAATACCACTGTTTTCCATTGGTAGTTCTTGTTTTTGTACTTATTTGTTCTTCATGTTTGGATAAAAAACTTCATAACTGTTTTACCCTTTATAGTAACATTTTTATTAAGAACTGTTATACCAGTTGCTATATTTTATTTTGTTAATGATAATCATTTTGCAGCCGATAACTCTCGCATTGGTGTATGTTGGAACAACACTAAAAGATCTATCAGATGTGACACATGGGTGGAGCGAGATCTCAACTACTCGATGGGTGAGTAACGGCACATTATTTCACTTTGCTAAATTATGTTGTGGTGTGTCACATGTTATGTTTGTGTTTACTCGATTTCTAGTTCATTTAAATTTCTGAAATGCAGAGTAAATAACGTTTAAAAAACTTTTTCTTTATGCTTCTTTGTTGTTTATTCTGGGTTCCTTTCTAGATATGATTGATTAATTTAAGAGTGTTTGTACAAGCAATTTCAAGAATTTGGATGGTAGATCTATTCTAGAGATTGTGTATCTATAACTGTATACTGTCCTTGCGTCTGACTTCCTTAAGTTGTTTTTGTCATCAAAGCTTTGCAAAACCTAGAAACTGGAGTGAGGGATTCAGTATTTCAATGCTTTATTTGACTTTCAGGACAAACTTTTGATAGTGGCTGATCTGTTGTATGCTCTATTTGATTTTGCATGAAAAGTTAGATATAGTGGTTACATTTCATCTTAGTTTAAGCTGAGACGTGAAAGTAAAACATTGAGCATTCAACAGGGACAAGTAGAAAGCAGATGTTTCAGCATGGAAAAGATTTACGGTTTAGGTTAATGAAATGAACCGAGAAAGTAAAATATTGTAATTGTACATACCTGATTGCCAGTGAATCGAATGCCGTATTTCAAGTTTCTCGTTTGTATTTCAGAAGCTGACACCTATGCTTGATTATTCTTTTTCAGATTCTGATAGTATCTGGCTTCGTAATGTCTGGTAAGTGCCACTGCCTTCCCTTCAAATCCATCTCTCTCTTCTTTTTTAAATGTGTAGTTACATATTCTGAAAATGAGAAGCTAAGAAGGTACATATACAATTTATTCTAGTTTGATATTATGTTGACGCCCTGATAATTATTGAGCTAGTTGTCTTAATGTCATGAATTGATTTTTCTCTTTTCAATGCTCCAGCAATATGTAAGAACACTTTTGCTCTGGAGGCAGTTTTGACCATACTCTTTTTTCCCCAGCCCACTCAAAGTTAAACATTGCATGTGGAGGCAAGGGAATATCATAAAGGTTTTGTAGTGATATGTCATCCAGATACAGCTTCAGGCCTTCAGCTGCAAATAACCTAACTTCCTCTGGTTGCAACTGTGGATGGTTTTTTTTTTTTTTTTTGGTGAAACTAATTGCACTCCTATGAATTCCCAACCTCGTTAATAGATAGCTGAAAAAGGAAACAGTACAGTGTTCAACATCGAGCCAGCTTAGTATATTTTATCAGGCATTACATGTTAGCGTGCAATCCATTTTCTAAGCAAATGCGAAGAATATCACATAAATCACTTGTTAAATTATGCTGTTCTGTCGGCAAGGCTTGAGGCACTCATGTGCTGACTGTTTTCATTGTTGTCCTGCAGTTGGCTTAATTATATGTGTCACAAGGGTTGCAAAATCATCTCTGGATAAAGCATTGGCTGAGAATGGAGAGGTCGATGTAGGAACTTCACAGCTTCCTGTGGTAGCCTCTCCCTCGGATCTACACCAACCTCTTGTAATCAAGATTGACACATCGAATGAAGATCATGAGAAGTGAAAGTGTTGTTTACAACTTCATATCATCGAATGTACATTCTGTGACTGTTAAATATGTGGTACTATATACCCGTAGCACTGGTTTGAGGTTCATTGAGGTGGTAAAGCAAACCATAAAAAAAGGTGGGGTGGAGAGAGGAAATGAGGATGTGAGTTTGACTGATAGGTAATATTAATAGAGATATACTATAGATGGGTTGTTTTTATCCACGAGCTACCTTTCCTTTGACGCAAAGGCAATTGTAGTTCTGTTTCTTGTGTTAACATGTAAATGTTTCAGGGCCTTACGCTCAAGTGTTGACCATTGGCTGCGTTCTTAATGTCCAATGCACACTTGCGGCATTATAAATGGTACCTTGAGTTGAAATGGTCAACTGATACAATGCGCACTTCCACCATCAGGAAAGCCTAGAGCTTTGCGCCCTTGCTAGAATGGTCAACTGATACAATGCACACTTGCCATCAGGAAGGCCTTCGGAGCTTGGCGCCCAACCAAAAAAAAGAATGCTGGCTCTTTATATGGCTTGTTCTTTGGACTTCAAACCGGTCCTTTTATGGCATCGCCAATCCTCCTCAGGATATCTGAATCTGAATAACCATTCGCGTCAGAATTATGTCCGCCGTTCTCAGAAATCAACACCACGCAGCCTTCTATAAATCTTCGTGTATCCACGTACACGTCACGGGACATGGCGCCGAGCCGTCGTCCATGGACACAGCGCCGTGGAGCGTGCCACGCGCGAGCATCGCCGGTGTGCGCAGCAGAGCGTCCGAGCTTGATGCGGAGCTCGCGAGCAATTCACAATCACAAGAGCACGTGGCGGGTTCTCGAACAAGCGGTGGAGGTCATGGCAGCGTGGCTGTCGTCTACGATGCACAGGTCATGGTTCTAACGACGCGTCTGGTTCCTGCTCGTTTGCAATCAGCAACGACAAACAAACACATGAACAGTGAGAAGCCAAACGCGCAAGCTTCGAGGGGCTGTTGGATGGAAGCAGTCGCAGCATGAAGTGACAATTTCGTTTTGCCAGTGCGCGACATAAGTGCTGCAGCACGGCATCGCCGTTGTCGTCGTCGTCAGAGCATCCTCCGCAGTCGTCCGGATATCTGAAGAACCATTCGCCTCAGAACGACGATCTCCGCCTCTCTACAACTCAACAAGACCCCGAAGCCGCAAAGTTCCGCGACGCGCGCCTTCTCTGAATCTGCGTCTCGGCATCGGCGCCCACCCAAGAGACACGGCCGGCGCCAGGGAAGCGCGCCGTCGTCCGGGAGCAGAGCGCCAGGCCTGGATCGAATCACAGCCATCTAAAAGAGAGCAATGGAAATAGCTGCTGATTTGACAAAGCTATTAAGAAAACATGTATTTGACCCGACGTCCCTTCTCGCTGCAGATTGAAAAAGAAACTGCGAGAATCTATCAAAACACGAGTGATATTTGTTCCTTCATAGTTGATAATGTGAACCGAGAAATAGTTCCGGCCTTGTATCAGGGGCAAAGCTACAGCCATTCATCGTCCGGGGTCAGCTGACCCGACGATCTTGCAAAAAAATGCTCTATAATAGTGCAGCTAAATAGGACATGACCCCATCAATTAGCAAAATATGTTACTGAATGACCCCCACGAGTAAAGTTTCTGGCTCCACCTGGCTGCCTCGTATCATTGATAAACAACACTATATCGAATGACAACAACTTTGTTAGAAATACATATGCAAGAGTTTCACAACACTACAATTGAATAACAACAACTTTATTGAGTACCACATCGGTGGAAGAACCAGGGCACCCCATAACAAATCGACAGAGGACACACGACCTTGTGCGAACTGTCATGATCTCCACTCTCTCTGGATGTCAGATTCAACCGCAAGCCATACACTCGAGCACGCACACACATCATCGACCAGGCCTGAGCGCAAACACGCGCAAGCTAAAACCAGGCCGGCAGGTTTTTATTCCAAAGCACACAGCAAACAAACGCAGGCCAACCCAGCCATTAACGCAGGCAGGAACCAACCCGAGGCCCCTACCATGCCCAAAAAACCTCAAACGAAGCAAGGCAGAGGCTCTGCCAAGTGCCAACCAACAAATCAACCCAGAAGCAAGCAACGCAGGCACACCGCACAAACAAACTTCAGTAGCTGGATGCAGCATCAACAACAGCTGCCATCGCAAACAGACGACGAACAGCAGGCCACTCGACGATCCCTTCTCGCTGCAGTAGGTGCAACGTTCAGACATTCACCTGGCCAGCGGTAAGAGGCACAGAAAGAACGAAATCATAGTTAGTGTAAATGATTAGCTGGGTTACAAGAAAATCAGTACGTAGCAAAAATAACAAGGATGGCTGCGTTACATTATCTTGTCTGAAACGTAAACACAACATGTATATATGACTATATATACTACGTACCTGAGAATGGTGCCCTTGAGGAAGCGCCTCCTGTAGTGGCGCGAGTGCACCGGTGGCTCGAAGAGGCCAGGGTGGTGGCCCGCAGCCAACCCGTCCCACTCCAGCGCATTCCATATGTCCTTCTCCATCTCCACCACCGGCCTTTTCATGCCTGGCGCACGGCCCTCCAATGACGGCAGCCGTTGCAGGGCAAAGCATCCCCTGATCCTGATGGTCTCCAATGCAGGTGCGAGCATCCTGTGCTCGCTTATCTGCCGTAGCTTCGGCAGGTCATAAAGGAGGATGGTGGTCAGCTTTGAAAATGGCACCCCTTGGATGGGTATCTCATCAAGGTACCTTCCGTCCAGCACGAAAACGTGCTCGAGATTGCCACAATGGGTGATGTGGAGGGTCCTCAAGTTGCGAAAAGAAGGGATCCAAACTGGCAACACAAACTGAAGCCTTGGACAAAAACACAGGTGCAGATGCTGCAAATTCCCAAAGGAAAACCTTCCCATTGGCCCTTTGCTCCAGATGCATCGGGCCATCAGGAGATCAGATGCCCAAATGCTTTCAAGTTGAGAAACGTAATCTGCCGACCCCGTAGGAAAGATTGTGTCCAGTTTGGGGCACCTCGCCACGCGACACCACCTAAGATACCACCAATCTCCACTAGGCAATCTATAGATGTCTGAGGAATCATGCACATTCAATGATTCAACCATCCACATCATCAGACGAGCCAAAGAACTTTGATTTATTTCCATTTCACTATTGGCACGGCCCCCGCCACCAATTTCGATACGACGATCCGATTGTGGCAAGGGAGGCTCCGGGAAGGCCTCCATGGAGGAGGGGGCATCACCAATCTCTGTAGAAACGTCACCATACTGGCATGCCAGGACAAGATTCGGTTGATCCGTAGGCCCAACTGTGTCCTTACTAGTTACATTTTCTTGAACGAAGCCATCACAGATACCTGAATTGGTGATGCTTATATTAAAATAGACATCATCTCTGTTGTATCTTTCAGCAATTTTTATCTGGGAATACAAGGACCTAACTAGCATCGCGTCCACAATGATAGCATGCACCTGCAACCGATAAGATTTATGCTTGTTAAGGGATGGCCGAGCGCACCCAGTTGACCAACCAGAACGTGTATCTATGAATATAAATTCAAGCTTTGGCTGCCTCATGGAGTCAGTCGAGACCCATCTTATTGCATGAAGATGCTCACAACCTAGCAGGAAGAGTCGCTTGAGATTCGGGACATCCACCACCATCGTATTGAAGTCAAGTACCTTGATTGTGCTTCCTGAGAGATCCAATTCCACAAGATTGAGTAGCCCACGCAAGAACAAGTTCTCTAACAGTTTGAAGCCTTGTAGAGATATCTTCAAGGTTTTAAAATCCACCTTATTTGCATCATGTCGGCACTTTGGACGGGAACATTCTGGAGGCAGGTCGACCATTGATTTCCACTGGGTCGTAGGCCCATAACCATCAAAGCTGAATGATCTAAGTGAGAAATGGAACTTGCTAGTTAACAAAACATTTTCTAACTCATTACAACCATCAAGAACAAGCACCTCGAGGTTACTTGCATTTGTTATGCCTGTTGGGAGATTTTTCATGTCTTTGTTGCCAGACAAATCAAGTATTTGTAGCATTTTCTTGTTCATAAATGAGTCACTAGTGTCTGTTGGTCTAGCCGCCTCATGTGTAGGCTTGATTATACGAAGCCTCTCAAGGCAAGGTAGTCTATTCTTTAATCGACTTAAGTATTGCCAGCATTTGGCTCCCTCTATATTTAGCTCCATGAGATTATCCATAATTTCCAGTTTTTCCTCGGATAAGATGTCATCCCAGTCAGTGTTACGCAGGTCAAGCACCCAAAAGCTATGCAGATGTGCCCAGTTGGTGGGGTAATTTTCATTTCTTGTTTTGCTGTCTGTGCAATGTTCCAATCCAAGGAATTTTATTGTCTGACACTCAAGGAAAGGAGGTGATACAAAACTAAAGGAGCAAAAAGAGAGGGTTACCACAGCAAGGTTGCGGCAGTACTTAAACAAAAGACTGGGTAACCTTGGTGGGTCATTAGAGCTTTGAAAAACAATGAATAAAGATGACGACCATTCCAGTATAATCTTTACATCCTCCTCTGGTACTGTCTGATACTTTGTGGTGATACAAACCCAATCGTAAGGCCTTTCATAATAGTTCTTCATTGCAGATGATTGTGTAAATGGCGAATACCTATACCAACCATAAGTTCTGGTCATATTGTCATGGATTTCCAAGAATGGAAGGTTGAGATCTAGATTGAACTTGTGAAATAGTTCTTGAAGCAGAGAGCCATCAAACTTCCAATGTATTTCTTTATCCAGCGCTTTAACAATCTCACTTTTTATATCCCTTTTAGTGATGTTAGCACACATCCAATAGTTGGAAGCATGAGCCGTCCAATCAAATCCAGTGATCCTATGAAAAATATTATGCAAGAATAGTTTGTAGAGACAACAATCTGTGACCATTGTTAGGTCGACGGCCTGCATACATGGGTGGCAAGCAACTATGCTGGTAGCCTCTTCATGAAGCAATGCTCTAAACTCTGAACTTGATAATCTGCTGATGTCATCATGGATGAAAATGTGGGTGCCTTTTAGCTTGTTTTGTATTTCGCGGTGGCTGTGATGAATGGTCAGAAGCCTTCTATTGAACGTCCACATCACTATACCGCTGTGATATTTTGCCATAGGAATTCCGGAACTAGTTACATCAATCTCATCATCACTTCCATTAAGAAAAATCACCATAAACCTGCTATATACCAGGGTTTGATGAATCAATGCTGCAACACTTTGTATCACATCCCTAGAGCTGCGGTCCACTCCACTGAAGTCATCCTCATCATCCATCTTGTCAAACACCTCCATTGTTGCGAGGTCAAGTTTTAGCTCCTCTGCAATTTTTCTCTGCATCATCCTTCTACTTTCCCACAGTGAGCAGTCTACATAAATTATTTTATCAAAGCATAATTCCGGAGGATGAGCTTTCGTAGATAGATGTTCTTGTGCTATGGACCGAAGAATCGGAACCGCCGCAAGGCCATTCCAACCATCAACATAGATGACTTTTTCGTCACTGTAACGATATGGGAGTCGTTGAAGTATTGACTCCCTGGCGCCATCAACCCTTCGCTCTCGGATCCTCTGCATAGGGGCGCAAGAAAAGTGAGAAAGGTCATTTAAAAAAAAAATCAGCCTCAACTAATTAAATATTCCAACCTGCAAATAAGTCGATAAATATCACTAGCACTTGCATATTTTATTTGTGGTTTCCAAAAATTCAAATAGAAGTACGATGCTTGCGGTCGCTACAGAAGCAGTACCTGTACTCTCATGATGAGATTCCTCTTTAACACATCAATCCAGTGGTGATTCGAGACCCCTCTCCAGCTCCTGCGCCGAGAAACAATTCAACTACACACACCCACACACTAGTAGTCAGTGGGGTGTTCGTTTTAGGGGGTCTAAATTTTAGAGGGGTCACATCAAAGAGAAACTTGTTATTTAGAAGTATTAAATAAAGTTTAATTACAAAACTAACTGCAGAACCCTGGGTCTAAATCGCAAGACGAATCTAATGAGAGTAATTAAGACGTGATTAGAAGATGGTTACTGTAGCATTACTGTAACAAAACATAGATTAATTAGGCTCATTAGATTCGTCTCGAAATGAGCATTTATCTGTCAAAAATATTTTGTCATTAAATTTTATTTAATACTCTTAAATGACAAAATTCTTTTTGATGTGACAGGTCTAAATTTTTGATGTTTCAGCATTCTCCATTCTCTCTCTCTCACACACACACTAGTACTAATATTTTCGAGTTTTTTTTTTTTTTTTTTGCAACCATATTTTGGAGGGTTCTTGCAAATTAACAGGAGCACGAACCTGTTCGTCGGGATGAGTGAAGACTTCCTCTGTCCAAGGACCATGGAAGGAAGGACGGGACAAGATAGCCAGCCTAGCCCATCATTAATCCCAATTCGCAGCACTCTCGAATGGAGGTGGGAAATGCGATGGAGAGAGGTTGGAGGTCTGTAGTCTAAGGTGTAACTATGGTCTGTGGCAGGTACCCTTCTTCCTCTGGAGCACGTATGGTGTTTGGCTGGGTAATCCCTTGCTTCTAACCACGGCATGGCATCTGCTCTCCTCTCTTTTTTTCCATGGCATGGAATTGAATTCCCGAGCACTTTGCCCCTTTGCTTACCTTTTCTTTTCGGAAAAGATGGGTTAGCATTAAAGACAATGATGCATGCTCCGGTAAAGACCATGTCGGGTCTTTCCCCTTTGTTTTTTTTTTTCATGTGAAACAGAACACAGGCACAGACACTTTTTTGATGGAACACAGGCACGACACTCATAAACACGCACGTAGTACTTACTCTTATGAACACACGCATATAACTCCTACTTCTATGAGCATCTCCGACGAAAGACTAGGTCGGCTGATCTTGAGATTCACGAAGTCACCACATGTGTCTCGCTCTCGACAGGGATGTCGCCTCCTATTGAAAGCACAACGTCATTAAATCTTAGAAAATTCGCTTCTACGTGGAGTCAAACTCAGGACCACTAAGCTACATGCCATTTCGTAGGTCTTTTCCTTTTGTTTGAGGAGCTTGGTAATTGTTTCTTTTTGAGTGAGGCTTTTTCAAATACTGTCTCTACGCGGGCACCTTCACGACCACGAGTGTTGCGACTGCATGTTCCGCAAAACACATAGACCGGCCCTGGGTCTGTGTGATCTATATATCTATCTCTCTATCTCTACTATACTTAATAAATCTGAAATCCATGTATCATTTGCCATCTGCGATCCCGCACCCCCCCACCCCCCTTTAACACCCCAAAATTTCAAAGCAAAACAAAAGGGTGGAATAAAAATCACTTCAAATTAAAAAATTTGTCCAAACCTCACCTTGCCATGATTTTTCAAAATAAAATTAACTAAATTAAGTCAAACCTTATGAGAATATGAAATTTCTAAATAATAAAAACACATGCTCAAGTGTTTGCTCCATTTAAAATTCACTAAAAATTTGAACTTTTCAAATTTACAACAAATTAAATAATTGTAAGTTAAACTCTAGCAAACTAATTTTTGACTTTGAAAACTTGCACAAAGTTCAACCATAAGCATCTTTGGGTTTTATTGATTTAATTTTGAATATTAGTTTGCTTTTGTCCCTGTGCAAATTTGAACTCACCTAAAGTCCCAAACAAGAATAAATCTTTTTCCTTGCCTTCTCTCTCTGTTCAACCGGGCCAGCCCGCCTCCCTTCTCTGCTTTCTTTTTCCCTGAAAGGCCATCGGCCTCATCTCCTTCTCCAGCCCACCTCGGCACAACCCGGCCTGCCTTTGATCTCTCGCTGCCAAAGGTCAAGAAGCAGTCCCCACTCTCTTTGCTGGGAATATCACGGGGAAGGCAAGGGACACACTACAAAACAGTGTAGGGATATACAAGCTAGCAAACAAGCATGGTTGCAAGCAAAAGAAGCCAGGAAGTCACTCATCATCAACTCATAACAAGAATGAATTACAAGATCACCTTCACCTGGGGTATCTAGAATTCCTCGCGAAGCGGTATGGGGCTAATCGGAATCTGGATCTCTGATCGATAAAAAAGAGGACCTAAGTTGGCAGCCATGGAACAAATTTTAGCTCAAGTGTTAGGTGAATAGCTAACTTCGGACGGAGCAGTGGGGTTTTCCTTGTCCTGGATCTGGCCCTAACCCGAAGCCCAGATTCCTTGTCCTAAATCTTGGCCTCAACCAAAGCCTCAAACCTCTTGTCATGGATCTTGGCCTTCTCGTTGGAGACCTTAGACCCATCAGCAGGGGCCATGCCTCCCCTTGTCCTGGGTCTCAGCCTTACTCAAGCTAATTGAAGAAGAAATTCTTTGGTCAAAACCTTAGTAGAAACCGAAGACCCAGCAATAGCTGAGGACACATTATTAGGCTTCGAAGCTGAGAGGACCCTTCTTTCTAAAGCCACTCATCAACGAAGCCATTCTGGGCTCTCGAAGGCAGTAGTTGTCTTAGAAGGAGCTTTAGGGGCAGCAGCAGAAACACTAACACTCGAAGGGCACACAACAACAGTAGAGGCCTTAATTATCAGACTTCTCTTTGGCAGAAGATTTGTCGGTTTTAACTCTCTTCTCGGAGTCTCATCACCCGTTTTGCGAGAACTAGCCACCTTGAAAAAGAAGGAAAGGAAAGAGTCGCCCGTCTTGAAAAATCAAGTACAAAGCGGCGATGCTAGCACAAAGGGCAAAGCATAGCAATGATAAATCTAGATATTTGAACACAATGTAAAAATAACAGAGCAGCGGGTCGAGTATGTATAGAGAGGAGACATACATCAGGAAGCAAAAACAAAAAGGACACAACAGAGCACTGACAAGTGGATAGATCAACAAACAGCTGTGACATTATTTAAATTTCAAATAAAAATTGTCTCTGACTGAAGCTTCGCTTCAATTCATCAACAGTTGAAGGCTAATGTTGGGAATAATGCCAAAACATATAACATTTGTTGACGGTCATTAAAACACAAAATAACCATAAACTTACCGGTAAATAAAACATATGCACTAATGTTTTATGCATTAAACTAGTTTTGGATGTAATCTTGTTTTGCAAGGTACATAGGAATATTGGTGCGAATGTGCTTACACTCATGGAGAAATAGAAAATACTCAAAAACACAAGATAAACAAGACTTTGCTCCGACATCTCGACAACGTTCATGCAAGAAACAAGGAAGGACTTGTACATCAATAAAATAATTATTCAAATCAGAGATTTGATCCCTCCATGTCAAATCCCTTGCCGAGATAGTCAAAATAGACGTTTAAATCACCCAATTCGGAGTTCGAAGCAGAAATTGCGCCAGTTTAAAGATCTAGGGAAGAGCTAAAAATAGTTGGCTGGCCGGCCAAAACCCTAGGCCGCCAGCCTACTTTTGTCTCCATTGGTCCCGAGCTTCCTTCAGTGGACTACATATAACCTAAAACACCAAGCCCAAGTGCCCATCATGGTGGAAGAGCAACCGACATTATTTTCTGCTTTTGAACACATGCACATGGGTATTTTCAAAATGTCAGCACGCCAAGCCTGTATCTCCATCTCTAGGAAGTATTATTTTTTGAGGAAATTCCTTATTTGGCCTTAGAAAAGTTTCTGGTTCCTTTCTTGGCTCAAACTGAAAAAAAGTTATCTATATGACCCAAGTTGCAACTTTCATTCCTTTCTTGGCCCTTCCGTTAGTTTTGAGTGCTAACGGTTTTAAATGTGTGCTGAAATGACCATTGTTCCCCTGACTTGAATAAAAATGTAAAATTTATTTTCAAAATTGTTTAATTGTCCAAAATTCTATAATAACATAATTGTTCAAGATTTCATATTACACAAAATTTTGGTATTATTTTGTAGAATAACATAATTGTATTCTGGAATTTCAGACAATTAAATAATTCCAAAAATAAATTTTACATTTTTATTAAAGTCAGGGGCACAATGGTCATTTCAGCACACATTTAACACCGTTAGCACTCAAAACTGACGGAAAGGCTAAAAAAAGGAATGAAAGTTGTAACTTGGATCATATAAGTAATTTTTTTTTTAGTTTGGGCCAAAAAAAGAATTCGAAATTTTTCTAGGGCCAAATAAGGAATTTCCTCTTCTTTTTTCTATGCTGCAATAAAATGGCCGCAACCATGACACTCGTTGGGAGTCCGGTGATCTGGAAATAGAAGCGTGGAGCCCAACGCAAGAACTGCTAATGTGATTAGTTAATATACACCGGTGATGACATACTGACCCTATGTCTTCTCTCTTTTGAACAAACACCAACGTATCCCTTTCAATTCAAAAAGATGTATGAACAAAGATTGAGAAAAATGCTAGTACCAGATGCCTGAGATTGAACTATGAAAAAATGTGATATGATTTCATCAAGAATCCAATTTTTGAAGCAAGAAGCCATACCAGGAATCAACGAAGGTAAATTGATCCAGCTGCAAGCAGTCCGAGACGGAGCACGACGACGAACTATAATGTTGCTGCCGTATCGTGAATTTCCGACCTAGCTAATTAATACTACTCTATACGTCGTGCAACTGTTATCGATTGATGGATTTGATGGGCTAGCAATCGGGAGCGGCCCATTATCATAATGACATCGTGTTGCTTAGACTGGCTCCAACAATCAACATGCAAACTGGAGAGGCAAGTAGACATGTGGGTGGGTTTTGCTCGGGAAATGGAGATGCGCGCTGCGCTTCGTCCCTGGCCTCTCCGTGCGGTGTACCAGCTGCGGGCTGCCCGTCCCTCCCGTCAAGCCTCCCACTCGCATCTGCTCCACGGTCGCAGCTCGTATTCTGCAGCCCTCGTCAACAGCGCGCGGTGGTCCCTGGTCAGCATTAGCCAGCAGCTCATTTTCATGGCGGCCTGCCCGTCCCTGACCATTGTGCTCCTTGTTTCTACTTTCTAGCCACTAGCAGCCACATCAACGCGTCCTGCAGCAGTGCACATCATCTTCCCCAAGCTCGCAGTGCTGAGATTCAACATTTGTGCCCTTCACTGACCCTTGCTGCACAAATCGACTGTTGGAACCGAGGATTGCCGGACAATCACAAGAACAGGAGACTCACGATTTGGTGGGCGACGAACGCCCGCTACGGGGCGCCGAACGCCCCGCCGGCGACGAACGCCGTTCTTTCCTCTTCTATTCTCTCGGCTCAAACCGAAACAATGGATTACATGGTGTTTTATAGACGCAAGTGACACGCAACGTCAGGCAACTACTCCGCGGCTTTTATGCGCACGTACGCGTGAACTCCTCGCGACCCGGCCTTGCCTTGTACGTGAGCCGCATACTCGAACGCACGAACTGCCGTCCTCCGAGCTGTCCGCGAGCCATGCCCAACGACCTCCACTTCTGTCGCCGCAAACTGAATCCAACCCAGAACCGTGCAGCTGATCACCTGCACTGACGCGACGCGACACACACGCATCACAAATTTGGCTGACCCAACACACGCACACACGCGCTACAGCCTGAACTAATCTAACAACATGTGCAAGTCACGATTAGTGCTAACAATGCCTCCCCTAATCTTGACTTGCACGATGCACATACAATTCAACACAGGAAACATGGCTCATCATCGTCCGTCGCGAGGAGCACCTCTCCCGGACGGCCGCACGCTTGCCGTTGCCGAAGATGTTGCAGTCATCCGCCGTCGTCGTTGCCCCGGCCGCCACCACGGCCTCCCGACCTGACACGACCACCACTGCACGTCCATCTTCGCACGAGCGCCGAAGCCTTCTTCTCCCCAAGCGACATACGCTGGATCTTCTTCATCTCCGGCGACACAACGCCGTTGATCGCTCCACGCCCGGACGCGGAGCCGAGCCTCCCCCTTCGCCTATGCCTCATCACCAAGGCAACTGCAGCGCCTCGCACCTCGACGAGCCGACACACGGCCCGGAGCTTCATCGCGTCGCAGTTGCCGGTGAACGCCACCATCGCCGGCACTCCTCCGGCGAGCAGGACGGCGCCCAAGACGACCAAGCTCTGTATACCAATTGTTGGAACCGAGGATTGCCGGACAATCACAAGAACAGGAGACTCACGATTTGGTGGGCGACGAACGCCCGCTACGGGGCGCCGAACGCCCCGCCGGCGACGAACGCCGTTCTTTCCTCTTCTATTCTCTCGGCTCAAACCGAAACAATGGATTACATGGTGTTTTATAGACGCAAGTGACACGCCAACTACTCCGCGGCTTTTACGCGCACGTACGCGTGAACTCCTCGCGACCCGGCCTTGCCTTGTACGTGAGCCGCATACTCGAACGCACGAACTGCCGTCCTCCGAGCTGTCCGCGAGCCATGCCCAACGACCTCCACTTCTGTCGCCGCAAACTGAATCCAACCCAGAACCGTGCAGCTGATGACCTGCACTGACGCGACGCGACACACACGCATCACAAATTTGGCTGACCCAACACACGCACACACGCGCTACAGCCTGAACTAATCTAACAACATGTGCAAGTCACGATTAGTGCTAACATCGACTTCAACCACTACTGTTGTGCGCAGGAGATCATGGAGGAACTGCTACGCATGCCTTGTCTCATCCGAAATTGGTTGGATTTTGGAGGTGCCGCTGGCTACTGCTACTCAATTTTGTCTTTGTTCAGTCGCTGTTGGTCTGTTGCTCAGGATTGATCTTTGGAGAACCATGGGAGAAGGTACAGATGAGGAAGAGAGAAGATGTGGTCGTCATCAATGAGGGTGGAGCAATGTGAGGCCCATGTTCTTTTCCATATCCCAATCTCACAGCATCCAAGCATTGGTTATGGAAATAAAAATACATTTCCCTAACCTCAACCCACCTGCCCATTTCCCATTTCATTTCCCTTTCCTTAACCCAAGCTCATCCAAACATCAACTAAGAGAAGAGGTAGTTTTTTTTTTTTTGTCTCCAACAATCTAGATGCAAACTGGAGAGCCAAACATCGCACGCTTGCAGGGACTCGTCGGGCCGGCCGAGCGCACGCCCGCCTTGTCGCGCGCCGCCGCTGCGTGCACGCCCGCCCCGGCCAGCCGCGCGCCGCCTAGAGCACGCCCGCTTCGTCGTGCGCCACCGCCGCGTGCACGCCCGCATCGGCTCGTCGCACGCCGCCGCCACGAGCACGCCCGCCTCGCCGCCTCTACGCGCTGCCGCTGCTCGCGTCATCATGCGGAGCAGAGGTCCGGAGCTCGCTGCGGAGCTCCAGCGCAATCGAAGGCTCTGAGAAGAGCGTGTAGCGGGTTCTCGAACGAGCAGCGGTGGTCATGACGGTGTGGTTCCCGTCAACGACGCCGGTCCCGGGGTGGTCGCTATTCGAAATAGCGACCAGGCTATTTCGAATAACGACCACCCCTGGGTCTCTCGTAACCGTTGGACGGGGCATTTGCGGGCGAGATCAACGTGGATAACGGCGCGGAGCGATCCCCTTTCCGCCATCCCCGCTCCACCGCCGTTCTTCTCGACGGAGCGCGAAGCTCCGCCGGCTCGGGTGACTAGGTGAGATGCAAATCCTCGGCGCTGCCAGAGCCCGCAGCAGCCAGTGGCCGATCCAAGGAATCTCCTTTGCTCGTCGAGGAAGAAGAGACACCAGTAGATGCGCCGCCGCTGCCGACAGCTTGGTTGGCCAGCAATGGCGGCGTCTTCCTTCGTCGCGCTCCTCAGTACTCTCGGTGCAAACCACGTCACGCCAGGAAGAAGCCTCGACTTCGTCCTTCCCCTAACCACGACGCGCTCTTCCGCCTTGACGCGCGCGTTTATACTAGGATGTGGCTGTGTGCGATCTCTGTTCCCGTCCCGACGATCCGGCGTGCCCCAGGAGAAGCGCGCACTACTTTGCAGGAGACGCCGATACCGCGCGGCTCAAAACACGTTCCAGTGGGTTCACGGTGCGATTCCGCGACTAGCGGGCGCGCAGCGACATCGTCATGGTACGTAGGTACGTGCCGGCGCCCGGCGGCAGTACGTGTCGCCAATCCATCGCCATTGAAGACGACGACGTCGATCGGTTCAATGGTTCTAACGACGTGGCTGGCTCCTGCTCGTGTGGGCGTGGGTGGCGAGAGGCATCATAAGAACGAATTTGTGTCGTACTGCAGAACAGAGATGCTACTTATATAGGTTGAAAATAGCGCTTGGTGCGTACTCCTTCCGTCCAGAAATATAGTGTCCATTGAGTTTTGTCCTAAGTCAAACTTTTTAAACTTTGTCCTAAGTATTTCTGGACGGATGGTCATAGTATTTGCCAAGCTTGCTTAGTAGCGTGGCGTGGCAAGCAACCGAAAGCCAGGTCCATCAAGGATGAGGCATCAGTTGCGTAGAGTAAGTAAAACACATCACTCAAAAAATCTATATGGAATCTCTGTTGTACAGCTGACATGCAATTGTACATATTACCTTCTTTCATAATCCATCCATTGCCGTTCTTGTTTCTTCAGCATATCATACATTACCAAACAATTAACTGGCATACAAGAACGGCAACAACAAGACATAAGAAGGCATTGTAGCTACATGCCAAGCCTGCAGCAAGGGCGACGATGGAGATGACATGCGCAAAGAGGCAAAACCTATGCTAGCTACCTGTGAAATATTCAAATATAAATAAAAATTTTAGAATGCTAGTACTATTAAATGATATATATTCCTTTTAAGTTCTATCATACTAGCCATAAGATATTATAGAAAATCATTGAATTATTGATATCTTTAAAAGACGATGGTTCTAGAGGGTAAAACATGACACCGTTATATATATACAGCAATATAGCTATGTAAGTTTCAGAGATCCTCGTATAATAGCACCAATTACTTCATGTCTGGCTACAACAATTTCTTTTATTTTGTTTTTATGGATCCAAAAAATCTTGCTTGTTGTTCCTTATATCAATAACTTGATATAGATCTTCGCTAGGTTAATAACTGTTCTGAAATTTGATACAATAGACTTAATTTTGGAACAAGCCATGAACACTAGAATTTTCATAAACCAACTTCTAAAATCTTGTGTCCGTTGATGCCATTAGAAATGATCGGTTCAAGTTACATTTCCAAATAGTGGTAGGATCATATATCATAACAGGTTCTAGCTTTGTACGTTAGCTTATAAAGTCGACACGTAACCGCTACGTTTTTTAATTCTACTTTGGATAGTATACATATGTCCTTCACAGTGATACACAAGTCCAGCCTCGAGAGAGCATGCCACATTTATTACTTAATGTTTAGTTTGCATGATATTGCTGGGCTCACCAACCCAATTGCAATTAAGTAAGAAAGTGGATAGGCAGTGTAATGAGAAGCTGATAGATTTGGAAGTCATTAGTGTTGGCAGTAAAATGTTTTTCTACTGCTTCACACACGTGACCTGAGAGATTTGCTTGACTCTGTTCAGGACCAAACTTAGAACGCGGTGAATTCCGGAGCGTGCCAGTTGATTTTCCCTGCAAATCAACAAAGACAAGAAAGCGTGTAAAATCCCTGGGCTATCGGCCCCAGATAGGCCGATGCGTAACCGCAGCCGATGACAGTAAATAATAAATGAAAATACTATAATAAATGCTCGGCTGTCGGCTAGAAACGGATCGACATGTTCACAAAGGTAAATATTCGCACGATAATTAAAGCGAACGATGCATGCATAGGAATCGGCAATCGGCAACAGATCAATAGTATAGCATGCAATCGGCAAAAGAAATCGGCAAGCACTATAATATGGTGAATCGGCAATGACGATCGAAGTTCAGATCTTCCTTGAATAGCCGGCATAAAGATAGTAATGTATAAGCATAAATCTGAAGTATAGTAAACAATCGGCTAAACACCCCGAAAACTATTAAACTAAATAAAAGTAAACGAATCGGCAAACTGCATATTGCTTCTCCTAGGACAAGTCAAACTAGGCGATATAGCACAGGACCAGGTCAAACTGTACTACACAATCGGCAGAAGTAGATTCGATTAATTCTAGATTGTCTAATAGTGACTCGAGTAATTAGATAGGAACAGGAAATCGACAACAGCAATCGAATACAAGGTTACAGCTAGGACAAGTCGACTAACTGCAACAGAGAACTGGACTAGGTCTTAAACAATTCCATGTAGTCGATGCATGATATCAAACCCTAGATCGATCTAAATTACCAGATAACTAGCAGCCACATCGATTTCTAATTTATGGACAAGTCGACATAACAGAGATCGACGCGCTTACCTGACGAAATCCAAGTCTTGATCGGAGCCCCGACAAGCGCCGATGTCGACGAAAATCCCGTCGAGAAGTTGTAGCGATGCGCCGAAAAAGTGATTGTATTGATTGACTGGAGTTTTTTACAATACTCACGGGTCTATATTTATATCCCCGAGGCACTCCTACTTGACCACGATTCGGTCAACACTTTCCAAACTAAAACAGGAAAAGAACTTAAAAAAAAACAGACCCACACGTGCACACACACGTTTCCTTCGGTTTCACGATCTCCGGTGGGCCCCTACTCTGCACACGAAACTCTCCAGCCCGGCGCATACACCGCGGGCACTGACAATGGGTCCCAGGCCAAAATTTGGTGTCAACAATTAGTCTGCCTAGAATTTGATGGATAACTTGGTTTTTTCTTTTTTCCTTTGTACACAAATTTTATGTAAAACTTTTTTTCTAGATTCAGCAGAAGTCGGGAAATAAAAAGCCTTTTTTCTAAAAAAAATTGTTGCACCAGCATTTTTCATCTGTTGTTTTTTTAATAGACGGAGCAAATGGCCGCAGCCAAATGACATCGCCTTATGTAGCGGTTGCAGGGTCGGCCGCCCTGGTCATGGGAACCATGTATGCACGCAACTGCGCAAGTTAACCACACTCGCTGCGCCGTCGTTCCACTTGAGACACAAACCGGGAGCAGTATCTTTATTCCCCTAGTCGCCGGCCAGCCGGTTCTTCCATCACCCATCCATCGCAATTCTTGTTTCTTCTGCATATCATCCAAGAACGAGGGAACAAAGCAGCAACTGTCCCTGGCTGTTCATTTTCTCCCACGAATTACTGTTCATTTGACTTAATCATTGTTCATTCGTAGTTCTGTGGACGAAGGCCGATTTCCTTGCCGGTTTAACCGACCTCCAATGAACAGGCCTAGTTCTGACGACGCTGGTTGTTCCTGCTCATATGGAAGCGGTTTTTCTCCCACGCATGGGATGTCCCATGCTACGCGTTACCGTTTGCTAGCTTCGGGATACGAGAATCTTGATGAAGGCCTTCTGTATTCCAATCGTATTTCTTCTTTCCATCCTTTTCTGCACAGCGTCTGACACTCTGCAGCTATGGGCTATGGCCTATGGCACCCATCCCCACAATTCAACACATGCATGCGAGCAGCAAAGCTTCACGTGACCCCTCTCTCTCTCTCTCTCTCTCTCTCTCTCTCTCTCTCTCTCCCCGCATTTATCTGACAAACTCTCTCTCCGTGGATTCCGGTCTGCACGCATCTCTCTCTCTCTCTCCTTGCTTTTTGCAGGTGCGCACTCTTTCGAACACTCCATCTTACCGAAAAAACATTCTTCTTTAAATCGTTGTACTTCCCAATCCCACAACAAAACTAAAATAAAAATATTATCAATTTTTTCCACATCTAGAATTCTAGTTGTACTCCCCTTTTTTTGTGTGTCTCCATGTCAATTTTTTGGACTCCCCCCAATTTTTTTCCACATGCATTTGATCACAGTACCGTCAATTTTGTTCTACACATATCAAAGTTTTGTACAACAAGCATTATACTATTGAAGATGAAGTACTCTCTCTATTTTATAATATATGCTAGGACTGCATATATTGTATATATTGTGAAACGAATGTAGCACTATTATACCGAAGTATTATACCATCGATAAAAACTTAAGCACTGTGCTATTGAAGTACTACACTACTCTATATTATCAAAATACCACACTATCAATTTGTTTCATGTAACAAAATATTGTAATAATATTAGTATTGTACTATTTGAAGTACTACTGGTGTTGCGAGGAGGAAGAAGTAAGAACATTCATGTGAAACTATGGGACCCGCATAACGTGATGAAGTATGGAAAATATTCCTTTTAAGTCTCCTAGCTTGTGTCACACAATAACATGACCGTTTCCTTGAACTTACCACAATTATGAACAATATTACTTCAATGAAACCATAATTTTGGTATATATTACAAAGTAAGTATTTTGCCATCGGTAGACTTGAATCAAATGTTGGAGCTGCCCAACACTTTTTTTGTGTGAAGTTGTTCCACACTAATCTGTAAATATATTATGGATTAATAATACTAATGTTCCATAGCTTTTTAATACATAGATTTGTTTGTATATGCTTCCAAGAATATACATGCATCCGTACTAAAATTGTTCTAAGTTTATAAACAAGAAAAATGGATAAATACTGATTACTAGAAATCATGCATGTTAAAAAAGTTGTACTCTCTCAACAATAAAACTAAATCAAAAAACGTACTAACAATTTTACTTCACATAGATAACATGTTAATATAATTAGAAAATGTACATCGATTCTTACACCAAAAAAAATGAGGCTGTAATCTGGTCTGTGTACATCTTGTGTCTGTATTTTTAGGATTTACTATTTTTTATGTCTCCGATGCACTAGTGCAAAGAGAGGATTAGAGAGAGGAAGGAAAAAAATAGAGTGAGATGCACGGCGCAAAAAAAACCAGATGTAAAGGGCCTCGGGATGTGTGTGTGTGTGTATGAGAGAAATGTGTTGCAGTTTGCAACTTGCAGACTAACGGTGGAGAGAGTGAGTGAAGAGAGAGAGCAAGAGTGGAGTCATGAGTATTCCGCATAGAAAGAGAGAGTAAGGTGGGACCTATAGAAAGAAAAAGCAGAACTGTATGTTACCGCATTTGTGTACAGTGGCGGATCCACCGGGGCAGCAGGGGGGTCTCAAGCCCCCCCTACTGGCCGACGGACAAGGGAGCCCCCCCTTCAGCCCCCCCTTCATTGTTGTGGCCATGAAAGAGAGATTGGGGGGCTGGAGGTTGAAGAAGACTGCGTCTGCGTGAGCTGGGCCGGAAATTGAGAAATTGGGCCACCCGATCACATCTACTACAGCCCAAATAGCAAATAAACTTTGGTTGCCCATAAGGTCCAGTAACGAACAGCTATTCAGCCCATCATGCACCAGGTTTTGTATCCTTTTTTTTTTCTTTGCGTGGGCAGGCCTTGTATCCTTTTCTAGTTGGAAAAAAAAAACATCGCTCACATTCACAAATGCCGGCAGGTGGTCCAAGTCTTAACTTCATACATGATCAAGTTAAATTTGCTGGTAAGAACATTGCTCATATTTTTAAAAAAAGTTAAAGTAACAGCCAAAGATGGTTCCGACCTGCTTATTGAGCTAATTTTGATACTTCGAGTATTATAACAGGTTTACTCAACAAAATTGTGAATAGTTTTAAGACATGAGAAAACACCATATGTTAATTCCAAATAATGATTTACTAGTCTGCAGTCATTTTGCCAATTAAAAAGAATTTCACATTGAAGTTATTATTTATTACTATTTATTCTTCTTTATTTTTATGTATAAAATTATCAAATTTCAAATTTATATTGAGCGTATGTCAGTACAGTAGTGTATGAGTTCAGCCCCCCCTACGATTTCTGTCTGGATCCGCCACTGACGGTATGTATGGAGTCATGAGTATTCCTTTCATTACCTCTTTGTATTCTGTTGAAGAATGGGGACCATAGCACGAATCCCAAACACACATCAACGGTTGCATGTCCCATGGGACATCCCATGCATGGGAAAATATACTTTCCGCTGCTCATATGCAATCACATCATGTAAGGACAAGCAAACCCATGAACATGGAGAAGCCAAACGGGCGAGCTTCAAGGGGCTGTTTGATTGAAGTCGTCGCCACGCAAGTAGGACGGTTTCGTTTTGCCAGTGCGCGACATAAGTGCTGCAGCACGGAATCGCCGTCGTCAGAGCGAATATCTTCCTCAGCCCTCGGGATGTCTGAAGAACCGTTCGCGTCAGAACGATCTCCGCCTCTCCCTCCAACTCAACACCCCGCATCTGCAAAGCTCTGTGACGCGCGCCTTCCCTGAATTTGCGTCTCCGCGGTCGGCGCCCACCCACAACAGTCACGGCGCCGAGCTGGCGTCCACGAACAGAGCGCCAGGCCGGGAGCGCGCCGCGCGCGTCAGCATGCGGAGCAGAGGTCCGGAGCTCACTGCAGAGCTCTCGCGCAGTTGAAGGCGCAGAGAAGAGCACGGAGCTGGTTCTCGAACGAGCGGTGGTGGTCATGACGGTGTGGTTCCCGTCGACAACGACGGTCCAGGAGTGGTCGCTATTCAAAATAGCGACCGGGTGGTCGTTATTTCAAATAGCGACCACCCCTGGATCTCTCATAACCATTGGATTGGATGGGGTATTTGCGGGCGAGATCAAAGTGGATAAAGGCTTGAAGCGATCCGCATTCCCCGCTCCACCGCCGTTCTCCTCGACGGAGCGCGAAGCGGCATCTCAGTGAGCTGCAAATATTCGGCGCCGCCAGAGCTCGCAGCAGCCAGTGGCCGATCAAAGGAATTTCCTTTGCTCTTTGAGGAAGAAGAGACACCAGTCGATGCGCCGCCGCTGCTGCTGCTGCCGACAGCTTGGTTGGCCAGCAATGGCGGCGTCTTCCTTCGTCGCGCTCCTCACTCCCAGTGCAAACCACGTAACGTCAGGAAGAAGCTTCATCTTCGTCCTTCCCCTGACCTCGACGCCCTCTTCAGCCTCGACGCGCGCGTTTACACATGGACGTGGCCGTGTGCGATCTCTGTTCCCGTCCCGACGATCCAGCGTACCCCAGGCGGAGCGCGTACTACTCTGCAGGCCGCGCCGATGCCACGCGGCCCAAACCACGTTCCAGCGGGTTCACGGTGCGATGCCGCGGCCAGCGGGCGCGCATGCAGCGACATCGTCATGGTACGTAGGTACCGTGCCGGCGCCCGGGGGCAGTACGTGTCGCCATCTCCATTGAAGACGACGACGTCGGTTCAATGGTTCTAACGACGCGGCTGGCTCCTCCGCTCCTGCTCATGGGCGTGGGCGGTGAGAGGCATCATAAGAACGAATCTGTGTCGTACTTCAGAACAGAAATGATATCGTATATAGATTGAAAATAGCGCTGGGTGCGTGTCTGCCAAGCTTAGCTAGTGGCATCTGGCATGGCGTGGCAAGCAACCGAAGCCTGGTCCGTCAAGTATGAGAGGCATCACTCACCGTAGGTAAGGAAAGCACATCATTGAAAAATTTTATATGGAATCTCTGTTGCACAGCACAGCTGACATAAGCCCACTGTACGCGTTACGCAGCGTTGCTGGGCGAAGGCCAAGGGAATCAGACGTGCATGCAATTGCACATATTAGCTTCTTCCATAATCCATCCATTGCCGTTCTTATTTCTTCAGCATATAATCCATTTTCGAACAATTAATTGGAACAAAAGAACGGCAACAACAAGAACACTAGAAGGCATTGTAGCTACATGCCATGATGCCAAGCCTGCAGCAAGGGGAACAATGGAGATGGCAAGCGCAAAGAGGCAATGCTGATGCTACCTGCGAAATATTCATAAACCAACTTCTAAAATCTTGCGTCTGTCATTGCCATTAGAAATGATCGAATCAAGTTACATTTCAAAATAGTGGTAGGATCAAATATATTAGTGGGTTCTAGTTGTGTACATTAGCCTATAAGCTCCAGGTGTAACCGCTCCGTTTTTTAATTCTACTTTGGATAGTGTACGCGTGCCCTTCATTTATTAGTTTATGTTTAGTTTGCATGACATTGCAGGGCTCACAAAACCGATTGCAATCAAGTAAGAAAGTAGATAGACAGTGAAACGAGAAGCTAATAGATTCGGAAATTGTTAGACTGTCGAGAATTTGAAGGACAACAATTGTGTGTAAAACGGTTTTTTCTAGCTTCAGCAGAAGTCGGGAAAATAAAGTCTTTTTCTTAAAAAATTGGTGGTGCCAATATTTTTCATCTTTTGTGTTTTTAATAGACGGAGCAAAGGGCCGCTGCCATATGCCATTGATTTATGCAGCGGTTGCAGGGTACCCCGGTCAAGGGAACCATGTATGCACGCAACTGCGCACGTTAATCACACTCGCTGCGCCGTCGTTCCACTTGTGACACAAACCAGGAGCGGTTTCTTTATTCCCCAAGTCGCTGGCCGGCCGGTTCTTCCATCACCCATCCATCGCTGTTCTTGTTTTTTCCGCATATCATCCAAGAACGAGGGAACAAGCAGCAACCGTCCCTGGCACACACACACGTAGAAAGAACGGCAACAACAAGAACACAAGCGCACAGCAAGGAGGAGGTAGAGAGCGATGGAGATGCCGAGCGCGCGGAGGACGAGGGCGAAGCCGATCGGAGACCACGTCGTGCTGTGGGGCGCCTGCCTGCTCCTCTCCTCCCTCTCGCTGCTCGTCGCCGCCGTCTCCTCGGGCTTCGGCCTCGGTGCTGCCGCCAGGCTCACCGGCGAGGTGAGACTCAGCGCGCTCGTGAGGGCCACCACCACTGCCACGACCGGCGCCGGCGTCGTGCGCGGGTACTGCGGCGGCGGCGGCGACGACGACGACCTCGGAAGCATGTCCGTCGACGGGGAGTGGGTGCGCGACGACGACGGCGAGCGCTACCCGCTGTACCAGCCGGGGCAGTGCCCGTTCGTGGACCCGGGGTTCCGGTGCCGCGAGAACGGCCGGCCGGACGGCGAGTACGCCAAGTGGAGGTGGCGGCCAAGGCGCTGCACGCTGCCAAGGTTTGCACGTCTCTGGAAACTATCCCAAGCACACGATCCCATGTCCATGACCGTACGTGCAACGTTTTGACCACGCACGCATTTTTCAGGTTCAACGCGACGAAGCTGCTCGAGACACTCCGGAACCGGCGCCTCGTGTTCGTGGGCGACTCGATCGGGCGGAACCAGTGGGAGTCGATGCTGTGCATGCTCTACTCGGCTGCCGTTGCCGCCGGCAGCGGCGACGAGGGCGCTGTGTACGAGGAGAACGGGAACCCCATCACCAAGCACGAGGGCTTCCTCTCCTTCCGGTTCCGCGACCACAACTGCACCGTTGAGCACTACCGGTCGCCCTACCTGGTCCGGCGCGGCCACCCGCCGCGCCGCGCGCCGAAGCGGGTGGCGTCCACGGTTCAGGTGTCCGCCATGGATCCGCGGGCGCCGCGGTGGAAGGACGCCGATGTCTTGGTGTTCAACACGGGCACTGGTGGAACCAGGAAAGGCTGCAGCGACAGTAAGTCACGACCTGAACTGAATGCTCGCAGCACATTACTTGTAGGACGAACTTTTTGCACTGCACATGACATTTTATTTAGTGTTTCCCCTCTGTGTTGTAAAGAGGATGCTACTTCCAGGACGGCAAGAAGCTGCGGATGAACATGAGCGTCGAGGACGCCTATCAAAGAGCGATGAACACACTGCAGAAATGGATTCAGAAGGAAGTGAACGCGTCAAAAACCCTGATCGTTCTGCGAACATACTCACCAGCACACATAAGGTAAGTACTTTGTTCGATCGAACAGATGGGCTGATGCTACTGCTTCTTCACTCCGCGTGCTAGATAAAACATTTTAATTACAGCTCGATCGCTTCTCTTGTGTGACTGAATAATGTTGGAGGATGAAACATATGGCAGGGCTACAAACAGTGGGGGCTGTGCTACGGAGACGTCGCCAGAGCTGAACACGTCCAAGATCTCACTGCACCAGTGGCCCGGAATGCTGAATCCGGCTTTGGAAGCGTCGTCGAGAATCCAGGTGCTGAACGTCACCCTGATGACGGCGCAGAGGAGGGACGGCCACCCGTCGGTGTACAACGTCGGGCCGTCGTTGAGGATGCCGGTGGGGCAGAGGGCGGACTGCAGCCACTGGTGCCTTCCCGGCGTGCCGGACGCGTGGAACGAGCTCCTGTACGCTATGATTGTCAGGAGGTTCTCATGATTCCTCTCTTTTTTTTTTTTTTTTTTTTTTTTGCATATACGTGTACGTCTACGTCCTTGGGATTTAGCCCAAGAGAACATATTTTTTCTACATATTAGGATCAGAGATAAGCATATTTTCTAGAAAAAATATTGTACAGTACATAAGGGAGAACCGAGCACGATGTCCTTGAACGCCGCCCAGTTCACGACGTGGTCGTAACTGCAGAGGTGTTGACTCGTGGGCACGCACGGTCCTCGCGCGTGAGATCCTGCGCCGTGGGCATGTCATCGTCGGCAACCACGCAGGCCATACTCGACCAGCCAGCGTAGCGGCACGACGGTTTCTCATCAGTAGGGGTGAAAACGGATCGAATACGGGCGGATAGTACTCATCCTGTATCCTATCCTATATTTTTTACTCGGATCCGGAGTCGGAGCGGATAGTCCCGGGTAATTATTTCTGCATCCCATACCCCGGCCCATATTTTTTGTTCGGATTCGGAGTCGGACACGGATATTATCATGAAGTTTGCAAGGATGAATAATCAAAAGCTGGAGAAACAATTAGAGTAAAGAAGGACATACTAACCATTGATATGCATGATGAAGAGCAAGTTGACTCTTAGTTACGTTAATCTCTTGATTTTACACCATATTATTAGGTGTATAATCGTTATAAACTTACTCATATCACATGATACTCGGATTCGGGACGGATATCACTCGTCCCATATCCTATCCCGCAATTATTTTTCGGACTCGAATTCGGGCACGGATAGTGTCGGGTAATTATTGATGCATCCTGTATTTGCCCATATTAATTTTTTTCGGATTCGGCAATCGGTCGGGCGGATATTATCCGTCCCGTTTTCACCCCTACTCATCAGTTCGACCCAGCCGCTGCATCGCGGACGCGGACTTTGAGAAGCTGAGCGCCTGAGCCCCCAGGTCAGGCGTGCCCGCGCTCTGTCTCCACAGTTGCGCGCGGACGCCAGCTTGCTTTGCTTGTGTGTGCTTTACACGAGGCGCGCCCCCAAGCGCGTGAACGATCGTTGCGAGCTTGCGCTTGTGCACACAAGGGCGGGTTGGGTCGACTGCATTTCCGGAGATTATATATGGTGGTGGGGAAAGTGGGCTTCGCCAAGCAATGGCAAACACAGACAGAACTCGGAACCATGTGCTCTCGAACATGGTAACTACACAGTAGCTAGAGACGAGTCAGAACTCACAAAGTCACAGGTGACACATGTACATACTCTCGAATCGATCAAACACAGAGCTGCTGGCTTATTGCACAAATCATCAGAAATAATGCAGAACTAACCGGAGCATTATTATCACCTCGCTCCAAGAATCAAGCCTCTCTCTAATCCGTGAACGCGTACTGCTCGTAGCGCACGCTGCAGTCCACGAGCACGGCCCTGGCGCCGACGCTGTGCCCGCAGGTGGCGTCCATCTGGCTGGCCGCGGACGCGAGGCACGCCGCGCAGTCGGCCGCCGTCAGCGCCGCCCGGCACGCGGCGTGCCCGTACGCGAACGCGGTCGGGAACGGGGAGATGTCGTAGAAGTCGTGGCCGGCGTCGCGGACAGCATCTCGGAGAGCACGTACGCCAGGCTCGCCGCGAACGGGTCACCGGCGCCGTAGACCGCGCCGTTGCACAGCACCGAGAGCGCCGCCGTGTTGGGCGCGGCCACGGCGGCGCGCGGGCCAGCGGCGAGGAGCAGCAGCAGCAGCGTGACGGGAAAAAGATGGAGCGGTGGTGCTCCGGTAATTGAGGACGCCATGGTGGTGAGCTTGCGATGATCTCGGCTCCGGCAGGTGGAGTGGTGTGGTGGGTGGCGTTGTGATGGCGAATCATGCGAGGCAAGGGATAAGAGTAGGACGGACAGGCCGGCCGGGGATTGGTCCTAGTCATGGCGTGCGGCCGGCCGGGGAGACTGTACGTTTGTTGTTTGCGTTTGTTGCCAGCTTCCGTGATTTGTGGATGACGTTAGCAATGACTGGGACCAAGCTCAAACTCTGTTTTGTCCGGTCATATCGACAGTACGGCTATGACTACTAATCATTTTTCTCCAAAGATACAAAACTGGCGAAGCTTGTTTGTAGTCACAGCAGGTTGCAATGCAACAATGACATAATAATCCTGGGGGCGGTCTTAACTTACTAACACTGGTACTTTTATTCAGCTTTAACAATATGCAAATACTCCAACATTACTATCTCACAGAAGACACACCAGACTCGTTTACACACTACATACTCGAGTCTGGACCTAGCAACACAAGTAAAAAAAAAAAAAAGGACTCGCCAGACCAATATTCGGTGCAAACATGGACAGTCTTATAGATGCTAGATGGATGTACGATGCTCAATGGTTGTCAAGCTCAATGGACGGCCAGAAGCTGTTTGGCTCTCGCCACAAGACGTGGCAGAGGTTCTCTGGCCTCCATGAGCCCTGCGTCGCCCAGGAAGAGCCTGTAGTTCTCAACGTCGGTGGCTGTCTCTTCCACCGTGGACAGGGCTTCCACCATGCGACGACCGTTGAAGCAATTCGCGTAACGAGAGTCGTACTCCATCAGGCTTATGGCTTGCTCGAGTATCACTCTCCTGATCCCCGGACAATCAGCACTGGGTTCCCAGTTCGCATTCAGCTCGTCGACGAGCCGCTTAACGAATCTTTCCTTGATCTGACCGTGCTCTAGTTCTCGGGCGAAATCTCCAGGGATGACTCGGCATATTTGTGAACTAAGGCCAATGAGGATCTCTAGCTCTGCGCCCTCTGAGCTCATTACTCGTTCTAACACCTGCCATATAGCAAAGTTCTTGTAAGTAATAAAGATCGGTCGCAACATTGATTTTGCAAAGAAAGAAACATGTTCGTTATTCGACAGGTTAGCTAAATACCGGTTAACTACAATAAAGTAATTCAGAGGCAGGTACGCAACTGAACAAAATTCAGCTATTCAAGAGCACATTTAGACCAAGGGTAAAATACGATGAACTTTGATTAGTATAGCTCACCTCTCTCAAGCTGTAAGATAGTTCCTTCAGGTCCGGCTCTTTAAGCTCAGATCGAGCATGCAGGCACATATTCTGCAACAAACTTGCAGCCACGCATCTGTACCTCTCAACATGTACCATACGTGTGAGTTCCGTAATGAATTCATACTCTGGTTCCCTTAACATGGCCAGACAGTTGTTGACACTGTCCATTGCCAACACTGCCAGTGCTTGCCCGGCAACATTCGGTAGCAGTCGGTCAGACTCTGTACTGGAGGCTCCAGCTGGAGTGAGAAATGCATGCATCAACCTTGTAATACCCTACTTTCCAGAGCTAAAAAGAAAAAGAAAAGAAGAAAAATAAATAAATAAATAAACTCAAAAAGAGATAAAAATCACTCCAAATTTGAACCTTTTCTAAACCCTTACCTTCCATGAATTTTTCCAAAATAAAATTCACTAAATAAATTAAACTTAGTTGAATCTGGAAATTTTGAAATATAAAACTTGTGCTCAAGTGTTTGCTCTCATTTAAATAATGAACTAAAAATTGGAAGCTTTTGAATTTACAACAAATTAAATAAATTTGTTCTAGTTGGAGCTAGTGCACATTCAATTTTCAAAAAGTTTAAATTTTAAAACTTGCACAAATGTCACCATATGCATTTCTGCCTTTTATTTGTTTTATTTTGAGTGTTTGAGCAATCCTTGTTTTTGTTTGAATTTGAAATTCATTCAAATTCAAATTCCAGGAAAAATAAAAAGCCTTTTTCTTTTCCTAAACCTTTCGGGCCGCATTCTCTTTTCCTTTCTCTTGGCCCGGCCCGCGACCTCCTCCCTCCTCCCCCTTCCCGCGGCCTGCCCGGCCCAGACTCGCACGGCCCAATTTTCCCTTTCCCCGGCCCAGCTAGCCCGCTCCTCCTCTCTTTCGCCGACAGGCGGGACCCGCCGGTCAGGTCCGGCCCCTACCTCCAGCTCCTTCCACGCGGCGCCGCGCGCCGCCGGCCCCTACCGCGACCGCGACCCGCGCCCGTCGCCGCCGTTTCCGCCACCGTGCCCCGCGCCACCGCCATTCTGTGCGGAACCGACTTAGCTCGGTCCATAAATCCAGCTGAGCCCCTCTTCTTCTCCCCCGGCGCTCACTCTCTTCTCTCCCTCTCTCTCTCCTCTCTTTTCCCGATCTCCGGCGACCTCGCCCGTCGCCTCCGGCTAGCCCCTCTCCTCCTCCCTCTTCCCTGAGCTGCGCAGACCCGCACCCGACCTCGCCTCGCCTCTCGCGCTTGACATCGCGCCCCGAGGGACGAGATCGACGGCGAGCTTCCACGCCGCCATCTCCTTCCTCGGTTCCCGCCACTTCTCGGCTCCTCCGCCGCCGCAGCGCCCATGGTGAGGCTCCCCGCACCCCCAACTCTCTCTCACGTCCCTTCTCCTCCTCCTCCCCACGCGCGCGAGCGCTATTCCTCGGCGCCGTCGCCTCCGCCGCGTTCTTCTCCGACGCCGGCCGCCGTAGTTGAGTCCCCGGCCCGGCCGCGCCCACCAAAACTCTCCCCACACCCACCTTCACGCGCACCTACTCTCATTCGAGCTCAAACCCCGCTCCACCGCGATCCCCATCGCATCTCGCCGCCCTCGCCATCTCCGGCGACCCCTCGTCTCCCCTCCGATGAACCTCGTCGACTACGTGCTCCCCACACGGCTTCGCCTTCACGTACGCTCCCCCGGCAACCGCTCCCCGTGACCCCGCTCCTCTCCCTCGCGCCGCCAGCGAGCTCTCCGGCGAGCCCCCGCCGCGGGCCGCCTCCCGGTCCACCGTGGACCGGTGGACCACCGCCCATCCCCGGTCCACGGGCCCTGTGGACTAAGTCCACCGGATTTTCCAAAAGGAAATAAACCTTTTCCCTTAATGACGTCAGCATTGCACAATAAACCATTTTACAATACAAAAATAATTCCTAAATTCCAGAAAAACCCCCGGGCCCTGTACATTTTGCAGATAAGCCCCTGATCTTTTCAATAATCATGTTTAAGCCCTGCATTTTTACAGAAAAGTACCTAAACTTTTCTGTAATTATGTTTTAACCCCTGACTTTTTACACCCAGACCCCTAAACTTTTCCATAATTACAGATAGGTCCCTAGACTTATTCTGTAATTACACTTAAGCCCTCAAAAACCCTTTTATAATTACAAATTAGCCCTCCAATCTTTAAATGTCCATATCTTTTTAATCCGAACTCCGTTTTGGGTGATTCTTGCGCCCATGGGTTCGTGGAATCGCGAAGTACCTCATGGTACTGTTCTTGAAGCCCCACACTAGGTTTAGAAATCTTTACCTCCTAAAACATCTCCCACTCCTTATATCTTTTCTCAGCATATTAAGCCGTACTGGCCCCCCCCCGGGGAACATGCACTTATTTTGCAGTTCTGCTTGTGCAACGGGGCTGCGTAATGATGTTCCGTACTGTAGTGCCTGCCTGAGCGATTGCTGCAGCTGTCAAGTGTCAACCATCTTTCACATCTGCAATGGCCACCTTGTGATGCTATTCTGTCTAATATCTTCCACATCTCTCACTCCATCGCTGTATAACCTATCCATTCTTTTACTCGCTATCATTAAACCTAGCAATCATTCGTACCATTCCATTTCCAACCTAGCACCCTTATCTTATCACAAAAGTAATCTCGAATCTAACCTAAGTCAACCCTCGCTCAATCAAACCTGACCTAGCGTCCTCGCCCAACCCCCTTTTTTTTTGATTTATTGCTCTGCTCTCTTAATTGATTTTTTTATTGGATCTTATTGGAGTTATCTGGTATTTTAGTTGCCAGCTGCTTTTATTTGAATTTGGCATTTTATTTGCAGCCATGCATTCATATCGCGCATAATCACGTACACACGCTGCATACCATCGCCTGCATTCATGCATGTTCTTTTAATAGAAATAATACAGAAGCTTGCATATTAGATATGCACGCAATCGCCATCAATGAAGCATATGCATCTCATCACCTTCACCCCAAGACGTTCACCCAACGAAGACCCTATGCATAACCACACACCCATGTTCATATATTAGAGAAAATAGATAACTAATATTTTGTCTAGGTGAATATGGCCCTTACAAGGCCAGGTATATCACCTATGACATGTAACCTGCTCTGCATTAGTATGCTGCATCATACATAAATCATGCCTCTCATCATTCATCAAGTTTTCTCGGATCTTAATTGGCTTTCCTCGATCTTTATTTCTTTGTTCTTTTATTTCTTTTGCGGTAGTTTATACGTACTGTTTTATGCGCTAGTTTACGCGAGAGTCGAGGAAGAGCCGGAAGAATTCGAAGGGCTGCAGAGGACTTAAAGCGCGAAGACCAACCCAGAGATACAAGCTCCAAGTACGAAGAGCAACTCAGAGAATCGAGCCTCGAGTCAGAATTTGAAGATTAGGAAGGCGTTTGCAGGCAAGCCCTAACTCCCGTTGATCATGCTGAACCCATGATTGCAAATGATCCTACTTAGAGCTTGTTTTCAAATGAAACCTGCATGGAATTTAAAATGATTTAAATGCTTAGAATGACCTAAGTTGTTGTTGATAGCCATTCCTTGATATTGCTTATCCAAATTCCCTTGATAAACCTAGGAATCCACCATCATTAATTCTTTAATGATGTGCTGGAACAATATGCTGCTTAGGACTCATTCACACTGTGTTTAATTAATCTTGCTCACATGATTTTTGGTGTAAAATGCGTGTGTCTTGGTGGTGTGTGTAAATGTGAAAATGGGTGGGAATAGTAAGTGCAACCCATAGTGGGGGTATATTTTTAGACGGGAGCAAGCGAGGTAGTCCTCAGTGGGGAGGCTATCTCTGGGACGCTATCCCTCATTGGAGGGTAGCTATTGAAGATGCTTGCTTCGGTCGTATAAGGACCGGTTCGTGTACCGTCTGGCCTAGCACGCAGTGCAACCACGAGGCTCCTTTATGGGGGGAGTTTGGAACCACACCCTACTAGTGATCGCCCGGTACCACCAGGAGGCAGAGTGCAACCGAAAGCCAGGAGAAGACTTTGACGAGATTGGCGTCGGGTCCGGCAAATGAAAGCGCTATGGCCAAGATACTATGGATTCTATTGATGTGAAGCCCCTGGTCGCGGAATTTTCGGGGTGGTACCGAGGTGACACTAGGCAGGTACGGAACCATTAGTATGCCAGTCCAAACCGCCGAATTCCGGGGAGGACGGTATACCCTTGTGGGTAAAGTGTACAACCTCTGCAGAGGATAAGAATCTATCCGGATAGCCGTGTTCCACGGTATTGGACAACGCGAAAGCCATGGCCGTCACATGATTAGACTTTGGCGTGAGTTCTCCTTGGCGTGTGTGTTTTCGGAATACACCGGTTTGGAGCCGTGCGCTGGTTTCCTGCCAGCATAGCATAAAATTTGGGAACTGGCGGGAAAGTTTTATTCTCCCCCAGGGCCAACCAACCCCACTAAATTAAATACCATACCTGACTTAGTTTGCGAACTGGTTTTGTTTTTTTTTCAAAACAAACCCTTGCATGAAAAATTGGCTTTTCGGCCGATTGATGAAAACCCTCAGCCTTCCCCTTGATATCATCCCTTGCATATAATTACCCCTTGTGTTAGGGTTTGCTGAGTACCTTATGTACTCACGGGTTTGCCCGTATTGTTTTTAGCGAGAGAAGCCCCGTAGAAGACGACGACGATTGGGTTTTCGTTCGCACTCAAGTCTGCCTGTAGGCTTGGGCCGTGTTTCCGCTGATTGTCTGCTTCACCATTAGTCGGACGGACGGACTTGGATACTTCTGAATCCTCGTCGCACCGCCACTAAAGGTGATATCTCAGGTATTATATTATTTACCTATACGAAGTATGCTTTCGATTACCATATCTGTGTTCTTGTGCGTACCAGCTACTGATCCAGGGACTGGTACAAGATGCACAACATGCTCCAGAAATTGGGGTATGACAGAGTGGTATCAGAGCAATACTTGACTGTAGGACGAAAACCTAGGACTAGCCGCGTTCAAAAAGGATTATTTTCAAAACTATTTGCAAAACATTCCATACTACTTTCCCCTTCTCTTAAAAACCCCTCTGCTTCCTTCAACGACAAGAATGAGCCTCAACCAGAAGGGTCCGCGTGCAGAAACCTCCAACTCAATGGACAACCATGACTACGTGACCGTAGAAGTGGATGGCGTGTCGTACCAAGTGTACCGCGCACCAGACATGGTTCCTGAACCCGAAGACAAGGTCAGATCTGCAAAGAAGACCAAGTACCGGATAAAGTGCTACAACTGTCGTGACCCCGGACATCAGCTCTCCGACTGCCCCACGTTTGGATTAGGCAAAGATGAAGAAGATGCAATTGACATGGAAAGAGATCTGCATCCAATTCCAGAACCACTTGAAGACACCCGCTCAGCAGTGCAGGAGCGTGAAAGACAAGAAGTATGGAACAATATGGATAACACGCACCTGTCACTAACTCCCATCCTCGGGAGTATAATGGAAAGGATGAGCAGTTTGGAAAAAATCAATGAAGAGTCTTAGCGAGAGAATCATCCGTCCCACACAGGACAAGCAGCCTCGGAACCCCTGCAAGAGCTGCAAGCAGAACAGAAAGAAGGGCAAGCAAGCATCAAACCAAGCCACGCAGAAAGAAATCAAGAAGATGAGGTACTGCTATCACTGCAAAGATCCAGAGCACATGATAGCCAATTGCCCTCTCTACAAGCAAGGACCAATTCCTTCCCAACAGACCTATGAGCACGATCACCCAAACAGCACCAGTGCGCCATCTCAGAAGGCCCGTAAGAAACCCCGAGCAAACCAGAAGTGTTATATATGTCGGGAGCATGGGCACTTCGCAACGGATTGCACTGAAACCCGTGAATAAACATTGCAAGGTAGCCAGGCTCCACCAACAGGCAGTCCTGTTGTGTGTGCCAGAATCTCATAAATAGGTTCCTCATGATGGGTGAATAAGAGTTTAGCTCATCAGCTGCAAGGATGTTATCTTCATGCAGGAGCTGCAGTAACCATGCCCAATAATGGTTGTACTTGTAAAGCTCCTGGAATGGGTTGGACTAGAACTGAAGATGTTCTATAAATAAAGAGCACCCCTGATGCCTTGCTTTGAACGATGGATTCAAGTCACAGCTAGTGCTCAAGAAAGGTTGAGTTGAAAAGCGGAAGCTTAACAAACCCAATAATCAAGCAACATGTATCCAAATAATGTCAAGACCTCCACGCAATGACGTAATTTGCCACAGAAACGTGGACGACAGATTTTCTTTGCACCGACCAAGTCATATGACCCCCTCGATTCTTTTTGGTCAAAGACTATTGGTCGAGTTCTGATGCCAGCAGAAGAAATCGATAGTCTACCTACCCTCAAGCCTTAAGCCTCGATCTTAGCACGCTAACATCATAAAACTGCAACAAACAAATCGCATTGCTTGAGTGATTCGATGGTTTTCGTTGTTCTTGTTCGGTGTTTTATGTTTGAGTGCTCCCAAATTAAAACCAAACATAAATACCAAGAATCAAAAATAAGAACAACTTAATGTCAAATCGCTCCCCGACCTATACCCAAACCCCTGCCGAGGCAAGCATCACATCAAAGAGATGTCAGCCCAGAGTCAAGCTAGTTAGAAGTTTTACCCAACCACAACAAAGGTCACAAGTCAGTTGGAAGTTTACACGAGACAAGTACAAAAGAGAAGTCAAGATGCCACTCACTGGCAGCTAACAACCAGCACGTACAAGAAAGCTTAACCCAGAGAGTGAAACAAATGACAGCTGGAACGATGATGAAGAAGTCTCAGCCGACAACACTATTGATCCAACTCAAAATTCGATAGTCCCTCGCTGTGGAACCCTGCCAAGGACAAAGCTCATATTGCTTGTCCATGACAGTGCTGACAAAGATCGGCAGCCTATTAATGGATATCTTTGGAATATCCCCGAATGAGATCCGCAAAAGATCACCAGTGACATGGACTAAAGTAAGAATGAATCAGAAGGGTCAAAAGCTGTCTATATGGCAGAAATATGAAAAATCAAACTCTTGGGGAAAAGTACTAGTGATACACGAGCACTCAGAAGTCTTCCCGACAAACCATCAGCAAGCTACATGACGAAGACCAAGGAGTTTCCTCCACGGGCCAATTTCAGAACACCATGATCAGAAGCCAGTGTCAGAGTAGCGCAGCGGAAGCGTAGTGGGCCCTAACCCACAGCCCAGGATCAAGTGACTGATACAGTCAGTTAAAGGAAATTCAAGTCTGTCCTTGAGACGGACATAAGGGTCAAATGCCACACACAGAAAGTGTGAGAATGAGACACATCCATGACAGCCTTTCTGTCACTTGTTGTGAAACTCAGCGAAGACGCATGGTATTAGAAGCAAAATACCATAAACCTGCAGCGTCAGATGTTGGCAGAACCAGACAGAATGAGAGCAACACCCTCAAGGACAGTGTTGCATTCCCTCCAGGCTTTTTATGCCTATGTCCATGATGACCATACAGTCAGAATCAATCCTCTCATCTGCTCTCTTTTTGCGGCAGACTTCGAGAATGATTGCATTCATACCTAATATCCGCAGTCAGTTGCTGCAAAAGCTGAAGCATTGGAGCTTTTTAGCGTGAGAAATCAACTAACTAGTTCCCACAGTGGAAAGGTGAATCTGGAGCTAAGTAACTACAGATTGCTAGCTCTGAAGCATATGTCTTCCAGAACCATGTTAAGTGAGAGTCTGCTAACCAGCTGGCAATGTTTGTGCCATGTTCACTCCCATACCCTGCTGTAGTCAAGTCAATGCCCTCTTGGACAATCCCTCAAATAGTCCAAGGTGCATTACCAGCTAATTTAACCTGTCAAGAGGACAAATATTTGGCTAAGGACAGTGCTGTTCTAAAGCTGAATCTTGACAGAGAGTCTGTTCCGGACTCATCCTCGAATCTGGTACCCTGTATGACGGATGTCAGAATTAAGCAGAGAAAGCGTCAGCACACCAGACCAGAAACAACGGTTTAGATCACCTGAGAGGATCATGAAGACAGTCACCGTATCGTACCCTGCCTGAATCAGAGTGTTCAGAATCATCAGCTCTTCACAGGAAAAGTTGTCAATCCAGCTAGCAACCTCGCCCCGAGCAGTGTCCTGAGATGACCAGAATTCAAGGCAACCGTGCAGCAGCAACCAGAAAACCCTGAGTGAAAATCCTTTAAGTGGGGTAGGATTTTCAGTCAGTAAGCCCTAATAACAATAATAAACAACAATAAAATAAAACCCCAAAAAAAAAAAAATCAAAACCTTAAGCCAGCCTTCCCGTGTTGAAGCAACCAGCGTGAAGGATCGACAGAAGCAAGAAGCTTTGCCTCTCCCCAAGCCCTGCAATGAAGAAAATCTTCCATCAAGACTCGAGTGTTACGAGCGTCAGGTACGAAGACCCAAGAGAAGAACCGCTCCACCCAGAAGACCTTGCAAATCTCGAGGACGAGATTTCTTTTAAGTGGGGTAGATCTGTAATACCCTACTTTCCAGAGCTAAAAAGAAAAAGAAAAGAAGAAAAATAAATAAATAAATAAACTCAAAAAGAGATAAAAATCACTCCAAATTTGAACCTTTTCTAAACCCTTACCTTCCATGAATTTTTCCAAAATAAAATTCACTAAATAAATTAAACTTAGTTGAATCTGGAAATTTTGAAATATAAAACTTGTGCTCAAGTGTTTGCTCTCATTTAAATAATGAACTAAAAATTGGAAGCTTTTGAATTTACAACAAATTAAATAAATTTGTTCTAGTTGGAGCTAGTGCACATTCAATTTTCAAAAAGTTTAAATTTTAAAACTTGCACAAATGTCACCATATGCATTTCTGCCTTTTATTTGTTTTATTTTGAGTGTTTGAGCAATCCTTGTTTTTGTTTGAATTTGAAATTCATTCAAATTCAAATTCCAGGAAAAATAAAAAGCCTTTTTCTTTTCCTAAACCTTTCGGGCCGCATTCTCTTTTCCTTTCTCTTGGCCCGGCCCGCGACCTCCTCCCTCCTCCCCCTTCCCGCGGCCTGCCCGGCCCAGACTCGCATGGCCCAATTTTCCCTTTCCCCGGCCCAGCTAGCCCGCTCCTCCTCTCTTTCGCCGACAGGCGGGACCCGCCGGTCAGGTCCGGCCCCTACCTCCAGCTCCTTCCACGCGGCGCCGCGCGCCGCCGGCCCCTACCGCGACCGCGACCCGCGCCCGTCGCCGCCGTTTCCGCCACCGTGCCCCGCGCCACCGCCATTCTGTGCGGAACCGACTTAGCTCGGTCCATAAATCCAGCTGAGCCCCTCTTCTTCTCCCCCGGCGCTCACTCTCTTCTCTCCCTCTCTCTCTCCTCTCTTTTCCCGATCTCCGGCGACCTCGCCCGTCGCCTCCGGCTAGCCCCTCTCCTCCTCCCTCTTCCCTGAGCTGCGCAGACCCGCACCCGACCTCGCCTCGCCTCTCGCGCTTGACATCGCGCCCCGAGGGACGAGATCGACGGCGAGCTTCCACGCCGCCATCTCCTTCCTCGGTTCCCGCCACTTCTCGGCTCCTCCGCCGCCGCAGCGCCCATGGTGAGGCTCCCCGCACCCCCAACTCTCTCTCACGTCCCTTCTCCTCCTCCTCCCCACGCGCGCGAGCGCTATTCCTCGGCGCCGTCGCCTCCGCCGCGTTCTTCTCCGACGCCGGCCGCCGTAGTTGAGTCCCCGGCCCGGCCGCGCCCACCAAAACTCTCCCCACACCCACCTTCACGCGCACCTACTCTCATTCGAGCTCAAACCCCGCTCCACCGCGATCCCCATCGCATCTCGCCGCCCTCGCCATCTCCGGCGACCCCTCGTCTCCCCTCCGATGAACCTCGTCGACTACGTGCTCCCCACACGGCTTCGCCTTCACGTACGCTCCCCCGGCAACCGCTCCCCGTGACCCCGCTCCTCTCCCTCGCGCCGCCAGCGAGCTCTCCGGCGAGCCCCCGCCGCGGGCCGCCTCCCGGTCCACCGTGGACCGGTGGACCACCGCCCATCCCCGGTCCACGGGCCCTGTGGACTAAGTCCACCGGATTTTCCAAAAGGAAATAAACCTTTTCCCTTAATGACGTCAGCATTGCACAATAAACCATTTTACAATACAAAAATAATTCCTAAATTCCAGAAAAACCCCCGGGCCCTGTACATTTTGCAGATAAGCCCCTGATCTTTTCAATAATCATGTTTAAGCCCTGCATTTTTACAGAAAAGTACCTAAACTTTTCTGTAATTATGTTTTAACCCCTGACTTTTTACACCCAGACCCCTAAACTTTTCCATAATTACAGATAGGTCCCTAGACTTATTCTGTAATTACACTTAAGCCCTCAAAAACCCTTTTATAATTACAAATTAGCCCTCCAATCTTTAAATGTCCATATCTTTTTAATCCGAACTCCGTTTTGGGTGATTCTTGCGCCCATGGGTTCGTGGAATCGCGAAGTACCTCATGGTACTGTTCTTGAAGCCCCACACTAGGTTTAGAAATCTTTACCTCCTAAAACATCTCCCACTCCTTATATCTTTTCTCAGCATATTAAGCCGTACTGGCCCCCCCCCGGGGAACATGCACTTATTTTGCAGTTCTGCTTGTGCAACGGGGCTGCGTAATGATGTTCCGTACTGTAGTGCCTGCCTGAGCGATTGCTGCAGCTGTCAAGTGTCAACCATCTTTCACATCTGCAATGGCCACCTTGTGATGCTATTCTGTCTAATATCTTCCACATCTCTCACTCCATCGCTGTATAACCTATCCATTCTTTTACTCGCTATCATTAAACCTAGCAATCATTCGTACCATTCCATTTCCAACCTAGCACCCTTATCTTATCACAAAAGTAATCTCGAATCTAACCTAAGTCAACCCTCGCTCAATCAAACCTGACCTAGCGTCCTCGCCCAACCCCCTTTTTTTTTGATTTATTGCTCTGCTCTCTTAATTGATTTTTTTTATTGGATCTTATTGGAGTTATCTGGTATTTTAGTTGCCAGCTGCTTTTATTTGAATTTGGCATTTTATTTGCAGCCATGCATTCATATCGCGCATAATCACGTACACACGCTGCATACCATCGCCTGCATTCATGCATGTTCTTTTAATAGAAATAATACAGAAGCTTGCATATTAGATATGCACGCAATCGCCATCAATGAAGCATATGCATCTCATCACCTTCACCCCAAGACGTTCACCCAACGAAGACCCTATGCATAACCACACACCCATGTTCATATATTAGAGAAAATAGATAACTAATATTTTGTCTAGGTGAATATGGCCCTTACAAGGCCAGGTATATCACCTATGACATGTAACCTGCTCTGCATTAGTATGCTGCATCATACATAAATCATGCCTCTCATCATTCATCAAGTTTTCTCGGATCTTAATTGGCTTTCCTCGATCTTTATTTCTTTGTTCTTTTATTTCTTTTGCGGTAGTTTATACGTACTGTTTTATGCGCTAGTTTACGCGAGAGTCGAGGAAGAGCCGGAAGAATTCGAAGGGCTGCAGAGGACTTAAAGCGCGAAGACCAACCCAGAGATACAAGCTCCAAGTACGAAGAGCAACTCAGAGAATCGAGCCTCGAGTCAGAATTTGAAGATTAGGAAGGCGTTTGCAGGCAAGCCCTAACTCCCGTTGATCATGCTGAACCCATGATTGCAAATGATCCTACTTAGAGCTTGTTTTCAAATGAAACCTGCATGGAATTTAAAATGATTTAAATGCTTAGAATGACCTAAGTTGTTGTTGATAGCCATTCCTTGATATTGCTTATCCAAATTCCCTTGATAAACCTAGGAATCCACCATCATTAATTCTTTAATGATGTGCTGGAACAATATGCTGCTTAGGACTCATTCACACTGTGTTTAATTAATCTTGCTCACATGATTTTTGGTGTAAAATGCGTGTGTCTTGGTGGTGTGTGTAAATGTGAAAATGGGTGGGAATAGTAAGTGCAACCCATAGTGGGGGTATATTTTTAGACGGGAGCAAGCGAGGTAGTCCTCAGTGGGGAGGCTATCTCTGGGACGCTATCCCTCATTGGAGGGTAGCTATTGAAGATGCTTGCTTCGGTCGTATAAGGACCGGTTCGTGTACCGTCTGGCCTAGCACGCAGTGCAACCACGAGGCTCCTTTATGGGGGGAGTTTGGAACCACACCCTACTAGTGATCGCCCGGTACCACCAGGAGGCAGAGTGCAACCGAAAGCCAGGAGAAGACTTTGACGAGATTGGCGTCGGGTCCGGCAAATGAAAGCGCTATGGCCAAGATACTATGGATTCTATTGATGTGAAGCCCCTGGTCGCGGAATTTTCGGGGTGGTACCGAGGTGACACTAGGCAGGTACGGAACCATTAGTATGCCAGTCCAAACCGCCGAATTCCGGGGAGGACGGTATACCCTTGTGGGTAAAGTGTACAACCTCTGCAGAGGATAAGAATCTATCCGGATAGCCGTGTTCCACGGTATTGGACAACGCGAAAGCCATGGCCGTCACATGATTAGACTTTGGCGTGAGTTCTCCTTGGCGTGTGTGTTTTCGGAATACACCGGTTTGGAGCCGTGCGCTGGTTTCCTGCCAGCATAGCATAAAATTTGGGAACTGGCGGGAAAGTTTTATTCTCCCCCAGGGCCAACCAACCCCACTAAATTAAATACCATACCTGACTTAGTTTGCGAACTGGTTTTGTTTTTTTTTCAAAACAAACCCTTGCATGAAAAATTGGCTTTTCGGCCGATTGATGAAAACCCTCAGCCTTCCCCTTGATATCATCCCTTGCATATAATTACCCCTTGTGTTAGGGTTTGCTGAGTACCTTATGTACTCACGGGTTTGCCCGTATTGTTTTTAGCGAGAGAAGCCCCGTAGAAGACGACGACGATTGGGTTTTCGTTCGCACTCAAGTCTGCCTGTAGGCTTGGGCCGTGTTTCCGCTGATTGTCTGCTTCACCATTAGTCGGACGGACGGACTTGGATACTTCTGAATCCTCGTCGCACCGCCACTAAAGGTGATATCTCAGGTATTATATTATTTACCTATACGAAGTATGCTTTCGATTACCATATCTGTGTTCTTGTGCGTACCAGCTACTGATCCAGGGACTGGTACAAGATGCACAACATGCTCCAGAAATTGGGGTATGACAAACCTGGATGTGATCACCTGGACACGCCCAATCGCTTGCCTTGCATCCCTGTCGATGGCAAGGTTCCGAAGGATTCCAGCCACGAGCTTCTTCAACTCCCGGTTGCTCATGCTGTCTCCAAGAACATCTGCAAGGTTTCTCAGTAGGAAGGGATTCTTAGATATCTTTTGCCTCAGCGTGACGCCTATTTCTCCGTGGATGCTTGTAAGACTCTGCAACAGCTCCAATGATGATTTCATAAGAACTTTACGTTGAGTGTCAGTATACATAGTGTCATTGTTTCTACCATGGCTTGTGAACCTTATGATCTTCGAGATGAGGCCACTTGCTCTGTTGATTTCTACACAATTGTCCTGATCACAACTTACAAGGCCATCAAGAATGGACATGCCAAGTGCCGGTAGAAGAACCCGCTCTGTCAATGGTTCCTCCTGTGGAATTGACCAGAATCCATGGATCCGCTGCCAGCTTCTGAGTATCCAAGACTTATGTTGTTCAGTCGTTCCCACTTGCTGGGTTGAGTGTTCTTGTGTTTCCAGTAGGCTACCTGTGTCTTGAACCGCATCAAGTCTTTCCTCTTGGTTGTCGTCGACAATTAGGTCATGTATTTCCTCATGTTCGACATTTGTGTCCAGTAGTGGGCTTCCTCTTTTCTGTTGCTTACCAGAGTCCAAAAGTGAGGATACAACTTGAAGCGTCCCAGGTATGGTATGGACTCGGAGGCTTGTTGCAAGCTCAGCGGCGACCTTTGCAGCAAATAATCTGACAGATGCATCCTCTGGGTTTGACCAGTCTAATATTTCTATTAATCTGGCCACTACCTTTTTCGAAGTTATAAGTTTTGAAAAGATTTGTTTCCTGGTCTCCTCCCTCTGGAGAAGATTGTGCATGACCCGGATTCCGTGGAGCTTCATCTTGGGCATGTCTGAGTTTAGACAGTATATTGCAACGCTGTCGAGGCTGATCTTCTTTGGAGCAAGCACATCACCTTCCATGCTTTTCTCCAAGGCATATGCATAGTAGAAACTGACAAATTCCTCTCCCCACTGACCTCTCAATTCACCACGACGAGCAAGGGACTTCCGAGGGATGAATGAGAAGATCTCAAGCATGCATGCCACTACATAGAGTATTCCTTGGCCAAGCACCATCCCATAGAAGATATTTAGAGATGGTGCCAGGTTTGTGGTGCCTTTACCGTTACCATATTTGTGTGGCACAAGGCGGAACAGTGCCAGAACGACACGTGCGACAGCAGCCGGAATTTGTAAGTTGCCAAATGAAACAAGAACTAATGCATATACCTCGTATAATAAGAGCAGTACCCCATTAAGGTCTGGATCTTGAGGCATGAAGACCAACATCACCAACTCAACAAACATGCAGAGGTTTAGAATCAGTCGACGCCAGAATATTTGTTTGCTGCCCAAAGCACGTTCTACTAGTTTGATAATCCATGGGAAATGTAGCCTGCTGATTGTAAGTAGAAGCACTGCAAGAAATAGTAGTGTGAACACTATCCACATGGCAGTGCTTCCACTTTCAGAAGGGATCCCGACTATTGAGGGTAGCAGCAATAGGATTGCAACCAAGGGGCTACAAAGTGATATGGCATGGCGTAATTTGGGTAAGGACAGTAGTTTTAGAGCTCTTGAGGACCGAAACAGGCCAATTACAGCTGGAACAACCAGTACAAGGATTACTAGTATAGACGGTAGTATGGATGGTAGAGCGTAGGCCGAAGATGACAGCATCACGATCAGATTGGTAAGGTACACGATTATAATCAGCCCGTTCCATCCAAGAGGTCTAAATGCGCCTTTGGTTTGGAAGAACAGTTGATAATCCAGTCTGTTGTTACGGCTGAACATCCTGAAGGACATAAATAATTTACTTAAACAAAATGGACAGCATGTTGGTGTATCATGTGGTAATACGTATATAATAATAGAACTTTGTAGCCCCTTGGTAAAAGTACATATCTATGTTGCCTACACTTTGCATAATATTATCCGTCCGGTTTACTTTTGTACACGTTGAGGACAGAAAAAAATTAAAGCAACTGAGTGTAGGCCAATTTGAATATATCTGAAACATAAGCAAATCATGACCTGAGGAAGCAGCTTTTAAAAGAAAAAAACCATTGACGTGCACATATTCTTCTAGAATGGCGATCGTGTTCACAGGTTGAAGATGATGCATGTTTGCCTTCCTCATTGCTCTATCTATCCGAGTGGTCAGTAGTTCCGGCGGCACCTCCTTAGGTCCCAGGTTCAATTCCAGTTGGAAGCGAATTTAGGGACTGAGGTTAAAAAAAATTCCCTCGTCCTCCTATGTCAAAACACGCGGTAAAGACTCGTGTCACAGCTCACAGGCCAGCTGAGTCTCGGTTTATGACTAGGGAGTGGAGTTCGGGGGTTTTCTCGACCTGTATGAAAAGGTCTTCTCCTTATAGTGCTACTAAGGGTAGGTATGGTGTTGAACGGACCGTCTCATACAAGCCACGTAATCTTCAGACTGCTTATCAGACCACCTGTATAATGAGTGACTGTTTTAGTTGTCTCGTAGAAATTGCATCGTCCTTAATTTATGGATGAACAAAAGAATATTTATGAGTTGCAAGGCAACTATAACTCGGTGTATAAGTTGTCTCTTACTCCTAAATTTTAGCGCATGGGGTAGTTACTTCACGAAACAACCGCCTTTTTCTCTCACCACCCTCTCTCTTCTTCCACCTCGTCAAAAATCCTACGTAGCATTGCATGACATGGGCAATAAGACTGCTTACGTGTAGCATTGTACCTACCCGAATCATGTTTATATTCCTACAACACCTTCTCTAGAGTTGATGTTGACGAGTTGCCGCAAGGATTTTGAGACTGCACGTGCGCCTTGCCAGACATTGGTGTGCATATTGTCACCGACGTCATCACGGTATGAGTATACGGTAGAATGTGCAGAATAGTTATTCTGCACCTAGGGTATTGCCAGAATAGTATTCTGCACCAACTACAGTAATTATTAAAATTACTATACAAAATTTCATGATTTTTACTGGATGCGATCACGAAACATCAATTACTGAATATTTTTAACATCATCGTACACTCGGTTCAGTAATTTATGATGATTTTATTCTACACCTAGGGTGTTGAATAGCATTCATATACATACATACATACATACATACATACATACATACATACATACATACATACATACATACATACATACATACATACATACATACATACATACATACATACATATGTGTGTGTATGTATATATGTGAGTATGTATATGTATATATAGACCTATTATTCTATAGCTGGCTACAAAATAATTTATTCTGTGTCCACTTCTGTATTGTAAATTACGACATTCGTGTATTGTGATTTACGATATTTTGCTACGTGATTTACTACAGTTTTACCATGGTTCTTTCTTCAAAATATGTGTGAACGCTGATGTCATAAATTTGTTTAAATTTATCATAAATCAGTGATAAAATTATCATAAAACTATGTTCTCATAATTTATGACATTTGAGTATAGTGATTTACGATAAATTTGTGATGTATTTTACTAGACTTTCGTCGTATTTTGTCATGGGACACGTGTCCTACAACATGATGTCGTAAATTTAGTTCAAATTGTTGTAAATTTCATTCAAAACAGAAGTGGATATAGAATAACCTATTCTATAGACGGCTATTATATATATATATATATATATATATATATATATATATATATATATATATATATATATAGAGAGAGAGAGAGAGAGAGAGAGCCTCTTTCCTACTCCCAGGTGTAGTTACTCTCATATTTGTATCTCACAATATAGGGGGTATCTGTACATACTTGATGTTTCAAAAAAAATATGCGCACATACTTGATGTTTAAAAGTCGTATGTGGACATACTTTATTTTTTATATAAGGATATATCAAGTATATGGACACACTCTTTTTCTATACCGGAAACGTGATATATAATAAGGTGCAAAAAAAAATATGAATTTCACTTAAAAAAATCATTGTTATCACTTTGAAAAATCTTATTTTAGGTATGTATACATACTCAAAATGATAAATGGATATGTACACATACCTATGGTGGTTTTTTATATGTGGGAATAACTACACCCGGGAGTAAAATAGATTTTCCATATATATATATATATATATATATATACACACACACACACGGGTGTAGTTACTCCCACATTCAAAAAACCATCTTTGTTATGTGAACATACCCATTTATCATTTGGGGTATGTACACATATCCAAAATAAGATTTCTCAAAGTGATAACCATGAAAATTTTTGACTAGAGCTCATATTTTCTTGCCACTTGTTATATAGTGCGTTTCTTGTATAGAAAAAGGGGTATGTCCATATACTTGATGTATACCCATTTTAAAAAGTGTATATTCACATACCACTTTTAAAAATAAAGTATATGTATATACTTTTTTTAAAAACCTCAAGTATGCATAGATACTTTTTAGATTGTGAGATACAAATGTGGGAGTAACTAAACCCTGGTAGGAAAGAGTCTTCCTATATATAATATATATATATATATAGGTAACGTATCCTATGAGAACCAGGTTCATATGAGAACTATGAGAACTTCAATCTGGTCCATATGATTTTGATCTAATGGGGCGCATGAATTCAGGTGGGAAGGTGAATTTACAAAATCACCGCCCGCTTAATAATACTTTTGCAAATTCCCCCTCCCACCTCTCCCTATGCGCTTCCTTGGATCAAGATCATGTGGCTCAGGTTGAAGTTCTCATAGTTCTTACACGAACCTGGTTCTCATAGGATACGCTCCCATATATATATATATATATATGAATGCTATTCAACACCATTCTGCACCTAGTAATTTTTTAGTGAACAAAATCATCATGAATTACTGAACCGAGTGTATGACGATGTTAAAAATGTTCAGTAATTGACATTCCATGATCGCGTCCAGTAAAAATCATGAAAATTTGTTCAGTAATTTTAATAATTACTGATGATTTTTTCAGTAATTATTAGTTAAGTGCAGAATAACTATTCTCCACCCTGGGTGCAGAATAGCACTGCCGTATATATACATACATACATACATATATATATATGCGCTACACGTAAGTAGTTTCATAGCCCGTTTTATGCAATGCCATGTAGAATTTTTGATGATGTGAAAGAGACAAAGAGGGTGGTGAGAGAAAGAGGTGGTTGTTTCGCGAAGCAACAACCTCATGCGCTAAAATTTAAAAGTATGAGACGGCTTATATATACACCATTGTACGAATTATAATTGCTATGTAATTCATAAATATTCCTTTGTTCATTCATAAGTTAATGAACGCTGCAATTTCGCTGAGACAACTAAATCAATCACTCATTGTATAAAGTGGTCTGACAAACGGTCTAAAAATTACGTGGCTTGTATGAGACGGCCTGTACAACAACACCATTATATAGCCTGGGCATGGCGTTTCTTGGCAATTGGGATTTAGGATCGATCTCCATGGAGAGTGATATACATGCATTAAAATATTGGTAAATATCAAGATAGAAATTATCGTATTGATTAAAAAGCAAGTACAGAACAATCATTTTCTAAGTATAGAAGAAATAGGAGATAAGCCTCTATACTCCATGAAAATTGTATGGTGGGTTAAAAAATTGAGTGTACAGTGTGCAGTTACGTACCTATCTAATATATCCATCCGTATATAATCATTACATATCTAGTTATACCAAACATATGTTTGTAAAACCGTTCTTTTCAAAAAATATGTTCCCACTGTTATGAAAAAGTTTTGTTTTTGTGAATTTAAAGGGGTAATCTAGAGATAAAATTATTATTTACCAAATATTAACCTTAACACTATTGTCACAAGCATATATAGCTGACATGTGCAGGCTGATGGGCTAGTACATATCTAAAGTTTGATAGGAAACGGGCAACTGAGTGCAGGCCAATTTGGATGTCTGAAATTCCTGACTGGAGGTAATACTTTGTAGCTTATATATTTTTTTATAGAAATAAAAGCGTGACTGCACCCATTCGTCTAGAATAGTTTGGGTGCAGAAATGGGAAGCATTAATACCTTGCGGCTTCAAGGAAAACTATGATGGTGGCACACCAAAAGTCGCCGAAGTGCTCCTTCCTGAGCACCGTCGGGTAGCCGCTGAGCAGGATGACGGTCGCCCACGTGAACGCCACGGTGCCAAGCGCGTTGCCCACCCTTTCCATGAACGCGACAACGCGAACGAAGCGGTTGAGTAGCTTCTCCGGCGTGGCGCCTTTACCCTTCCCGGAGCGGTGATCCGGCATGCGGACGCGGTGCTCAATGCCGCCACTGATGCTCTGCGCCATGGGTTTGGCGAGACCTTAGAGGTTAGAACTCTTATGTCAACTGGAGGCGGAGCAACCATCTGCTACTGATGAGGTAACGCGGGAGGTTGAAGCCACAACGGCAACAACAGAACCATTGCCTCCACATTTCCACGGTCACAAGCCCACAAATTCTTCGGCCACTTGTCAGGTTTGTAATATTATACTCCGGACTCCCAATGAAAAGACGTTGGCACACAGAACACGTCTTAGCTCCCGTGGTTACTGCGTAGCTTCAGCTATTGATCAGTTCCAACTTTGCCGGTCATAAGTCCATTTCCGAACGCGTCTTAGCTCCCGTGGTTACTGCGTAGCTTCAGCTCTTGATCAGTTCCAACTTTGCCGGTCATAAGTCCATTTCTCACACATGGGGCGTTGTCGGAGAAGGCGACGCGGGAGACATGTTTTTTATAAAGAAACTAATAAGGGTATATCCTGCGAGTTGCTGTGTAGCACCCTCAATTTTGTGCCCATTTAAAAACCCTTAAAATTTGACCCCTTTTAAAAAAATTTCAACCAAAAGCAATTTGTTAGATTAAGTTTAGAGCCAAAAATAAAATTTTTGAATTTTAAATCATGCACAAAGATCATCATATGCATTTTTGGAGTTTATTGTTTTTATTTTAAGTGTTTGTTTGGTTTTTGTTTTTGTCCGAATTTGAATTGCCTCCAAATTCAAATTCCAAATTTATTTGAATCTAAAACCAGCTCCAAATCAGTGTTGGGCCAAATCTTAGCCGGCCCATTTTCCTTTCCTCTTTTCCTTTTCTTTTTCCTTCCGCGCCAGCCCGCTCCCGGCCCGTAGCGGCCCAGCCTCTCACCCCGGCCCATCTCCTCTCCCCTGTGTCGCTGACCGGCGGGCCCCGCCGCGTCGTCTTCCTCCTGGCGACGCCGGCGTGGAATCCGTCGCCGCTCATACCGGGCTGTCGGAGTTCGTCGTCGCGTCATCTCCGTGCCACAGGGACCGTCCTCGCCGCTCACGAGAGCCACACCGCCCTTTTCCCCGACCCGTCTCGTCGCACAGCGCCGCCCCGTCTAACCTAACCCTAAACCGGCGAGCTCCCCGACGACGTCCATGCCCTGCCACCCTCCTCCGTCAGCCACAGCGCCATCTCGTCGCCTCCAACCCACTGGAGCCACTCCGCGCCCGCGCCAGCACCCCCGCACCGCCATAGCGCGTCACGTCGACGTCCAGTCCGGCGAGAAATATCTCGCTGGAGCTGGAGATTTTTCCCACGCGCGCACCGCCTCTGCGCGGCTATAAGAGGCGCTGAGCTCTCCCTCTCTCTCTTCTCCGCCATTCCACCCTCACCCTCACTCCACCGCGCGCACATCCGAGCCCCTTCCCTCTCTTTTCCCCATCTCCGACCAACTTCCGACGAGCATCTCCGCCGCATCCCCGCACTCCCCGCTTCCTTCGAGCTCAAGGTGAGCTCCACCATCCCTCTCTCCCTCGCTGGCACCCTCTCTTCTCCCTTCCCGTGCGCCCGAGGATAGCCCGCATCGAGCGCGGCCGCTCCGCCGCCCCCATCTCCCTCTCCGGCCGCCGCAGAGCCCTCCCCGGCCTCACCGAGGCCACACACCGCCCACGCGTACACACGTGGACGCCTTCACGCCCCCATAGCAGCTCTCCCGCGCACGCACGCCGTCTTCCCCGCGCGCGCCCAAGCGCCGCCCGTCTCCGGCGAGCTCGCAGCGCTGCCCTAGCCCCTGCCCTCGTCACCATCAAGCGCCCTCAGAACCGCCATCGCACGGCGCGCCCGCAGCCACCCTCCGCTCCCCGTTCCGACCACCGCAGCCGCCGCCGGCGTGCACTCCGGCGCCGCGCCGCCGTGCGCGCGCGTCACGCCGCCGCGCCTGACCGCGTCATGTGGCCGTCCGACGTGGCTGCCACGTCGGCGCCACGGGCCCACGACGACCGAGTCGCACCGCCACGTGGTGCGCTCGGTGCACCGTGGACCTCTCCCTCTTGCGCACCGGTCCACAGTCCCCATAAACCCAGCTCACCAAACAGTAGCCCACAGTAACCCGGCCCCTCTGGACCCGCATGTCAGCCTCTCACACGCAACACAAATTGCTAGGTGCACCCGAAATTGTACACAGGAAACAATTTCGAGCACATTTCCAATAGCAGAAAAATCCCAATAAATTCCCAAAAAAATCGTATATTCCTTTCTAACCATTTTGCAACCTTTGAACACCTCTGGAAAATTAGGATGTTGATTATACTTAATTAAGTTGATCAATTCCTAATCTTTTCCTTTCCTATTCAATCAAAAATTCATAACTATTTCATCTTAACTCCGAATCCAGAAATTCTTTCGCCTAAATTCTTCTAAAATCCTTATCTACTCATCTACACCAAAACCATCTCTATGTGCTGTTTATTTGGATTTTATTTTATTTAATGATTGTTATTGCTTGAGCGGTAGATTTATTCGCCTTTTATTTACTTTTGATCGTTAGATAACCAAGCGTTCGAGGAAGAGCACGAGGACCCCGACTACGAGGAAGGACTAGAGGAAGAAGACTTTGAAGGCAAGTCCTAACCCCCTTGACCATATTGCGCCTAGGTTTGCAAATAATCCTATTTAGAGCCTGTTTTCAAATAAACATGCATAATATTTATAAATGATTTAAAATGCTTAGTATGCCCTAAGTAATTGTTGTTTGCCTCACCTTGATATTGTTTATACCCTACTCTCCTTGTTAACCCTAGGTCCCAACATCATTAATCTTTAATGATTTGTTGGATGAAAATGCTGCTTAGGACTTTATTACGCTATGTATATAATTAATCTTGCTACACATGTTTTTGTGTTAAAATGTGTGACTGCTTGGTGGTGTGCGTAAATGTGAACTTGGGTGGGATTAGTGATGATATGCAACCCATAATGGGGTATGTTTTGGCGGGACCAGGCGAGGTAGTCCTCAGTGGGGAGGCTATCTCTGGGACGCCTTCCTCGTGAGGAATGGCTATTGAAGATGCCTGGTTCGGTCGTATAAGGACCGGTTCATGTGCCGCCTTGCTTAGCACCCATCGTGCAACCACATGCCTTGTATGGGAAAGGTTTGGAACCACACCCTGCTATAGTGTCACCCGGTACCCACCAGGAGGCGGGAGTCGCAGCGGAAGCCAGGAGAAGATCTAACGACATTAGCGTTAGCGTCCGGCGGATGGTGTTGGCCTGAGGCCCTTATTCCTATGGTGAATGGATGCCCCTGGTTGTGGATTTTTCGTGGTGGTGCCGTGGTGACACCAAGTAGGTACGGAACCATTAGTATGCCAGTCCAAACCATGACGATGGCAACGGCTGGTATACCTTGTGGGTAAAGTGCACAACCTCTGCAGAGTGTTGAATCTATCCGGATAGCCGTGTTCCACGGTATTGGACAATTGCGAAAGCAATGGCCACACAAATGATTAGACTTTTCTGCGTGAGTTTTCCTTGGCGTGTGTGTTTTGGAATACACCGGTTTGGAGCCGTGTGCTGGTTGTCGGCCAGCGTTAAAACTTGGGAACTGGCGGGATGGATGCATTCTCCCCCAGGGCCAACCAACCCCACTAAATTCAAAATCTTACTTGACTTAGTTTGCAAAGCTGATTTGCTTTTCAAACAAACCCTTGCACCAAAATTGGCTTTTCGGCCGATATGTTACACCCCAGCCTTTATCCTTGATCTCTCCCTTGCATGCTATTAACCCTTGTGTTAGGACTTGTTGAGTACCTTATGTACTCACTCTTGCTTCAATCATTCAGAAGAAGAACCAGAGTATGACTTCCAAGGTGATGGTGATGATGAATAGGGTTTCCGTCCGCGCGCAAGTCTGCCTGTAGAGTGGACCCCGCTTCAGTCTTCCGTTGCAGTAGTTTTAGTGAGGGGTCACTGTCCTCAGTGACGCTCAAGTGTGGTGTTTGTGCCGTGTCGTAATAAGGCTTTTGGCCATTGTAAAAAGACCTTTTGTAATATAAAGGCTTGTAATGAGACTTGGTAATATTATTAATGGTATGACTCTGAGATGCCATTCTGTAAAAGTGTGGTATCAGCTACTGATCCAGGAACTGATACGGTAAGCACTAGTGCTCCAGAAATGGGGTACGACAGAGTGGTATCAGAGCCAGGTTTGCCCGTAGGATGGACCCTAAGTCGGAACGAGTAGGCGAGAGAGTGATAATTTCTTGTAGAAATTATTTTACAAAAATTCTGTTTATCTCACCTCTATTTACAAAACTATTTTATTCCGATACTTACCTATCTTCAAATTTCTGTGTAGCAGATGGAGGACCTTCGTGCAGAGTTAGCTCAGCTGGAGGAGCGTCGTGCCCAGACTGCCCGCGTTCTCGAGGACACCGCCCAGTGGTGGGACGAGGACGTCCGCAGGCTTCGAGAGACTCAGGCTCAGCTAGCAGAGGTTCAGGCTCAGCTCGCCGCGTCCCAGGCTGAGTGTGCGCAGCTGACCTCCACCCTCGAGTTCGTGAGGAGACTTTGGGAGGAGGATGCCCTGTACCTGATCAGAGAGGTGGACCGCTGCTACGTGAGACTCCACGAGGTTGGAGCAGGACCCCGTCGCAGGATGACCCCGAGGATCGGAGGACCAGCACGTCACCTTCACTACGCTTGCCCGACTGACTTGGACCCTGACACTGAGCCGACTGGAGACTCCTGGTCTTCGGGAGGTTCGGACCCGTCTGGAGGCGACTCAGGGTTAGGATCCGACGGCCAGAGGCACACTGACTCAGAGGACTCTCAGGACCTTATGGAGTGGGCCGCCGAGTTAGAGGCCGCACTCATGAGAGAGGAGTCCACCGAGGAGGACTGTTACGGAGTTGCCCCCACTGAGGAGTCAGTGGCGGAGAACTTCGTGGACCTTCCTGGAGACGACGACGAGGTTATGGGCGAGGAGCAGCCAGCGCCGTTCGTCGCCCCAGCGGAGCAGGAGCAGCCAGCGCCGTTCGTCGCCCCAGCGGAGCAGGAGCAGCCAGCGCCGTTCGTCGCCCCAGCAGAGCAGGAGCTGCCAGGACTTCCGACACCGACGCCCTACGACGAGGAGTACTACCGCCTGCTTAGCACCGACGAGTTGACTGTAGACCCGTTTGACCTCTACGCCGAGTGGCTTCAGGACCGTGGCTTCGACGTCTGAGCAGCAGGAGTTGGCGTTGAGGAGCAGCTTTAGCTAGTAGTAGAGGCCGCTGTTGCCTTGAGTAGTGGAGTCTAGTAGTTGTCAGGTGTGGCAGTAGTGTGGTCTGGTAGTCGTAAGTTAGAGTCGCCCTGTGGTTGAGTCTTGTGTCGAGTCGTAGATCGTCGAGTCCTTGTATATAAATAAAAGGACTTGGGTATGTATGATCGAACCTTGTTATAATGAATAAGTTGCTGTGATGTTGTAATGATGCTGGATCTTTCTGTTTGCGTGTGTGCAAGATTTCTGGAAATCTTTTCTTCCATTGATCTTGTTTTGTTATGCCTTGTAGTTCGTAGATCTTTTGAGTGTCCTATCTCACCTTTCTGCTAAACCCGTTAAATAGATGCCTCCCAAAAAATCTGTCAGACTCCAACAACGCCGTGAGCGTGAAGCACACGATGATGAGGACAACGCCCAGGGTCATGGAAATGGGCGTGGAAGAGGCAGGAACACTGCCCCGCGTGGTAGAAGTGGAGGTAGAATTGGACGTAACAATAACCAAGACCACCAAGAAGACGAAGAGAGTCAGAATCAGGAAGGACATGACGAAGTCGAAAATAATAATCAGAATAGAGGTGGAGGAAACCAAAATCGTGGTAGAGGTGGAAGAGGTGGTGGACGAGGTGGTAGAATACCAGGACCGCCTGTCACCAATCTAGTGGAAGTAATGGACAATCAGACTCGTCTGATGGAAATAATCGCTCAAGGACTGCTAGATCGTGCTCCAAGTCCCCAGACCAAGATGTCAGAATTTATGAGGCTCAGGCCACCAACTTTTGAGAGTGCTAAGGAAGATCCTTTAGCAGCAGACGATTGGTTGAGAAGTATCACCAAAAAGCTAGATGTCATCAATGCCAATGATAGAGAAAGAGTTCTTCTAGCATCTCACCAGCTCCTTGGAGCAGCAGGCGAATGGTGGGATAATTATCGTGAAGCTGCTGAGGATGCAGAAGCTATTACTTGGGATGAGTTCCAAGAGGAATTCAGAAGGTACCATATACCCGAGGGTATTATGGAGATGAAGGCCGATGAGTTCCGCTCCTTGAAGCAGGGAGCTATGACTATGAATCAATATATCCGGAAGTTCATGAAGTTGGCACGATATGCACCAGAGGATGTTAACACTGACAAGAAGAAGCAGGATCGCTTCAGGAAAGGACTGAACCCAAGTTTGAAGATGCAATTGATTACGCACATTTTTCCAGACTTTAACACCCTCATGAACCGTGCCATACTTCTCGAAGATGCTCGTTCTCACATCGAGAACGACAGGAAGCGCAAGTTCAATGCACAGAAATTCAAACAACAAGAGAGGAATCAGAGGCCAAGAGGCAACTTTCCTCAGAAGCCTAAATATCAGCCAACCATGCAGTATAGGACCTCAGCGTCCAACCAGCAAAATTCTGCACCTTCTTACCGCAATCAGAGCTCAGGCAGTCAGCAGAAGAGCAATTCTAGTGTTGCCCATCCCAATAACAATGAAAAGAGGACTTGCTTTCACTGCCGCGAGCCAGGCCATATGATTGCTAGATGTCCTTATCTGAACCAGAATAATCCTTCATCTCAGCAAGCAAGCAACACCAGGAATGTAGCATCTGGAGTTGGACGTGGTGGACAGCAATCCTCGGGACAGCAGCGAAGGAGCAATCAAACCTTCGGTCGAGGAAAAGTCAACCACATTAATGCAGAGGAAGTTGAGGACACTCCAGACGTTGTTCTTGGTGAGTACCTCGTCAACTCAACTCTTGCAACCGTTCTGTTTGATTCTGGAGCTACGCATTCGTTTGTTTCATCAAAGTTTGTTGCTACAAATGGTTTGCCAACTGTCATGCTAAAGCAACCCCTAATAATCCGGACTCCCGGGGCCGAGACCAAAAGTTATTTGGGATGCCCACGGGTTAAGATTCTTTTAAGTGGGGTAGAGTTTCTAGCGAACTTAGTAGTCCTAGAATCTCAGGGGATAGATGTTATCCTCGGAATGGACTGGTTAAGTAAGCACCAAGGCAATATAGCCTGTGACACTCGGAAAGTTACCCTGGTAAACCACAAAGGAATCAAAGTGGTATGTGAACCAAAAAGGTCAAAAGTTACACCAATGGTTCACAACATAGAAGCAATGTCATTGGAAGAAGTGCCAGTAGTTTGTGAATACCCAGATGTATTTCCAGATGAGCTACCAGGCATGCCGCCTGACAGAGATATAGAGTTCATCATCGACCTTATCCCCGGAACCTCTCCAATAGCAAAGAGACCGTATCGAATGGCAGCTAATGAGCTAGCAGAGTTGAAGGTACAAATAGCAGAGCTGCAGAAGAAAGGTTTTATTAGGCCAAGTTCGTCACCGTGGGGATCACCAGTTCTGACGGATACCCAAATCAGGGTATCCTGATCTAGGATACTTAATCCTGCTAACCGTCTCAGCTTAATTGTGTAGGGCCCACAGGAACAGGTACACGACAACAGAGCGCTCGAGGGGCCCACGGCCGACCCCGAGGACACATACAAGTTCCGCCTCGCCCGACCCCCAGTCGGGCGGGCCCACGACTTCCGCCTCGCCCGACCCCCAGTCGGGCGGGCCCACGACTTCCGCCCCGCCCGACCCCGAGTCGGGTGGGGTCCACGAACTCCGCCTCGCCCGACTCCCAGTCGGGCGGGCCCACAAGCCGCGCTTCGCCCGACCCCGAGTTGGGAGACTTCGTCGAGAAGATTTTCCTCTGGCAAAGAGGACAGGCATTTACGACGAGTAGCTGGGGAGCCTTAACTCTACCCAGCAACTCATACACTTGCAGGCACGCGATCTGACCTGCACAGTGACACCCGTCCCATCTCGCGGCGCCGCCTGACACCTCGAGTACAGCAACGGGATGGCTACGGCATCATTATCACCCTGAACAGGGACGAAGACCGGACCGGCGACAAGACGACCGCGACAGTCTGGGTTGACACCTCGACCACCTGCCCGGCGACCAGGCTGACAGGACGCCGCCTGACTAGAGCCACAGTAGCGGCTAGGGATCAGACTAGTGCGGCGCGTAGCCGCGCTGCCCACAACCCGAAAGCCCCGTTCCCATTTGTAAACCGGCTCACTCCTTGACTATAAAAGGAGAGCTGGGTGCATGAGGAGGGGGGACGGATCCATCGATAGATACAACACACACAGACATAGAGGTACACACGAAGAGGCTTGGAGTCTTCCTCCTCCCTCGTCAACACTTGTAGTTCCCCTCTGCAAGTCGAAACACGAACCACCCACGAACTGGACGTAGGGCATCGATTGCCTGAACCAGTATAAACCTTGCCTCTCTCGCAAAACCCTCACCATCACAGAAGACTGTCAGGCGCCGTAGTTACAAATTTACTTGTCGGCCGGTTTCTTAACACCGACAAGTTCTCTTTGTCAAAAAGAAAGACGGCAGTCTTAGATTGTGCATAGACTACTGATCTCTTAATGAAGTCACCATTAAGAATAAGTACCCATTGCCCAGGATCGATGACTTATTTGATCAATTGAAAGGAGCCAAGTATTTCTCCAAAATTGATTTAAGATCTGGGTACTATCAGCTAAAGATTAGAGAAGGAGACATCCTTAAGACAGCCTTTGTTACCAGATATGGACAATATGAGTTCACTGTGATGCCATTTGGACTTACAAATGCACCTGCATACTTCATGAACCTAATGAACAAAGTATTTATGGAGGAGTTAGATCGGTTTGTCGTAGTCTTTATTGACGACATTCTCATCTACTCCAAGAGTGCCGAAGAGCACGAGCAACATTTGAGGATTGTATTGGAAAAATTGAGAGCCCATGAGCTGTATGCCAAATTCAGCAAATGTGAATTTTGGCTAAACAAAGTGGCTTTTCTGGGTCACATCCTGACAGAGGAAGGGTATCTGTGGATCCAGCCAAAGTTGAGGCAGTACTAAATTGGAAACAACCAACCACAGTGACAGAAGTCAAGAGTTTTCTTGGTCTAGCTGGTTACTACCGAAGATTCATTGAAGGATTTTCTAAAATAGCAAGGCCAATGACAGCGTTAACACAAAAAGGAAAAGAGTTCAAATGGACAGAAGCTTGTGAAAGGAGTTTTCAGGAACTAAAGAGAAGGTTGACCACCGCCCCAGTGTTGACCTTGCCAGACATACATCGAGATTTCGTCGTATACTGCGACGCGTCTCGACAAGGATTGGGATGTGTTCTCATGCAAGATGACAGAGTAGTGGCTTATGCATCGAGACAATTGAAGACGCATGAGCAAAACTACCCAACTCATGATCTAGAACTGGCGGCAGTGGTGCATGCACTCAAGATTTGGAGACACTACCTAATAGGAAATAAGTGTGAAATCTACACGGATCATAAAAGTTTGAAGTATATCTTCACCCAACCTGATTTAAATCTCAGGCAAAGAAGATGGTTGGAATTAATCAAGGATTATAACTTGGAAATCCACTATCATCCTGGAAAGGCAAATGTAGTGGCAGATGCACTAAGTCGCAAGACTCGTCACAATCGTATCAAGATGCATAAACGTAGACCCGAGCTTGTGGCAGAGTTTGAACACTTGAATCTTCACATTGCCGAACAAGGACAATTGAATACCTTATGTGTAGAGCCTACCTTGGAAAGTCAGATACGAGCAGCCCAAGAAAAGGATGATGAGATACAAGAATTAAAGAAGAAAACGGGATTAGATAAGGCCCCAGGATTTCGAGTGGACAATCAGGGAACCCTATGGTACAAGGATCGAATATGCGTACCAAAAACTGGTGAGTATCAAAAACTCATCATGGATGAAGCTCATAACTCTGCATACTCCATCCATCCAGGAAGCACCAAGATGTATTTGGATTTGAGACAGAAGTACTTGTGGTCAGGAATGAAAAGAGATATAGCAGAGTTTGTTGCTCGATGTGATATCTGCTGTAGAGTCAAGGCAGAACATCAGAGGCCTGCAGGATTATTGCAACCCCTACATGTTCCAGTATGGAAATGGGATGAAATCAGATGGATTTCATCGTAGGTTTACCCCGTACTCAAAAAGGGAATGATTCGATATGGGTCATAGTGGACCGCCTGACTAAGGTCGCACACTTCATCCCTGTAAAGACGGTCTACAGAGGAGACAAATATGCTCAACTGTACGTGGATCATATACTCAAGCTGCACGGAGTTCCGAGCAGAATAGTATCAGATCGTGGAACCCAATTCACTTCGACATTCTGGAAGAGCCTACACAAGCTGTTAAAAACTAAGTTGGATTACAGTTCTGCATATCACCCTCAGACAGATGGACAGACTGAGAGAGTTAATCAAATCCTCGAGGATATGCTTAGAGCATGTGTACTGGCTTATGGAAAGGATTGGGAGAAAAGTCTATCTTTCGCAGAATTCTCCTATAATAACAGTTACCAGGCCAGCATACAGATGTCACCATTCGAAGCTCTGTATGGCAGAAAGTGCAGAACCCCTCTGATGTGGTCGGAAGTCGGAGAACGATCCTTCTTCGGCCCAGCCATTATCAGAGACGCAGAAGAGAAGATAGCTCTGGTAAGAGAAAATCTAAAGGCAGCCCAGAGCAGACAGAAAAGCTACGCCGATACTCGACGTAGAGATTTAAGCTTCGAGGCAGGAGATTATGTGTACCTCAAGGTATCCCTGATATGAGGTACTCGGAGATTCCGAATCAAAGGAAAGTTGGCACCAAGGTACATTGGACCTTTTAAGGTGCTTAAGAAAATAGGAGCCGTGGCATACCGCCTCGAGCTTCCAGAAGAAATGTCAGATGTGCATAATGTATTCCACGTATCGCAATTAAAGAAGTGTCTGAGAGTTCCAGAGGAAGCAGTACCTCCAGAAGTAATGGATCTTCAACCAGACCTTCGATATCAGGAAAGGCCTATCAAAATTTTGGATATTGCAACTCGGCTAACAAGAAGGAATGCAATACGATTTTGCCGAGTGCAATGGAGTAATCACACAGAGGCAGAGGCCACGTGGGAACGAGAGGATGACCTAAAGAAAGAGTTCCCCTATCTGTTCGAAAGCGAGTCGGAATCTCGAGGACGAGATTCTGTTTAAGTGGGGTAGGTCTGTAGCACCCTCAATTTTGTGCCCATTTAAAAACCCTTAAAATTTGACCCCTTTTAAAAATTTTCAACTAAAAGCAATTTGTTAGATTAAGTTTAGAGCCAAAAATAAAATTTTTGAACTTTAAATCATGCACAAAGATCATCATATGCATTTTTGGAGTTTATTGTTTTTATTTTAAGTGTTTGTTTGGTTTTTGTTTTTGTCCGAATTTGAATTGCCTCCAAATTCAAATTCCAAATTTATTTGAATCTAAAACCAGCTCCAAATCAGTGTTGGGCCAAATCTTAGCCGGCCCATTTTCCTTTCCTCTTTTCCTTTTCTTTTTCCTTCCGCGCCAGCCCGCTCCCGGCCCGTAGCGGCCCAGCCTCTCACCCCGGCCCATCTCCTCTCCCCTGTGTCGCTGACCGGCGGGCCCCGCCGCGTCGTCTTCCTCCTGGCGACGCCGGCGTGGAATCCGTCGCCGCCCATACCGGGCTGTCGGAGTTCGTCGTCGCGTCATCTCCGCGCCACAGGGACCGTCCTCGCCGCTCACGAGAGCCACACCGCCCTTTTCCCCGACCCGTTTCGTCGCACAGCGCCGCCCCGTCTAACCTAACCCTAAACCGGCGAGCTCCCCGACGACGTCCATGCCCTGCCACCCTCCTCCGTCAGCCACAGCGCCATCTCGTCGCCTCCAACCCACTGGAGCCACTCCGCGCCCGCGCCAGCACCCCCGCACCGCCATAGCGCGTCACGTCGACGTCCAGTCCGGCGAGAAATATCTCGCCGGAGCTGGAGATTTTTCCCGCGCGCGCACCGCCTCTGCGCGGCTATAAGAGGCGCTGAGCTCTCCCTCTCTCTCTTCTCCGCCATTCCACCCTCACCCTCACTCCACCGCGCGCACATCCGAGCCCCTTCCCTCTCTTTTCCCCATCTCCGACCAACTTCCGACGAGCATCTTCGCCGCATCCCCGTACTCCCCGCTTCCTTCGAGCTCAAGGTGAGCTCCACCATCCCTCTCTCCCTCGCTGGCACCCTCTCTTCTCCCTTCCCGTGCGCCCGAGGATAGCCCGCATCGAGCGCGGCCGCTCCGCCGCCCCCATCTCCCTCTCCGGCCGCCGCAGAGCCCTCCCCGGCCTCACCGAGGCCACACACCGCCCACGCGTACACACGTGGACGCCTTCACGCCCCCATAGCAGCTCTCCCGCGCACGCACGCCGTCTTCCCCGCGCGCGCCCGAGCGCCGCCCGTCTCCGGCGAGCTCGCAGCGCCGCCCTAGCCCCTGCCCTCGTCACCATCAAGCGCCCTCAGAACCGCCATCGCACGGTGATGAGGACATCACTCCTTTGGATACAAATAACACTCCTCTGCTGGACATTCAAGGAGCAATTACTAGAGCTCGTGCCCGTCAATTGAATTTAGAGGTGAACTCGTTCTTAAATAAAGCTTTATATGTGAATGTTGAGAATAGTATACTACCTAATGATTATATTTTACTTAGGAACAGAGGAGAGGACCAAGAAGGAGATGGAGAAGGGCTTAGAGGCGGAGGAGACCAGCAAGGGCGTCCAAGTCAAGTTGGAGGTCCAATCCAAGTCGACTTCGAGTCCGTTTCGGAGTCTAGGAGCAGTCTGCACTAAAACGGTCGCCTAGGTCGCATACGGGCTCGGTTTTGGATGTTCCATATATGGACTGAAAGATAATTTTATAAGCTTTCCAATGCCGCCGGTCTCATGTCAAGATGTGTCCGGAGTCATCGGGAATCATCAAATCAAGTTGACGTCCAGAATCTGTCTCGGTGCTGCGCCACCGTTTTTGGCCTTTGGGGCCGTGTATCTTGTGTGAGCCCACGAGGGGTGCGTCCAGGGGGTCTTGCACGTCCCCAAGTCTTTATTAGCAGCCGCCGCCACCCAAGTTAGGGTTGGGTTTTGCTTAGATTATTCTGCTTTGACAGTTTCGCCGTTCATCGGTTTGTGAGATCCCAACTTGTGAGCTTAATCATTCATCTTTGCAAATTGTGTTGCATTCTCTTTCGTTCTTGCTTGTGTTCTTCGATTCGCAGGCAGGGATTAGCCTTCTGGGCGAGGTCAATTGTGCTAGCACAGTTGATAACCATAGGAGACGTGGTGCTGCGATTGCGGGGTTTCGGATCGTGTTGTTCGGAAGCCGGATCGATTTGTGTCAAGTCTCCACCAAATCGTCGTTTACCAGAACCTATCGGAAGATCGGGCACCCTTGTTCACATCAAGTGGTAATCAGAGCTTCAGGTGCACCGTAAGGTTCGCCTCCCTTTAGTTTAGTTTTTTTTCGTTTTTATCCTATCATCCACGAAAAAGCCAAAAAATTTTAGTTCTAGGGTTCATCCTGTCCAAGCCGTATTTAGCCTTTTTGCATAATTTGATTTCAGAGTCCGTAGTGTTGAGTTTGCATCCTAGTCGTGTTTTTGTTGCTGGTGTTAGTTCGTGTTTGATTTCAGTTTGTGATTTTTCCATCTGCTGCACTCCATCGTCGAAACCCTAGCCGCCACTTTCCGCATTCCGCCTTTCATATACATCCCACCCACCACACCCTGAATTTGGATCCCTGTTTTCACCATATTGTCAGTGCTTTGATTCATATACATCCCACCCACCACACCCATACACCCGCTGCATCCATCCGATTTCGTTTCGCGCTACCCGATTTTGAGTTTTGCCTCTTTGCAAACCATAACTTGAGGTACCTTCAGTAAAACAGGCATAACTTTTCGCTCGGTGCTCCGAAAATTCTCAAATTTTTACAGCAGCTTCCTTGCTCCAAAAGGGCCAAAACAACTGGCCAAAGGCCAGTTGCCTTTCTCAAACTCCCGGAAAAAAATCGGGAAGATAATTAAAAAAATTGTTGAAGCAAATTTTCGGTTTTCAGAAATCGCTCTTGATTTTCTGTAGGCCGCATCTTAACTCCGTTTGAGCTGATACTTTGTGGTGTTCCTATTCTTGTGCTCCTGGTTGAGAAAAAAATATAAAAAAAAATAAAGCAAAAAAAAAAGAGAAAAATTCGTGATTTCTACTAGTCCGTCATTAGTGACGCTTCAAAAACAGCCACAGGAGGCACATAGGGCACCCAGAGTCTGTCATTGCCTGAAACTTGCTGTTCTGCCTTGTTTCTTTTGCTGATTCTTGTTTTCTGCTCCTTGTTGTTCACTTCTGAAATTTGATACGAGTATACCAGCAACTAGGACCAGTGCTTTGGACATTTATTCAGCATTACTATCTGTTATTGAATTGTGTTCCACTCACATATTTGGCCTTCCTAGCTCCACATACTTCTTCTGGACAACACAGGTTTCTACCTCGCAATCGCCGGATCACTTCTTCCAGGTATCCTCTGTTTTGCTTAGTAGAACCTTGTAAGAACTTGAGTTGAATCTGCCTTTTGCTTCGAGAGAGCCTCCACACATACAGTAGCTTATAGGGATAACCCTTACTCTCTATTGTGCTTCTCTGTGTTTCTCTGTTTTGTTGCCATGGCAGGTTCAGGTAAAGGGGATGATGATGGAGGAGATAAGAGCCCAAAAGACTTCAACGAGTGTGTTAGCCAAGCTCAGCTCCAAGCTGCTATGGAGAAGCTGAAGGAAACCATCGCTGAAAAGGTTGCTGAAGAGGTTGCCCAGGCGGTCACCGACACCATCAACGGCCTCAACCTTGGAAAAGCTCAACAACAGTTCACCCACGACGTGGAGAGACTGGACAAACGCATGTCCACCATCTCTGGCAAGATAGACGAGCTGGAGACAACCATCGCCGCCGCTCAAGCTGACGATCGCGAAGAGAGACTGCGACATCGCCTTCGCCACAATACCCAAGGTATGGGTAACCAAGGTCAGAACAACCGTCCCCCTGATGATCCTTATGCTAAGATCAAGTTAACAATTCCTTTTTTCTCGGGCAAATATGATGCTGATGGTTACTTAGATTGGGAGATGACGGTAGAACAAAAATTTAATGCCCATCTTGTTCCTGAGCAACATAGAGTTCGACAAGCTACTAGTGAGTTTAAGGACTTTGCAATTGTTTGGTGGAATGGGTTAGCTCTTAGCAATGCTGTGCCTACTACTTGGGAAGATCTTAAGAGAGCCATGCGTGATCGTTTTGTTCCTCCTTCGTATCATAGAGATTTGCGTGCTAAATTGTTGCGTTTAAACCAAGGAGACAACTCGGTACAGGATTACTATGGGGAACTTCAGAAGGGTTTGATGCGTTGTGGGATAGTTGAGGGGACAGAGGATGCTATTTGTCGTTTTTATTCAGGTCTTAATCGGGGCATCCAGGATATTGTTGATTATAAGACCTTTAACACTGTTGACGAGTTGTTTAGCTTTGCCATGTTAGCAGAAAAGGAATTGCAGGGAAGGCAACTACAACAACAGACGAACAGGAACGCCGGTCGCCCCTCCTTCACACCACGGTTTACGCCGAGTTCTGGACTGCCAAAGCCGCCTCCTTTCAGGCATTCATCCACTACTTCGACTACACCAGCACCTTCTACTGTACGCCCCTCCGAGCCAAGCAAAAAGACGACTGCACCAGCACCCTCTACTTCAGGCATTCAGTGCCACCGTTGCCTCGGACTTGGACATATGCAGAAGGATTGTCCAAGTAAGCGAGCATATGTGGCCACGGACGATGGTTACGTCAGCACCTCTGATGTGGAGGATGATGATGATGTTGCTGCTGCTGCTGCTGCTGCCGCCCAGGATGACCTTGTCCTCAGCGGTGGGAGCCTTTCGGGATACATGACCATCATTGTACAGCGTGTACTCAGCACGCAAATGGAGCAGCCCGACAAGATTCAACGCCACAACTTGTTTCAGACCTTCTTCGTCATCAAGAACCGACGTGCTCGTGTCATCATTGATGGAGGTAGCTGTAACAACTTGGTGAGTGTTGATTTGGTCAAGAAACTTGCTCTTCCTACACGACAACACCCTCATCCATACTCTATTCAGTGGTTGAATGATTCTGGCAAAGCTAAGGTAACACAAACATGCAGAGTTCATTTCTCTCTTGGTGCATATGCTGATTTTGTTGATTGTGATGTTGTACCTATGCAAGCTTGTTCACTTTTGTTGGGTCGTCCTTGGGAACATGATAATGACGCTATTCATCATGGTAGAAGTAATAAGTACACTTTTACGCATAAAGGAAATAACATTACCTTGCTGCCTTTGACACCTAATGAGATTATACAAGCTGATAGGGAGCGTGCTGAAATGCTTAAGTCTGAAAATTCTGCTAGTGTTGCTGCTGTTCCTCCTGTTCGACCTGATAATAATTCATCTAGTTCTCATGAGGGGATTAAATTAAAGGGTCATGTTATGCTTGCTACAAAATCAGACCTTGCTGAAATTTCTGATGATGCTATTTGCTATGCCTTGATATGCAAACAAGCCTTGTATTCGCTTGATGATATTGCTAGCTCTTTGCCTCCTGTTGTCACTAACCTTTTGCAGGAGTATGAGGATATTTTTCCAGCTGAGATCCCTCCCGGACTGCCACCTTTGAGAGGAATTGAGCATCAAATTGATTTGATCCCGGGAGCTACCTTGCCCAACCGTGCTGCTTATAGGACCAACCCCGAGGAGACTAAGGAAATTCAGCGACAAGTCCAAGATCTTTTGGACCGCGGGTATGTGCGAGAAAGCCTTAGTCCTTGTGCCGTTCCTGTACTTTTGGTTCCTAAGAAAGATGGTACTTGGCGTATGTGTGTTGATTGTAGAGCCATTAATAATATTACTATTCGGTATCGTCATCCTATTCCTAGGCTAGACGACATGCTTGATGAGTTATGTGGTTCTATCATTTTCTCTAAGATTGATTTGCGTAGTGGTTACCATCAAATTAGAATGAAACTTGGAGATGAGTGGAAAACAGCTTTTAAAACTAAATTCGGATTGTATGAGTGGTTGGTAATGCCTTTTGGTTTAACTAATGCACCTAGTACTTTCATGCGTTTGATGAATGAGGTTTTACGAGCTTTCATTGGCAAATTTGTGGTAGTCTACTTTGATGATATCTTGATTTTTAGCAAGTCAATGGATGAACATATGCATCATTTACGTGCTGTTTTTAATGCTTTGAGAGATGCACGTTTATATGGTAACCTTGAGAAGTGCACCTTTTGCACCGATCGAGTCTCTTTTCTTGGCTATGTTGTTACTCCACAGGGTATTGAGGTGGATGAGAAGAAAATTGAGGCTATTGACAGTTGGCCACAGCCCCAAACCATCACACAAGTTCGGAGTTTTGTTGGCCTTGCAAGTTTCTATCGCCGCTTTGTCAAAGATTTCAGCACCATCGCTGCACCGTTGCATGAGTTGACAAAGAAGGGTGTTGTGTTTCATTGGGGGAAAGCACAAGAGGAGTCCTTTAGCTCTTTGAAGGACAAGCTTACACATGCACCGCTGCTGCAACTTCCTGATTTTGGTAAGACTTTTGAGCTTGAATGTGATGCTAGTGGAATTGGTATTGGTGGTGTTTTGATGCAAAATGGTAAACCTGTTGCTTACTTTAGTGAAAAGATAACTGGTCCTGTTCTGAATTACTCTACGTATGATAAGGAATTGTATGCTCTTGTACGTTCTTTACAAACGTGGCGTCATTATTTATGGCCTAAAGAATTTGTTATTCATTCTGATCATGAATCGCTCAAGTATATTCGCTCTCAAAATAATCTGAACCGTAGACATGCTAAGTGGGTTGAATTTATTGAGTCTTTTCCTTATATTATCAAGCATAAGAAAGGGAAGGATAATGTGATTGCTGATGCTTTGTCTAGACGGTACACTATGTTGTCACAACTTGATTGTCGAATTTTTGGGCTTGAATCAATTAAAGAACAATATGCTTTTGATGCTGATTTCAAAGATGTCTTGCTGAATTGTAAAGAGGGTCGTACATGGAACAAGTTTGTGCTAAATGATGGATATTTGTTTAGAGCTAACCGTCTTTGCATTCCAGCTGGTTCGTACGTCTTTTGTTGTTACAGGAGGCGCATGGAGGAGGTTTGATGGGACATTTTGGTGCAAAGAAGACGGCGGATGTTTTGAACACACACTTCTTTTGGCCACAGTTGAGAAGAGATGTTGAGCGCTTTGTGAGTCGCTGCACTACTTGTCAAAGAGCTAAGTCACGCTTGAATCCACATGGTTTATATCTACCTCTCCCCGTTCCTTCCATTCCTTGGGCGGATATTTCTATGGATTTTGTTTTAGGACTGCCTAGGACTAAGAGGGGGAGGGATAGCATTTTTGTTGTGGTTGATAGATTTTCTAAGATGGCTCATTTTATACCTTGTCATAAGAGTGACGATGCTGTTCATGTTGCTGACCTCTTTTTCAAAGAGATTGTTCGCTTGCATGGTATGCCTTCTACTATTGTTTCAGATCGTGATGCCAAATTCTTGAGTCATTTTTGGCGCACTCTATGGAATAAGTTGGGTACAAAATTGTTGTTTTCTACAACATGTCACCCACAAACTGATGGACAAACTGAGGTTGTGAACCGCACTTTGGGCACCATGTTGAGAGCTATTTTGAAGAAAAATTTGAAGATGTGGGAAGAATGCTTGCCTCATGTGGAGTTTGCATATAACCGTGCCACACATTCGACAACGAAGGTAAGTCCTTTTGAGGTAGTGTATGGTTTCACTCCCCGTGCTCCTATTGATATTTTGCCTTTGCCTACTGGTGAGAGAGTTCATTATGATGCTAAAGAACGTGCTGAATTTATTGTGAAGATGCATGAAACCACTAAGCATAACATTGAACAAATGAATGAAAAATATAGGATTGCTGGTAGTAAAGGTAGAAAAGAAGTTAAACTCGATGTGGGGGATTTAGTGTGGTTGCATTTGCGAAAGGATAGATTTCCAGATTTGAGAAAGTCTAAATTAATGCCTCGAGCTGCTGGTCCTTTCAAAATAATTGAGAAGATTAATGATAATGCATATAAACTTGAGTTGCCTCCAGATTTTGGGGTTAGTCCCACCTTTAACATTGCAGATTTGAAGCCTTATTTGGGAGAAGAAGATGAGCTTGAGTCGAGGACGACTCCGATTCAAGAGGGGGAGGATGATGAGGACATCACTCCTTTGGATACAAATAACACTCCTCTGCTGGACATTCAAGGAGCAATTACTAGAGCTCGTGCCCGTCAATTGAATTTAGAGGTGAACTCGTTCTTAAATAAAGCTTTATATGTGAATGTTGAGAATAGTATACTACCTAATGATTATATTTTACTTAGGAACAGAGGAGAGGACCAAGAAGGAGATGGAGAAGGGCTTAGAGGCGGAGGAGACCAGCAAGGGCGTCCAAGTCAAGTTGGAGGTCCAATCCAAGTCGACTTCGAGTCCGTTTCGGAGTCCAGGAGCAGTCTGCACTAAAACGGTCTCCTAGGTCGCATACGGGCTCGGTTTTGGATGTTCCACATATGGACAGAAAGATAATTTTATAAGCTTTCCAATGCCGCCGGTCTCATGTCAAGATGTGTCCGGAGTCATCGGGAATCATCAAATCAAGTTGACGTCCAGAATCTGTCTCGGTGCTGCGCCACCGTTTTTGGCCTTTGGGGCCGTGTATCTTGTGTGAGCCCACTAGGGGTGCGTCCAGGGGGTCTTGCACGTCCCCAAGTCTTTATTAGCAGCCGCCGCCACCCAAGTTAGGGTTGGGTTTTGCTTAGATTATTCTGCTTTGACAGTTTCGCCGTTCATCGGTTTGTGAGATCCCAACTTGTGAGCTTAATCATTCATCTTTGCAAATTGTGTTGCATTCTCTTTCGTTCTTGCTTGTGTTCTTCGATTCGCAGGCAGGGATTAGCCTTCTGGGCGAGGTCAATTGTGCTAGCACAGTTGATAACCATAGGAGACGTGGTGCTGCGATTGCGGGGTTTCGGATCGTGTTGTTCGGAAGCCGGATCGATTTGTGTCAAGTCTCCACCAAATCGTCGTTTACCAGAACCTATCGGAAGATCGGGCACCCTTGTTCACATCACACGGCGCGCCCGCAGCCACCCTCCGCTCCCCGTTCCGACCACCGCAGCCGCCGCCGGCGTGCACTCTGGCGCCGCGCCGCCGCGCGCGCGCGTCACGCCGCCGCGCCTGACCGCGTGGTGTGGCCGTCCGACGTGGCTGCCACGTCGGCGCCACGGGCCCACGACGACCGAGTCGCACCGCCACGTGGTGCGCTCGGTGCACCGTGGACCTCTCCCTCTTGCGCACCGGTCCACAGTCCCCATAAACCCAGCTCACCAAACAGTAGCCCACAGTAACCCGGCCCCTCTGGACCCGCATGTCAGCCTCTCACACGCAACACAAATTGCTAGGTGCACCCGAAATTGTACACAGGAAACAATTTCGAGCACATTTCCAATAGCAGAAAAATCCCAATAAATTCCCAAAAAAATCGTATATTCCTTTCTAACCATTTTGCAACCTTTGAACACCTCTGGAAAATTAGGATGTTGATTATACTTAATTAAGTTGATCAATTCCTAATCTTTTCCTTTCCTATTCAATCAAAAATTCATAACTATTTCATCTTAACTCCGAATCCAGAAATTCTTTCGCCTAAATTCTTCTAAAATCCTTATCTACTCATCTACACCAAAACCATCTCTATGTGCTGTTTATTTGGATTTTATTTTATTTAATGATTGTTATTGCTTGAGCGGTAGATTTATTCGCCTTTTATTTACTTTTGATCGTTAGATAACCAAGCGTTCGAGGAAGAGCACGAGGACCCCGACTACGAGGAAGGACTAGAGGAAGAAGACTTTGAAGGCAAGTCCTAACCCCCTTGACCATATTGCGCCTAGGTTTGCAAATAATCCTATTTAGAGCCTGTTTTCAAATAAACATGCATAATATTTATAAATGATTTAAAATGCTTAGTATGCCCTAAGTAATTGTTGTTTGCCTCACCTTGATATTGTTTATACCCTACTCTCCTTGTTAACCCTAGGTCCCAACATCATTAATCTTTAATGATTTGTTGGATGAAAATGCTGCTTAGGACTTTATTACGCTGTGTATATAATTAATCTTGCTACACATGTTTTTGTGTTAAAATGTGTGAGTGCTTGGTGGTGTGCGTAAATGTGAACTTGGGTGGGATTAGTGATGATATGCAACCCATAATGGGGTATGTTTTGGCGGGACCAGGCGAGGTAGTCCTCAGTGGGGAGGCTATCTCTGGGACGCCTTCCTCGTGAGGAATGGCTATTGAAGATGCCTGATTCGGTCGTATAAGGACCGGTTCATGTGCCGCCTTGCTTAGCACCCATCGTGCAACCACATGCCTTGTATGGGAAAGGTTTGGAACCACACCCTGCTATAGTGTCACCCGGTACCCACCAGGAGGCGGGAGTCGCAGCGGAAGCCAGGAGAAGATCTAACGAGATTAGCGTTAGCGTCCGGCGGATGGTGTTGGCCTGAGGCCCTTATTCCTATGGTGAATGGATGCCCCTGGTTGTGGATTTTCCGTGGTGGTGCCGTGGTGACACCAAGTAGGTACGGAACCATTAGTATGCCAGTCCAAACCATGACGATGGCAACGGCTGGTATACCTTGTGGGTAAAGTGCACAACCTCTGCAGAGTGTTGAATCTATCCGGATAGCCGTGTTCCACGGTATTGGACAATTGCGAAAGCAATGGACACACAAATGATTAGACTTTTCTGCGTGAGTTTTCCTTGGCGTGTGTGTTTTGGAATACACCGGTTTGGAGCCGTGTGCTGGTTGTCGGCCAGCGTTAAAACTTGGGAACTGGCGGGATGGATGCATTCTCCCCCAGGGCCAACCAACCCCACTAAATTCAAAATCTTACTTGACTTAGTTTGCAAAGCTGATTTGCTTTTCAAACAAACCCTTGCACCAAAATTGGCTTTTCGGCCGATATGTTACACCCCAGCCTTTATCCTTGATCTCTCCCTTGCATGCTATTAACCCTTGTGTTAGGACTTGTTGAGTACCTTATGTACTCACTCTTACTTCAATCATTCAGAAGAAGAACCAGAGTATGAGTTCCAAGGTGATGGTGATGATGAATAGGGTTTCCGTCCGCGCGCAAGTCTGCCTGTAGAGTGGACCCCGCTTCAGTCTTCCGTTGCAGTAGTTTTAGTGAGGGGTCATTGTCCTCAGTGACGCTCAAGTGTGGTGTTTGTGCCATGTCGTAATAAGGCTTTTGGCCATTGTAAAAAGACCTTTTGTAATATAAAGGCTTGTAATGAGACTTGGTAATATTATTAATGGTATGAATGTGAGATGCCATTCTGTAAAAGTGTCGTATCAGCTACTGATCCAGGGACTGATACGGTAAGCACTAGTGCTCCAGAAATGGGGTACGACATGCTGTGGCACATAAAAACAATATATATTGTTACTCTATGGTATCGAAAAATAGCATTACAGCTAATTTGCAAGAAATTTGCTGATTTCAAGAATGATCTGACAAACAAAAAGATTCTGAGTGCACTGAAATTCCTACAGAAGATTTCAATTAATTGCAGTGGAGGTAGGCACATGTTTACTATTGGTGACTGAAAACGGTTTTGTCTATAATTGTGTAACACGGGAGAGCTACGCATCATTTTATTAAAAGAAGGAAAATGTCCCATTACAATACCTCCTCACATTTACCTCATAATCTATTATATATATAATTAACAAAGAAAAGAAGCCACCACATTCGCTCTCAAGGCTAAGAAATTTTCACGTTAATCCAAGAAAATAAGAAGAACAAATTACATCCCACTGCCATTATGAGTCTAAAAAATAGCTAAATTCAAAATAAAAAAAATTCACACATATTTCTTAAGTACCCACCATGCCCTTATAAGCCCAAAAATTGGTAAATTCAGAATTATAAAAAATAGGCAAAAAATACCCTTTCACACCTATTTTTAAATTACCCACCATTCCATTACAAGTAAAAATATAGCTAAATTTAAACTAATAAAAAATAGCTAAAAATTCCAGATTCCTATTTGTAATTTATTCACAATTTCATCATGGGTCCAAAAATAGCTAAATTCGGAATAATGAAAAAAATAAAATAGGAGCCTATTTTAACATTCCAATCACAATTAAAAATATGTGAAATTTAAAGTAAAATTCATATAATGTAAAATATAAATTCCTCTTTAAATTGTTGGGTAAATACACCTTAATAGCGTACAAAGCGTTGCTTGGCCCAGATATAATTTAGTTGAAACATAAGTTGCAATGAATCATTTTCTAAATGTGTAATGCCTTAGTGGTTTAACATTAACAATATTTAGTGGTCTCCTGTGGCAAACACATACTATTGCAAGGAGCTTAAGAATGCAAGAGATGAGAGATATGAACCAAAATTAAAAAGTTTATCACTATAGGCTAATCAGAAAAATTAATAGGTATTGCTTATTTCCTGAAAATATATAGCATATATTTAATTTGTGTTGTGTTTTTCTTACCCTGAAATCATGTTATGTGTCCTATTTTCTTAAAACTAAAATTGAAAGGGAAGCATGTCCAAGATGAAAGAATGCTGATGAAAGAACAACAAATTAGAATTAGCAAAGGAAGCGTCACGAAACAATTATGGAAAAAAAGGAGGGAGTTCTATATTACTAAAATTGCATAGAAAAGCATCAATTCTATTCAATTTGCTTGGTTTAATAGAGGATGCAGATTTGTTATGATTGACATAATACGTGAGTATTCAGTAGAGTGACAAGAAAATATCATTACACACTCAAATTGACAGACTCGGTGAGAAATGTCTCGAATCAATTTCAGCTATGTTAGAAATACTATAATAATAATAATAATAATGGAAAAAAATCCATATTACTCCCCTCAAGTATAACCAAAATTCACACAACTCCCTAAACTAGTTTTTGGTTCATTTTACCCCCTAAACTATGTCACTTGGTTCAATTTACCCCTTAAAATAATTTGTCTTTTTTATTTCTCCATGCACAAATTGGATTTAATTTAAAATTTTGCATGGATATAGTGAATATCACAATGTATGTCAATAAAATATATCATGAATTGTTTTTGTCATTTTCAATATAATATTGTATCTAAAGGATTACTCAATTATTAAAAATCTCAGCCCATCAAAATAATGATAGATAATATTTTATATTTTTATAACAAGAGTTGCGATGTCTACTATCATCTCGAAAAATTTGAACCTAATGCCACACTTGTGCTTGGAGAAATAAAAAAGACAAATTGTATTAGGGGGGTAAACTAAACCAAGTAACATAGTTTAGGGGGTAAAATGAACCAAAAAATAGATTAGAGGGTTATTTAGACTTTGACTATCCTTGAGGGGAGTAATTTAGACTTTTTCTAACAACAACAACAACAACAACAACAACAACAACAACAACAACAACAACAATAATAATAATAATAATAATAATAATATAAAAAATATGTGTAAACTCCTGCAACGATGTGAAAAATTATTTAAATAGTTTAACAAGTTTAACCATGCAAATGAGCATGCATGGATCCTAATTAAACTAATTTACTGAATAAATTTGTAACAAACGCACTCCGACCTAATCAGAGATTAAATCTGACCAGGTTCAGCTGTAAGGCTTTGAGGCCTTTCCCTCGGATCTACACCAACCTCTTGTAATGAAGATTGACACATCGAATGAAGATCATGAGAAGTGAAAGTGTTGTTTACAACTTCAGATAACCGGATGTCCATTCTCTGTGTGTTAAATATGTGGCACTATATACCCATAGCACTGATTTGAGGTTCATTGAGGTGGTAAAAGCAAACCATGAATAAAGTGGGGTGGAGGGGGAAATGCGGATGTGAGTTTGACTGATAGGTAATATTAGTACATATATACTATAGATGGGTTGTTTTTATCCACGAGCTCTACCTTACTTCATCGCGAAGGCAATTGTAGTTCTGTTTCTTGTGTAGACATGTAAAAGTTTCAGGGCCTTACGCTCAAGTGTTGACCATTGGCTGCGTCCTTTGGGTTTTGTACAATGCACACTTGCACCATTAGGAACGGTCCCTTGACCTGAAATGGTCAACTGATACAGTGCACACTTGCATCATCAGGAAGACATGTAGAGTTTTGCACCCAACAAATAAATGCTCTTTATATGGTTTGTTCCTTTGGACTTCAAACTCCCTTTTACGGCATCATCTCCGTTACCGATGATTGTGCCAGCGTGCTCAAAAACTTGTGCGCCCATAGTTTGGAGACCTGGTTTAGGATCCCACCATCTTGCTCCAAATCAGCCCTTCGTCGCTCGTGGAGAAGTCAAACGGGCGGTCTCCAAGTGAGTTTCCGCGACACATACCTCCACGGGATAGCCATTCGCCAATCCTCATCAGGATATCTGAATCTGAACAACCATTCACGTCAGGACTATCCCCGCCGCTCTCAGAAATCAAAACCACGAAGCGTTAAGTCTTCGCGTATCGTATTCGTATCCACGTACACGTCACGGGACATGGCGCCGAGGAGGATTGCGTGAGCGTCTCTGGCGTGCGCAGCAGAGCCTCCGAGCTTGACGCGGAGCTCGCGAGCAGTTCACAAGAGCACGTAGCGGGTTTTCGAACAAGCGGTGGAGGTCATGGCAGCGTGGTTGTCGTCTAGGACGCCGAGGGGTCAAGGTTCTGACGACGCGGCTGCTTCCTGCTCGATCGAATGCAATCACATCATGTAACGAACGACAAACAAACTTGGAGAAGCCAAATGTACGACCTTCAAGGGGGCTGACGGCGCGTTTGGATTGCGACCAAACCGTGCCACAGGTCACCGCGCCGCAGTTGTGGCGAGCGGCGGCAGCCAAACGCATCACGCCGCAGCTTCGGCACGCCATCGCGCGCCGCGCCACACAGCTCCAGGCTGCGGCTATACTCCAAACAAGGCCTGCCGTCGCCGCGCCAAGTGACTGTTTCGTTTTACCAGTGCGCGACATGAGTGCTGCCGCACCGCATCGCGGTCGTCGGAGCATCCTCCTCGGTCCTCGGGATATCTGAAGAACCATCCGCCGCTCTCCAACTCAACAAGATCCCGACGCTGCAAAATTACGCGACGCGCGCCTTCTCTGAATCTGCGTCTCGGCGTCGGCGCCCCCCCCCCCCCCCCCCCCCCCCCAAAAAACAGACACGGCGTCAGCATGCGGAGCAGAGGTCCGGAGCTCCTTGCGGGGATCTCGCGCAATTGAAGGCACGGATAAAAGCACGTAGTGGGTTCTCGAACGAGCGGTGGCGGTCATGACGGCGTGGTTCCCGTGGACGACGCCGGTCCCGGGGTGGTCGCTATTCCCGATTCCCCCACATTTGGCACAAAAATTCTACAATCAGATAAAAGCTCTATTTGTGCCGGGGCCGGTTTCCCGACGAAGTGTAACCGAACGCCAATTCCATAATGGGCCGGGGTCCAATTCTGGCCGGGCTAATCCACGGGGATCGGACCGCGATCCCAGCCCAAACGAACGAGCCCTTAGATGGACCATTTCCGGGGCGGATTCCCTATAATTAGCGCGCGCTATTTATAGCCCATCTGTAGCGCGCTTTAAGATTCGTGCTAGACCTAAATCCGACGGACGCAACGCTTTCTTCTTCCTCCCGTCGACCCCACGTCGCGCCGCCGTCACTCCGCCGCCGCCTCCCCGCGCCGCCGACCTCCGTCTTCCCCGCGCCACCGTCGCTCCGCCTTCCCGCGCCGCCGACCTCCAGCGTCCCCGCGCCACCGCCCGCCCCCCGGCTTCGCGTCGCCGTCGCCACCCCCCGACTTCCCCGCGCCGCCGCCGACGGAACGATTGTTCCGGCGGCCGGAACAATTGTTCCGAGCTTCGCCGACATTGTTCCGGTGGCCGGAACAATTGTTCCGGTGGCGGGCGCGATTGTTCCGGTGAAGGACGGCGATTGTTCCGGCGGCGGGTGCAATTGTTCTGGTGAAGGGCGTCGGTTGTTCCGGCGACGGCAGCGGGCTCCGGCGACGGCGGCTGGACGAGCAGTGGCGGCTGGGCGAGCGGTTCCTGGGCCTGCTGGGCCGCGCTACACCTCGCCTAAAAAAAGCGCGAGGTACGCATAGGGCCTCCCTTTCCGGGGTAAGTCAACGTGGATAACGGCGAGGAGCGATCCCCTTTCCGCCTTCCCCGCTCCACCGCCATCTCCACTAAGCTCCGGCGGCTCGGCGTGCTGCGAATCTTTGGCTCCGCCAGAGCTCGCAGTAGCCAGTGGCCGATAGGCGATAGGAGTCTCCTACCGCAGAGAGTTTCGTTGGGCAGAGTGCCTTTTGTCGGCGGTCTGGCGATAGCAAGCGTCGATCGACTGGTCTGTTCCGAGTATTCCGACGGCCTTTGTTCTTGTTCTAACGAAGAAGAAAAGACATCAGTCGATGCTTGGTGCAAAGTTCTGTCGGTTGTCCAGCGATTGCAACAAATTTCTGATGCTTCTGGTCCATCTAAGAATTTTGGGAGGCCACAGACCACCACCATGGGATTCCCGCGGCCAAAGGAATCCTCATTTCGTTTAATCTCGTCCCCATGCCCTGCCCAGCCGCTGCTGCAGACAGCTTGGTTGGCCAGCAATGGCGGCTTATTTCTTCATCGCGCTCCTCACTCTCAGTGCAAACCACGTCATGTCAGGAAGAAGCCCCATCTTCGTCCTTCCCTGACCACGACGCGCTTTTACAAGGACGTGGCCGCGATCTTTGTTCCTGTCCTTCCTGGCGATCCCGCGTGTCCGGGCGGCGCGCGCACAACTCTGGAGGCGGTGCGGATGCCGCACGGCTCAAAAGTCAAAACACGTTCCAGCGGATGCGATGCAGCGGCCAGCGGGCGCGCAGAGACATAATTTTCATAAATACGGTGCCGGCGCCAGGCGGCAGTGTCGCCAACTGGCCATCGCCATTGAAGACACGGAAGTGGGTTCAATGGTTCTAACGACGTGGCTGGCCTCCTCCCGTTCCTGCTCGTGGGCGTGGTCTGCTAGAGACATCATCAGAACGAATTTTCTTCCAACTGCAGAACAGAGATGAAACTACGGGCCGCCTCCCGGGATTTAGCGCTTGGTTCGTGTCTGCCAAGCTTGTCTATTGGCATACTGGCATGGGTGGCAAGCAACCGACGGCAGGTATAATCGAGGCATCACTCGTGCAGCGTAAGCACGTCACTCAAAAATCTATATGAAATCTCCGTAGTATAGCTGACATAAGCCCACCGTCACACTCATGCAGGTTGCTGGGTTGGTAGGCCAAGGGGACCACACTAACCAGGCATGCATAATGCAATTTCACAGTACTTTCTTCCATCATCCGTCCATCGCCGTTCTTGTTTCTTCAGCATATCATCTATGAACGAGGGAACAAGTAACCGGCACACAAGAAGGCATTGTAGCTACGTGTCAAGCCTGCAGCAAGGGGAACGATCGCGATGGCAAGCGCAAAGTGAGCAAAGCCGATGCCACCTGTGAAATATTCATTTTATTCATATATAAATAAAACATTTAGAGTTCTAGAGCTATTAAATTATATATATTCCTTTTAAGTTCTATCCTACTATAAATATTATAGAAAATCATATAATGTTTGATATTTTTCAAAGATGGTTCTGGAGGGTAAAAAACGGCATTGGTATATACAACAATGATTACTACAACCTAGATGTAAAATTCAGAGATGCTCATATGATAGAACCAACTACTTGATGTCTTGCTACAACAATTTCTTTTATTTTGTTGTTATGGATAAAAAAGTCCTTTTTTAATTCTTTATATTCAATTATGCATGCTAGTGACAATACTTGAAGAAGATATCAATAACTTGATATAGATCTTCGCTACGTTAATTAATAATCTTTTTTAAAACATGATACAATAAACCATGAACACTAGAATTTTTGTAAACCAACTTCTAAAATCTTGCGTCTATCTCCATTAGGAAAATAATTGATTCAAATAACATTTCCAAACAGTGGTAGAATAATAAGCAGTTGACTAGGCTATTAAGTCCGATCTATATTTTAATTCTACTTTGGACAATATACATGTACCCTTCACTGATGCTACACACAGCGTCGCGGCAGCATGTCAGATGTATTAGTCGATGATGAGTTTGCAAGACATTGCTAGAGCTCACAAAACAAATTTCATTCATCTGTTAGAACTTAGAACAGTTCGCGGAGGGGAGGTTTGAAGTAAGAAACATACAGATAATATAATAAAATATATGAATTTAGAAGTCATTAGCCCCCCGAAATTTAGAGGATAGTTTTTTTTTCCTCAAAGTTTGTACGTAAAATATTTTTATTTTGTTCTGGCTTCAGCATACGACGGGAAAATAAAACACCCTTTTCTAACCCCAAAAAAAAAAAGAAGAAGTGCACCGGCATATTTCATCTTTTGCCTTTTATAGACGGAGCAAATGGCCGCTGCCAAATGTCATTGCTTTATGCAGCGGTTGCAGGGTCGGCCTCCCCGGTCAAGGAACTATGTATGCACGCAACTGCGCAAGTTAGTGTCACACCCCGAATTTTGCCCTCATTTGAAATTCACTAAAAATTTGAAAATTTTTGAATTTAGAACAAATTAAAATGAAGTGTGTGATTAAAGTTAGCCAAACCACCTCAATTTTAAAATTTTTCATTTTGAAAACTTGCACAAAACCCAACATATGCATTTCTGGAGTTTATTGCATTTATTTTGAGTGTTTGTTTGCCTTTTGTTTTTGTTCGAATTTGAAATTCCTTCAAATTCGAATTCTGGAAAAGTTTGAATCATTTCCAGCTCCAAAAACCGTATCGGGCCAAATCTCCAGCAGGCCCAACTCCCTTTTCCCCTTTTTCTCTTTTTCTTTTCTCTCCCGCGCTCGGCCCGCGTCGGCCCAATTCTCCTCTCCCCGGCCCAGATACGCACGGCCCATCTCCCTCTCTCCCGTGTTGCTGACGCGCGGGCCCCACTCTCGTCGTCTACCTCCAGCCGCGCAGCGCAAATCCCGCGCGCGCCCACTCCGGCGTGTCGCCCTGCCGCCTCAGTCATCTCCGAACTCCAGTAGCGGCACGAGGGCCACGCACGCAGCTCACATCAGCCACACCTCCGCCCCCTCGACCAATCCCATCGCACAGCGCCGCCCGTCGCTTCTAACCCTAACTCCGACGAGCTCCATCCCTCCTTGCCTCCATGACGTCGCGCACAGCTCCGCCCCGTCCCGTCGCGAGAACTGCAGCCACGCCGCGCCCATTCCGCGCCCGCGTCAGCGCCCCCGCACCGCCTTTGCGCGTCATGTCGACGTCCAGTCCGGCGAGAAATATCTCGCCGGAGCTGGAGATTTTTCTCCCGCGCGCACCCCTCTTCCTCCGTCACTCTGCCACCGCACACTCCTCCGCGCACGCCGAGCTCCCCTTCTCTCTCCTTTCCCCATCTCCGGCCAAACTCCGGTGAGGCCCTCCGCCGCATCCCGCCACTCCCCGCTCCAACCAAGCTCAAGGTGAGCTTCCTCGCTCCCATCTCCCTCACCTGCGCCCCCTCTTCTTCCTCCCCGCGCACCCGAGACCGGCCCGCGCCGAGCACCGCCGCTCCGCCGCCTCCCTCTCCCTCTCCGGCCGCCGTAGAGCCCTTCCCGGCCTCGCCGAGACCGCGCGCAGCCCGCACGCGCACACGTGCACGTCCACACGCCCCCAAGTCAGCCCCTGCGCACGCGCGCGTCGTTCACCCCGCGCGTGCCCGAGCGCCGCCGCACTCCGGCGAGCCCGCAACGCCGCTCTAGCCTCTGTCCACGTCGACACCAAGCAGCATCGGTTCCGCCGTCGCGCGTAGAGTCCGCAGCCGCCCTCCGAGCCCTGTTCCGGCCACCGTAGCCGCCTCCGGCGTGCGCCCCGGCGTCGCGCCGCCGCGCGCGCCACCGCCGCCACGCCGGACCGCGCCGCGTCGGCCACTGACGTGGCACGCCACGTCACCCAGCGGGCCCGTGCGACCGAGTCGCCACACCCACGTGGTGCGCCGGTCCACGGTGAACCCCGCGCAACCCCAGCCGGTCCACAGCTGTCATACCCCATTTTCTGAGGTACTTGAATACACCGTATCAGTCCCTGGATCAGTCGCTGATACGGCCATTCTCACAGATTGGCAATTCAGAGAACATACCTTTTATTTATTACCGAAGATCATTACAAGCCTTTATATTACATAAAGGTCTTTGAAACGGCCAGAGGCCTTACAACTCCACACATTACATCAAGACGGCCGTTGCTGGGAAGCAGCAACGCCACACTTTATTCTACGCAACGGACGGCGGCAGCGGATCCACTTCACAGGCATCCTTGCGCTGGACGACCCTAATCTTCTTCGCCATCGCCCTGGAAGTCGTACTCGGGTTCTTCTTCTGGAGGGATGATGGAGATAGGGGGGGGTGAGTACATAAGGTACTCAGCAAGTCCTACACAAGGGTGACTCCCATGCAAGGGTATTGTCAAGGTGTAGGCTGAAGGTTTTATCAACCGGCCGGAAAGCCAAATTTTGATGCAGGGGTTTGTTTTGAAAATCAAAACAAATTTTGCAAAAGCTCTAAGTCAAGGTTATTGAGATTTAGTGGGGTTGTGGCCCTGGGGGAGAATAAATCCTTCCCGCCAGTTCCCAAATTTTAGTCGCTGGCAGGCAACCAGCACACGGCTCCAAACCGGTGTTTTTCCGAAAACACACACGCCAAGGAGAACTCACGCCAAAGTCTAATCATGTGACGGCCATGGCTTTCGCGTCGTCCAATACCGTGGAACACGGCTATCCGGATAGATTCTTTATCCTCTGCAGAGGGTGTACACTTTCCCCACGAGGGGTGCCAGACCTTCCCACCGTCGTGGGTTGGTAAGACACGCTAATGGTCCCGTACCTGCCTAGAGTCACCACGGTACCACCTCGGAAATTCCGCGACCAGGGGCTTCATAAATAATAATAATCAGGGCCAAAGCCGAACAACTCCTCCTGCCGGATCCGACGCCAATATCGTCAAGACCTTCTCCTGGCTTCCGATTGCACTCTGCCTCCTGGTGGTACCGGGCGATCACTAGTAGGGTGTGGTTCCAAACTCCTCCCATAAAGGAGCCTCGTGGTTGCACTGTGTGCTAGGCCAGACGGTACACGAACCGGTCCTTATACGACCGAAGCAAGCATCTTCAATGGCTACCCTCCAATGAGGGATAGCGTCCCAGAGATAGCCTCCCCACTGAGGACTACCTCGCTTGCTCCCGTCTAAAATATAACCCCCACTATGGGTTTTCTTACTAATCCCACCCCTTTTATTTCACACACACATCACCAAGTCACACACACATTTTCACACAAAACATGTGGAGCATATTATTAATTAACACCGTGTGATAAACCTAAGCGGCATTATTATCCAACAATTCATTAAAGATTAATGATGTTGGAACCTAGGGCTAACAAGGATTACGGGTAGCAATAATCAAGGCAGGGCTTAACCAATGTTAGGTTACTCTAGCATTTAAAATCATTTTAAATGACTATGCAAGATTTATTTGCAAACAAGCTCTAAATGGGATATTTTGTAAACGTAGGATCAATATGATCAAGGTGGTTAGGACTTGCCTTCACCAAAATCTTCTTCCTCTAAGCCTTCCTCGTAGTCGGGGTCCTCGTACTCCTCGTCGACTTGATTATCTAACGAAGAAAATAAAAGAAAATCTAAATCTACCGCTTCACACAATTAAACAATCATCGAAATAAAATGAAATAGAATACCAAAAATGACACAAGGAGGATGGCTCTGGTGTGATTGGATAGAGGGTGATTTTAGATGAATTTTGGTGCAAAGATCATTTGATTTGGATTTAAAACGAAAAGGATATTGATATTTGAAGTTTAGGGAATATATTTAAATTAGGGAAGATTAGCTTAATGCAAGCATAATCTTTTCCCTAATTTTCCAGAGGTGCACAAGGGTTGTAAAATGTTTAGAAATGAATTTGGGAATTTTTGGATATTTTTGGGGATTTTTCTGATATTGAAAAATGTGCTCGAAATGCAATTCTGTGTAGGTTCTCGGGTGCACGTAGTGTTTTGCTTCGGGTCTGTGTGGCTGACGCGTGGGCCAGCTGGGACCGGGGGTCCCGGGGTTTACTGTGCTGCGAACTCGGTCCACAGAGGCGTGGACCGAGCCTTTGTGCACATGCGGTGCACGTGAACCGCGTGCACCACGTGTGCGCGCTGCGTGGCGGTGGGCGCTGACGCGGCGCCGACGCGGCCGCCACGCGGACGCCACGCGGACGCCACGCGGCGCGGCGGCTCCGACGCGGCGGAGGCGGGGGAAAAAGTTCCCGCCTCGCCGGAGAGCTCGCCGGCGGGCGCTGCAGTGGTCGGAGCGGGGAGCGGAAAGGGGGCCGGTGATCTACGCGCGATGGCGGAGCTGGCGGAGGAACGTGTGCACGTGGGCGGCGCGCGAAGCGACGGCGCGACGCGGCCGGAGCGCGGCGGCGCATCGGTGCGCGCGGTGAAGTGCGCGCGCGAGCGCGCGGGCACGAGTTTGTGAAGGGGAGAGGGGGCGCGTGAGTGAGGGGGTCGCGCGCGGGTGCTCGGTTGGACCGGGGAGGGTTCCACGGCGGCCGGAGACGAAGGGGAAGAGGGCCGGCTCGGCGGTCCTTGGTGAGAGCTGTGCTCGAGTGCGCGCGGAGGAAGAAGAAGAGGTGCTAGAGGTGCGGGAAGAAGTGGAGAAGCTCACCTCGAGCTCGGAGTGGAGGGAGAAGTGGCGGGGTGGCGGATTTGAGTTCGTCGGAAAATGACCGGAGTTGGGGAAAAGCGGGAGGGAAGCTCGTGTGGGCGATGGAAGTGGAGTTTGTGAGCGGAACTGAGAGAAGGAGGTCACGGCGCTTCTTTTATAGCCGTTCGGAGGCGCGGGGGTGGCCGGGAAATATCCCGAGTTCGTCGGGATATTTCCGGCGAACGTCGCGTGCTATTGACGCGGAGTGGGGGCCGGGGGTTGCGACGCGGCCACGTGGTGAGGAGGGAGAGAGGGGGTCCCGGTTGCGGCGTGGCTCGGGGCTGCGTCGTTTCCACGCGAGCTCGCGAGCGGCGGGGCTCGTCGGAGTAAATGGCGCGGCGCCTCATGTTTCGAGCTGCCGGTTGACTGGGGGGAAGAGGAAGGAGGGGGCCCCGGGCGAGGGGAGCGCGGGAGAGAGCGGGGAATCGACGCGTGGCCGGCAGGGGAAGGAATGCGACGGCGCACAGGGGAGGCAGAGCTCCGGCCGGCACGCCGGTCGGTCGGGCGGCGCGAGGAAGACGAAGGCGGCGGGCCCGCTTGTCAGCGACGGTGCGCGAGCGAACGGGCCGGGCGCGGCGCGGGAGTTGCTGGGCCGGGGCGCGCGGGCGGCCCAGCGCGGCGCGGGAAGGAAAGGAGAGAAAAGAAATGGGCCGGGCGCGTAGAAAAGAAGGAAGACGGCCCGATTGGAAAGGAATTGGCTTTTCTTTTTCCAGATTTGGAATTTGAATGGAATTTCAAAGGAGTTTGAATTTGGAGTTTGAAATGGGACTTCACCACTCACTCAAACAGTCAAAATAAAGGCAATAAAACTGCAAATATGCACATGAGGTTTTCATGCATGATTTTATTTCGGGAAAATTTTAAATTTAGCCCTATTTGAGTCTAGTTAATTTATTTAAGTTTGGAAATTTTGAAAATTCAAATTTTTAGGGTTTCTCGCCATGGTCAAAATTACGGGTACTACAGACCTACCCCCCTTAAACAGAATCTCGTCCTCGAGATTCCGACTCGTTCTCGAATAGGTACGGGAACTCTTTCTTCAGGTCATCTTCTCGTTCCCATGTGGCCTCTGCCTCAGTGTGATTGCTCCATTGCACTCGGCAGAACCTTATGGCTTTCCTTCTCGTTAACCGAGTAGCAACATCCAATATCTTTACAGGCCTTTCCTGATATCGGAGATCGGGCTGGAGGTCCATCACTTCAGTGGGTACCACTTCTTCTGGAACCCTTAGGCATTTCTTTAGTTGTGACACATGGAAGACGTTATGCACGTCAGACATCTCCTCAGGAAGTTCAAGGCGGTACGCCACTTTTCCGATCTTCTTAAGTATCTTGAACGGTCCAATGTACCTCGGGGCTAACTTTCCCCTGATTTGAAATCTTCGTGTACCTCGAATGGGTGATACCTTGAGATACACATAATCCCCTTGTTCGAAACTCAAATCTCTACGCCTTGTGTCTGCGTAGCTCTTCTGCCTGCTCTGGGCTACTTTTAAATTCTCTCTGATCTGTGCCACCTTCTCTTCGGCATCCTTAATAATGGCAGGTCCAAAGAATGACCTTTCTCCCACTTCTGACCACATTAGTGGTGTTCTGCACTTCCTGCCATATAATGCTTCGAACGGCGACATTTGTAGACTTGTTTGGTAGCTATTGTTGTAGGAGAATTCGGCGAATGCTAAACTCTTTTCCCAGTCTTTTCCATAGACTAGGACACATGCTCTCAGCATATCTTCCAGGATTTGGTTTACTCTTTCCGTCTGTCCATCTGTCTGGGGATGGTATGCAGAACTATAGTCTAACTTGGTTTTTAGCAACCCATGTAGGCTCTTCCAAAATCTGGAAGTGAACTGTGAGCCTCTATCAGACACTATTCTGCTCGGAACTCCATGTAGCTTGAGGATGTGATCCACATAGAGCTGAGCGTACTTGTCCGCTCTGTAATTTGCCTTGACTGGTATAAAATGGGCGACCTTAGTCAGGCGATCCACTACGACCCATATTGAGTCATTTCCTTTCGGGGTCCTGGGCAATCCTACGATGAAGTCCATGCTGATTTCATCCCACTTCCACACTGGGACATGTAATGGCTGTAGTAACCCTGCGGGTCTCTGATGCTCTGCCTTTACTCTCTGACATATGTCACATCTAGCTACAAACTCTGCAATGTCTCTCTTCATACCAGTCCACCAATATTTCTGCTTCAAATCCGAATACATCTTGGTACATCCAGGGTGGATGGAGTAGGCAGAGTTATGTGCCTCATCCAGAATGAGGTGTCGATAGCCACCCACATTTGGTACGCAGATCCGATCTTTGTACCATAGGGTTTCCTGGTTATCCACTCGAAACCCAGGGGCTTTGTCCTCTCCTGTCTTTCTCTTGAGCTCCAGGATTTCCTCGTCTGTCTCCTGAGCAGTGCGTATCTTGCTCTCCAATGTTGGTTCTACACATAGCATGTTCAACTGGCCTGGCTGGGCGAAGTGTAGGTTTAGTTTTTCCATCTCTGCTTGTAACTCAGGCCTCCTTTTAGATATTCTGACACGATGTCGTGGTGCCTTGCGACTTAATGCATCTGCCACTACATTGGCTTTGCCTGGGTGATAGTGTATTTCCAAGTTGTAATCCTTGATCAACTCTAGCCATCTTCGCTGCCGAAGGTTTAAGTCTGACTGTGTGAAGATATACTTCAGGCTTTTATGATCCGTGTATATCTCACACTTGTTTCCAATCAAATAGTGTCTCCAAATCTTAAGTGCATGAACAACGGCTGCTAACTCCAAGTCATGAGTAGGGTAGTTTTGCTCATGTGTCTTCAATTGCCTCGATGCATAGGCTACCACTCGTCCATCTTGCATTAAAACACATCCCAATCCTTGTCGAGACGCGTCGCAGTACACGACGAAGTCCCGGTGGATATCTGGCAAGGTCAGCACTGGGGCTGTTGTCAACCTTTTCTTTAATTCCTGGAAACTTCTCTCACAAGCTTCTGTCCACTTAAATTCCTTGCCTTTCTGGGTCAAGGCTGTCATAGGCCTGGCTATCTTGGAAAATCCTTCGATGAATCTACGGTAGTATCCTGCCAAACCAAGGAAACTTCTGACTTCCGTCACATTGGTTGGTTGCTTCCAATTGGTGACTGCTTCGACTTTGGATGGATCGACTGACACTCCTTCTTCAGTCAGGTTATGTCCAAGGAATGCTACTCTATTTAGCCAAAATTCGCACTTGCTGAATTTGGCATACAGCTTGTGTGCTCTCAGCCTTTCCAACACTATTCTCAAATGCTCTTCGTGCTCTTGGGCACTCTTTGAGTAGATCAGAATGTCGTCTATGAAGACAACGACAAATCGATCTAGCTCTTCCATAAAGACTTTATTCATTAAGTTCATGAAATAGGCTGGTGCATTTGTGAGCCCAAATGGCATCACTGTGAACTCATACTGTCCATATCTAGTGACAAATGCTGTCTTCAAAATGTCTGCCTCTCTGATCTTGAGTTGGTAATATCCAGATCTCAGATCTATTTTAGAGAAATACTTGGCTCCTTTTAATTGATCAAATAGATCATCGATCCTGGGCAGTGGGTACTTGTTCTTGATGGTGACCTCGTTCAGTGATCTATAGTCTATGCACATTCTGAGGCTCCCATCTTTCTTCTTTACGAACAGAACGGGTGATCCCCATGGTGATGAGCTAGGTCGGATAAATCCTTTTTCTAGCAACTCTGCTATTTGTGTCTTTAATTCTGCCAACTCATTGGCTGCCATCCGATAGGGTCTCTTTGCTATCGGGGATGTGCCAGGAATGAGGTCTATTATGAACTCTATGTCTCTGTCAGGTGGCATGCCTGGCAGATCGTCTGGGAATACATCAGGATATTCGCAGACTACTGGCACTTCCTCTAGAGGTGTAGCCTCTGTGCTGCACACCATAGGCATGTCTCTTGGCCTCCTCGGTGCACATTCCACTTTAATCCCTTTGTGGTTTACCAGTGAAACTCTCCGGGTGTCACAGGCTATATTGCCCTTGTGTTTACTTAACCAGTCCATTCCAAGGATAACGTCTATTCCACAGGACTGAAGGACTACTAAGTTCGCTAGGAACTCTACCCCACTTAAAAGGATTTTAACCCGTGGGCATCCCAACATGCACTTAATCTCCGCTCCAGGAGATCGGGTTATTAGGGGTTGTTTTAGCAAGACAGTTGGCACACCATTTGTTTCCATAAACTTTGAGGCAATGAATGAATGTGATGCACCAGAGTCAAACAATACTGTTGCAAGTGTTGAGTTGACGAGGTACTCACCGAGTACGACGTCCGGTGCTTCCTCTGCTTCCTGAGCATCAATATGGTTGACCCTTCCACGTCCAAAGGATTGATTGCTCCTACGCTGCTGTCCTGCAGATTGATGTCCTCCACGGCTAGCTCCTGATGCAGCGGTTCTGACGCTGTTTGATTGATGTGGCTGGGTGGGTGCATTGCTCTGGTTCTTGTAAGGACAATTTGCAATCATGTGGCCTGGCTCACGGCAGTAGAAGCAAGTTCTTTTGTCCATGTTGGGTTGAGCAACACTGGAACTGCTCTTCTGTTGACTGCCGGAATTCTGATTGCGGTTTGAGGGTACATAGCTCTGCTGGTTGGATGCTGAGGTCCTGTACTGCATTGTTGGTTGGAACCTTGGCTTCGGAGGAAAATTAGCTCTCTGTCTTTGGTTCCTCTCATTTTGCTTAAACTTCTGCGCATTGAACTTGCGCTTCCGATCATGCTCGATGTGAGAACGAGCATCCTCCAAAAGTATGGCGCGGTTCATGAGCGTATTGAAGTCTGGGTAAATGTGGGTAACCAGCTGCATTCTCAAACTAGGGCTGAGTCCCTTCCTGAAGCGGTCCTGCTTCTTCTTATCCGTGTTAACATCCTCTGGAGCGTAACGGGCCAACTTCATGAACTTTCTGATATATTGGGTCACCGTCATCGCTCCTTGCTTCAGAGCGCGGAACTCGTCAGCCTTCATTTCGATGATTCCTTCCGGAATGTGATACCTCCGGAATTCTTCCTGGAATTCCTCCCAGGTGATAGCATCCGCATTTTCTGCTCCTTCTCTATAATTATCCCACCATTCACTTGCTACACCTTTCAGTTGGTGAGATGCCAGCAGCACTTTCTCTCTATCATCCGCATGTACCAAATGCAGCTTTTTAGTGAGATCTCTCAGCCAATCATCGGCTGCTAGAGGGTCCTCTTCAACACCATCGAATGTCGGGGGTCTAAGCCTCATAAATTCCGACATCTTGCTCTGCTGTCCAGGAGCACGATCCAAAAGTCCTTGCGCAATTATCTCCATTAAGCGGGTCTGATTATCCATGACTTGCACAAGGTTTGTGACGGGTGGGGGTGGTGGTATATGACCACCCCTTCCTCTTCCTCTGCCTCTACCTCTGTTCTGCTGTCCTCCACCTCTGTTCTGCTGTCCTCCACCTCTGTTCTGCTGTCCTCCTATATGAGGAATAACCTCATTCTCTCCTACTTCGGCTTCAGCTTCTTGTTCACCCTGAACCATTTCCTCTTCGTGTTCTTCCTCTTCTTCATGGGCATCCTCGTAGATGTCTTCGTTTCTGCCTCTGCCACGTCCTCTGCCTCGGTTCTGCTGTCCTCCACCACGATTACGACCACGTCCAGGGTTCTGGACTTCCTCATGGTCGTCTTCTTGTTCACCACGTGCACGACGCTGGCGTTGTGCAATTCTGTTTGACCGTTTGGGAGGCATCTGTTCCGGTGGGGCGTAGAAAAGGAAAGATAAGAAAACGTCTCTAACGATTTGGAAGGTTGAGGAGAATAAACAAGACAATGGAAAGACGTTCCATCAATCTTGCGCACACAAACAATAAGATCCAGCATCAATACATCAACACAGCACTGCATTTCATAATAACAAGGTTCGATCACACATACCAAAGTCCTTTCTTATTTATATACATGAAAGGACTCGACGAAACCTAGACTACGACAAGACTCACCACAAGGGGAGTTCTAGACCACGACTCTCATCACACAAGTCTCCACTGGAGACAACCCTAACTCTAGACTCTCAACACTACTCGAGACAGCGCCTAGCACTAGAAACTAGACACTATCGAGGCGACTGCGCTACTACTAACTAGCGCTGCTCAAGCTAGGTAACCCTGGTCTCGCAGCCACTCCTCGTGAAGGTCGAACGGGTCCTGAACAAGCTGGTCCGTGCTGAGCAGGCGGTAGTACTCCTCCAGTGCTGGGTCCGCTGGGTCCGCTGGAGTCGGCGTCGGAAGGCTCTCTGGCAGCTCCTGTGCTGGTGGGGTGTCGTACAGTGCTGGCTGCTCCTGCTCTGCTGGCACGTCTGTCTGGGCAGACTGCTCCTCGCCCATCACCTCGTCGTCGTCTCCAGGGGGGTCCACGAAGTTCTCTGCCACTGACTCCTCAGTGGGGGCAACTCCGTAACCGGTCTCCTCAGTGGACTGCTCCCTCAGGAGTGCTGCCTCTAACTCGTCGGCCCACTCCATAAGGTCCTGGGTGTCCTCTGAGTCAGTGCGTCCCTGGCTGTCAGAACCTAACCCTGAGTCGCCTCCAGTCGGGTCCGAACCTCCAGAAGTCCAAGAGTCTCCAGTCGGCTCAGTGTCGGGGTCGGAGTCTGTCGGGCAAGCGTAGTGGAGGTGACGTGCTGGTCCTCCGATCCTCGGGGTCATCCTGCGGCGGGGTCCTGCTCCAACCTCGTGAAGCCTCACGTAGCAGCGGTCCACCTCTCTGATAAGGTACAGAGCGTCCTCCTCCCAGAGTCTCCTCACAAACTCAAGTCGGGAGGTCAGACGAGCAACCTCCTCCTGGGACGCAGCAAGCTGTGCCTGAGTCTCCGCTAGCTGTGCCTGGGTCTCTCGAAGTCGACGGACGTCCTCGTCCCACCACTCGGCGGCCTGCTCGAGGCAGCGAACGGTCTGGGCACGACGCTCCTCCAGCTGAGCAAGCTCGGCACGAAGGTCCTCCATCTACCTACACACACACAAATTTTGAAAGGAAGGTGAGTACGGGAGAAAATGATTTTATAAACGGAGCACAAGTAGGGAAGTAGAATTTTCGCAAATAGTTTGTATAAATTACTACTCTCTCTCACTCGTTTCCATCCTAAGGGTCTTCCTACGGGCAAGTATGGCTCTGATACCACTCTGTCATACCCCATTTTCTGAGGTACTTGAATACACCGTATCAGTCCCTGGATCAGTCGCTGATACGGCCATTCTCACAGATTGGCAATTCAGAGAACATACCTTTTATTTATTACCGAAGATCATTACAAGCCTTTATATTACATAAAGGTCTTTGAAACGGCCAGAGGCCTTACAACTCCACACATTACATCAAGACGGCCGTTGCTGGGAAGCAGCAACGCCACACTTTATTCTACGCAACGGACGGCGGCAGCGGATCCACTTCACAGGCATCCTTGCGCTGGACGACCCTAATCTTCTTCGCCATCGCCCTGGAAGTCGTACTCGGGTTCTTCTTCTGGAGGGATGATGGAGATAGGGGGGGGTGAGTACATAAGGTACTCAGCAAGTCCTACACAAGGGTGACTCCCATGCAAGGGTATTGTCAAGGTGTAGGCTGAAGGTTTTATCAACCGGCCGGAAAGCCAAATTTTGATGCAGGGGTTTGTTTTGAAAATCAAAACAAATTTTGCAAAAGCTCTAAGTCAAGGTTATTGAGATTTAGTGGGGTTGTGGCCCTGGGGGAGAATAAATCCTTCCCGCCAGTTCCCAAATTTTAGTCGCTGGCAGGCAACCAGCACACGGCTCCAAACCGGTGTTTTTCCGAAAACACACACGCCAAGGAGAACTCACGCCAAAGTCTAATCATGTGACGGCCATGGCTTTCGCGTCGTCCAATACCGTGGAACACGGCTATCCGGATAGATTCTTTATCCTCTGCAGAGGGTGTACACTTTCCCCACGAGGGGTGCCAGACCTTCCCACCGTCGTGGGTTGGTAAGACACGCTAATGGTCCCGTACCTGCCTAGAGTCACCACGGTACCACCTCGGAAATTCCGCGACCAGGGGCTTCATAAATAATAATAATCAGGGCCAAAGCCGAACAACTCCTCCTGCCGGATCCGACGCCAATATCGTCAAGACCTTCTCCTGGCTTCCGATTGCACTCTGCCTCCTGGTGGTACCGGGCGATCACTAGTAGGGTGTGGTTCCAAACTCCTCCCATAAAGGAGCCTCGTGGTTGCACTGTGTGCTAGGCCAGACGGTACACGAACCGGTCCTTATACGACCGAAGCAAGCATCTTCAATGGCTACCCTCCAATGAGGGATAGCGTCCCAGAGATAGCCTCCCCACTGAGGACTACCTCGCTTGCTCCCGTCTAAAATATAACCCCCACTATGGGTTTTCTTACTAATCCCACCCCTTTTATTTCACACACACATCACCAAGTCACACACACATTTTCACACAAAACATGTGGAGCATATTATTAATTAACACCGTGTGATAAACCTAAGCGGCATTATTATCCAACAATTCATTAAAGATTAATGATGTTGGAACCTAGGGCTAACAAGGATTACGGGTAGCAATAATCAAGGCAGGGCTTAACCAATGTTAGGTTACTCTAGCATTTAAAATCATTTTAAATGACTATGCAAGATTTATTTGCAAACAAGCTCTAAATGGGATATTTTGTAAACGTAGGATCAATATGATCAAGGTGGTTAGGACTTGCCTTCACCAAAATCTTCTTCCTCTAAGCCTTCCTCGTAGTCGGGGTCCTCGTACTCCTCGTCGACTTGATTATCTAACGAAGAAAATAAAAGAAAATCTAAATCTACCGCTTCACACAATTAAACAATCATCGAAATAAAATGAAATAGAATACCAAAAATGACACAAGGAGGATGGCTCTGGTGTGATTGGATAGAGGGTGATTTTAGATGAATTTTGGTGCAAAGATCATTTGATTTGGATTTAAAACGAAAAGGATATTGATATTTGAAGTTTAGGGAATATATTTAAATTAGGGAAGATTAGCTTAATGCAAGCATAATCTTTTCCCTAATTTTCCAGAGGTGCACAAGGGTTGTAAAATGTTTAGAAATGAATTTGGGAATTTTTGGATATTTTTGGGGATTTTTCTGATATTGAAAAATGTGCTCGAAATGCAATTCTGTGTAGGTTCTCGGGTGCACGTAGTGTTTTGCTTCGGGTCTGTGTGGCTGACGCGTGGGCCAGCTGGGACCGGGGGTCCCGGGGTTTACTGTGCTGCGAACTCGGTCCACAGAGGCGTGGACCGAGCCTTTGTGCACATGCGGTGCACGTGAACCGCGTGCACCACGTGTGCGCGCTGCGTGGCGGTGGGCGCTGACGCGGCGCCGACGCGGCCGCCACGCGGACGCCACGCGGACGCCACGCGGCGCGGCGGCTCCGACGCGGCGGAGGCGGGGGAAAAAGTTCCCGCCTCGCCGGAGAGCTCGCCGGCGGGCGCTGCAGTGGTCGGAGCGGGGAGCGGAAAGGGGGCCGGTGATCTACGCGCGATGGCGGAGCTGGCGGAGGAACGTGTGCACGTGGGCGGCGCGCGAAGCGACGGCGCGACGCGGCCGGAGCGCGGCGGCGCATCGGTGCGCGCGGTGAAGTGCGCGCGCGAGCGCGCGGGCACGAGTTTGTGAAGGGGAGAGGGGGCGCGTGAGTGAGGGGGTCGCGCGCGGGTGCTCGGTTGGACCGGGGAGGGTTCCACGGCGGCCGGAGACGAAGGGGAAGAGGGCCGGCTCGGCGGTCCTTGGTGAGAGCTGTGCTCGAGTGCGCGCGGAGGAAGAAGAAGAGGTGCTAGAGGTGCGGGAAGAAGTGGAGAAGCTCACCTCGAGCTCGGAGTGGAGGGAGAAGTGGCGGGGTGGCGGATTTGAGTTCGTCGGAAAATGACCGGAGTTGGGGAAAAGCGGGAGGGAAGCTCGTGTGGGCGATGGAAGTGGAGTTTGTGAGCGGAACTGAGAGAAGGAGGTCACGGCGCTTCTTTTATAGCCGTTCGGAGGCGCGGGGGTGGCCGGGAAATATCCCGAGTTCGTCGGGATATTTCCGGCGAACGTCGCGTGCTATTGACGCGGAGTGGGGGCCGGGGGTTGCGACGCGGCCACGTGGTGAGGAGGGAGAGAGGGGGTCCCGGTTGCGGCGTGGCTCGGGGCTGCGTCGTTTCCACGCGAGCTCGCGAGCGGCGGGGCTCGTCGGAGTAAATGGCGCGGCGCCTCATGTTTCGAGCTGCCGGTTGACTGGGGGGAAGAGGAAGGAGGGGGCCCCGGGCGAGGGGAGCGCGGGAGAGAGCGGGGAATCGACGCGTGGCCGGCAGGGGAAGGAATGCGACGGCGCACAGGGGAGGCAGAGCTCCGGCCGGCACGCCGGTCGGTCGGGCGGCGCGAGGAAGACGAAGGCGGCGGGCCCGCTTGTCAGCGACGGTGCGCGAGCGAACGGGCCGGGCGCGGCGCGGGAGTTGCTGGGCCGGGGCGCGCGGGCGGCCCAGCGCGGCGCGGGAAGGAAAGGAGAGAAAAGAAATGGGCCGGGCGCGTAGAAAAGAAGGAAGACGGCCCGATTGGAAAGGAATTGGCTTTTCTTTTTCCAGATTTGGAATTTGAATGGAATTTCAAAGGAGTTTGAATTTGGAGTTTGAAATGGGACTTCACCACTCACTCAAACAGTCAAAATAAAGGCAATAAAACTGCAAATATGCACATGAGGTTTTCATGCATGATTTTATTTCGGGAAAATTTTAAATTTAGCCCTATTTGAGTCTAGTTAATTTATTTAAGTTTGGAAATTTTGAAAATTCAAATTTTTAGGGTTTCTCGCCATGGTCAAAATTACGGGTACTACAACAGCCCACGTGGACTCGGCCCACTGCACAGTGCCGCATAGTAACCCGGCCCCGCCAACCCCACATGTCAGCCTCTTGCACGTTCTGTAATTGCTAGGTGCACCCGCACAAAAATCAATTTCGAGCACATTTCCAATAGCAAAAAAATCCCAATAAATTCCCAAAAATCCTTTATTCTTTTCTAACCACTATGCACCCTTTGAACACCTCTGGAAAATTAGGATGTTGATTATACTTAATTAAGTTAATCAAATCCTAATCGATTTCCTTCCTTTTACATTCAAAAATTCATAACTATTTCATCTTAGCTCCAAATCCAGAGATTCTTGCGCCTAAATTCTTCTAAAATCCTTGTCTATTCATCCACACCAAAGCCATCTCCATTTGTTGTTTACTTGTATTTTTATTTTACTTAACGATTGTTTAATTGTTTGTTAAGCGGTAGTTTTATTTTCCTTTATCGTTAGACAATCAAGCTTTCGAGGAAGAGCTGGAGGATCCGGATTACGAGGACTTAGAAGAAGAAGATTATGCTGAAGGCAAGTCCTAACTCCCTTTGATCATGTTGATCCCATGATTGCAAAATAATCCCATCTAGAGCCTGTCTTCAAATAAATTTGCATGGTATTTAAAAGTGATTTAAATGCTAGAATGTTCTAAGTATTATTTGATTGTCATGTCTTGATTTTGATTATCCTGATACCTTGTTAACCCTAGGACCCAACATTATTAAATTACTTAATGATATGTTGGCTTGCTTTGCCGCTTAGGACTTTCACCATGTGTTTAATTAATCTTGCTCACATGATTTTCGTGTAAAATGTGTGTGTCTTGGTGGTGTGTGTAAATGTGAAAAGTGGGTGGTTTGATAATAAGTGCAACCCATAGTGGGGAATGTTTTGGCGGGATCAGGCGAGGTAGTCCTCAGTTGGGAGGCTATCTCTGGGACGCATTTCCTCGTGAGGATTGGCTATTGAAGATGCCTGGTTCGGTCGTATAAGGACCGGTTCTTGTGCCGCCTTTGTCTAGCACCTTACGCGCATCCACAAGCCATGAATGGGCATGGGATTGGAACCACACCCTACTAGTACTCACCCGGTACCCTCCGGAGGCAGGAGATTGCAACGGAATCCCAGGAGAAGACTCATTCGTTGGTGGGTGTTCGAGATCTGGCATTTAAGAATCTGGCCATCTTATTGAATTATGAAGCCCCCGGTGACGTCCGTGGGGATGCCGTGGTGGTACCAAGTAGGTACGGAACCTTTAGTGGGACAGTCCAAACTATGACGATAGGGCGGACTGGACCACCTTGTGGGTAAAGTTGTGCACCCTCGGCCAAGGTTATAAATCTATCCGGATAGCCGTGTTCCACGGTATTAGACAACGCGAAAGCATTGGCCACACTATGATTAGATTTTCCGCGTGAGTATTCTTGGTGTGTTTTTTTTGGAAAACGCCGGTTTGGAGCCGTGTGCTGGCTGTCAGCCAGCGATAAAACTTGAGGCACTGGCGGGATGAATGCATCTCCCCCAGGGCCGCCCAACCCCACTAATTTCTACAGATAGTTGAGTAGAATTTGCGAAAAGTTTTGTTTTCAAAACAACCTTGCATAAAGTTGGCTTTTTCGCCGACGCGACAAAAACCTCAGCCTTGCCCTTATGAATACCCTTGCATATCTTACCCCTCGTGTTAAGGCTTGCTGAGTACCTTATGTACTCACTCTTGCTTCAATCATTCAGAAGAAGAACCAGAGTACGACTTCCAAGGTGATGGCGATGATGAGTAGGGTTCCGTCCGCGCGCAAGTCTGCCTGTAGTGTGGAGCCCGCTTCAGTCTTCCGTTGCAGTAGTTATAGTGAAGTGTTGCTGTCCTCAGTGGCGCTCAAGTGTGGTGTTTGTGTCGTGTTGTAATAAGGCTTTTGGCCATTGTAAAAAGACCTTTTGTAATATAAAGGCTTGTGATGAGACTTGGTAATATTATCAATGGTATAACTCTGAGATGCCATTTTGTGAAAGTGTCGTATCAGCTACTGATCCAGGGACTGATACGGTAAGCACTAGTGCTCCAAAAATAGGGTACGACAGTTAGCCACACTCGCTGCGCCGTCGCTCCACGGGAGACACCAACCAGGAGCGGTTTCTTTATTCCTCAGCTAGCCGGCCCGCCGGTTCTTCCATCATCCATCCTGTAGCGTCCCGCCTCTTCAAGGCCGGGCCCATCTTGCAGCTCTCTAGAAATTAAGACTATCCTCACAGACGAACACATGTCTTTTCTACGCACTTTGTCCTCACTTGTGCGCACCCGGGAAAGACTTCCCGGTCGGTCACCCATCCCGAAATTGCTTTAAGTCAAGCACGCTTAACCTCGAAGTTCTTTCGAGATGAGCTTCCGGAAAAGAAGTTACAACTTGTTGATATGAGTATTCTATCAATCCTATTAATCCATGGGCAGGATGTTACACATCCATTCGCCGTTCTTGTTTCTTCCGCATATCATCCAAGAACGAGGGAACAAGCAGCAACTGTCCCCGCGGCACACGTACAAGAGCGGCAACAGCAAGAACACAAGCGCACTACGTGCCAAGCCTGCAGCAAGGAGATGGAGATGCCGAGCGCGCGGAGGACGAGAGCGAAGCCGATCGGCGACCACGTCGTGCTGTGGGGCGCCTGCGCGCTCCTCTCCTCCCTCTCACTGCTCGTCGCCGCCGTCTCCTCGGGCTTCGGCGCCGCCACCAGGCTCACCGGCGAGGGAAGACTCAGCGCGCTCGTGAGGACCACCGCCGCCGCCGCCACGAGCCGTGGTGCCTTTGTCCGTGGGTACTGCGGCGACGACGGTGACGACGACCTCGGAAGCATGTCCGTCGACGGAGAGTGGGTACGCGACGACGCCGAGCGCTACCCGCTGTACTACCAGCCGGGGCAGTGCCCGTTCGTCGATTCCGGGTTCCGGTGCACGGAGAACGGCCGCCGCCGCCCGGACGGCGAGTACGCCAGGTGGAGGTGGCGGCCAAGGCGCTGCACGCTACCAAGGTTCGCACGTACGTCTCTGGAAACTAACGCAAGCACACGACCCCATGTCCGTGCCCGTACGTGCAACGTTGTGACTTTGTGACCGTGCATTTTTCAATCAGATTCAACGCGACGAAGCTGCTCGAGACCCTCCGGAACCGGCGCCTCGTGTTCGTGGGCGATTCGATCGGGCGGAACCAGTGGGAGTCGATGCTGTGCATGCTCTACTCAACCGTCGCCGCCGGCAACGGCTCGGTGTACGAGGAGAACGAGAACCCCATCACCAAGCACGAGGGCTTCCTCTCCTTCCGGTTCCGCGACCACAACTGCACCGTCGAGCACTACCGGTCGCCTTACATTGTCCGGCGCGGCCACCCGCCTCGCCGCGCGCCGAAGCGGGTGGCGTCCACGGTTCAGGTGACCGCCATGGATCAGCGGGCGTCGCGGTGGAAGGACGCGGATGTCTTGGTGTTCAACTCGGGGCACTGGTGGAATCAGGAAAGGCTGCGGCAACAGTAAGTACCCGTCACGGCCTGAACTGAACTGAATGCTCACAGCATATTACTTGTAGGTCAAACTTTTGCACCGGACATGACATTTCATTTAGTCTTTCCTCTGTGTTGTAAAGAGGGTGCTACTTCCAGGACGGCAAGAAGCTGCGGCTGAACATGAGCGTCGAGGACGCCTACCAAAGAGCGATGAACACACTGCAGAATTGGATCCAGAAGGAAGTGAACGCGTCAAAAACCATGGTCGTTCTGCGAACATACTCACCAGCACACATAAGCTCAGTACTCTGTTCGATCGAACAAATGGGCTGATGCTACTGCTTCTTCACTCCGCATGCTAGATAGAATTACATTTTGATTACAGCTCGATCGCTTCTTTTGTGTAACTGAATAATGTTGGAGGATGAAACATATGGCAGGGCTACAAACAATGGAGGCTGTGCGACGGAGACGTCACCGGAGCTGAACACGTCCAAGATCTCACTGCACCAGTGGCCGGGAATGCTGAACCCGGCTTTGGAAGCGTCGTCGAGGATCCAAGTGCTGAACGTCACCCTGATGACAGCGCAGAGGAGGGACGGCCACCCGTCGGTGTACAACGTGAGGCCGTCGTCGAGGTTGCCGGTGGGGCAGAGGGCGGACCGCAGCCACTGGTGCCTTCCCGGCGTGCCGGACGCGTGGAACGAGCTCCTCTACGCTATGATTGTCAAGAGGTTCTCCCTCTAGCAATTTTGTTAAATATTAGGATCAGAGTTAAGCATATTTCTAGGGGGTAAAAAATACTGCAGTACACTATAAGGGAGAACCGAGCACGGTGTCCTTGAACTCCGCCCAGTTCACGACGTGGTCGTAAGTGCAGAGGTGTTGGCGACTCGCGGGCACGGCCGTCACGCATGAGATCCTCCGGCGCGTGCGTGCCGTCGGCGGCAACCGGCCAGACGCAGGCCACACCCGACCATCCAGCGACGACGACACATACGTAGCGGCACGATGGTTGCTCATCAGTTCGACCCAGCCGCTGCATCGCCGACACGGGCTAAAGAAGCTGAGCCCGGTTGGGCGGTGTGCCCGCGCGCTGTCTCTACAGTTGCGGACGCCCAGTTTCTTTGCTTGTGCGTGCCTACAATACACGAGGCGCGCACCCAAGCGCGTGAACTGTCATTGCATTTCCGGAGATAATGGCGGGGAAGGGGAGTTTGCCAAAGAATGGCAAGCACGGATAGAACTCGGAACCATGTGCCCACGAACATGGTAACTACACACTAGCTAGAGACGAGCCACAACTCACACAGTCACAAGTGACACATGTACATGTTCTCGATCAAACACAGAGCTGCTAGCTTATTGCACAAATGGCCAGAAATAATGCAGAACTAACAGGAGCATTATTATCACGACACCAAGAAGCAAGCCTCTACCTAATCCGTGAACGCGTACTGCTCGTAGCGCACGCTGCAGTCGACGAGCACGGCCCTGGCGCCGACGCTGTGCCCGCAGGTGGCGTTCATCTGGCTGGCCGCGGACGCGAGGCACGCCGCGCAGTCCGCCGCTGTCAGCGCCGCCCGGCACGCGGCGTGCCCTTACGCGAACGCCGTCGGGAATGGGGAGATGTCGTAGAAGTCGTGGCCCGGGCGCGCCGGCATGGCGGACAGCATCTCGGAGAGCACGTACGCCAGGCTCGTCGCGAAGGGGTCCCCGGCGCCGTAGACCGCGCCGTTGCACAGCACCGAGAGCGCCGCCGTGTTGGGCGCGGCCACGGAGCCGCGCAGGCCAGCGGCGAGCAGCAGCAGCAGCGCGACGGGAAGACGAACCCATGGTGCTCCGGTAATTGAGGACGCCATGGTGTTGAACTTGCGATGATCTCGATCTGCTCCGGCCGGTGGAGTGGTGTGGTGGGTGGCGTTGTGATGGCGAATCATGCGAGGCAAGGGATGAGAGTAGGACGGACTCCTTGTCATGGCGTGCGTATTGCCGGCCGGGGACACTGTACGTTTGTTGTTTGCGTTTGTTGCCAGCTTCCGTGATTTGAGGATGACTGGGACCAAGCCCAAACTCCGTTTTGTTCAATCATGTCGACAGTACGGCGATGACTACTAATCATTTTTCTCCAAAGATATAAAATTGGCGAAGCTTGTTTGTAGTCACAGCATGTGGACACCGCAACAATATGCGACAATAACCCTGGGGCGGTCTGAACGTAACACTGGTACTTTTTATTTAGCTTTAACAGTATGCAAATACTCCAACATGACCAGCGCGCAAAAAAACACACCAGGCTCATTTTCACACAACATGCTCTGGAGTCTGGACCTAGCAACACAAGTATAAAAAACAGGACTCGCCAGAGCAATATTCAGTGCAACCATGGACCGTATTACAGATGCTTGATGATGTACGATGCTCGATGGTTGTCAAGCTCAATGGACGGCCAGAAGCTGTTTGGCCCTCGCCACAAGACGTGGCAGAGGTTCACTGGCCTCCATGAGCCCTGCGTCGCCCAGGAAGAGCCTGTAGTTCTCGACGTCAGATGCTGTCTCTTCCACCATGGACAGGGCTTCCATCATGCGACGATGGTTGAAGAAATTTGCGTAACGAGAGTCGTACTCCATCAAGTTTATGGCTTGCTCCAGTATCACCCTCCTGATCCCAGGACAATCAGCACTGGGTTCCCAGTTCGCATTCAGCGCGTCAACGAGCCGCTTCACGAATCTTTCCTTGATCTGACCGTGATCTAGTTCTCGGGCAAAATCTCCAGGGATTACTCGGCATATTTGTGAACTAAGGCCAATGAGGATCTCTAGCTCTGCGCCCTCTGACCTCATTACTCGTTCTAGTACCTGCCATACAACAAAACAAAGTTCTTGTAAGTAAAGATCAGTCGCAACATTGTTTTCCAAAGAAAGAAACATGTTCATTATTCGACCAAACCGGTAATCTAAATACCAGTTAACTATAACAAAGTTAAGTAATTCAGAAGCAAGTACACAATTGAGGAAAAATCACAGACAGTTAAGTAAAAAATTCAGCTATTCAAGAGCTCATGTAGGCCAAGGATAAAACACAGTGAACTAGTAACTTTGATTATTAGAGCTCACCTCTCTCAAGCTGTAAGATAGTTCCTTCATGTCCGGCTCTTTAAGCTCAACTCGAGCATGCAGGCACATACTCTGTAACAAACTTGCTGCCATACATCTGTATTTATCAACATGTATCATACTTGTGAGTTCCTTGATGAATTCATACTTTGGTTCCCTCAACATGGCCAGACAGTTCTTGGCACTGTCCATTGCCAACACTGCCAGTGCTTGCCCGGCAACCTTCCGTAGCAATCGGTGATCAGACTCTGTACTGGAGGCTCCAACTGGCGTGAGAAATGCATGCATCAACCTGGATAGGATCACTTGGACACGCCCAATCGCTTGCCTTGCGTCCCTGTCAATGGCAAGGTTCCTAAGGATTCCTGTCACAAGCTTCCTCAGCTCCTGGCTGTTCATGCTGTCTCCAAGAACATCTGCAAGGTTTCTCAGTAGAAAGGGATTCTTTGATATCTTGTGCCGCAACGTTATACCTATATCTCCATGGATGCTTGTAAGACTCTGCAACAGCTTCAATGATGACGTCATCAGAACTTTACGTTGAATGTTAGTATACATAGTGTCAGTTCTACCGACATAGCTTGTGAATCTTATGATGTTTGGGATGAGGCCACTTGCTCTGCTGATTTCGACACAATTTTCCTGATCACAACCTACAAGGCCATCAAGAATTGACATGCCCAGTGCCGGTAGGAGATCCCTCTCCGTTAATGGTCCGTCCTGTGGAATTGACCTGAATCGGAAGATCCCTAGCCAACATCTGAGTATCCAAGACTTGTGTTGTTCGGTTGTGCCCCCTTGCTGGGTCGAATGTTCTTGTGTTTCCAGTAGGTTACCAGTATCTTGAACTGCATCAGGTCTTTCCTCTTGGTTGCCTTCGATATTCAGAACTGGATCATGTATTTTCTCATATTCAACATCTACGTCCAGTAGTGGGTTTCCTCTTTGTTGGTTACCATATTCAAGAAGAGCCGATACAACTTGAATTGTCCCAGGGATAGTTGTGACACGAAAGCTTGTTGCAAGCTCAGCAGTGACTTTTGCAGCAAACAATCTGATAATTGTATCCTCTGGGCTTGACCAGTCCAACATTTCGATTAATCTGGCCATCGTCTTCGTTGAATTTGTGAGTTTCGTAAAGAGTTGCTTCCTGGTCTCCTCCCTTAGGAGAAGGCTGTGCATTATCCTGATACCGTGGAGCTGCATTTTGGGCGTGTCTGAGTTTAGGCAGTATATTGCAAAACTGTTGAGGCTGATCTTCTTTGGACCAAGCACATCCCCTTCCATGCTTTTCTCAAAGGCATATGCGTAGTACAAATTGACAAGCTCAACTCCCCATTGACTTCTCAGTTCACCATGGCGGACAAAAGACCTCTTAGGGATGAATGAAAAGATCTCAAGAATGCATGCCACGACATAGATTATCCCTTGGCCGAGCACCATCACATAGAAGATATTTAGAGATGGCGCAACGTTTGCCTTGCTAGGATTGTCCGGATCTTCACCATAATAGTTATGTGGCACAAGGCGTACCAGTGCAAGAACAACACGTGTGATTGCTGCTGGAATCTGTAGGTTGCCAAATGACACAACCACTAAAGCATATAATTCATAGAAAAGCACATATGCACAATTGATTGGATGATCAGGCATGAGCACCAACATCACTAGCGCAGACAACATGCATAAATTCAGAATCAATCCACGTCGAAATATCTTCTTGGCGCCCAAAGCAATGTCCACTAGTCTGATAATTACCGGGAAACCTAGCCTTCTGATTGTAATTAGAAGCACTGGAAGAAAGAGTAGTACGAACATTATCCACTTGATCGTTGTGTTTTTGGTGGTGAATACGGCTATTGAGGGAACCATCAATAGGATTGCAAGCAAGGGGCTGAATATGGATATAGCATGTCGCAGCGATTTGGGGAGTACTTTTATAGCCCCTAAGGACTGAAATATGCCAAATATGGGTGGAACCACTAGAAGTAGTTGTCTTGAGGCTAACGGAAATTTCCATGGTTGCGCAAGCTGGTAGTTCAGAATATTGGAAAGGAATGCAATGACAATCAATCCATTCCAACCAAGACGTCTAAAGGCACCCTTTGTATTGAAGAACAATTGGTAATCCAGTTTGTTGCTGCGACTAAACATCCTGAAGTATGCAAAATACAATTAAACAAAAAGCATGACATTAGAAGCCAGAAGAAGAAATAACATGCATATATGCAATGTTCTTTAGAACATAAAATTAAGTTAGGTACATATTGACGTGGGAAACATGGAAAAATGAACAAAAAAATTGCTCCATATTTAGATTCACATCCTATTTGTTCCTATTTTGAAATGTTCCACTCGATAATTACTTTTCTGAAGAAAAAAATGATCCATTGGCTAAAGTGGAATCAAAAGCGGCGCGTTCATCAAAAGCGATGGAAATCTACGAATGTGGGGTGAGCGTACGAGTTCTCTTGAATGTTTAGAGAATTCACAAGCCGAGTGAGTATGTGAAGTATTCAGAGAGTTGAAAGAGAGATCTCTTTCAACTATCTAAATATTTGTCTGAATGGGCAGGGGCAAGAAGGTCAAGTCTTTTTTCAGACCAGGGGTAGGATGGTCATTTTGTCCAGGTGTAAGATGGTCATAAAGTTAAAAATACTGAGTTGTCATGTAAAGTATGAATGGGTAGGGGCAAGAAGGTCAAGTCTTTTTTCAGACCAGGGGTAGGATGGTCATTTCATCCAGGTGTAAGATGGTCATAAAGTTAAAAATACTGAGTTGTCATGTAAAGTATGTTGATATGGCATGTGGAGGGCAAATTCTGAACCAAACATCTCTAAGGAGGATAAAACATCAAACCCATTTGGAAGGACGGTAAATGAGTGGTGGCCATTGGGAAGAAGGACATGGGTGGAAGTTTAGCAATAGGTTGTGCTAAAATGAACTTTTTACTATCTTCTCGCCTTTTGTCTGGCGTTTCATTATTTGTCCCATGTGTTAGACGGAGTCTACACATAGTTGAGTTTGTAATAATGGACGGTCAAATATATCAAATGATGTAGAGATCGGGATATTTTCATTTGCTTGATGAATACAATTCCCTTTATCTAAAAAAATTTGGAAGAAAGACAATTCCTGAATAGGTCCTATTGCCTTCGGGTATTGCCTGGAGAGAGGGGATGGGGGGAAGGAGGCAGGAGGGCCGTAGAATGCAACAGACGGTTGTCGAATGCCTAATGCACGCTTGCAGTAAAACAAGGTAAGTCAGCCGATCTGCGTCCATCGTGGTGTGCAATGGTATACTGCTGAGTAAATAACCTCTAACTTTTTTTTAGAAATGGAATAACCTCTAACTTGTATGGACATTTGGTAAAAATGCAGATTATAGGGCGAATAATCTATTACCAAGGTATGGACGACATTTGGTAAAAATGCAAATTATAGGCTGAATAATCTATTACCAACAAGATTATCAGATTATGATAATCTGGAAGTGAAGATTATATAATCTGAACAATAATCATACTGTTTGTTTGAGCTTAAGATTCTTTAAGCTAGATTATATCTGTGGGTAAACAAACAATGCCTATGTTGCGGATGCACCAGAAGCAGCCACCAACGCAACAGTCGTTGTCTCAAACTCGAACGCCTACAGCTGGCGTCACCGGTTGGGCGGTCAGGTCTACGCGCGGCAGTTGCTCCTAACGTTGATGCGTGCAGTGGTGAGGTGTATAACCATATAACTAAGTTCTATAGAAAGTGAAGTTGTTGGAAGATGCGTACGGGGGTGAGGTGTATAACCATATGATTAAGTTCGATAGAATGCGAAGTTGATTCCATCGGGGAGTGAGTTTTAATATGCATGGAGCTGGTTTCATACAATAAAGAATGCACTAAATTACAACATTTGGTATAGCCACATAATTAGGTTATATGATGACCTAGTTCTCATATACAACTAGATCATGTGCATTAATTAACTCCATCAAGAGTAAGTTCATATGATGACCTAGTGCATTAATTAACTCCATCAAGAGTAAGTTCATATGATGACCTAGTTCTCATATACAATATAAATAATGCAATAAATGATGGATCATGTGCTCTTTTTTTTTTCATTTTTCAATTGAACCAGGCTCATATCCTACAATCTAGCCAAGTTTACGTGAATTTCAACTAGTAGAAAGCAACAACACATATGTAGCACATCCTAGACCAACCTGATTCTATACATTGTAGGCGCTCATCCACTCACAATTAATTAATGCAGCAATGGTAAGTACAATTTTACAATGTAGGTGTCCCTCCATTCACATGGGAACAACACATAGTGGAGGATGTGGTGGGTAGTTTTTATTGATGAGAGATAATAGGTTGATGTGTGTGTGTGTGTGTGTAAGAAATAAATTTAGTTGTAAAATACTCTATCCGTTCCAGTTTAAGTGTCATTCTAGCAACATGAAGTTTTTTCTAAAATAAGTGTTATTCTCACTTTTCGATGTATCTTTCTCTCTATCTCTCTCCTCACTTTTCATCATTTTCAGCATGCTCTCTCTCTTTAATTCCCGTGCCTAGAGCTAAAATGACACTGCTTTTGAAATGGAAGGAGCATAAATGATGTGTAAAAAAAATGCCTCCTCTATAGGTTTTGAGGCGCAATCTCCATCGTGGATGTGCTTCATGTTGTTGTAGGACAATGTCTCCAATGTGCAGAAAAGTCGGTCGTAAGCGATTAATACAACCATAGGACTAAGTTCTGTAGAATGTGCTTCCTGGGACAACGAATCTCCATCCACTCAGATTCTATAGGGACAATGAAATGAAGAAGGGGAATAACAAAGAGACAAGCATAAGTAGTTGAGTCCCCACTAAAGATGTGAAGTCTGCTTCTTTATGTAATAATGACTAAGTGTCGTATCGTAAAGAAGGCATAGAATAGGATATTTGCGTAAGAGGCACCAGAAAAGATGAGGCGACGTTTTAGTATTGGAGGCTGGTTCTATACGCAAGAAATGAAGGAATTGATGAGGTTACTAGTTCCTTTTTAGATGAAACAAATGCATTTTCGTCAAGAATTTTTCAGGCAGGATCAACGCGTGACGGGCCGTTGCCTGCGACATGTCGCGGACCATCTTCTTCCTCCCGAGTGGCTTGTCTCACCACATGCTGCCCACACAGCCCGTCGTCACCTCTCCAGCCCCGTCCTTTCCTAACCTTTCTGGCATGATCGCCCCAGCCAAAACCTGCTACTCGCACCTGCCCTCCCGGAACCCAAACCCCAGCTAATATCGCACTCATCTCGCTCATTCCCAAGCTAAAGTTTGGCCTACAGTCAAGCATCGCTCTGATACCATTCTGTCGTACCCCATTTCTGAAGTACTTAGTGTTCACCGTATCAGTCCCTGGATCAGTAGCTGATACGACACTTTCACAGAATGCTTCACAGCTAATACTTTATTTATATTACCAATTCTCATACGAGCCTTTTATTACATAAAGGTCTTTATACAAAGAGAGACGAGCGGCCTCAACACACATAGACATCACACTTAACAACTGACGCAGCAGCCATGCTAACACTTAATCTAGCGGAAGGTGACAGGGCTTCGCTTCTACAGGCACTACTTGAGTGTAGGCCGTTCTTCACTCTTCATCACCATCAGCTTGAAAGTCATAGTCGGACTCATCTTCTGAATGATTTAAGCAAGGGTGAGTACATAAGGTACTCAGCAAGCCTAACACGAAGGATAAGATTATGCAAGGGGCTTGCAAAGGATAGGCTGGGTTTTCTTGCCAAGGTGTGAAAGCCAAGTTTATGCAGGGTTGTTTTGATGAACGAACCATTTCGCAATTCTAAACAAATTTCTGTAGAGATTAGTGGGGTTGGGTGGCCCTGGGCGAGATGCAATCCATCCCGCCAGTTCCTCAATTTTATCACTGGCCATCAACCAGCACACGGCTCCAAACCGGCGTTTTACAAAAACACACCAAGGATACTCACACGGAAAATCTAATCATAGTGTGGCCAATGCTTTCGCGTTGCCCAATACCGTGGAACACGGCTATCCGGATAGATTCATAACCTCGGCCGAGGGTGCACAACTTTACCCACAAGGTGGTCCAGTCCGTCCTATCGTCATAGTTTGGACTGTCCCATTAAAGGTCCCGTACCTACTTGGTACCACCACGGCATCCCCCACGGACATCACCAGGGGCTTCATAATTCAATAATATGGCCAGATTCACAAATGCCAGATCTCAAACACCCACCAACGAACGAGTCTTCTCCTGGGATTCCGTTGCAAACTCCTGCCTCCGGGGGGTACCGGGTGAGTACTACTAGGGTGTGGTTCCAATTCTATGCACATTCATGGCTTGTGGATGCGCGTAAGGTGCTAGGCAAAGGCGGCACAAGAATCGGTCCTTATACGATCGAACCAGACATCTTCAATAGCCAATCCTCATGAGGAAAGGCGTCCCAGAGATAGCCTCCCCACTGAGGACTACCTCGCTTGGTCCCGCCAAAATATCCCCCACTAGGGTTGCACTTATCATTAAACCACCCAATTTTCACATTTACACACACCACCAAGACACACACATTTTACACGAAAATTATGTGAGCACGATTAATTTAAACACATGGTGATAGTCCTAAGCAGCAAGCAATCCAACATATCATTAAGCAATTTAATGATGTTGGTTCCTAGGGTTAACAAGGAGTAAGGATAATCAAGATCAAGGCATGGCAATCAAAGTACTACTTAGGACATTCTAGCATTTAAATCACTTTTAAATATCATGCAAATTTATTTGAAAACAGGCTCTAGATAGGATTATTTCGCAATTGGGGGATCAACATGATCAAAGGGAGTTAGACTTGCCTTCGTCAAGATCTTCCTCTTCTAAGTCCTCGGATTCAGGATCCTCAGCCTCTTCGTCTTGATTATCTATCGAGTTAACAAAAGATAAATCTACCGCTCGCAAACAAATTAACAGGCAATAAATCAAATGAAAATCCAAATAAAATCAGAGGGGAGTTGGTTCTGGTGGCATTGGATAGAGTAAGATTATAGATGAATTTTGGCGCAGGTTTCGCCAAAATTGGAGTTAGAATGATGAAGATATTGATTTTTGGAAGTAAAAGAAAGGAAATTGATTAGGATTTGATTAACTTAATTAAGCATAACCATCATCCTAATTTTCCAGAGGGTAAAAAAGGTTGCAAAATGGTGAGAAGGGAATATAGGATTTTTGGAGATTTTTGGGGATTTTTCTGATATTGGAAATGTGGTCGAAATTGGTTTCTGTGTACGATGTTTGGGTGCGCCTAGCAATTTCCAGCTGGGTGTGAGGCTGACATGTGGGCCACTGGGGCCGGTGCACAGTGGGAGCACTGTGCTGTGGACTTGGTCCATGCACGTTGTGGACCGAGGGGCATGTGCCTGCGGTCCACCGTGCGCCGGGCGCACCGCGTGGCGGTGACGACCCGGTCGTCGCGGGCCCGCGTGCCGACGTGGCTGCCACGTCGGACACTGATGCGGTGCGACGGAAGGGCGGCTGTGCGCGGCGGCGCATCGCCGGCGGCGTGCTAGCGACGAGCTGCGGAGGGCGGGGGGCGACGCGGGGCAAACCTACGCGAACTACGCGTGAAAGCGCGTCTTCCTGCGCTTGACATCGACGCGGGGAAAGGCCGAGGTGGTGGCGCGGGCTCGCAGGAGAGCGGCGGAGCGCCGGAGAGAGAGAGGGGAAAAGGGATGCGCGTGCGCGACCACTTGTCTGAGTGGTTGCAGACGTGCGCGCGAGCGCGACGGTGCTAATGGCGAGCTCGGCCTGGCCGAGGAAGGTCCACGACAGACGGCGGTGAGATCAAGTGCGGCGGCCTTGGCCGGAGCTAGGGGAGGTGGCACGCGCGAACAGGAAAAGAGAAAGGTGAGAGGTGCGGAAGAAAGAGGAGGTGATGGTGAAGCTCACCGTTCTGTTGGACGGGCAAAAAGGGCGACGGGAAGTTGGTCGGCGGCGAGGTCAAACACGGCGGACTAGGGTTGATCGGGGATCTCCTCGTATGGGGCACGGCTGCACCAAAGAAGGGCACCATGGCGTCAAGCACGGAACGGAGACATGAGCTCGACGATAAAAGAGAGGTGAGGCTCACCGGAGAAGAGGGGAGAGCTCACCGGAGTTCTCGCCGGACTTGAGCGGAAATTGGGGAAAAACAGTGGAGAGCTCGGGAATGGTTGGAGTTGGCGAAAGAGAATAGAGGAGGGACGGAGAGAACCTTGAGCTGCTTTATAGGGTGTCAATGGCGGTTCCCGGTGAGGGAAATATCTCGCTCGCCGGCGTGATATTTTCGCCGGAGTAACTGCCGACGCGACGTGCGAAGGCGGTGCTGATCTCGGAGGATGGCGGTGACGCGCTACGAGCATGGTTGCAATGCCGGCGATGAGACAGAGAGAGAGAGAGAGAGAGAGAGAGAGAGAGAGAGAGAGAGAGAGAGAGAGAGAGAGAGAGAGAGAGGGAGTGGCTGTGGCTGACGTCGGAGGGATGGAGCTCGCCGGCTTTTGAGAAAACCTGGCGCGCGCGTCAAGGAGCCGGGGAAGGATGATGGGACGTGATGGTGAAGCGGTAGAGAGGCACGTGCTACCCGTGGGGTTGTTCTGGAGCTCGACATGACAACGGCGGTAAGCCGGCAGGGAGGGATGGGCAATGGCGCGTTTCGCGCCGGCCGTCTGGAGGTGGACTCGCGCGAAAAAGAAAAAGAAGCGGGTGCGATGGGCTGGCTCGGGTGGAACTGGGCCGGAGCGTTGCGGCCCATGTGGGAAAGAAAAGGAAAAAGACTGGGCCGGCAGGAGAGAAAAGGAAGGGGGCGGCCCGGTTAGGATAAAAAGATTTGATCTTTTTGCTGGAATTGAATTTGAATGAATTTTGAATTTATTCAAAAGGAGAGATTCAAACAAACACTTAAACAAGGCCAAGAAAATACAAAAATGCACATGGTGATATTTGTGCATGATTTAAAATTCAAATTTTTTTTGGTTTCTCAACTAACTAAGCTAGCAAATTTATTTTAATTGAAAAATTTTAAAAATTCAAATTTTTAGTGGTTTTTGATGATCACCAAAAACACGGGTCGCTACACCGTTGATGCCATTAGAAATGATCGGTTCAAGTTACATTTCCAAATAGTGGTAGGATCATATATCATAACAGGTTCTAGCTTTGTACATTTTCTTATAAAGTCGACACGTAACCGCTACGTTTTTTAATTCTACTCTGGATAGTATACATATGCCCTTCACAGTGATACACAAGTCCAGCGTCGTGAGAGAATGGCACATTTATTACTTAATGATTAGTTTGCATGATATTGCTGGGCTCACCAACCCAATTGCAATTAAGTAAGTAAGTGGATAGGTAGCGTAAAGAGAAGCTGATAGATTTGGAAGTCATTAGTCTGCCTAGAATTTGGAAGATAACTTGGATTTTTCTTTTTTCTTTGTTCACAAATTTTATGTAAAACTTTTTTTCTAGATTCAGCAGAAGTCGGGAAATAAAAAGCCTTTTTCTAAAAAAAATTGTTGCACCGCATTTTTCATCTTTTGTTTTTTAATAGACGGAGCAAATGGCCGCTGCCAAATGACATCGCCTTATGCAGCGGTTGCAGGGTCCGCCGCTCCGGTCAAGGGAACCATGTATGCACGCAACTGCGCAAGTCAACCACACTCGCTGCGTCGTTGTTCCACCTGAGACACAAACCAGGAGCAGTTTCTTTATTCCCCAACTCGCCGGCCAGCCGGTTCTTCCATCACCCATCCATCGCAATTCTTGTTTCTTCTGCATATCATCCAAGAACGAGAGAACAAAGCAGCAACTGTCCCTGGCTGTTCATTTTCTCCCACGAATTACTGTTCATTTGACTTAATCTTTGTTCTTTCGTAGTTCTGTGGAAGAAGGCCGATTTCCTTGCCGGTTTAACCGACCTCCAATGAACAGTCCTAGTTCTGACAACGCTGGTTGTTCCTGCTCATATGCAATCACATCATGTAACGACAAGCAAACCCATGAACATGGAGAAGCCAAACGAGCGAGCTTCAAGGGGCTGTTTGATTGAAACCGTCGCCACGCCAAGTAGGACGGTTTCGTTTTGCCAGTGCGCGACATAAGTGCTGCCGCACGGCATCGCCGTCGTCTGAGCGAACATCTTCCTCAGCCCTCGGGATGTCTGAAGAACCATTCGCGTCAGAACGATCTCCGCCTCTCCCTCCAACTCAACACCCCGCATCTGCAAAGCTCTGTGACGCGCGCCTTCCCTGAATTTGCGTCTCCGCGGTCGGCGCCCACCCAACAGACACGGCGCCGAGCCGGCGTCCACGAGCAGAGCGCCAGGCCTGGGAGCGCGCCGCGCGCGTCAGCATGCGGAGCAGAGGTCCGGAGCTCGCTGCGGAGCTCTCGCGCAGGCGCAGTTGAGGTCACGGAGCATAGCACGGAGCGGGTTCTCGAACGAGCGGCGGTGGTCATGGCGGCGTGGTTCCGGTAAACGACGCCGGTCCCGGGGTGGTCGCTATTCGAAATAGCGACCGCCCCTGGGGTCTCTTACAACCGTTGGATGGGGCATTTGCGGGCGAGATCAGCGTGGATAACGGCGCGGAGCGATCCCCTTTTCGCCTTCCCCGCTCGACCGCCGTTCTCCTCGACGGAGCGCGAGGCTCCAGCGGCTCGGGTGAGATGCAAATCCTCGGCGCCGCCAGAGCTCGCAGCAGCCGGCCGGTGGCCGATCCAAGGAATCTCCTTTGCTCTTTGAGGAAGAAGAGACGCTCAGTTCAAACCACGTAACGTCAGGATGAAGCCCTCATCTTCGTCCTTTCCCTGACCGCGACGCGCTCTTCAGCCTCGACACGCGCGCTTATACATGGACGTGGCCGTGTGCGATCTCTGTTCCCGTCCCGACGAACGATCCAGCGTACGCCAGGCGGCGCGTGCACTACTCTGCAGGCGGCGCCGATGAAGCACGGCTCAAAACACGTTCCAGCGGGTTCACAGTGCGATGCCGCGGCCAGCAGGCGCGCAGCGACATCATTTTTGTAGGTACTATGCGGTGTCGGCGCCCGGCGGCAGTGTCGCCATTGCCATCGAAGAAGCGGACGTGGGTTCAATGGTTCTAACGAGGTGGCTGGGCTCCTGCGTTCCTGCTCGTGGGCGAGCGGTGAGAGACATCATAAGAACGAATTTGTGTCAAAGTCCAACTGCTGAACAGAGATGATACTACGGGCCGCTGCCTGGGATCTAGCGCTTGGTGCGTGTTTGCCAAGCTTATCTAGTGGCATGGCGTGCCCATCAGGTTGATCAAGGCATCACATTCACTCGTCAAGCGTAAGTAAAGCACATCACTCAAAAATCTATATGGAATCTCTGTTGTATAGCTGACATAAGCCTACTGTACACACTCATGCAGCGTTCTGGCAGGCCAAGGGAACCAGGCATGCATAATGCTATCTCACATCCATCCATTGCCGATCTTTTTTCTTCAACATATCATCCATGAATGAGGGAACAAGTAACCGGCACACAAGAATGGCAACAACAAGAACACAAGAAGGCATTGTAGCTTCCTGCTGTTGCTGGCTGAGCTCTCGACGGAGTCTCGTGCACAGTTGATGTTTACGTTCTGGCGTGCTTGGCACCTACGTAATGATGTGGTGTTCGGAGACAGGAAGGCCTCGGTTTTCGGGTCAGCCCGATATCCGGAAAGCTACTGGAGCTCACTGTTGAATATCCGGCACGGACAGGAGGAGGATCGGAAAGGAAAGAGACCAGCTCTTACGAGTTGGAGGAAACCACAGGTAAAGGAGGCGAGGGCAATGGCTCTGTGGGAGGCTCCACCTGTGGAATGGGCGAAGCTGAATGTGGATGGTGGTTCCAAGAGCTGACTGGAAGGGCGAGTATTGGTTGCGTGGTAAGGAATCATCAGGGTGAGGTCTTGCTGACTGCCTGGCAGGTTCTTTTTGACTGCGCCCCGGCGGAGATGGCGGAGGCTATCGCCTTGCGAGAAGGCGTCCAGTTAGTAGCTGAATGGATCAGAATGCCGACAATTGTTGAATCTGATTGTGCTTATGTGCTCAATGCGGTCCAGTCTGAACTGCCTGATAGATCATGCTGTGCTGAGATTTTCGAGGAGATAAGGGGTACTGCTAGAATCCTGCCATCGGTGAAGTTTGTGAAGATTGGAAGAGAGTGTAATAGGGTAGCTCATGAATTAGCTCAATTAGCTATTCGCAACATGCATTCCGCTGTTTGGAATCGTGAAGCACCAGCTTGTATTAGGGAGCTGCTCGATGCAGATTGTAACTCTATGCCTACATAAATAAAGCACTCTTTTCCTCGCAACAAAAAAAAAAAAAGAAGGCATTGTAGCTACATGCCAAGCCTGCAGCAAAGGGGACGATGGAGGTAGCAAGCGCAAAGAGGTAAAGCCGATGCTAACTGTGAAGTATTCATATATAAATAAAAATTTTAGAATGATATTACTATTAAATGATATATACTCCTTTTAAGTTCTATCATACTAGTTATAAGATATTATAGAAACTCATTTAATTATTGATATCTTTAAAAGATGGTTCTAGAAGGTAAAAATGACATTGTTATATACAACAATGATTACTACAACCTAGCTATGTAAGTTTCAGAGATGCTCATATGATAGCACCAATTACTTGATGCTATCATACAACAATTTCTTTTATTTTGTTGTTATGGATCAAAAAAATTCTTGTTTGTTGTTCCTTATATTCAATTACACGTGCCAATATTCGGAGAAGGTATCAATAACTTGATATAGATCTTCGCTATGTTAACAACTTCTCTGAAATGTGATACAATAAACTTAAATAAATTTTGGAACAAGCCATGAACGCTAGAATTTTTGTAAACCAACTTCTAAAATCTTGTGTCTATCGATGCCAATAGAAATGATCGATTCAAGTTACTGTCACATCCCAAATTTTAACAATCGATTAATAAAAATCACTTTCCCAAATTTTGTAGATTTTTAGGATCAAATTTAGATTTTTGAAAATAAAAGTCCAATTTTACTAGATAAAAAATGTAGGAAAATGGAAATTTTAGAAAGGAAATAAAATTGGGACTTGTCAACATGATTGCTAGTAGCCAGATTTGAATTTTTGAATTTATTCGAATTTGTTTGAGCTGATTCTGAGTTCATTTGAATTTTATTTGGATTTTCCTGAGTTTGGAAATGTTTAAAACATTTCCGGATCCCTCCTCGCTCGTGGGCCAAATCTGGCCAGCCCCCCTTCTCTTTTTCCCTAGTGAGACACGCCACCCTTCCTCTCTTTCCTTCCCAGCCCGGCCACAACCCAGTTCAGCCCGACCTCTGGCCCGCCTAGCCTGGCCTCAGGCCCGCACGACGACGCGTCGTCTCCATCGCGTCGCCGCCACCCTCCGCCACCGCGTGGCCGCGCACCGCCCGCCGCAGCGCCACGTCCCCGCCTGCCCCACCTCGTGACGCCAGGACCCGCGTCACCGCCTCCGAAGCCAACCCCGCGCACCGCGTGCGCCGCCCTCACAGCCCATGCCACCGCCCTCGTCGTCAACCCACCGCCGTTCGTTTTCACACCGAGTGCACCTTCGTGAACCAGTGCCTCCGCGTTGACGAGCACGCGACGAGCTACACCAAGCCAAAGGACGAGTACCAAAGCGACGACTTCTGCTCCAGGCGAGCCAGCGCGCGCACACGTACACGCCGAAGTGCCGCCATGGCGTTCCCGCCGCTCTAGCCCGCCTCTCACCTATTTAAACCCTCTCACAGCTTCGCCGCCACCTAGCTCGCCCCTGCGACCAACTTTCGTCAAGCCTCCGCTTCCACCGCTCCTCAATTTGCCACTTCCCCTCCTCGTCTCCAACTCTGGCCGCCGCCCGATTCGCCGTCGGTAAGCCACCTCTTCCTCTCTTTTCTGTCCCAGCAAGAATATCACTGCTCTCTCTACCTCCCACACCCCTCACGCCATCGTGTCCTGGCCTGCAGACACGCGGACACCGAGCGCCGCCGCTCACCGCCGCCTCGGCTCATCGCCGGCCATGTCCACGACGCGTCTGGCCACGACGTGCTGCAGCACAGCCTCTCCACACACACGTGCACCTCCCGCACCTGCACAGCCACCACAAGCCCTACTCCTTCGCCAGTTCGTCGTCACGCCGCCGCCAGACATCTCCGACGAGCTCGCCACCGCCGCTCCAGCCCTCGTCGTGCATGCGCGTGCTGCCCCAAAGCTCCGCCGCGACGCGTACTACCTCCAAGGCTGCACCGTTTCCCTTCCCGAGGCTCACAATCGCCGCCGGCGAGCACTCCGGCAAGCTCTGTCGCGCGCCGCCGCGCGCAACGTCGCCAACGCCGCAATCGTGCACACGGTCCAGTGGACCACGCACACACGTTGTACTCCGTGGACATGGTCCATATGAGCCAAGCACATGAGCCGCTTCGGTCCATGGACCAAAGGCTGTAGTCCACGCGCACACCGTGCACCCGTGCACCAGCGCTTCGCTGCCACCCGGGTCCCACACGTCAGCCTCTGTGCACAGACAAAAACACTACAACCACCCATGTCATACCCCATTTTCAGAGGTACTTGAATCCACCGTATCAGTCCCTGGATCAGACGCTGATACGGACATTCTCACAGAATGGCATTTCAGAGTCACACCTTTATTTATTACCAAAGCTCATTACAAGCCTTTTAATTTACATAAAAGGTCTTTGAGGTGGCCAGAGGCCTTACAACACTACACATCACACCACAGTGGCCATTGCTGGGAAGCAGCAATGCCACACTTTATTCTACGCAACGGACGGCGGAAGCAGATCCACTCCACTGGCAAACTTGCGCGTGACGGCCCTAGTCTTCTTCGCCATCGGCTTGAAAGTCGTACTCCGCTTCTTCTTCTGAATGATTGATTGAGAGGGGGAGTGAGTACGTAAGGTACTCAGCAAGTCCTAACACAAGGGTGACTCATATGCAAGGATATTTTCAAGGAATAGGCTGGGGTTTTCATCGATCGGCCGAAAAGCCAATTTTCAATGCAGGGGTTGTTTTGCAAACCAAAACATTTTGTAAAACTCTAAGTCATCATTGATAAGGTCTTAGTGGGGTTGAGTGGCCCTGGGGGAGAATAAATCCTTCCCGCCAGTTCCCAAATTTTAACGCTGGCAGGAAACCAGCACACGGCTCCAAACCGGCGTTATTCCGAAACACACACGCCAAGGATAACTCACACAGAAAACTAATCATTGTGTGGCCATGGCTTTCGCGTTGTCCATTACCGTGGAACACGGCTATCCGGATAGATTCTTATCCTCTGCAGAGGTTGTACACTTTCCCCACGAGGGGTGCCAGACCTTCCCACCGTCGTGGGTCGGAAAGACACACAAATGGTCCCGTACCTGCCTAGTGTCACCACGGTACCACCTCGGAAAATCCGCGACCAGGGGCCTCATATAAACATAGCATGGCCAAAGCCAATCACCTCCACCTGCCGGATCCGACGCCAACATCGTCAAGATCTTCTCCTGGCTTCCGATTGCAACTCCCTGCCTCCTGGTGGTACCGGGCGATCACTAGTAGGGTGTGGTTCCAAACCCTACCCATAATAGGGCCTCGTGGTTGCACTGTGTGCTAGGCCAGACGGCACATGAACCGGTCCTTATACGACCGAAGCAAGCATCTTCAATAGCTACTCTCCAACGAGAAGTAGCGTCCCAGAGATAGCCTCCCCACTGAGGACTACCTCGCTTGCTCCCGTCTAAAACATAACCCCCACTATGGGTTTCACTTACTAAGCCCATCCCTTTTATTTCACACACACATCACCAAGTCACACTCACACATTTTCACACAAAAACATGTGAAGCAAAATTATTAATTAACACAGTGTGAATGAACCTAAGCGGCAATATTTTCCAGCAAATCATTAAAGATTAATGATTGTGGAACCTAGGGTTAACAATGGATTAAGGATAGCAATAAACAAGGCATGGCTTTCAACAGGATAGGTTACTCTAATATTTAAATCATTTTAAAAGACTATGCATGTTTAATTTGCACACAGGCTCTAAATAGGATAATTTGTAGGAATTAATTAGGTTAAATATGATCAAGGTGGTTAGGACTTGCCTTCACCAAAATCTTCCTCCTCTAAGTCTTCCTCGTAGTCGGGGTCCTCGTGTTCTTCCTCGAAGACTTGGTCACCTAGCGATTGAATAAAAGAAAAGCTAAGTCTACCGCTTAACACTCAATTAAACAATCATTAAAATAAAATAAATAAAATAAAATACACCACTGAAGATGGTTTTGGTGGAATATGATAGAGGATGATTTTAGATGAATAATGGTGCAAGAACACTTGATTTGGAATTAAAACGGAAAAGATATTGATATTCGAATATAAAGGGTTATATTGGAATTAGGGGAGATTAACTAAATGTTAGTATAATCTCCACCTAAATTTTTCCAAAGATGTCCAAGGGTTGGAAAATGGTTAGAAATGAATTTGGGAATTTTTGGATATTCTTGGGAATTTTTATGGATTTATTTAGGCACTGGAATAAGGTTTTGTGTACACTGCGCGTGTGGATCTAGCAAAACTCAGCGCGTAACAGAGACCGACAGGTGGGCCAGTGGGGCCGGGGGCCCCTGGCGGCTACTATTCCGTGGACTCGGTCCACGGGGCGTGGACCGGGTCTGGCCTGTGAGGCGGGTGCACGGTGCGCCGGGTTCGCCACGTGTGCGGGGTGACGCGGCGCGGGCTGGCGACGTGGCGCCGACGCGGCAGCCACGCGGGCGCCATGCGGACGCCACGCGGGCGCCACGCGGGACGGCGAGGCGGCGCGGCGGAGGCGGGGGAACGGAGCTCCGCCTCGCCGGAAACGTCGCCGGTGCTCGCTACGGTGGACGGAAGCGGTGAAGGAGTGGATGCCGAGGGTCTACACACGACGGCGGAGATAGGAGTGCTACACGTGGACGTGGAGGTGAAGCGTGGCGGCGGCGCGAGCTCGCCGGAGCTCGGCCGCGGGTCGGCGTGGTGCGCAAACGCGCGTGTGTGTGTGCGCGCGCGGGTGAAGGAGTGGCTGCGCGCGTGCGCGTGTGCGTGAGGGGTGAGTAGGGGCGCTTGGCCAGACCGGGGGCTGTCCCACGGCGGCCGGAGTTGAGGAAGAAAGGCGGCGGACGGCGGCGCTCCGGTGCGAGGAAGCTATGGCGCGCGTGGATGTGCACACGTAGGGGGGATAGACTCGCGCGGGCATGGTGAGTGTGAGGAGGGCCTCGACCGGGCCGGGGAGAGCCTCACGGCGGCCGGCGGCGAGGGGGAAGAAGGTGGCGCGGGTGGTGCTCGGTGCAAGGGCGCTAGAGAGCGAGGGGACGTGCATGTGCTGGCGCGGAAGACAGAGGAGGGAAGAGAGACGCTCACCGGACCTACCAGAGTGGGGGAGAGCGACGGGGAGAGGCGTGCGACCTCGCCGGAGTTGGAGCGGGGAGGTGAGCTCAAGTTGTTCGATTGACGACGCGAGAGAGCGAGGGAGAGAGTGGATGGGCGAATGAAGCAATAGAGGAGAATAGAAGAGCTCGGGCTGCTTTATAGGGCTCCAATGGCGGTTCGAGCTCGGAAAATATCCCGAGCTCGCCGGGATTCTTTTGGCCGACGTGTGGTGGTGGTGATTTGCGTGGGGGACGACATTGCCGGGGCTTGACACGCAGCGAGGGAGTGAGCGGGGGCCCTGGGCGAACTCCCGGTGGCGCGGGCGGGCGATTTGGATCGGCCGCGGGCTCAGAGCACGGTGTCGCCGGAGTTAAGAGAGAGGGCGGCGATGATTTTTGTGATGCCGGCTTGACCGGGGGAAGAGAGGAAGGGGGTCCGGGCGAGAAGAGAGCGGGAGAGAACGGAGAAGTGACGCGTGGGCAGCAGCGGATGTAATGCGGCGGCGCGCGGGAGGAGTAATTCCCGGCCGGCACGCCGACCGGTCGGGCGGCGTTGTCCGGAGGAGGAAGACGGCGTCGCGGGCCCAGCTGGCGGTGTCCGAGCGTGGCGCGGGAGCTGCTGGGCCGAGCGGGCCGACGCGGTGGCGTGTGGAGTGCGGCCCAGGCGCGCGTTGCGGGAGGAGGGAAAGGGAGAGGGAATTGGGCCGCGGGCTGGGAAAAGGAAGAAGGCGGCCCAACAGAAGGAAAATTGGTTTATCTATTTCTGGATTTGGAATTTGAAGGGAATTTCAAAGGGATTTGAATTTGAATTTGAGTTTGGACTTCAACACTCACACAAACAATTAAATAAAGACAATAAGAGGCAAAATGCACATGAGTGTTTCATGCATGGCTTTAATTTTCGAGAAAATTTAATTGAGCCCTATTTTTGATCTAATCCATTTCTATTATTTGAAAATTTTTGAAAAGTCCAAATTTTAGTTTTATCGCTATGAGCAAAATTACGGGTGCTACAAACCTACCCCACTTAAACAGAATCTCGTCCTCGAGATTCCGACTCGCTATCGAACAGGTACGGAAACTCTCTCCTGAGGTCATCTTCTCGTTCCCATGTGGCCTCTGCCTCAGTGTGATTGCTCCATTGCACTCGGCAAAATCTTATGGCATTCCTTCTTGTTAGCCGGGTGGCTACATCCAATATCTTCATAGGTCTTTCTTGATATCGGAGATCGGGTTGGAGGTCCATTACTTCAGGGGGTATTACTTCTTCTGGGACCCTCAGACATTTCTTTAGTTGTGATACATGGAAGACGTTGTGTACGTCGGACATCTCCTCGGGGAGTTCAAGACGGTATGCCACTTTTCCGATCCTCTCAAGTATCTTGAATGGTCCGATGTACCTTGGGGCTAGCTTTCCTTTTATTTGGAATCTTCGTGTTCCTCGAATTGGCGATACTTTGAGATATACATAATCCCCTTTTTCGAAACTCAACTCTCTACGCCTTGTGTCTGTGTAACTCTTTTGTCTGCTCTGGGCTGCTTTCAAGTTTTCTCTGATCAGTGCCACCTTTTCTTCGGCATCCTTGATGATTGCGGGTCCAAAAAGGGATCTTTCTCCTACTTCTGACCACATTAGTGGGGTTCTGCATTTCCTACCATACAATGCCTCAAATGGTGACATTTGCAGGCTTGTTTGGTAGCTATTGTTGTATGAAAATTCTGCGAAGGCCAAACTCTTTTCCCAATCCTTTCCATAGACTAGGACGCATGCTCTCAACATATCTTCCAGAATTTGGTTTACTCTTTCTGTCTGTCCATCAGTTTGAGGATGATAGGCAGAGCTATAATCCAACTTGGTTTTTAGTAACCATGTAAGCTCTTCCAAAATCTTGAGGTGAACTGTGAGCCCCTGTCGGATACTATTCTGCTCGGAACTCCATGTAGTTTAAGGATGTTATCCACATAGAGCTGAGCATACTTGTCTCCTCTGTAGGCCGTCTTCACTGGTATAAAGTGAGCAACCTTGGTCAAACGGTCTACTATGACCCATATTGAGTCATTTCCCTTTTGGGTCCTGGGCAGTCCCACGATAAAGTCCATGCTAATTTCGTCCCACTTCCATACTGGAACATGCAGTGGTTGTAATAGTCCCGCAGGTCGCTGGTGTTCTGCCTTCACTCTCTGACATACGTCGCATCTGGCTATAAATTCTGCGATATCCTTCTTCATGCCAGTCCACCAGTATTTCTGCTTCAAATCCAAGTACATCTTGGTACTTCCAGGATGGATGGAGTAGGCGGAGTTATGTGCTTCATCTAGGATAAGCTGTCGATAACCACCCACACTTGGTACGCAGATTCGGTCTTTGTACCATAGGGTTCCCTGGTTATCCACTCGAAATCCAGGGGCTTTGTCTTCTCCTGTCTTTTTCTTAAGCTCCTGTATTTCCTTATCTGTCTCTTGAGCTGTGCGTAATTGGCTTTCCAGTGTTGGTTCTACACACAGTGCATTCAACTGACCAGGTTGGGCGATATGTAGGTTTAGCTTTTCCATCTCTGCTTGTAACTCAGGCATCCGTTTGGATGTTCTAACACGATGACGGGGCACCTTGCGACTCAGCGCATCTGCCACCACATTAGCTTTTCCTGGATGGTAATGTATCTCCAGGTTGTAATCCTTGATTAATTCTAGCCATCTTCGTTGCCTGAGATTTAGATCTGACTGGGTGAAGATATACTTTAGGCTTTTGTGATCCGTGTATATCTCACACTTATTCCCAATCAAGTAGTGTCTCCAGATCTTAAGTGCATGGACGACAGCTGCTAACTCCAAGTCATGAGTAGGGTAGTTCTGCTCATGTGTCTTTAATTGCCTTGAGGCATATGCTACCACTCGTCCATCTTGCATTAGGACGCATCCTAATCCCTGTCGTGACGCATCGCAATACACGACGAAGTCACGGTGGATGTCTGGCAAAGTCAGTACAGGGGCTGTTGTCAATCTTTTCTTTAGTTCTTGAAAACTTCTCTCGCAAGCATCTGTCCACTTAAACTCCTTGCCTTTCTGTGTCAAGGCCGTCATAGGCCTGGCTATTTTGGAAAAACCTTCGATGAATCGGCGGTAATAGCCTGCCAAGCCAAGGAAACTTCTGACCTCTGTCATATTGGTTGGTTGCTTCCAATTGGTGACTGCTTCAACCTTGGATGGGTCGACTGACACTCCTTCTTCAGTCAGGATATGTCCAAGGAAAGCCACTCTGTTTAGCCAAAATTCACATTTACTGAATTTGGCATACAGTTGATGTGCTCTCAACCTTTCCAGAACTATTCTCAAATGTTCCTCGTGCTCTTCGGCACTCTTAGAGTAGATCAGAATGTCGTCAATGAAGACAACGACAAATCGATCTAATTCTTCCATAAATACCTTGTTCATCAAATTCATGAAGTATGCAGGTGCATTTGTGAGTCCGAATGGCATCACGGTGAACTCATACTGTCCATATCTGGTAACAAAGGCTGTCTTAAGGATGTCTCCTTCTCTAATCTTCAATTGGTAGTACCCAGATCTTAAATCAATTTTGGAGAAATACTTGGCTCCTTTCAACTGATCAAATAAATCGTCGATCCTGGGCAAGGGATACTTATTCTTAATGGTGACTTCATTAAGAGATCGGTAGTCTATGCACAATCTGAGACTGCCGTCTTTCTTCTTGACAAAGAGGACTGGTGATCCCCACGGTGATGAACTTGGCCTAATAAAGCCCTTCTTCTGCAACTCTGCTATTTGTGCCTTTAATTCTGCTAACTCATTAGCTGCCATTCGATATGGTCTCTTTGCTATTGGAGAGGTTCCGGGAATTAGGTCAATGATGAATTCTATATCTCTGTCAGGTGGCATGCCTGGTAGCTCTTCTGGAAACACATCTGGGTATTCACAGACCACTGGCACCTCATACAATGACTTTGCTTCCATGTGGTGAACCATTGGTGTATCTTTTGGCCTCTTTGGTTCACATACCACTTTAATCCCTTTGTGATTTACCAGAGTAACCTTTCGGGTGTCACAGGCTATATTGCCTCGGTGCTTGCTTAGCCAGTCCATTCCGAGGATAACATCTATCCCTTGAGATTCTAGGACTACTAAGTTCGCTAGGAACTCTACCCCACTTAAAATGATCTTAACCCGTGGGCATCCCAAATAACTTTTGATCTCGGCCCCGGGAGTCCGGATTATTAGGGGTTGTTTTAACATAACAGTTGGCAAGCCATTTGTAGCAACAAACTTCGATGAAACAAATGAGTGCGAAGCTCCAGAATCAAACAGAACAGTTGCAAGGGTTGAGTTGACGAGATACTCACCAAGAACAACGTCTGGAGTATCCTCAACTTCATCTGCATTGATGTGGTTGACCTTGCCTCGGCCGAAGGTTTGATTGTTCCTTCGCGATTGTCCCGAGGGTTGATGTCCACCACGTCCATTTCCTGATGCTGCAGTCCTGGCACTATTTGATTGGTGCTGCTGAGTTGGAGCATTGCTTTGGTTCTGATAAGGGCACCTTGCAATCATATGGCCAGGCTCGCGGCAGTGGAAACAGGTTCTCTTGTCGTTGTTGTTGGGCTGAGCGACACTAGAACCACTCTTCTGCTGGCTGCCAGAATTCTGATTACGGTATGATGGTGCTGAGCCTTGCTGATTTGACGCGGAGGTCCTGTATTGCATTGTCGGCTGGTACCTTGGCTTCTGAAAGCTGTTATTGATTCTTGGCTTCTGATTCCTCTCCTGCTGCTTGAGCTTCTGCGCAGTGAATTTGCGCTTCCTGTCATGCTCAATGTGGGAACGTGCATCTTCCAGAAGAAGTGCTCGATTCATAAGAGTGTTGAAATCTGGATATATGTGTGTGACTAGCTGCACTCTTAATCCAGGATTAAGTCCCTTTCGGAAGCGATCCTGCTTCTTCTTGTCGGTATTGACATCGTCGGGAGCATAACGAGCCAATTTCATAAACTTCCTGATATATTGATTGACTGTCATTGCTCCCTGCTTGAGTGAGCGGAATTCATCGGCTTTCATCTCAATCACACCCTCCGGGATGTGATACCTCCTGAATTCTTCCTGGAATTCCTCCCAGGTAGTAGCATCTGCATTTTCTGCACCTTCTCTGTAGTTATCCCACCATTCACTTGCTGCACCTTTCAGCTGGTGAGATGCTAACAGCACCTTCTCTCTGTCATCCGCATTCACCAAGTGCAGCTTCTTGGTGATGTCTCTCAGCCAATCATCGGCTGCTAGAGGATCCTCCTCAGTACCCTCAAATGTCGGGGGCCTGAGCCTCATGAATTCGGACATCTTGCTCTGTGGACCCGGAGCACGGTCTAGCAGTCCTTGAGCTATTACCTCCATTAGGCGGGTCTGATTATCCATCACTTCCACCAAGTTGGTGACAGGTGGTCCTGGGATTCTACCACCTCGTCCACCACCTCTTCCACCTCTACCACGGTTCTGATTTCCTCCACCTCTGTTCTGATTGTTATTTTCAACCTCATCATATCCTTCCTGATTCTGACTTACTTCATCCTCCTGTTGATCTTGGTTATTGTCATTCTCAACTCTACCTCCACCTCTACCTCTACCTCTGCCACGCGGGGCAGTGTTCCTGCCTCTTCCACGTCCACCTCCCTGATTCTGGACGTTGTTCTCATCATCGTGTTCTTCACGTTCACGGCGCTGTTGTAGCCGGACAGATCTTTTGGGAGGCATCTGTTTAACGGGTTTAGCAGAAAGGTGAGATGGGACACTCACGGAATCTACGAACTACGAGGCACAACAAAACAAGATTAATGGAAGAGAAGTTCCAGAAATCTTGCACACACGCAAACAGAAGATCCAGCATCATTACATCAACACAGCACTGCATTCATAATAACAAGGTTCGATCACACATACCAAAGTCCTTTCTTATTTATATACATAAAAGGACTCGACGCAGCCTAGGCTACAACAGGACTCGACCACAAGGGGAGTTCTAGACCACGACTCTCATCACACAAGACTCCACTAGAGACAACCCTAACTCTAGACTCTCGACACTACTCGAGACAGCGCCTAGCACTAGAGACTAGCCTCTATCGAAGCTCCTGCGCTACTCCTATCTAGCGCTCCTCAAGCTCGAAAGCCCTGAGCCTGCTGCCACTCCTCGAAGAGGTCGAACGGGTCCTGGACTAGCTCGTCCGTGCTGAGCAGGCGGTAGTACTCCTCCAGTGCTGGGTCCGCTGGAGTCGGCGTCGGAAGGCTCTCTGGCAGCTCCAGTGCTGGTGGGGCGTCGTATAGTGCTGGCTGCTCCTGCTCTGCTGGCACGTCTGTCTGGGCAGGCTGCTCCTCGCCCATCACCTCGTCGTCGTCTCCAGGAAGGTCCACGGAGTTCTCCGCCACTGACTCCTCAGTGGGGGCAACTCCGTAACCGTCCTCCTCAGTGGACTCCTCTCTCATGAGTGCGGCCTCTAGCTCTGCGGCCCACTCCATGAGGTCCTCAGTGTCCTCTGAGTCAGTGTGTCCCTGGCTGTCAGAACCTAACCCTGAGTCGCCTCCAGACGGGTCTGAACCTCCAGAAGTCCAGGAGTCTCCAGTCGGCTCAGTGTCGGGGTCGGAGTCCGTCGGGCAAGCGTAGTGAAGGTGACGTGCTGGTCCTCCGATCCTCGGGGTCATCCTGCGGCGGGGTCCTGCTCCAACCTCGTGAAGCCTCACGTAGCAGCGGTCCACCTCTCGGATGAGGTACAGAGCGTCCTCCTCCCAAAGCCTCCTCACAAACTCAAGCCTGGAGGTCAAACGTGCCACCTCGTCCTGGGACGCAGTGAGCTGTGCCTGAACCTCTGCAAGCTGTGCCTGGGTCTCTCGAAGTCTGCGGACGTCCTCGTCCCACATCTGGGCGGTGTCCTCGAGAACACGGGCAGTCTGGGCACGGCACTCCTCCAGCTGGGCTAGCTCTGCGCGAAGGTCCTCCATCTACCTACACACAAATTTTGAAAAGAGGTAAGTACTGGAGAAAAGAATTTTATAAATATAGCATAGGTAGAGAAGTAGAATTTTATAGATAGTTTGTATAAAATACTACTCCTCTCTCACACGTTTCCAAGCTAAGGGTCATCCTACGGGTAAGTATGGCTCTGATACCACTCTGTCATACCCCATTTTCAGAGGTACTTGAATCCACCGTATCAGTCCCTGGATCAGACGCTGATACGGACATTCTCACAGAATGGCATTTCAGAGTCACACCTTTATTTATTACCAAAGCTCATTACAAGCCTTTTAATTTACATAAAAGGTCTTTGAGGTGGCCAGAGGCCTTACAACACTACACATCACACCACAGTGGCCATTGCTGGGAAGCAGCAATGCCACACTTTATTCTACGCAACGGACGGCGGAAGCAGATCCACTCCACTGGCAAACTTGCGCGTGACGGCCCTAGTCTTCTTCGCCATCGGCTTGAAAGTCGTACTCCGCTTCTTCTTCTGAATGATTGATTGAGAGGGGGAGTGAGTACGTAAGGTACTCAGCAAGTCCTAACACAAGGGTGACTCATATGCAAGGATATTTTCAAGGAATAGGCTGGGGTTTTCATCGATCGGCCGAAAAGCCAATTTTCAATGCAGGGGTTGTTTTGCAAACCAAAACATTTTGTAAAACTCTAAGTCATCATTGATAAGGTCTTAGTGGGGTTGAGTGGCCCTGGGGGAGAATAAATCCTTCCCGCCAGTTCCCAAATTTTAACGCTGGCAGGAAACCAGCACACGGCTCCAAACCGGCGTTATTCCGAAACACACACGCCAAGGATAACTCACACAGAAAACTAATCATTGTGTGGCCATGGCTTTCGCGTTGTCCATTACCGTGGAACACGGCTATCCGGATAGATTCTTATCCTCTGCAGAGGTTGTACACTTTCCCCACGAGGGGTGCCAGACCTTCCCACCGTCGTGGGTCGGAAAGACACACAAATGGTCCCGTACCTGCCTAGTGTCACCACGGTACCACCTCGGAAAATCCGCGACCAGGGGCCTCATATAAACATAGCATGGCCAAAGCCAATCACCTCCACCTGCCGGATCCGACGCCAACATCGTCAAGATCTTCTCCTGGCTTCCGATTGCAACTCCCTGCCTCCTGGTGGTACCGGGCGATCACTAGTAGGGTGTGGTTCCAAACCCTACCCATAATAGGGCCTCGTGGTTGCACTGTGTGCTAGGCCAGACGGCACATGAACCGGTCCTTATACGACCGAAGCAAGCATCTTCAATAGCTACTCTCCAACGAGAAGTAGCGTCCCAGAGATAGCCTCCCCACTGAGGACTACCTCGCTTGCTCCCGTCTAAAACATAACCCCCACTATGGGTTTCACTTACTAAGCCCATCCCTTTTATTTCACACACACATCACCAAGTCACACTCACACATTTTCACACAAAAACATGTGAAGCAAAATTATTAATTAACACAGTGTGAATGAACCTAAGCGGCAATATTTTCCAGCAAATCATTAAAGATTAATGATTGTGGAACCTAGGGTTAACAATGGATTAAGGATAGCAATAAACAAGGCATGGCTTTCAACAGGATAGGTTACTCTAATATTTAAATCATTTTAAAAGACTATGCATGTTTAATTTGCACACAGGCTCTAAATAGGATAATTTGTAGGAATTAATTAGGTTAAATATGATCAATGTGGTTAGGACTTGCCTTCACCAAAATCTTCCTCCTCTAAGTCTTCCTCGTAGTCGGGGTCCTCGTGTTCTTCCTCGAAGACTTGGTCACCTAGCTATTGAATAAAAGAAAAGCTAAGTCTACCGCTTAACACTCAATTAAACAATCATTAAAATAAAATAAATAAAATAAAATACACCACTGAAGATGGTTTTGGTGGAATATGATAGAGGATGATTTTAGATGAATAATGGTGCAAGAACACTTGATTTGGAATTAAAACGGAAAAGATATTGATATTCGAATATAAAGGGTTATATTGGAATTAGGGGAGATTAACTAAATGTTAGTATAATCTCCACCTAAATTTTTCCAAAGATGTCCAAGGGTTGGAAAATGGTTAGAAATGAATTTGGGAATTTTTGGATATTCTTGGGAATTTTTATGGATTTATTTAGGCACTGGAATAAGGTTTTGTGTACACTGCGCGTGTGGATCTAGCAAAACTCAGCGTGTAACAGAGACCGACAGGTGGGCCAGTGGGGCCGGGGGCCCCTGGCGGCTACTATTCCGTGGACTCGGTCCACGGGGCGTGGACCGGGTCTGGCCTGTGAGGCGGGTGCACGGTGCGCCGGGTTCGCCACGTGTGCGGGGTGATGCGGCGCGGGCTGGCGACGTGGCGCCGACGCGGCAGCCACGCGGGCGCCACGCGGGCGCCACGCGGGACAGCGAGGCGGCGCGGCGGAGGCGGGGGAACGGAGCTCCGCCTCGCCGGAAACGTCGCCGGTGCTCGCTACGGTGGACGGAAGCGGTGAAGGAGTGGATGCCGAGGGTCTACACACGACGGCGGAGATAGGAGTGCTACACGTGGACGTGGAGGTGAAGCGTGGCGGCGGCGCGAGCTCGCCGGAGCTCGGCCGCGGGTCGGCGTGGTGCGCAAACGCGCGTGTGTGTGTGCGCGCGCGGGTGAAGGAGTGGCTGCGCGCGTGCGTGAGGGGTGAGTAGGGGCGCTTGGCCAGACCGGGGGCTGTCCCACGGCGGCCGGAGTTGAGGAAGAAAGGCGGCGGACGGCGGCGCTCCGGTGCGAGGAAGCTATGGCGCGCGTGGATGTGCACACGTAGGGGGGATAGACTCGCGCGGGCATGGTGAGTGTGAGGAGGGCCTCGACCGGGCCGGGGAGAGCCTCACGGCGGCCGGCGGCGAGGGGGAAGAAGGTGGCGCGGGTGGTGCTCGGTGCAAGGGCGCTAGAGAGCGAGGGGACGTGCATGTGCTGGCGCGGAAGACAGAGGAGGGAAGAGAGACGCTCACCGGACCTACCAGAGTGGGGGAGAGCGACGGGGAGAGGCGTGCGACCTCGCCGGAGTTGGAGCGGGGAGGTGAGCTCAAGTTGTTCGATTGACGGCGCGAGAGAGCGAGGGAGAGAGTGGATGGGCGAATGAAGCAATAGAGGAGAATAGAAGAGCTCGGGCTGCTTTATAGGGCTCCAATGGCGGTTCGAGCTCGGAAAATATCCCGAGCTCGCCGGGATTCTTTTGGCCGACGTGTGGTGGTGGTGATTTGCGTGGGGGACGACATTGCCGGGGCTTGACACGCGGCGAGGGAGTGAGCGGGGGCCCTGGGCGAACTCCCGGTGGCGCGGGCGGGCGATTTGGATCGGCCGCGGGCTCAGAGCACGGTGTCGCCGGAGTTAAGAGAGAGGGCGGCGATGATTTTTGTGATGCCGGCTTGACCGGGGGAAGAGAGGAAGGGGGTCCGGGCGAGAAGAGAGCGGGAGAGAACGGAGAAGTGACGCGTGGGCAGCAGCGGATGTAATGCGGCGGCGCGCGGGAGGAGTAATTCCCGGCCGGCACGCCGACCGGTCGGGCGGCGTTGTCCGGAGGAGGAAGACGGCGTCGCGGGCCCAGCTGGCGGTGTCCGAGCGTGGCGCGGGAGCTGCTGGGCCGAGCGGGCCGACGCGGTGGCGTGTGGAGTGCGGCCCAGGCGCGCGTTGCGGGAGGAGGGAAAGGGAGAGGGAATTGGGCCGCGGGCTGGGAAAAGGAAGAAGGCGGCCCAACAGAAGGAAAATTGGTTTATCTATTTCTGGATTTGGAATTTGAAGGGAATTTCAAAGGGATTTGAATTTGAATTTGAGTTTGGACTTCAACACTCACACAAACAATTAAATAAAGACAATAAGAGGCAAAATGCACATGAGTGTTTCATGCATGGCTTTAATTTTTGAGAAAATTTAATTGAGCCCTATTTTTGATCTAATCCATTTCTATTATTTGAAAATTTTTGAAAAGTCCAAATTTTAGTTTTATCGCTATGAGCAAAATTACGGGTGCTACAACCCAGCCTTTGTACACAGAAAGTTATTTCTTGCCCTTTCCAGTTTAGGAAAAATCCCCAAAAATCCCAGAAAATAGGATATACTTTGTAGAGACCAAATATACTTCTGTTCATACAGAAACCCTTCTGAGCACCTTTTACACACACATCCGCCGTAGTTACCCCCTAATCTCCTTCAAGTCATATCTTCACCGTTCTAATTCTGATTCCGATGATTCTTGTTCCGTTCATCTCTACCCATCATCCTAAACCAAACCGTGTCCTCTGATCATTCTATTTTATTTTATTTTATTCTTATTTGGTTTTATTTGATTTATTTTGGTTTACGCGTAGTATTTATTTTAGCGTTCATACGTGTAGACTACGAGGAGCACGAGGATAACCCCGAGAACGAGGGATACGAGAAGGATTCAGACCCGAACCTTGAAGGCAATCTCTACTTTCCTTGATCATGGTTGATCCTATTGTTTTGCAATGCACCTATTGGCCTGCTCTTGTATTATGCATTACTTGTTATTTTACTGATTGAGTAGTTATTATTCTACTTGTTTAGTATTATTTATGCAAAGTATGTAGGCATAATCCTTGAACTACCCATGATTACCTGTCACCTTGATAACCCTAGAATGGTTCCATCATTTCTATGATGGTATATGATTTCCTTACTACTAGAACTGTTTGGGACCCCGCAATGTTTCTACATTGCTACACCTTTCATACCACATATATGCTTTACAAATGTGTGAATGAGTTTGGTGGTATGTGTGATAATATATGGGATGGGAGTAACAACAAGCTAGGGTGATGAAGATGATGGTGACGGTGATGATGGGATGGGTTGGATCGCGAGCAAGGCCACTAGTGAATTGTTGATAGTGTGATAGACCCCTAGTGTGGGATTTGGTGCTTGCTCGGCCATATAAGGACCGGTTCTTGTGACTGTATACAAGATGATTCTCGTACAACCACGGAACCTGAAATGACAGGACTTTTTCCTACCTTCTTGGTACTCCTGCAAGTAAGTTTCACCTGGAGGCTGGTAGTGGCAAGCGGAAGATAGGGCCTTGGGGAGTTAATGCCCTATGAGTTGATGCAGGGAGTTACATCCAATTATATGACCACTCATGTGATAGACTTACAGTAAGTGTCAGGATCCCTAGTGCTTACGTGGTGAACTTGCGGGACTACTCGGAGAAGATGGACTAAGCGTTACGTATCCGCTTGCAACGGGTGCGTAGCTCGTGGCAAAAGATGTACAAGCTCTGCAGAGTATAAAATTCATCTGGGTGGACATTGTCATGGCATATGACACATTCTTATGCGTCACATTGATTAGCCACCTCTATGTTTCCTTGACGAGTGAGTGGGTTGTAGTCAACCCGTGTTTTCGGAAGTGTGGCAAGTGTGCCGGTTGGTATGACCATTGAGGTCAGAAGGCCAATTAAAATATGGGAACTAGCGGGAAGGTTCATACTCTCCCAGGACTAAACAACTAAAATGTTGACTATATAAACTATGATTTTACTTCTCTACAAATCCTTGAATTTCTTTCTAAGCCATCCATAAAGTTTGATTTCCGTTGAAATGAACCATAAAGCCTTACCCTTGACAATGCTAAATATGCATATATTTATACCCTTGAGTAGTGTAGAGCTTGCTGAGTACCTTATGTACTCACTCTTGCTATCATCATTCAGAAGAAGAAAATTACGCCGGAGACGATTATGACAAGTAGGGTCACCGTCTGCTCAAATTTGCATGTGAAGTTTTCGTAGTGTTTTACATGCTTTTAGTAGTTTGTTATCTTGGCTAGTATGCTAGTCTCTTGGTTTGTAACATAAGACCATGTACTCTATGGATGTAATATAATCGTGTATGTGCAATGAACCACTTTGTATGTGTGTACCAACTACTGATCCAGGGATTAGTACGGTAAACACGAAGATTCCAAAAATGAGGTCTGACAGTTACATTTCCAAATAGTGATAGGATCATATAAATTAGCAGGTTCTAGTTGTGTACTTTAGGCTCTCTGTGGCAAGGATTCTCCGTGCGCTTCTGCATCAGCTTCTACCGTTGATTTGCCAAACGGTCTTTCTGAAAACAGCTTCTGCTAAAAAGGCTGCGGAGAATCCATTTGTAGTTTCAACGTGGAATCAGAATCCATAAAATCGAGCTTTTAGTGGATTCTCCATCCACAGCCCGGGCCCATCATATTTAAACAATGTTTGAGTTGTTTAAAAAGTCCGTAGACTACAAACTAAACATCTAAATTGCAAACCGATTACACCATTGCGATTCTTGCGATGAGATCTTCGAAACTAGACCACACTTGACTATATTTTGCAAAACTTTTTAAAAAAATGTTCAACATTATCTTATTAGTAGTCATCTATTTAATATTTAATTTATTATCTGCAATAATTTTAATATGCTCAAATTTGGAGCTTCAATTTAAGAGGCACTGCAATCATTCACATGCATAATCCATTTCAGAAAACATCAGAAGAATCTGTTTTGCCAAACGGCCTGACTGGAGAAGCTGTTTTGACAGAGAATCCAGAAGAAGCCAGAGAATCTGTTTTGACTCAGAATCCAGTGCAGAATCTGTTTTTTACAGAATCCGAAGCCCTGCCAAACAGGCCCTTAGCCTATAAGGTAGATGAGCAACCCCTCCGTTTTTTAATTCTACTTTAGATAGTGTACATGTACCCCTCACTGATGCTACACAAGTGCAGCGTCGCGACAACACGACACATTTATTAGTTACTAGGTGAGTGCCCGTGCGTTGCTACGGGAGCGACAATACTATTAGCCAAGTAACAAATATGAACAATCCATGTAATGTGATAAATATGTGAACCGACAAAATTTATATGACAAATACTATTTATTGTGTGAATTTAATACAAAGTAACATAAAAGATTCTTATAACCAAGTTAAGAGGCAAACGCCAAAATAGAACACGGATGAAATCAATTGTTTGCCAAGCTAACAGGAGATTAAGCAGGAGTGAAACTAATGAATGGTTGAATTAGCTGATGCATAATTTTTGTGCTGAAAAGAAACCAAAATCAATCAGATCCAAAATCCCCCTCGCAGTCTGTATTCTGATGCAAAATCATTTTACATTTCTAAAAGGAAAAAAAAATGAATACGGGCTCCTCATCTGCCCCTCTCAATCAACATCGTCTTGCTCCTCACCCAGGAACTGCAACATCCTATACCCCGACACTTGCTTCTGCTGCTCGTCTCGGGGATGGACAAGCCAAAAGACATGTTCATCATAGAAGAATAATGTTATAGTTGGAGGCTAAAATATATCATGTTACTGAGCTCAATCAAGCAATTATCAGGCAAAGAATTCAACATTCTCATCGGTGCTTACCCAAAGTATTTTAGTCATATTTTTTTCTCAGAGAAATAAAATCAATAGCTAACAGCTTACACAACGAAATCTAAATGACAATGTGTGTTTACATCTCTACTATGTTTTACTGAACTACCACAGTACCTAGTCCCACAGAGGTACAGCTAGTGCGGTTTCGAAGTTAATTCTATGATCAGGACATGTCACACCAAAAGTTGATGAGTTTAGTCTTTTCAAAACAAAATAAGGTGTTCAAAACTAACAGTTGTGTTTGAATTCACAAAAAAGACTCAGTTACACTCCAAATTAAAGTTTACAGTTTACTTAATGCTAGCATCAAATTAAAATTTGTTGGCTCTGTGTCGTCTTTCTATTTTTCAAAAGGTCGACATGTATAAACTCCCCTGCATTCAGCAACCAATTTTTTAAATCATTATGTACAAGAAATTTCATGCAACTTTCAAACTTCAGAAATAGCATAGCAAAATTATCATTGTTACATTTGTAATGCAAGACAAACTATCATCAGTTATCATTTATGTCTCGCACACAAAAAAAACAAGATGTTCTGTCAGACACAATTAACAAAGAGCATTGCTCCCAGGCTGCTAATATCAGATTGCTTCTGAGAGAAGCTTTTGTTCTTTTCAACTTTGTTTTTGAGTGAACTAATGAAAAGAAAGAATTTTGTTTAAGAGTATCATCCAGTACACAGAGTATTCGTTAATAAATTCATTTTGTACACTGCATTGTTCAAGAGAAAAAGCTTAGAGGAGCTGCATTATTCAGAAAAAAAACATTTTGGAGTTTAATTGAAGTGTCACACATTATCTCACAATGAAAGGAAAAAAAGCTTTAGTTTGCGATTACCATTGTTACATTTCTGTCATGCAAGACGAACTATCATGAGTTAACATTTATATCTCACACAAACTAAAGATGCTCTGCAGATACAATTAACAAAGAGTATTGCTTTGAGGAGAGGTTGAAATATGAAAAAGTCAAACTAACTTACACGTGAAACCATTGCTCCTTCACCACAAACAAACAAACAACAACAACAACAAAAAACATTGCTCCTCTTGTGACCCTTTCCAAATTGCTTACAGTGACTCACAATGATATACTTACTAAAGCAAATTATTGTTCCTCCAGCCTCAAAAAGCCACTTCCTTGCTTTACTACATAATATGTGTGAAGGAAAAACGGCAGGAAGCTAGAAAAGATAGCTGAATGGAGAACTCAGATGCATGTTTTACAATAAATATGCTACTTGCGGATTGCCTATTTTTCAAAGAATATCACCTAACTTGATTTTATTTACAAAGGTCTCTTGAGAGGTCACTGAAATAAAAATGAAAAGTAGTCCTTATTGGACATAGAATAGCAGGAAGGACTCAAATATATTATGCAGAAGCCCAAATCAGTAAAAGGTCTGAAAAGTTAACTTATGACAAGATGGCAAGTGAAATTCTCATGCAAAATTAAAGTACATTGGATTTGCAGATCATTACAAACAACCTATGAAAAGAATGAAGTTGTACCATTAGCACCAGAAGCCTTGTTCCTGCAGAATGCAATTCAGGTTCGTCACACAAACTGCAGCCATTGCGTCGACTGCAATGCTAGAACTGAACAGAGAAATTATTGTTTTCCTCCTTGTAGTATAGTTGAAAGGAAAAAAAAATCATTGATGATCGGTAGGAAGGCAAGAAACAATTATCAGTTTATCTGTTTGTGCAAACATATCAACGGCTGCTCCACCTCTTAAACACAATGAAAATGAATACATAAAACTGTACTATATGTAGGAAAAATGCAGATTAGTCAAGACACAAATTACATGAAAACAAAAACAACTTTCATAACCAATCATGGGTTGACCTGAGAGCATTAATGCAATTTCAGTCAAGATAAGAAGCTCCAATATCCCAATCGGAAAACTGATTCCATATTAAACTGATTCCATATTTCAGTCAATAGAAGTTCAGAATACGTGTTAATAAGAATTGGGTGGAAAGACACTTTCAATTAATAGCAATAATTCAGGAACTGTTGCTTGCTTTATCACAGGCAAGAACCAAATATACCAATATTTTCTCCCTATTTGATTGTAAGCAGTCAGTGTGCGACGTATATCAGAATGAAAAAAAAAATCCTCAGAAAATCAAAGGACCAAACAGATGGAAGGGGGCACATGTGGGCAGATGGGAGTGCTTTAGGCTGAAGAACATCACCAAATTGCCTAGGAGGTGCCTGCAAATCAATCTCAATGAAGACCATGCAGTGAGGTTGAAGGAAGACGAGGGGCACAAAAGATTGGAAATTGAAGGAGCAAAAGGGGAAGGACCAGAACAAATCGAGAGGAGGGAGCCCCAAAATCGTGTAGGTACTGGGGAGCATGTTGCCCGTGAATGGCTCCTCATTCCTTTGGCCGCCCACAGCGGAGTGTGGCAACTTCAGCGAAGACAACCGCCTCGCATGGGATGCGCAAGGTCACCGCATCGCGCCCTCGGCACTGCTTTCCTTGGCGGCAAGAGGCGAGGTTGGCACCGCTCGACTTCGCAGCATCGGGTGGTCAACGGCCCGCCCATGCCATGCAATATGCGAGCACGCGCCTTCACCGCAGATCTTGGCTCTCCATCGCCCCGGATCTAGGCAGCGGCAGCCTTGTTTGTGGCGGCGATCTGATTCATGGAAGACAAACGGCACCGGAGGTGTTGTGCGGAGGAGGAAGTGCTGGGGAGTTGGGGCTTTGCGCAGAACGGGGGAGGCGGGGTCGGCGCGAAAGTCGGATCGCAGGCGCGCGTGGGCGGGTTCGCATGGGAGCGGAATACGGATTTTTCGGGGGCAGAATAAGCCGGGGCAGACGACCACTTCCCAATTCATTAGTTGTAGAGAGTGTTTAGTTTGCATGACATTGCAGAGCTCACAAACCAATTGCAATCAAGTAAGCAAGTAGATGTCATACCCCATTTCTGGAATATGTTGTGCATCCTGTATCAGTCCCTGGATCAGTAGCTGATACGCACAAGAACTCAGATATGATAATCAAAAGCATACTTCGAATTGGTAAATAAGCATAATACCTGATATAGGACCCTTAGTGGCGGTACGACAAGGAAATATCCAAGTCCAACCAACCAGCTAACGGTGAAACAGACAGCGGAAACCTTGGCCCAAAGCCACAAGCACACTTGAGAGGCAGAACCGAAAACCCAAACGTCGTCGTCTTCTACGAAGTCTTCTCCTACTAAACTAACAATCGCAAACGCGTGAGTACATAAGGCACTCAGCAAGCCCTACACTACACAAGGGTATATATATATACATGCATACTTGGTCTTAGCAAGGAGGAGGCTATATGGTTTATTTGCAGCAAAGCAAGCTTTATGCAAGGTTCACTAAAGCAAGACAAAGATTCATAGATAAAACAGGGAGTTGATTGTCAATATTTTAGTTGGTTGGCCCTGGGGGAGTATTGGAGCCTTCCCGCCAGTTCCCAAGTTTTAGTTGGGCCTTCTGACCTCAAGGATCATACCGACCCGGCACACTTGCCATCACTTCCAAAACACGGGCTGACTACAATCCACTCACACGCCAAGGAAAGAGAGAAGTGGCTAATCCATACGTGCACAACAATAATGTGTCATATGCCGTGACAACGTCCATCCGGATGAATTTTACACTCTGCAGAGGTTGTACATCTTTTCCCACGGGCTATGCACTCTTGTACGGAGAGTAACATAACGCCTAGTCCATATCCTCCGAGTAGTCTCACAATTCCACCACGAAATCACACTCAGAGGCTTGTGACATGAAAGGTCACACACTGGCACTGTACACCTGTAAAAGGGTACGTCATGCTCCTGTAACGAATAGCAGGATCCTGTAACACATACCAGGACGGGCGGCACTCCCGTAACCTATAGCGGGTTCCGCGAGCCGGAGCATAGGTACGTTTCCTATGTCCTTTTCCTGAGCTTTCGTTGCCTCGACTGGTCTCCAGATGGCATTTGCAAGAGTACCAGGAAGATAGGGTAGGTCCTTCCCATAGGGGTTCCGTGGTTGTACGAGAGACATTATGTTAACGGGCGTCAGAACCGGTCCTTATATGGCCGGGCAAGCACCATATCTCACACTAGGGGTCTATTACACCAACAACAATCCACTAGTGGCCTTGCCCGCAATCCAACCCATCCCATCATCACCGTCACCATCATCATCAACACCTAACACAGTTGTGCTACTCCCAACCTAGTATATCACGCACACCACCAAACTCATTTAACACAGTTGTAAAGTATATATGTGAGTAAGGTGTAGCAATGTAGAAACATTGCAAGGGTCCTAAGCATTCTAGTGGCAAGGTAAAAAGTGCCATCATAGAAATGATGGAACTATCCTAGGGTTATCAAGGTGACAGGTAAACAAAGGGGTAAACAAGGATTTAAATATTAACGCCTAAGTAACAGACATCAATATCAATAAGCAAGTGGGTTCATAGCTACACAAGCAGTAAAGTAGCAAGTAATGCATAATACTAGAGTAGGCTCTATAGGTGCATTGCGAAAACAGTAGGTTCAATCATGATCAAGGAGATGTAGAGCTTGCCTTCACTAATTAGTCTTCTTCTTCATGTCCTCGTAATCCGGTCCTCAGGTCCTTCCTAGAAGCTTGTATCTTCTGACTCGTATGTCGAGGTCGATGTCTTCAAGTCCTTCGTCGAAGCTCGTCCTTGAAGCTTGGGTCTTCTGAATCTCTTTTGAATCCTCTGGCTCTTCCTCGAATCTCGCGTAAGCTAGCGTATAAAAAGATACCGTATAAACAAACTACCGCAAAGGAAATAAAGATCGAGAAGAACCAGATAAGATCCAATTAACTTCGATAAGAACCGATAGAACACCAAAGAAGACAAAAGGCACAAATCATGCATGATGCATTAGGTTTTACTTTAGGAAGATCTTATTATCTTAAGAGAGGCTATTAGAGGTGATGCATCGAGCACTAGGGCTTTTGGTGTAAATGAGAGATGCTAAACCATGATAAATGCATGCGGGTAGGTGTAGGTGGAAACGGCGTGTGTACGTGTTAGTTGTACATTGGTAGCATTACGGCTTTATATAGGTCGTAACCTATATAAAGGTTCATGCAACAACGTACAAGTGCAAGGTGTGTCACTTTAATTACGTATAAATTAATGTTTCTATCTAACGGTGATTAGCTATTAATTACTTACTAAATTGATTAATTACTAAGGTTATTCCACTAATTATATGTCATGAGGTAAGCGCATGACAGTGGTACGTGCACGTGATCAAGCATGGCATGGATGCATGGTCGCAAATAAAAGACAAGGATCAATCGATAAGGCCAACGAGCAATTAAAATAACGATGAACAATAAATCCAATAACCTCCAACGAAGGACCACATAAATACGAAAATAGCAATAAATAACAAGGCTTGGTAAGGATAGGTGGTAATCAATAGATTAAGGTGGATTGAGCGATGGTTGAGATGGGTTAGACTTGTAGCTGAGTTGCGATAAAGGATATTAGGTTTTGGTGTGAAACGATACAGCAAGATTGGTTAAGCTCACGCTAGAAGGTGATTGAGCATTGGCGTCCAGCGATATCGACGCTATAGGATTTGCCGGCATGGTATTTAGGGTAATAGGTTTTGGAGCGATACGACACGAAGGATTGGGTAGGTTCCATGCTAGCGAGTCAGGGTGTATGTGTGACATATAAGGTTAAGGCGGAATGATGTATTGCGATGAGGGGGTGTTGGGATGTGAGGCGGAGAGGTATTGAATGATTGGTTAGGTTCAACGCTAGACGATAAAGCTGGTAGCTGCAACATGCAAGACTTACGTTGCGTGAATTGGTGATACGGAAGAACATCGAAAGATTGAATATTATATGGTATTGACGGTTTGCTGGTCCATTCTAGAGCTCCAAGAGTAGTACCAAAGGGTAGTACGCGTTTCTACGAACGCGTGGGCGCAAGAATCGTCCGAAACGGAGCTATGGTTGAAAAGATATGAGGACTTAAAGGTTCTAGGGGCTTACATGCAATTACAGAAACATACCGAGGGCATATCTGTAATTACCGAAAGGATTTAGGGACTGAAAAGTAATTACAGAGAGTTTTGGGGACCAGTCTGTAATTATGGAAAAGTTTAGGGGCTTTAGTGCAAAAAGACAGGGGCTAAAATATAATTACAGAAAAGTGTAAGGTCGTTTCTGTAAAAATATAGGACCTAAACAGAAATAGAAATAAGATCAGGGGCTTATCTGCAAGATTACAGGGTCTGGGGATTTTCTAGGATTTCTGGAATTATTTTCTAATGGAAAAAGCATGGACCGAGTCCACAAGATTTGTGGACCAGGTCCACAGATCTGGCTCACGGTGGACCGGATCAATCTGGGCCGCTGGATTTCAAACGAATGGATCGGATTTTATGAGGTCGAAGGGGTAAGCGCGATCTAATCCTGGCCGTTGATTCGGAAGCGGACGGCTCAGGGCGAAAGGGGCGACGCGCGGTGGCCGGACAGGGCAGAGGCGGCGGAGCCATCGCCGGAGGTTCGCCGGAGTAGCCCATCCGGCGCTCCGGTGGCCCAATCGCGACGATACTTGGACTAGGAGAGAGAGGAGAGAGCAGGGAGATCACCTGGGTGGTCGGGAGAGGCCGAGGAGGGGCGAGGGAAGCTCGCGACGGTGAGACGCGAAGAGCAGGGGCGGCGCTTGACGGAGAAGAGGAGGGAGCGCCGCTCGTCGAGTTGTTGTTGCTCGGGAAGGTCCGCGGCGATGCGGTGGAGCCGGTGCGCGCACGGGTTGAGCGGGGCGAGGTCGGGAAGATGGCTGGCGTCGAGCGCACCCGATGGTGTGCGGCGGCGCTTGGCGGGGAAGAAGAGGGGGAACTCGATGTCCAGGTGCTGTGGTCCTGCGTGGTGCACGGAGACACGGCAAGGCTGGTGCGCGTGCGTGGCGAGCGGGACGAGGCCGGAGAGGTCGTCGGCGTCGGGCTCGCGCGGCGGTGTGCGGAGGTGCTCGACGTCGATCTCCGTCTCTGGGTCACGACAGCGCAGGGCGAGGGCAGGCCAGGGCGGCGCACTGCTTGAAGAAGCACAGGGAAGAGGAAGGAAGGAGGGGTGCGCTTCTGCGACGGGGAGAATGAACGCCGGAGAGCTCACCGGAGTTGGAGAGAGAAGAAGATTGGAGAGCTCTCGGGCGACGAGGAGTGAGGAGGAGGTTGTGGCGAGGAGGGGGAAGAGGAGAGAGGGCTCGGCTGCTTAAATAGGCAGAGGAGGGGAGGGGAAGCTTCATGGCGAAGGGAACTCGCCGGAGTTATTGCTCTGCGGCGTCCGTGCAGCAAGCGACGCCGGGATTGGCCGCGGCGCAGTGCGTGGGGTCGACGCAGGGCACGGCGGCGTCGCGGTTGGCCGGGCGGCGCATGCGCGCGTACGACGACGCGGCGGATTGGAGGAGCGCTCGCGCGTGCGTACGGCGGCGGACGTCGCTTGGTCCGGCGGTCCGACGACGAGGATGACAGGAGGGCCCTATGTGTCGGTGAGAGAGGGAGAAGAGAAGAGGGCCGACTGGGCTGCGCTGCTGGCCAGATGTGGGCTTGGGGAGTAGATGCGGCCCATTAACAATTTCTGGAGAAAAAGGAAAAGGGAAGGGGGAAGCAGGCTGGGCCGAGGTGAAAGGAGAATGGGGTTTCGGCCCGAGATGGTTTGGGGAAAGGAAAGGTTTTATTCTTTTCTGGAATTTAAACATGAACTCAAATTTGAATGTGAATTCAAATTTGACTGGGAACAAAATCAAACAAACACCCAAAATAAAAACAAGAAACTCAAAATGCACATGATGAGTTTTTGTGCAGGTTTTCAAAAGTCAAAATTTAAATTCAAGGTGAATTTGCAAGAGTTTAACAGACAATTATTTTAGTTTGTTGTAAATTCGAAAAGTTCAAACCTTTAGTGAATTTTAAATGAAACAAACACTTGAGCACATGTTTTATATTTAGGAAATTCAATATTCCAACTTGGTTTGAATTTATTTCGTGTATTTTGTTTTGAAAACTCATGACAAGATAAGAGTTAGACAAAAATTTAAATTTTGAGTGATTTTTTTATTCCTTTTGATTGCTTTGAGATTTTGGGATGTTACAGTAGATATACAGTGTAACGAGAAGCTGATAAATTTGGAAGTTGTTAGACTGCCTAGAATTTGGACGATAAGTTGTTTTTTTTCTTTTTCTTTGTGCAACAATCATGTGTAAAACCTTTTTTTTTAGCTTCAGCAGGAGTCAGGGAAATAAAAAGCCATTTTCTAAAAAATTGTTGCGCCAACATTTTTCATCTTTTGTTTTTTTTAATTGATGGAGCAAAGGGCCGCTGCCAAATGCCATTGCTTTATGCAGTGGTTGCAAGGTCGGCCGCCCCGGTCAAGGGAACCATGTATGCACGCAACTGCGCAAGTTAACCGCACTCGCCGTCGTCATTCCACTTAAGACACAAACCAGGAGCTGTTTCTTTATTCCCCAACTCGCCAGGCAGCCGGTTCTTCCATCACCCATCCATCGCAATTCTTGTTTTTTTCGCATATCATCCAAGAACGAGGGAACAAAGCAGCAACCGTCCCTGGCACACGTACAAGAGCGGCAACAACAAGAACACAAGCGCACTACGTGCCAATCGTGCAGCAAGGAGGAGATCGAGAGCGATGGAGATTCCGAGCGCGCGGAGGACGACGAGAGCGAAGCCGATCGGCGACCACGTCGTGCTGTGGGGCGCGTGCGTGCTCCTCTCCTCCCTCTCGCTGCTCGTCGCCGCCGTCTCCTCGGGCTTCGGCGCCGCCACCAGGCTCACCGGCGAGGGAAGACTCAGCGCGCTCGTGAGGGCCAGCACCACCACCACGAGCGGCGCCGCCGTTGCCCCCGGTTACTGCGGCGACGACGGCGACGCCGACCTCGGAAGCATGTCCGTTGACGGGGAGTGGGTGCGCGACGACATCGAGCGCTACCCGCTGTACTACCAGCCGGGGCAGTGCCCGTTCGTCGACCCGGGGTTCCGGTGCAGCGAGAACGGCCGCCCCGACGGCGAGTACGCCAGGTGGAGGTGGCGGCCACGGCGATGCACGCTGCCAAGGTTTGCACGTCTCTGGAAACTAACCCAAGCACACGATCCCATGTCCGTGCCCGTACGTGCAATGTTGTAACCACGCATGCATTTTTCGATCAGATTCAACGCGACGAAGCTGCTCGAGACCCTCCGGAACCGTCGCCTCGTGTTCGTGGGCGACTCGATCGGGCGGAACCAATGGGAGTCCATGCTGTGCATGCTCTACCCGGCCGCCGCCGGCAACGGTGACGACAAGGGCGCGGTGTACGAGGAGAACGGGAACCCCATCACCAAGCACGAGGGCTTCCTCTCGTTCCGGTTCCGCGACCACAACTGCACCGTCGAGCACTACCGGTCGCCGTACCTGGTCCGGCGCGGCCACCCGCCGCGCCGCGCGCCGAAGCGGGTGGCGTCCACGGTTCAGGTGACCGCCATGGATCCGCGGGCGCCGCGGTGGAAGGACGCGGATGTCTTGGTGTTCAACTCGGGGCACTGGTGGAACCAGGAAAGGCTGCGGCAACAGTAAGTCACGGCCTGAACTCAATGCTCGCAGCACATTACTAGTAGGACAAACTTTTGCACTGGACATGACATTTTATTTAGTGTTTCCCCTGTGTTTTGTAAAGAGGGTGCTACTTCCAGGACGGCAAGAAGCTGCGGCTGAACATGAGCGTCGAGGACGCCTACCAAAGAGCGATGACTACACTGCAGAAATGGATTAAGAAGGAAGTGAACGCGTCAAAAACCATGGTCGTTCTGCGAACATACTCACCAGCACACATAAGGTCAGTACATAGTTCGAACAAATGTCCAGAGGCTACTGCTTGATCAAGCATTTTAATTGCAGTTCATCACTTGTATGTTTGAATAATGTTGAAGAGGATGAAACTGCTGGCAGGGCTACAAACAGCGGAGTCGGCTGTGCCACGGAGACGTCACCGGAGCTGAACACGTCCAAGATCTCACTGCACCAGTGGCCGGGAATGCTGAATCCCGCTTTGGAACCGTCGTCGAGCATCCAGGTGCTGAACGTCACCCTGATGACGGCGCAGAGGAGGGACGGCCACCCGTCGGTGTACAACGTCGCCCCGTCGTTGAGGATGCCGGTGGGGCAGAGGGCGGACTGCAGCCACTGGTGCCTTCCCGGTGTGCCAGACGCGTGGAACGAGCTCCTGTACGCTATGATTGTCAAGAGATTCTCGTGATTTTTTTTGGGCATTGACGTGTACGTCCTTGGCATTTAGCAATTTTGTTAAATATTAGGATCAGAATTAAGCATGTTTCTAGGGGGTAAAAACACTGACAGTACACTATAAGGGAGAACCGATCGAGCACGTTGTCCTTGAACGCCGCCCAGTTCACGACGTGGTCGTAACTGCAGAGGTGTTGGCGACACGTGGGCACGGCCCTCGCGCGTGAGATCCTCCGGCGCGTGCGTGCCATCGGCGCCAACCGCCCAGGCGCAGGCCACACCCGATCGACCCTCCAGCGACGACGACACATACGTAGTGGCACGATGGTTGCTCATCAGTTCGACCCAGCCGCTGCATCGCGGACACGGGCTAAAGAAGCTGTGCCCGGTTGGGCGGTGTGCCCGCGCGCTGTCTCTCGGATGCCTGGTTACTATGCCAGAAAAGCTGTTTGCAGACGCGGATTAAGTCTAATTGCAAACGAAATTTTTTTTCGTCTCTGAAATCGCGTCTGCGAAGATGGATAATCGCAGACGCGGAAATGCGCGTCTGCAAAGACCCACGGATAGCAGACGCGTCTTATAAAAACGCGTCTCCAAAGACCCTATCATAGCTGTAACATCCCAAAATTTCATAACAATCAAAAAGGAATAAAAATCACTCAAAATTTAAATTTTTGTCTCGTTCTTACCTTTCCATGATTTTTTCAAAACAAAATAAACTAAATAAATTAAAACCTAGTTAGAATATGAAATTTCCTAAATATAAAACATGTGCTCAAGTGTTTGTTTCATTTAAAATTCACTAAAGGTTTGAACTTTTCAAATTTACAACAAACTAAAAATAAGTGCATGTTAACCTCTAGCAAATTCACCTTGAATTTAAAATTTTGATTTTTGAAAACCTGCACAAAAACTCATCATGTGCATTTTGAGTTTCTTGTTTTATTTTGGGTGTTTGTTTGATTTTGTTCCCAGTCAAATTTGAATTCATATTCAAATTTGAAGTTCATGTTAATCTTGAAAAGAATAAAACCTTTCCTTTCCCCAAACCATCCCGGGCCGAAACCCCCATTCTCTTTTCATCCCGGCCCAGCCTGCTTCCCCCTTCCCTCTTCCTTTTCTCCAAAATTGGTTATGGGCCGCTTCCATTTCTCCCAGCCCAGCAGAAGCCCACCGCGGTCCGGCCCAGCCTGGCCCGGCTCCCCTTCACTTCTCCCTCTCCCACCGACAGACGGGACCCGCCTGTCATCCCCTTCCTCCGGACAAAAGCCAGCCTCCGCCGTCGGACCGCCGGTCCGCGCCGCCGTACGCACGTGTCGCGTCTCCATTGCTCCTCCTCCTCGCTGCCAGACCAACGTACAGCACGCTCGGCCGTTGTCCCGCTCCCATTCGACGCCGCACCGCGTGCCTTAACTCCTCCCTCTTCCCCATTCGTCGGCGAGCTGGCAAGCCGTCGCCCCGAAGCAACCCCGTCCTCCTCCGCCTATAAAATCGACCGCGCGACACCCCTCTCCTCCTCCCTCAGCTCACTTCCCCTCTCCGAACACCACAGCGCTCCAATTTCCCTTTTCCCCTTTCTTCTCTCTTCAACTCCGGTGAGCTCTCCGGCGTTCTTTCTCCCCGTCGCAGAAGCGTACCCCTCCTTCCTTCCTCTTCCCCGTGCTTCTCCAAGCAGTGCGCCGCCCCGGCCTGCCCTCGCCCTGCGCTGTCGTGACCCAGAGACGGAGATCGACGTCGAGCACCCCGCACACCGCCGCGCGAGCCCGACGCCGACGACCTCCCGGCCTCGCCCCGCTCAACCCGCGCGCGCTCCAGCTTCTCTGCGTAGCCACGCACCTCCTCGAGCAACACCAACCCGAAGAGAGGCACTTCCCCCTCTTCTCCGTCGAGCGCTGCCGCCTCGCTCCGCGCCTCGTTGTCGCCCACCTCCTCCGCCGCTCCCCGGCTTCGCGCGACCCCCGTGGTGAGCTCCACACTTCCTCCTCTCTCTCCCGAGCCCGTCCACATCGAATTTGGGCCACCGGAGCGCCCAAACGGCGAGCTCCGGCGAGCTTCCAATGGCGCCGCCGCCGCTGCTGGCTCCGGCCGCCACCCACCTCGCCGGAGAAGCCTCAACCCTCCATTTCCCAATCAGCGATCAAGATTAGAAGCCACATACCCCTTCGATTTCATTAAATCTTAGCCTTCCGTTTCGAATCCAACGTTCCAGATTGATCTGGTTCACCGTGGACCGCGAACCCCTCCTGGTCCACGAGCCTGTGAACCCGGTCCACGATTTTCCAGTAGAGAAATAATTCTGGAAATCCTAAAAATCCCCAGCCCCCTGTATTCTTGCAGATAAGCCCTTGATCTTTATTCTATTTATGTTTAGGTCCTGTCTTTTTACAGAAACAACCTTATACTTTTCGGTAATTATATTTTAGCCCCTGTCTTTTTACACCAAGGCCCCTAAACTTTCTGTAATTACATTTCAGTCCCTAAATCCTTTTGGTAATTACAGATATGCCCTCGGTATGTTTCTGTAATTGCATGTAAGCCCCTAGAACCTTTAAATCCTTATATCTTTTCAACCATAGCTCCATTTTGGGCGATTCTTGCGCCCACGCGTTCGTAGAAACGCATAGTACCCTTTGGTACTACTCTTGGAGCTCTAGAATGGACCAGCAAGACGTCAATACCATATAATCTTCCCTCTTTTGACGTTCCCCCATATCGCCAATTCATGCAACGTCAAACTTGCATGTTGTAGCTACCCGCTTTATCGTTTAGCGTTGAACCTAACCAAACATACAATATCTCTTTGCCTCACCTCCTAGTACCCTCCTCATCATAATACATCTTTCCGCCTTAACCTTGTATGTCGCACAAACACCCTCACTCGCTAGCAGTAAACCTACCCAATCTTTCGTGTTGTATCACCTTGAAACCTAATACCCTAAATCCCATGTCGGTAAATCATGTGATGTCGATCTCGCACATCAATGCTCGTTTATCTTTTGGCGTCGAGCTTAACCAATCTTGTTGTACCGCTCTATATCATAACCTAGCAACCTCTTACATCGGAACTCTTTTACAACCCAAACCTAATCCAATCGTCGCTCAATCGACCTTAATCTATTGACTACCCTCGACCCTTACCAAGCTTGTTATTTATTATGTGGTCCTTTCATTGGAGCTTATTTGATTTATTGTTCTTTGTTATTTCAATTGCTAGTTGATCTTATCGATAGATCCTTGTCTTCTTTTCGCAACCATGCATCCATGTCATGCTCAATCACGTACACGTGCCATCGTCATGCGCTTAGCTCATGACAAATAACTAGTGGAATAATCTTAGTAATTAATCAATTTAGTAAGTAATTAATAGCTAATCACTATTAGTTAGTAACCTAATATAAGTAGGTAATTAAAGTGACACATCTTGCATTTGTACGTTGTTGCATGAACCTTTTATATAGGTTACGACCTAATAAATCCGTAATGCTACCAATGTACAACTAACACGTACACACGCCGTTTCTACCCACACCTACCCGCATGCACTTGTCATGGTTTAGCATCCCTCATTTACATCAAAAGCCCTAGTGCTCGATGCATCACCCCTAATAGCCTCTCTTAAGATAATAAGATCTTCCTAAAGTAAAACCTAATGCATCATGCATGATTTGTGTCTTTGGCTTTTATCGGTGTTCTATTGGTTCTTATTGGAGTTAATTGGATCTTATCTGGTTCTTCTCGATCTTTATTTCTTTTGCGGTAGTTTGTTTATACGGTATCTTTTTATACGCTAGCTTACGCGAGATTCGAGGAAGAACTAGAAGACTTCAAGGAAGATCCAGAAGATACAAGCTTCAAGGACGAGCTTCGAAGAAAGACTTGAAGACATCGACCCCGACATAGGAGTCAAGATACAAGCTTCTAGAAGGAATCTGAGGACCCGGATTACGAGGACGTGAAGAAGAAGACTAATTAGTGAAGGCAAGCTCTACCTCTCCTTGATCATGATTGAACCTACTGTTTTCGCAATGCACCTATAGAGCCTACTCTAGTATTATGCATCACTTGTTATTTTACTGCTTGTGTAGCTATGGACCTACTTGCTTATTGATATTGATGTCTGTTACTAGGGCGTTAATATCTGAATCCTTGTTTACCCCTTTGTTTACCTGACACTTTGATAACCCTAGGATAGTACCATCATTTCTATGATGGCACTTTTACCTTGCTACTAGAATGCTTAGGACCCCTGCAATGTTTCTACATTGCTACACCTTACTCACATATATGCTTTACAACTGTGTTAACTGAGTTTGGTGGTGTGTGTGATATATAAAGGGTTTGGGAGTAGCACAACTGTGTTAGGTGATGATGTTGATGGTGGCGGTGATGATGGGATGGGTTGGATTGCGGGCAAGGCCACTAGTGAATGGATGTTGGTGTTATAGGCCCCTAGTGTGGGATATGGTGCTTGCCCGGCCATATAAGGACCGGTTCTGACGCCCGTAAACATAATGATTCTCGTACAACCACAGAACCCCTATGGGAAGGACCTACCCTATCTTCCTGGTACTCTTGCAAATGCCATCTGGAGGCCAGTCGAGGCAACGAAAGCTCAGGAAAAGGACATAGGAAACGTATCTATGCTCCGGCCCGCGGAACCCGCTATAGGTTACGGGAGTGCCGCCCGTCCTGGTATGTGTTACAGGATCCTGCTATTCGTTACAGGAGCATGACGTACCCTTTTACAGGTGTACAGTGCCAGTGTGTGACCTTTCATGTCACAAGCCACTGAGTGTGATTTCGTGGTGGAATTGTGAGACTACTCGCAGGATATGGACTAGGCGTTATGTTACTCTCCGTACAAGAGTGCATAGCCCGTGGGAAAAGATGTACAACCTCTGCAGAGTGTAAAATTCATCCGGATGGACGTTGTCACGGCATATGACACATTATTGTTGCGCACGTATGGATTAGCCATCTCTCTCTTCCCTTGGCGTGTGAGTGGGTTGTAGTCAGCCCGTGTTTTGGAAGTGATGGCAAGTGTGCCGGGTCGGTATGATCCCTGAGGTCAGAAGGCCCAACTTAAAACTTGGGAACTGGCGGGAAGGCTCCATACTCCCCCAGGGCCAACCAACTAAAATATTGACAATTAATTTTCCCTGTTTACATCTATGAATCCTTATCTGCTTTAGTGAACCCTGCATAAAGCTTGCTTTGCTGCAAATAAACCATATAGCCTCCTCCTTGCTAAGACCAAGTATGCATGTATGTATATACCCTTGTGTAGTGTAGGGCTTGCTGAGTACCTTATGTACTCACGCGTTTGAGATTATTGGTTTAGTAGGAGAAGACTTCGTAGAAGACGACGACGTTGGGTTTTCGGTTCTGCATCTCAAGTGTGCTTGTGGCTTTGGGCCAAGGTTTCCGCTGTCTGCTTCACCGTTAGCTGGTTGGTTGGACTTGGATATTTCCTAGTCGTGCCGCCACTAAGGGTCCTATATATCAGGTATTATGCTTATTTACCTATTCAAAGTATGCTTTTGATTATCATATCTGTGTTCTTGTGCGTATCAGCTACTGATCCAGGGACTGATACAGGATGCACAACATATTCCAGAAATGGGGTATGACATAGCAGACGCGTTTTCAACAAAACGCGTCTCCTATGAGGTGCCATTGCATATGCGTTTCGGCAAAACGCGTCTGCTATGATGTGCCATTGCAGACGTGTTTTGGCAAAACGCGTCTCCAATGAGAAATCGAAAAACAAAAAAATATATATATAAAAAAGAGGTCTATTATGTACGATACAAATACACAGACTGTATCCATTACATACATCACAAATACACTTGTTTGCTGTCAAAGAGACTAACATGCTCACACCAACTTATTTACATATACATATTCAAATCAATTCAAAAGCCACATTTTCCTAGGACAAGAATATTGCAAAATCATTGGTCAGCCTTGGAGACACATATGAACAACACAATATTGCAGCTGTTAATAGCTAGCAACACATGTCAAACGTCAAGCTATCAAATTTATACTAAGCTAATTTGAGCATGACTGATTATACAAATCTGAGTAACATATACAAAGCTAAACTATTATACTCATCTAATAATGGACAGGGAATCCAAAAAGAAAAATAATGGCCAGGGAATCAAACACTAGAAAAAAAAACAGATTAGCTCTCATGGTAAAAACCAGATTAACTCTCAAACACTAGAAAACACCAGATTAGCTAGAAGACATTAATAGAGAATAAAATAAGAGCAGTTGGATAACACATCGATCTGCATAAGCAATGTTCAGGTAGAATGAAATTTTCCTTTCTTTTATCTAGAAGCAAAAGCTATTGAGTTATCCATGTGTGCAAGCACAGAGCAAGAGAAGGGAGCAATAACCAAATAAAGAGTTTACATCTTTGTCAACCTGATAAATATTATAGACAAGAGAAACTGTTACATGGAGCTACAGGTAAAATCAATAAACAATATATCTACAGCAGGAATACAGGGAATCTCGCCGGCGATTTCAGATAGAAAAAAGTGCAATAGTTTGAGTAAACTTTCAATATCACAACCTACCACCACATTCAAAAATGTACCTTCAAGAATTATTAGTTGGTAGCAATGGTAGACCATTGATCTTCACATATTCCAGATTGAAGCCTGAGAAAATTTCAGAGGGAAGTTCAGTTTAACAAAAGACTTGCTGTTCTTGACAGTAATGAAGCAAGAGTTCAGAAACAAGCTACGCATGCTGACCCAAACATGCATACGCATGCTATATGTAAAATCGATGGGTCATAACCTGCATCACGAACTGACCCAAACATGCATACGCATGCTATATGTAAAATCGATGGGTCATGACCTTAAAGGCCTAAACACATCTCAGTGCAGGGAGTATACACTATCTACAACCAAATGAGCCCAAGTGTCGCCTAACAAATCTTGGCCATACATGGTTTAACAGGATACTCCCAAATCAAGCGTGTAGAGACAAAATTATGAAGAAAATGCATTAACAGTGTAAGATCTGATTGGGGAGGCAGACGGTGGAATTTTGGAAGCGCTTGAAATGAGAGGCAGTGGGAGGCAACTAACCATGGACGTCAGCAGTCACCATGGAGGTTGCCGCCGTCGATCTCAGTCCGCCCGTGGTCCGCCATGATCTTGCGACCGTGGGTTGCCATGGATCTTGCAGTCGTGGGTCGCTGCAGATGAGGCTGCCGCGGATCTCGCAGTCGTGGGTTGCCCCGGGTCCGGCTGCCGCGGATCCGGCTGCCTCGGATCTCGTCGTCGCGGGTCGTCGTGGATCTCGCCGCCATGGATCTGGTCTCCGCCTTGGATCAGCTCGCGGGCGGCCGTCGTGGAGGGGGGGGGGGGGTGACGCAGTGCAGTTGTCGCAGGCGAGCCGCCGAGGTGCTGGTCGATGGAGCCACCAGATCTGGCAGCACGCCAGATCCGGAGGCGGTGCGCCTCGACCGGTGGTGGAGACCGGGAGCCGCTGCTACGATGTCGGCATCAGCGGCGTGGAGCGGCTCCGCAGGTTCCCGGGGACACCGCGCGACTTCCCTAGCCGCGGATGCGCGGCGGAGCGCGAGGGGCGGCGCGGGGACGACGAAGGGCGACGGCGCGGGTGGAGTCGCCGCCAGCTGCTGGCCGCTCGATGGCCGCCACTGCCCGCCAGCGCTGCGAACGCCGCTGCCCGGCAGCCACGGCCTGCCTCGCCGACGTAGCTGGACTGGGGAAGAGAGGGACGAGAGAGGACGGGGATTGGGAGATGAGAGGAGAGAGGAGCGAGTGGATAAGTCTGGAGAAGGGTTGGGCTGGGGGTCGAGGGTCGGGACCAGCGGACGCGAGGCGAGCCCGGAATAAGCCGAAGCGAATCAAAAATTCGGGTCCGGGGTATGCTGGTTCGGCGACGCGGGTTGTAAAGGCGAGTCTGCCATGCTACGGCCTCTTCCTCGCAGACGCAGAGGAAATCAAACACGTCTGCTGCTTACCTGCCTAAAATGAGGAAAAACAGACTGAAGACGTGTATAGTATAAACGCGTCTGCAAACTAAAATCGGAGACGCGTTTTAAACCCGTGTCAGTAAGTTGCAGTGTCTTGTTTCAGCCTTTTTTACATAGTGGTTGCTTTGCTCGTGCGTGCTTACAATACACGAGGCGCGCGCCCAAGCTCGTGAACTGTCATTGCGAGCTTGCTCATGCGCACACTACACGGGCTGGTTGGGTCGACTGCATTTCCGGAGATTATGGTGGTGAGGAAAGTGGGCTTTGCCAAAGAATGGCAAGCACGGACAGAACTCGGAACCATGTGCCCACGAACATGGTAACTACACACTAGCTAGAGACGAGTCAAAACTCACAAAGTCACAATGGACACATACATGTACATGTTCTCGAATCGATCGAACACAGAACTGCTAGCTTATTGCACAAATGGCCAGAAATAATGCAGAATTAACCGGAGCATTATTATCACGACACCAAGAAGCAAGCCTCTACCTAATCCGTGAACGCGTACTGCTCGTAGCGCACGCTGCAGTCCACGAGCACGGCCCTAGCGCCGACGCTGTGCCCACAGGTGGCGTCCATCTGGCTGGCCGCGGAAGCGAGGCACGCCGCGCAGTCCGCCGCCGTCAGCGCCGCGCGGCACGCGGCGTGCCCGTACGCGAACGCGGTCGGGAACGGGGAGATGTCGTAGAAGTCGTGGCCCGCGCGCGCCGGCGTCGCGGACTGCATCTCGGACAGCACGTAGGCCAGGCTCGCCGCGAAGGGGTCCCCGGCGCCGTAGACCGCGCCGTTGCACAACACCGAGAGCGCCGCCGTGTTGGGCGCGGCCACGGCGCCGCGCGGGCCAGTGGCGAGCAGGAGCAGGAGGAGGAGCAGCAGCATGATGGGGAGATGGAGCGGTGGTGCTCCGGCTGAGGACGCCATGGTTGTGAGCTTGCGATGATGTCGGCTCCGGCAGGTGGAGTGGTGTGGTGGGTGGCGTTTGATCGATGGCGAATCATGCGAGGCAAGGGATAAGAGTAGGACGGACAGGCCGGCCGGGGATTGGTCCTAGTCATGGCGTGCGAGCTGCCGGCCGGCAGACTATTTGTTTGTTGTTTGCGTTTGCCAGCTTCCGTGATTTGTGGATGACGTTAGCAATGACTGGGACCAAGCTCAAGCTCCGTTTTGTCCGGTCATATCGACAGTACGGCGATGACTACAAATCATTTTTCTCCATGATACAAAACTGGCGAAGCTTGTTTGTAGTCACAGCAGGTTGCAATTTTTTAAAAAAGAATATATTTTAATATTTCAGCCTCTGCATCGATCAATGCATGTAGCTGTCTTCAAAATTTATTATTACAAAACAAAAAGAGAGCATCTGGGACAGGCCCCAGTGAAAAAATTGACACGAAATAAAAGCCATTATTTTGGACCAATTAACAACCAAGTCTATTACTAAAAAACCAGCCATTCTTGGCGAAAACCTCCATGATTGTGGTTTCAAGCACACGACATCCCCATTTGACTATGGGACGGTCCTCCTCCTTTTACAAGAGTGTCCAGAATCGAATCCAATAAGTTCCTCTGAAAAGCACCTGCATAGAGGTAACAACTTGTGTATTGTTAAAGACCACATCATTCCGACTTAACCAAATTGCCCATAATAAAATACATGCTCCAACTAAAATCTTATACTTGAGTTTCTTCTCTACTCCTAGCAACCATTCATCAAACATGTGATCTATGCTTTGAGGAGGAGAGATGTTAAAAGAAACTTGTACAACTCGCCATATTAATCTAGCTATATGACAATCAAAAAAGAGGTGTTGTATGTTCTCATCTAGATTACATGAACAACATTTCAAGCTCCCTTTCCATTGCCTTTTCGCTAAATTATCTTTAGTCAGAACAATGCCTTTAATAAGATACCACATGAAAATTTTAACTTTTAAGGGCAATTTCAGTTTCCATATATCATGATTGCGAGGGATTGCATTAGGTACAGCAAGCGCTCTGTACATTGACCGCACTGTAAATTTTCCATTCTAGTTATAAGACCACACAAATGTATCCCTCTGATCTGTTAATTGAACATCACAAACTCTGGCTACAAGCTGTTGCCACGCCATAAGGTTATTGTTCACCAAAGATCTCCTAAAAGAAACATTTAAAGGGTTTGATCTTAAAACCACTGCAACCGACGCACTCTTTTTTCTTACTATATTATACAAAGATGGATATTGGTCTTTGAAGGTTGTATTCCCTAACCATGCATCTTCCCAGAATCTAACTTGATTTCCATTACCTATATAGAACTTGCCCATTCTCAAAAAGTCATTTTTCACCTTCATAAGGCCTGACCAGAAATGAGAATCTCCAGGCATATGTTCAACTTGTGTAATTGTTTTATGTCTCAAGTATTTATTTCTGAGAATTTGTTGCCATATACCATCTTCATTAATCAACTTAAAAAGCCATTTACTCAAAAGACACTTATTCTGTAAGTCAAGGTTCATAATACCCAAACCCCCTTGATCCTTTAGCGTACAAAGGATTCCCCACTTCGTTAGTCTATATTTTTTCTTATGTCCATCACTTTGCCAGAAGAATCTAGACCTATAGTAGTCTAGTTTCATCAGGATCCCTCTTGGGACCTCAAAGAACGATAACATAAACATCGATAGACTAGTTAGGACTGAGTTAATGAGTACTAATCGACCACCTACAGAAAGCATCTTTCCTTTCCACCCACTTAATCTCTTTTGGAATCTTTCTTCTATTTCTTTCCAATCACTATTCCTAAGTTTCCTATGATGCATTGGAATTCCAAGATATCTGAAAGGAAAGTTACCCATATATCACAACAAAAAATTTGTGAGTACTCACTTTCAAACTCCTTAGCAGCACCATAACAAAACATTTCACTTTTATGAAAATTAATCTTTAGCAGCACCATAACAAAACAGCAGGTTGCAATGCAACAATGTAATAACAATCCTGGGGGCGGTCTTAACTTAACTTACTAACACGGGTACTTTTATTCAGCTTTAACAATATGCAAATACTCCAACATTACCAGCCACAGAAGACACACCAGACTCAATTTTCACACTACATGCTCTGGAGCCTGGACCTAGCAACACAAGTAAAAAAAAAGATTCGCTAGAGCAATATTCAGTGCAACAATGGACAGTGTTATAGATACTTAATGGATGTACGATGCTCGATGGTTGTCAAGCTCAATGGACGGCCAGAAGCTGTTTGGTTCTCGCCACAAGACGTGGCAGAGGTTCCCTGGCCTCCATGAGCCCTGCGTCGCCCAGGAAGAGCCTGTAGTTCTCAACCTCAGAGGCTGTCTCTTCCACCGTGGACAGGGCTTCCATCATGCGACAACCGTTGAAGAAATTCGCGTAACGAGAGTCGTACTCCATCAAGTTTATGGCTTGCTCTAGTATCACCCTCCTGATCCCCGGACAATCAGCACTGGGTTCCCAGTTCGCATTCAGCGCGTCCACGAGCCGCTTCACATATCTTTCCATGATCTGACCGTGCTCTAGTTCTCGAGCAAAATCTACAGGAATCACTAGGCATATCTGTGAACTAAGGCCAATGACGATCTCTAGCTCTGCGCCCTCTGCGTTCATTATTCGTTCCAACACCTGCAATAAAAACAACAAAGTTCGTGCAAGTGAAACAAAACGTTCATTATTTGACAAATTATAGTGTACTTCAAATTTGCACATCCTATCTGTAATCATGATGGAATAATACACTGAAGCTAACTAAACACTAGGTTCATCTGACCATGTAAATTAGCAACTTCGCTTCTCGTCAATCAAATTGAGGCACAATTCAGAAGCAGGTATCTACAGAAGATAGAATTTTTTTTGGAGGAATTATCCACTGAAGAAAGATCACAGGTACTATAGTACAAAATGCAAGAGCAAATGTAGGTCATTTTTAAGTTACACTGAACTACTAGTACTCACCTCTCTCAAGCTGTAAGATAGTTCCTTCAGGTCCGGCTCTTTAAGCTCACATCGAGCATGCAGGCACATATTCTGCAACAAACTTGCTGCCACCCATCTGTACTTATCAACGTGTATCATACACGTGAGTTCCTTGATGAATTCATACTCTGGTTCCCTTAACATGGCCAGACAGTTGTTGGTACTGTCCATTGCCAACACTGCCAGTGCTTGCCCGGCAACCTTCCGTAGCAATCGGTCAGACTCTGTACTGGAGGCTCCAACTGAAGTGAGAAATGCATGCATCAACCTGGATATGATCACTTGGACACGCCCAATCGCTTGCCTTGCGTCCCTGTCAATGGCAAGGTTCCTAAGGATTCCTGTCACGAGCTTTCTCAGCTCCTTGCTGCTCATGCTATCTCCAAGAACATCTGCAAGGTTCCTCAGTAGAAAGGGATTCTTGGATATCTTGTGCCGCAGCGTTATGCCTATTTCTCCAGGGATGCTCGTAAGACTGTGCAACAGTTTCAATGATGACGTCGTCAGAACTTTACGTTGAGTGTTAGTATAAATGGTGTCAGTTCTACCGCCATAGCTTGTGAATCTTATGATCTTTGGGATGAGACCACTTGCTCTGCTGATTTCGACACAATTGTCCTGATCACAACCTATAAGGCCATCAAGAATTGACATGCCCAGTGCTGGTAGGAGATCTCGCTCTGTCAACGGTTCGTCCTGAGGAATTGACCTGAATCCGGAGATCCGCTGCCAGCATCTGAGTATCCAAGATTTCTGTTGTTCTGGTGTGCCTGCTTGTTGTGTTGAGTGTTCTTGTGTTTCCAGTAGGTTACCAGTGTCTTGAACTGCATCAAGTCTTTCTTCTCGGTTGTCGTCGATATTCAGAATTGGATCATGTATTTTCTCATGATCGACGTCTGTGTCCAGAAGTGGGTTTCCTGTTTTTTGTTGGTCACCATAGTCCAGAAGAGTTGATACAACTTGAATTGTCCCAGGGATAGTTATGACACGAAGGCTTGTTGCAAGTTCAGCAGTGACTTTTGCAGCAAATAGTCTGATCATTGTATCCTCCGGGCTTGACCAGTCCAACATTTCAATTAATCTGGCCATCTTCTTCGTCGAAGTTGCAAGTTTTGAAAGCAGTTGTTTCCCGGTTTCCTCCCTCTGGAGGACACTGTGCATTACCCGAATCCCGTGGAGTTGCATCTTGGGCATATCTGAGTTTACGCAGTATATCGCAAAGCTGTTGAGGCTGATCTTCTTTGGAGCAAGCACATCCCCTTCCATGCTTCTCTCAAATGCATATGCGTAGTACAAATTGACAAATTCCACTCCCCATTGACCTCTCAGTTCACCATGGCGGGAAAAGGATCTCTTAGGGATGCATGAGAACATCTCAAGAATGCATGCCGCAATATAGAGTATTCCTTGACCGAGCACCATCCCATAGAAGATATTTAAAGATGCCCCAAGGTTTGTCTTGCTATCATCGTCCGGATGATCACCGTAACTGAAGACTGCCAAATGACACAACCACTAAACCATATATTATATAGACGAAAACTGTCCCATAATAGAATGGATCATCAGGCATGAACACAGACGTCAGCAGCGCAGCAAACATGCATAGCATAAGAATCAGTCGACGCCAAAATATCTTTTTGGTGCCCAAAGCACTATCCACTAGTCTTTTAATTACTAGTCATTCAACCCGTGCATATGCACGGGCTAGCACCGCTACAAAATACATGAATTACATCTGTTTTGAGAAAGTTCAGTTTAAACCTTTTTTTTATATGCTAATTGGCTTAATAGGTCGTGTGGGATGAGTTGTATCAGATAACTGGTATTCATGATGCATTGCAAAGAAAATTTATTTAATTCCATTACTACAAATTCAGATTTGAGAGAAACTTATGCAGCTACTGAAAGCCTGGTGAAAGAAAAAAAGTTTAGGTAAAAAAAATACAACTGTTTTTGTGAGCCAAGGTAGTATTGATATTGTGTGGGAAAATGAATATACTCATATCCATGTATTCAACTACCATTAGGAAAGGAAAATTTTGTGCGTATTATATTCACAAATGGGCCCCTCATTCAATCCAACAAAATATTTTTTGGATCCGGTCAATTTCTAAGGCTTGATATGCGTTGAATTTCCAGAAAGACATCTAAAACTTTTGTGCTAGATTTTTTTTTTTGCAAGTCTCTTGGAAAATACCTTATTTTTCATTTTCTCGTAAGTTGCCTGGTCAACATCCAGTGCACCACACACCATCTTCAACCTCTAGCTCAGTTCACCACTCTGCCTTGTGTCCGCCATCATTCGGGGTTTGTGTGGACTGCCCTAGGTTTGTCTCTATTCTCTAATAAGCTGGGCGAAAGACAATAATGGACCACGAAAATTCCTGCAACTAATACCCCAGAGAATAAGTTGACTGAATTCAAAGAAAAAAAAATAGTCACCTCTGAAGAATATAAAAGGTGCACTTGAAATGTTTGTTCATGCAAATCGTGGCGTCCTTGCTCTTGCACGCTGACATGCATACATGGTTTGCTCTTGAATTCATATTATGTGGCATGAATCTTGCTAGTACCACGTCTGATGCCAGAGTTCTATATATAATACATAGATGGCTAAAACTAATATTGAAACAGAATTATATGCTTGGATGTCATCTGTTTACTTAGCGATCAAGGGAATAGGAATACTTGCCTTATTTAATCATCATGTCTGCATATAACTCCTCCTCCATCGACCACCATCTTTTTTGCAATTCGCATGAAGATAATCAGGGGCTCTCGTTTCTCTCCTTATTCAGTGCACTCGGCCAGCCAAGCTACCTTGCCCTACATCAATCCTGTGTCGATGCGAGTACGATCAAATCTGCCGCGTATAGAGTTGCATAACTTGAAAACACATGTATGCTGCCGCGGTAAACAGCTCAGCGTGGCCTTCCGCTTTGAAAATCCACAGGAGACAGCTCGCAGTTCATCGACCAACCTGTCAAGGTTCTTGTATACATGTAGATGACCTGGCTCCGTCGTCTCTGCGATATCCCCTTGGTTGTGTTGCGTCCCATCAGATTCACCGATTAACCATGCAAAACTCCACGATCTCCTCCAGCCACCTATTAAGCTTGGCCACCCATGGACTCTGTGAAGAACTCGCGAGGTGGAAGACATGCCATTGGAGCAGTCGATTTCTGCCGGCGAGCCCATCGCAAGCTCGTCTAGTCAATCCACTCTGTGTTGTCCTCTCTCTCACGGGATCTGTCGACAGCGGCGCATGCATGACAGGATTGCAGAATTATAGCTCCAACGAAAGTACCTTTAGGATTTGGAAATCGCGATGGACTTATTTCACGTGATCTAATAGATTTGTTTTGTTAACAACACGTATGTTTCCTGGACAATTAGCCATTCCCTAATTATTCCATCTCGGTTCTCCGTATATTGCACAGGCTGCCGTAGATGACGTGAAGTTTCAGATCGTGTAGGTTTTCCGTATATTGCACAGTCTGCCGTAGATGACGTGCAGTTCCAGATTATGTAGATCCAATGGTTAAGCCTTATTAAGTGTTCCAATCAACGGCTAGATGTTTTGCTTTTTTCTCAGATTTTCTAGGATTTTCTTCCGATTAACGTGAGGGCTTCAAAAGGAGCCTCCAATTAGTAAATAAAAGATTTGAAGGCCTAGCCTGCTGATTGTAAGTAGAAGCACCGGAAGAAATAGTACTACGAACGCTATCCACTTGACCATTGTGTTTTGTGGTGAACACGGTTATTGAGGGAACCATCAATAGGATTGCAACCAAGGGGCTGCATATTGATATGACGTGGCGCTGTGCCTTGGTGAGTAGTGCCCCTAAGGACTGATATATGCCAAGTGCAAGTGGAACCCCTAGCAGTAGCATATAATTGAGCACTGACCGATCCCTGTCCTTTATGAGCGCAATCCAGTAGGTTGTAATATTGGAAAGACATACGATGACAATCAACCCATTCCAGCCAAGACGTCTAAAGGCACCCTTGGTATGGAAGAACAATTGGTAATCCATTTTGTTGTTGCGACTGAACATCCTGAAGTATATGAATGTAATTAAACAAAAAAGCATGGCATGGAAGACATAAAGCGAAGAAAGGATGCACATGTATCTAAATGTGCAATGCTCTTTAAAAAAGAAATGTTAGGTACTATGCTACTAGCTACGCTATGGATCAACGTTGGAAAATATGAACATGCCATTAAAATTAGAATAAAAGAAATGCTACACATTTCAATTCATGTTTCTATTTTCTAATGTTCAACTCGATAAGTAATTTTACAAGCAAGAAACTGATGTAATATTATTTACTTTTAAAGTAAATTTCACAAAACTATAACTATATAGGCCATTGTATTAGAAAACAACAACTTTTGGTGTCTATTTCAGAAAATTGCAGCAACGGTGACATGTTTTTTCACAAAACTACAAATTTTGTGTCCGGTCCCAACATTCAGCCAATGTTTTGGAAATTTACAACTTGTAAGGCTTCTCTTAGCTTTTGCAATGGTTTTGTTTTGACCTTTAGAAAGCTTGGGTCAGTCATGTCGAAGGAATTGCCTCAATGGATGAGGTGGCATCGCAGGAGGCACGTTCATGTGCTTCTACAATCTAGGTTTGTAGTAGTTGAGTCATAGTTATTGTGAAGGGCATAATACAGCCATAGCTGTAAATTTCATATTCTTGGTAATGGTGATAGATGACAAAACAACCTTCTGATTATCCTCATGTGATGCACGAAATATTCATTATGGTTGCTAGTACATCAATCCATATGCACGGACTAGTATTCATTTTTTAATTTGCAAAAAGAAGATATTGTTGTTTTAAAATTAGATTGGAAATATGCCGAAACATCAATACAACTATTACCGTATTTTCTTATTAGCGATGATTCAAAAGCAAACCATGCATATCGTCATCAAAGGTCGGATCTTTTTTGTTTTGATAATTTCTGATTTTCCGAGTGGATGGTCCAAAAGGAGGCTAGAGTATAGTATCGCTAGCTACTTACTTTGCAGCTTCTAGGAAAACTATGATAGTGGCACACCAAAAGTCGCGGACGCCCTTCTGGCGGAGCACCGTCGGGTAGCTGCCGAGCAGGACGACGGTCGCCCACGTGAACGCCAGTGTTCCGAGCGCGTTGCCCACCCTCTCGATGAACGCGACAAAGCGAACGAAGCTGTTTAGGTTCTTCTCCGGCGTGGCGCGCTTGTCCTTCCCGACGCGGTGCTCGACGCCTTCCGCCATGGCTTGGACGCGCGCGCTGCCTTTGCGCTCTGTGTTCTATCGCGGGCGGTGGATCATCCATCTCCTATAGAGGCAACCAAGGGACAAGGGAGGTAGCTGCCAGAACTGTAACACCACACACGTACTACATCGAATTAGAACCATTGACTCCACATTTTCCACACGGTCGGTCAATAAACCGCTAAGAGGCCACAAGCCCATAAGTTCTCCGGCCACTTGGCATATATACTTCCAAGTTTCCGAACACCCGATGAAAAGAAGTGAGCACAGAAATCACGTCTCTCGGTCTCGGCTTCCGTGGTTACTGCTTGGCCTTGTGGAACTTCAGCTCTTGATCGTCAGGCAGAAACTGCCACGACGGACGCTCGTTTTCAGTTACAGCTCTGCCGCGCATCTGTCCATTGCTCCGACGCGCGACGCTAGCTCGGTGCCCGGTGACTACTTCAACCGTTTAGGCCAGCCACACACGGCACGGCACAAGCTTCGGTTTCGCGAAGACTGGCTTGATTACCAGCTGATAGCAGCAAAGCTACATCGTTTGTTTTTTTTGAAAGGTCAACGGGGCGAGAGAATCCCCACCTGATTTCCATTAATATTAATGGTGGTCCAAAGCCATGGCCCGGCTTACATCAGATACAAATTTTGAGCTGAGTTGAGAGTACAGAGTTGTTTACATTGGAGAAAACAATTGACACCACAAAGCTACATCGTTCACTACATGACATCTGCTCCCAGCCTCGCCCACAGGCCACACAGCTCAGTTTTTTACTTGGAGAAGTGGGGAACGAGACATTTCCACTTGGACAAGGACGCTTCGTCGTCATTTTTTGACTAACCAACTGGCTATATCTGGGCGCGTTCGTTGCGTCCCTCTTCTAAATTTTAGAGGGGTCTAAACTAAAAGAATTTTGTTTTTAATAAAATTTAATTACAAAACTAACTACAGAACCCTGATCTAGTTCGCGAGACGAATCTAATAAGGGTAGTTAAACCGTGATTAGACGATGGTACTGTAGCATTATTGTAGTATCACTGTAGCAAAACATAGCTTAATTAGACTTATTAGATTCGTCTCGTAAAGATATAACCATCTGTAAAAAGATTTTATCAATAGACTTTATTAGTACTAGATTCTGGACGCGTTCGGTGTCACATTTAGACCCCTCTAAAGTTTAGCTTTAAAGAGAATCTTATTATTTAATAGTATTAAATAAAGTTTAATGACAAAACCTTTTTACAGATGGTATATCTTTACGAGACGAATCTAATGAGCCTAATTAATCTATGGTTTGCTACAGTGATGCTACAGTGATGCTACAGTGATGCTACAGTAAATATCGTCTAATCATGCCTTAACTACCCTCATTAAATTCGTCTCGCGATTTAGAGGGGGTTCTGCAGTTAGTTTTGTAATAAAATTTTATTTAAGACAAGGATTTTTTTGTTTAGACCCCTCTAAATTTTAGGCTCTAAAACGCCGAACGCACCCTATATTGGCTCCGTCAAGTCTTCGTCTGTGCGTAACAGCATTCGTTTCTGTGCGGTAACAGCTTCATATTCTGTACTCAAGTATGGCCCTGTTCGTTTCATGGGGGTCTAAAATTTAGAGGGGTCTAAAGAAAAAAATCTTATCATTTAAGAGTATTAAATAAATTTTAATTACAAAACTAACTGCAGAACCCCTGGTCTAATTCGCGAGACGAATCTAATGAGGGTAAGTAAGCCGTGGTTAGACGATGGTTACTGTAGCATTACTGTAGCAAAATATAGCTTAATTAGACTCATTAGATTCGTCTCGTAAAGATGTACCCATGTGTAAAAAGGTTTTGTCATTAAACTTTATTTAGTACTAAGTTTTTTTTATTTAGAGTCCTCTAAAATTTAGCCTATGTAACATGTACAAGCAACTGAACAAGCAAACAAGAATCTCTTTCTTTCTTTTCGCGAGAAAAGCAAACAAAGAATCTGCTGTGCTGGCCACTGTCCAAAAGCATTGCACACACTCATTCTCGGTCAACGCTGGCGGACTCAACACTCAACAGTGGCGGGTGAAGCTCTTCCGGTGCTGGCTGAGCCCGACGCTGCCGGAGAAGACGTGGAAGCACTCGAGGTCAGACGTAGTGCACCGGAAGAGCCCGACGCTGCCGGAGAAGACGTGGAAGCACTCGAGGTCAGACGTAGTGAACGCTGCCGGAGAAGACGTGGAAGCACTCGAGGTCAGACGTAGTGGAGAAGACGTGGAAGCACTCGAGGTCAGACGTAGTGAGTCACTACGTCTGACCTCGAGTGCTTCCACGTCTTCTCCGGCAGCGTCGGGCTCAGCCAGCACCGGAAGAGCTTCACCGCCATCGTCGAGTCCGCTCTCGAGCTTTTGGACAGTGATCGAGAATGAGTGTGTGTAGAGCTTTTGGATAGTGTTGTCAGCGCAGCAGATTCTTTGTTATGGCCAATATGCAAATAGTCAATATGCAAATACTCCAACATTACCAGAACACAAAAAACACATCGGACTCATTTTCAGACTAACTACTCTGCAGTCTGGACCTAGCAACACAAGTTAAAAAACAGGACTCGCCAGAGCAATATTCAGTGCAACCACGGACAGTGTTATAGATGCTTGATGGATGCACGATGCTCGATGGTTGTCAAGCTCAATGGACGGCCAGAAGCTGTTTGGCCCTCGCCACAAGACGTGGCAAAGCGCCGCTTGTCTCCATGAGCCCTACGTCTCCCAGGAAGAGCCTGTAGTTCTCAACGTCGGAGGCTGTCTCCTCCACCATGGACAGGGCTTCCATCATGCAACGACCGTTGAAGCAATTGGCGTAACGAGAGTCGTACTCCATCAAGTTTATGGCCTGCTCCAGTATCACCCTCCTGATCCCCGGACAATCAGCACTGGGTTCCCAGTTCGCATTCAGCGCGTCGACGAGCCGCTTCACGAATCTTTCCTTGATCTGACCGTGCTCTAGTTCTCGGGCGAAATCTCCAGGGATGACTCGGCATATTTGTGAACTAAGGCCAATGAGGATCTCTAGCTCTGCGCCCTCTGAGCTCATTACTCGTTCTAATACCTTCCACATAACAAAACAAAGTTCTTGTAAGTAAAGATCAGTCGCAACATTGTTTTCCAAAGAAAGAAACATGTTCATTATTCGACCAAACCAGTAATCTAAATACCAGTTAACTATAACAAAGTAATTCAGAAGCAAGTACACAACTGAGGAAAAATCACAGATAGTTAAGTAAAAAATTCAGCTATTCAAGAGCACATGTAGGCCAAGGGTAAAATACAGTGAACTAGTAACTTTGATTATTAGAGCTCACCTCTCTCAAGCTGTAAGATAGTTCCTTCATGCCCGGCTCTTTAAGCTCAAGTCGAGCATGCAGGCACACATTCTGCAACAAACTAGCTGCCACGCATCTGTACCTATCAACATGGATCATACTTGTGAGTTCCTTGATGAATTCATACTCTGGTTTCCTCAACATGGCCAGACAGTTGTTGTCACTGTCCATTGCCAACACTGCCAGTGCTTGCCCGGCAACCTTCCGTAGCAATCGGTCAGACTCTGTACTGGAGGCTCCAACTGGAGTGAGAAATGCATGCATCAACCTGCATATGATCAGTTGGACACGCCCAATCGCTTCCCTTGCGTCCCTGTCAATGGCAAGGTTCCTAAGGATTCCTGTCACAAGCTTCCTCAGCTCCTGGCTGTTCATGCTGTCTCCAAGAACATCTGCAAGGTTTCTCAGTAGAAAGGGATTTTTTGATATCTTGTGCCGCAGCGTTATGCCTATATCTCCAGGGATGCTTGTAAGACTGTGCAACAGCTTCAACGATGACGTCATCAAAACTTTACATTGAGTGTTAGTATACATGGTGTCAGTTCTACCGCCATACATTGTGAATCTTATGATCTTTTGGATGAGGCCACTTGCTCTGCTGATTTCGACACAATTGTCCTGATCACAACCTACAAGGCCATCAAGAATTGACATGCCCAGTGCCGGTAGGATATCCCGCTCTGTCAACGGTTCATCCTGGGGAATTGACTTGAATCCGGAGATCCGCTGCCAGCATCTGAGTATCCAAGACTTCTGTTGTTCAGCTGTGCCTGCTTGCTGTGTTGAGTGTTCTTGTGTTTCCAGTAGGTTACCGGTGTCTTGAACTGCATCAAGTCTTTCTTCTCTGTGGTCGTCTATATTCAGAATTGGATCATGTATTTTCTCATGATCGATTTCTGTGTCCAGAAGTGGGTTTCCTGTTTTTTGTTGGTTACCATTGCCCAGAAGAGCTGATACAACTTGAATTGTCCCAGGGACAGTCATGACACGAAAGCTTGTTGCAAGCTCAGCGGTGACTTTTGCAGCAAATAATCTGATCATTGTATCCTCTGGGCTTGACCAGTCCAACATTTCAATTAATCTGGCCATCGTCTTTGTTGAAGTTGTAAGTTTTGAAAAGAGCTGCTTCCTGGTTGCCTCCCTCTGGAGGAGAATGTGCATTACCCGGATTCCATGGAGCTGCATCTTAGGCGTGTCTGAGTTTAGGCAGTATATCGCAAAGCTGTTGAGGCTGATCTTCTTTCGAGCAAGCACATCCCCTTCCATGCTTTTCTCAAAGGCATATGCGTAGTACAAATTGATAAATTCCACTCCCTGTTGACCTCTCAGTTCACCATGGCGGGCAAGGAATCTCTTAGGGATGCAGGAGAACATCTCAAGAATGCATGCAGCAATATAGAGTATTCCTTGGCCAAGCACCATCCCGTAGAAGATATTTAGAGATGGCGCAAGGTTTGTCTTACTAGAATTGCCCGCATCGTCACCATAATAGTTATGTGTCGCAAGGCGTATCGCTGCAAGCACAACACGAGCGACTGCTGCTGGAAATTGTAGGTTGCCAAATGACACAACCACAAAAGCATATGCTTCGTAAACAGGCACCGCTATACGAACTTGTGGATCATCAGGGATGAACACCAGCACCACTAGCGCAGCAAACATGCATATGTTCAGAATCAGTTGCCGCCAAAATATTTTTTTGGTGCCCAAAGTACTGTCCACTAGTCTGATAATTGTTAGGAAAGGTAGCCTGCTGATTGTAAGTAAAAGCACTGGTAGAAACAGTACTGAGAACATAATCCTTTTGGTCGTTTTGTTTTTTGTGGACACGATTATTGAGGGAACCATCAATAGGATTGCTACAAAGGGGCTAGATATTGATATGGCATAGCGTAGCGGTTTGGAGAGCAATTTTAGAGCCCCTAAGGACTGGAACATGCCAAGTGCAGGTGGAACCACTATCAGTACAATCACTCTGATCACTTCAACGGCCAACGCCACTTTCTCCCTTGTGACCGCAACCCGGTAGATCAGAATTTTGGTATAGATCAGAATATTGGTAAGGCAGACAATGACAATCAACCCATTCCGTCCAAGGCGTCTAAAAGCACCCTTGGTATGGAAGAACATTTGGTAATCCAGTTTGTTGTTGCGATTAAACATCCTGATGTATGTAAAAATGTTATTAGACAAAGAAAAATGATTGATGAATGACTTATCTATACTATACGACCGCATCGCACAAGGAAAAAATAAAATGGTTAAAAATCATGTGAATCATCCAAAAACATGAAAGTTTGGATATTTTAGAAATTTCAGCAAACAAATTAAATCTTCCTTTAAAAAATGAAGAGAGAACTGTTGCGGGATTCTTGGCGTTAAAGGCTGTAGCTTAGCGCAATAATATGAGATTAAAAATTACTTATGATAAACCTAAAACTATTAATCAAGGGAGTACATCTTTTGAAGGGAACATGAATATAAATGCGTTCGTCAAGATCCAAGAAAGGAGAGAGTTTGGTATTACTGCATACCTTGCGGCTTCGAGGAAAACTATGATAGTGGCACACCAAAAGTCACGGAACCCCTGGCGGAGCACCGTCGGGTAGCCGCCGAGCAGGACGACGGTCGCCCATGTGAACGCCAGAATGCCGAGCGCGTTGCCCACCCTCTCGATGAACGCGACAACGCGAATGAAGCAGCTGAGTAGCTTCTCCGGCTTGGCTCCCTTGCCCTTCCCGGCGCGGTGAGCCGGCGTGCAGACGCGGTGCTCCACGCCGCCGCTGCTGCTCCGCGCCATGGCTTGGACGCGCGACCCTTGTGCTAGCTAGCTCTCTGTCAATTATTCGGGCGGAGCGTCCATCTTTTCTAGCGCGAGAGGTAGCCGCCAGAACTGTAACACCACACACGTATAGTGTACCATTGACTCCAAATTTCCACAGTCAGTCAATAAACCGCCTGAGGTCTGCCAACTTGAAACATTCCGGACTCCCGATGAAAAAAACGTGGGCGCAGTGATCACCTCGTAGCCTCCCCTGGTGACTAATTACGACTTCAAGCGTTTAGGCCCGCCACACGGCACAGATTTCGGCTTTGGCTAGACTACCTTGATTACCAGCTGACAGCTGCAAAGCTACTCGCCCACAGCTCAGTCAAGTCTTTCTTTTTGGAGAAGGAAGTGGGAACGAGACAATTCCACTTGGACAAGGACATCCGTCGTCATGTGGTTATTGACCAATCAACCGGCTATATCTATTGGTTCTCGCTGACAATTTGGCTGCCAGATGCCAAGTTTTCATCGATCGGTGCGTTCTTTTCACATTCTGCTGTGCTGTGCTGGCCACTGTCCAATCGATTGGCTCTTCCAAGTTTCCGAGCACATGATTGGACAAGGACGGTCTGTCGTCACTCGTCATGTGGTAATTGACTAATCAACTGGTTATCTCTATTGGCGCTTGCTAATAATTTGGTTGGCAGGTCCCCAAGTAGTCTTCATCTGTGTGTGTGCGCGTGTTTTTTTTTAAAAAAATAAGGCAAAAGCGCTACCATTTATTAAGGAGTGATTAGAAAGTTACAACCTAAGGGTACATAAACCAACCCAGCTTTAGAGCCAGGCCCGGACTTAGGTCATCACCACGTCTAGGAAAAAGAAAAAGGCAAAAGACATTTAACGAGCTGAAATCTGAACTGCCATCACCAGGTCTTCCAAACTGCCTGAAGCTTGAGACAACTGAAAGCCGCCTTGAAATCTTGCTTTCAAGATAAAAAAAACGCTCTGAAGAAAGCCATCAAACTAGAGTGTCACAACTCCTGGTCTTAAGATGAAGAACTTGACATTTTAGGATAACAACTAAACAGAAACACACCCTGCAGCACCTCTCTCACAATTATGTTCTTATGGGGGTTGAGCTAGTCACTGAGTACCTTCTTTTTCTTCTTCTTCATGTTCTTTGAAGCTTTTGAGAGCTTCCTGACCCTCTGCATAAGGTTTCTAATTGCTGCAATGTTGTTGGCACTCGAAAGCTTCGCGTAAGTGTCCAGGAAACGCCGCAAGGTCCAATCACCCAACTGCTTATCCTCTTTAACAAAGATCCATTTTTTGGTCAGCATGTCTCGAACCACCTTGACGTCTGGCCTCTGAGATTTTATTTTACACTTCACTTTACGACTATATTACGGATAGCCTTCCTTACCCACCTGAGTTGATTCTTGCACGGATGGTTTATTTTGCTCCATGAAGGGAGGCTGGGGAGGTATGACAATTTGTTTGAAGCTGCTCAAAGCTTTGATCAGTTGTTATCTAACCAATTGTTTCTCTTCACTTCTTGGTATTGATGGAGTTTGGAGGCCATCCATATGTTGCATGAATTCCTCCCAAATTACTGTCCAGCACCTCTTGGCCCTCTTGTTGCCTTGGATATTGAAGCGAAGGAAGCTCCATATGCCTTGGCCTCTCTAGTGTGCCCAACCCAGCCTCCAGCATCATCGGATCCTTAGCAAGCACTTCACCGGACCCCTGAGCGCCACCAATTGCCTCAGAGATAGGGCGCCACATTGTCTCAGCTAGGATGCCTCGACTATCGGGAGGCGGCGCCGTGACGGTTTCCCCATGGCCTCGCCGTTTGCGGTGACGGTTTGGACATCTGGCAAAGATGTGCCCCGACTTGTAGCACCCCCAGCAACGAATAGGGTTCCGACACTGAGCTACTCTGTGATCTTGAGCAAGACAGTTGAAACACAAGCCCTGCAGCTTGCTGAGGAAGGAAGCTTGTTGGCGTAGTTATACCTTATGGGAGGCGGAGGGGCTGGAGCTGCGAGAAGGGCAGCTAGTGGAGGTGTGGCCAGAGCGGCAACAAACCCAGCACCTGGCCAGAGCAGCTTGCCTCCTTCTCGGCAATCTTCATCTGTGTGTAACAGCCTCATTTCCGTGCTGTAGCCTGTAATAACAGCTTCGCATTCTGTATATTAGTACTATGTTACATGTACAAAAAACTGAACCAGAGAACAAGAATCCGCTGCCTTGGACTCCCGGCCATTGTCCAAAAACTCTACGCACTCCTTCATTCTGTCACTACCACAGCCGAGAGGCTCCAGAGCAGACTCAACGATGGCCGTGAAGCTCTTCCGGCACTGGCTGAGCCCGACGCTGCCGGAGAAGACGTGGAAGCACTCGAGGTCGGACGTGGTGTCGGTGATGGACTCCAGGACGCTCCCCGTGTCGAGCTCCCTGAACCGCTTCACGTAGTAGTGGTCGCCGTGCGCCTGCATCAGCCAGCTGATGGCCTGGAGCACGACGAACAGACACACCCTCGCGGCACCCTGATCTCCGGGTACGTCCGCCGCCGCAGGATGCTCGCCAGCCTCTCCGCGTACTCCGCCCTGTCGAGTCGTCGCCGCCTGCAGCTCCCGTCGTGCCAACGTGCTTGCAGTATCCCGGACGCTCGCTATTGCTCACCGTGAACAGAACACCCTGTGCGCCACCTCCCGCCGGACCTTCTTTCCCGTGTTACCCCTCGCCGTGACGAGCATCTTGAGGACCCGGAGAGCGCCCTTGATTGGCGGCGCGGATCTGAGATTCCGTGGCGGCGGTTTGGCTGCGCAGCAGCTAGCGCTGGTGACGCGTGCGTTAACTCGACGTCGACGCGCGAGAGCAGCCCGCGCACGTTCCCGATCTCGCCGCAGTTGCCGTAGTTGTTGTGGTCTCTGGCGAGCTGGATAAGATTGTGCTGCCAGCCGTGGACGCACTGGTGGAGTAGCGCTGCCACTCGAGCTCGTTGCCGCGTCTCAAGACCCGCGCACCCTGGCTGAGGAGGACGACGGTGACGCCGCAGAAGTCGAGGAGGACGACGGTGGCCCAGACAGGCGATCGAGCTTGACGAGGACGCTGGGCCGCCTTCTTGAGGACGGCGAGCTGGAGCACGTGTAGCACCTGGACGGCAAAACTTTCAACGAGGATAGTGACATCAACCACCAGAAAAGAGAGCCAAGGCTCAGCGAGGTGAGTGTCGCTTACCACCGGCATGTCCGCGGTCACCGCGCGCAGGTGGGTGGACCATTCCTCACCGGAATACGCGCAGAGGTTTTTCCGACTGAAGGCTTTTACAATAGACCCTAATGGTCTTGCCACTAGCGGATTACCAGCAACCAACTCATAGCGAATCTAATCGAAAACGAGACACATTTCCACTTGGACACGGGCGGTTCGTCGTCATGTGGTAATTGAGTATCAACTGGTTATCTCTACTAGCTTAACAACCCGTGCGGTTTCACGGATTATAATTTTAGAAAGAAAATTATATGAAATTGCAACATAATCTTAGACATATTGCACACTACGCTTAGATTACTTAGTTCTCTATAAAATGTTTACCCACGGTTTGTAACCTCAGTGAGGCCAAGGCTGGGATGCTCTTTTCCTATTATCTAAAAATATAATGTTTAGCCGCTTTGACAGTCCTAAATATGAGACCCACATTTCTTTCAGACCATATGAATTATTTTTCTTTGCTTGTGTTTGAACAGAAAATTATGGTTGCCAATTTGACGTAGTATAAGAAAAGATATGTTCCTTCTTCTGCTTACACATGGAGTACAATGTCAATAATTAGCGTGTTGACTTCGTTTACTAAATCTTGAAGTGAATACAATTAATATCGTTGATTTGTCCTAACACTGGATACATATTATTTAAATGCAGGATGTCTATTCTAAGTAGAAACCGCGTAAATTCCCATGGATACCAGGACTCCTGGAGCCACTGATGGTCGCATAGACCGGTGTCTTGATGCTGCCGCCATTGGTGAACTTTAAGAAAATATAAATGTGTTTCTGGGTTAATTTCCTATGTTCCTTTGTTTGACTGACAGCTGCGATAACATAGGCGATGACATGCTTCCTTGCGTGAATAAACATAGTGCAAGAAAAGGTTTTCGCTTTCTTGCTTGCTACTTAGAACAGGCTGTTAGCTCGTCACCTGTAATGATTTGTAGTTTCCTGTGATTTCATATGGAAGTTGCATTCGCTCATCATTACATGTTTTGTCGCTTTCTTATTGTTTCATGGTGGTTAATCATAGAAGCTCTGCCCCGGTGCCCTTGGATTGCACCCAAGTGCAGTTGCAAAGCAATTTCCATGACATAAAGCAGTAGATTTTTTTAAAAAGAAAATGGCGGGACAACTTCAATAATCAAACAGGACTCACCAATCACCATACACAGATACACCTTCTGCAGATTCAGGCTGTTGACCTGCAGAATCTCATCGCCTCGCTATTGGAAACTTGGCCAGTGCACCATGAACGCCCACGCCGGCGACGAGGTGCAGCTGCATCGTCGGCGTTGCGAGGATGGCTTCGACAGTGACGGCGGCAGCTCCGGTTCGGGCTCCTTCTTCGAGCCGTGGATCGAGCCCGACACGCGGGGCCGTGGCAGCGGCCACGGCCACGGCGCGCGCAAGGGCGGCGGGTACAAGGCGGCGGAGAAGCGGGTGACCCGGTTCGCGCTCCAGCTCGCCGTCCTGGAGAAGGCGGCCAGCGTCCTCGGCAAGCTCGCCTTCGTGTGGGCCACCGTCGTGCTCCTCGGCGGCTTCGCGTCGTCGCTGCGCGTCCTCGACTTCTGGAGCGTCACCGTCGTCCTCGTCGGCGAAGGCGCCCGGGTCTTCAGCCGCGGCAACGAGCTCGAGTGGCAGCGCTACTCCACCCGCACCTCCACCGCCGGAGGCGGCGGCGGCGCGATCGTGTCCAGCTCCTCCCGCTTCTGCCGCCGCGTCGCGCAGGCCGTGGCGGCCCGCGCGTGTGGCCGGCGGCGCGCCGTCGTGGACAGCACCGTGCAGGCGGACGACGACGACGTCGCCTACGCGAGACAGCGAGCCCGGCACGCGCCGCCGGTCCCGTACGCCGGGTGGGTGTTCGTGTCCAAGAACGCCGGCGCGGTGCTAAAGGTCCTGCAGGTGCTCTCTTCGGCTGCCTGCGTCGCGCTCTCCGCGATCGGCCTCTGCAAGCACGACCGCGGCGGCGACGACGCCACCGCTGACGAGACGAGGAACCAGAGACCGGCGCTCGTGCTGTTCTACTGCCTCGCGCTGGCGGAGGCGACGCTGTTCCTGCTGGAGAAGGCGCTCCTGGCGTGGAAGATCTCGTTCCGCATGCTGCTGGACGAGGTGAGCTCCGAGTGCGAGCTGGGCGCGTGCGGGCTCGTCCCGCTGACCCGGTTCTTCTACGACGCGTACGCGCAGTGCGTCGGCAACAGCGTCTTCGACGGCGTGAAGATGGACCTGGTGACGTTCGCCAAGGAGCTGATCGAGTCGGACTTCCTGGACGAGCAGCTCATGGGCGTGCGCATCCTGCGGCAGTTCGCACGCAGCAAGGCCTCCGCGCCGGAGACGCTCCGCAAGGTGGGCACCAGCGCGCGCTCCATCGAGCGGCTCGTGGAGATGCTAGCCCCGAGGAGGAGGAGGTGCGCCGGTGCGCGGCCGTCGTCGTGTCCAAGCTCGTCGGCAAGAGCCAGAACGCGCTCCGCGTCGCCGGCATCCACGGCTCCATCGAGTCCGTCATGTCGCTGCTCCACACCGCACGGAACACGCCACCCGCTCGCCGGCGGCATGAGTGCGCGGCCTCGTCGTCGTCATCAGGCGAGATGAGCTACGACCACCTGGGGTTCAACCTGGTCGGCCTGCTCATCCTCAAGAAGCTCGCCAGGGACCACGACAACTGCGGCAGGATCGGTAACATGCGCGGGCTGCTCTCGCGCGTCGTCGAGTTCACGCACGCGCCGCCCACGCTGCTGCTGCTGCGCGGGAGCAGCAGCCAAACCGCCGGCGCCGCCACGGACTCTCAGATCCGCGCCGTGAAGCGCGCGCTGCAGGTGCTCAAGATGCTCGTCACGGCGACGGGAAACACGGGGAAGAAGCTCCGTCGGGAGGTGGCGGACAGGGTATTCACGGTGAGCAACCTTCGCGGGATACTGCAGCACGGCCAGGGGCACAGGCAGCTGCAGAAGCTCGCCATCGACGTGCTCACCGGACTGGCCATGGACGACAGGGCCAAGGAAGGCATCGCGAGGACGGGCGGTGTCGTCAAGCTGCTCCTGTCGATGTTCCTCAACGCCGACCTCGCGTACGCGAGCGAGCTCAGCTCCGGCGCCGGCGAGGCGCTGGCAATGCTGGCGCTGGAGAGCAAGGCCAACTGCGGCGTCATCCTCAACAAGGACGGCGTGCCTGGCCGCCTCATCACCGCGCTGCACGACGCGGCGCTCCGTCTGAACGCGGCGAGGATACTGCGCAACCTCTGCGCCTACTCCGGTGAGGAGTGGAACGCACGCCTGCGCGCCGTGACCGCGGCCATGCCGGCGGTAAGCAAGCGACACTCACCTCGATCGGTCTTAGCATTCATTATTATTTTTTAGACGTCTCTTTCTCTTGCTTGTAAAAACATGTCACTCTCCTCGTTGGCGTTGGCGTGCAGGTGCTGCAAATGACAATGAGAGAGACAGAGTCCGAGAAGCTTCTGGAAGCGTCCATCGGCCTCACGACGCAGATATGCAAGTTCCTGGACGGCGAGCAGTTCGCGCGGGAGCTGCGCGGCGCGGGCGTGGACAGGGCGGAGTACACGGAGAGGCTGGCGAGCATCCTGCGGCGGCACACGTATCCGGAGATCAGGGTGCCGAGGGTGCGGCGCTTTGTGGTGCTCCAGGCCATCTGGCTGATGCAGGCGCAGGCGCACGGCGACGACTGCTACTACGTGGAGCGGTTCAGGCAGCTGGACATGGGGAGCCTCCTCCAGTCCATCGCCGACACCACGTCCGACCTCGAGTGCTTCCACGTCTTCTCCGGCAGCGTCGGGCTCAGCCAGCACCGGAAGAGCTTCACCGACATCGTCGAGTCCGCTCTCGAGCTTTTGGACAGTGATCGAGAATGAGTATGCAGAGAGATTTTGGACTGTGGCCAACACAGCAGATTCTTTGTTAGCTTGTTCATTTGTTTGTACATGTTACATACTACTTATGCACAGAATATGAAGCTGTTACCGCACAGAAATTAAGGTTGTTACGCACAGATGAGAACTTAGATCTGCGGGCGACGCGGCGTGCCCGTACGCGAACGCGGTCGGGAACGGGGAGATGTCGTAGAAGTCGTGGCCTGGGCGCGCCGGCGTCGCGGACTGCATCTCGGAGAGCACGTACGCCAGGCTCGCCGCGAAGGGGTCCCCGGCGCCGTACACCGCGCCGTTGCACAGCACCGAGAGCGCCGCCGTGTTGGCCGCGGCCACGGCGGCGCGCGGGGCAGCGGCGAGCAGCAGCAGGAGGAGGAGGAGCTGCGTGATGGGGAGGGTGAGCGGTGGTGCTCCGGTTGAGTACGCCATGGTGAACTTGTGATCGGTGGAGTGGTGGCGGGTGGCGTTGTGATGGCGAATCATGCGAGGCAGGGGATAAGAGTAGGACGGACAGGCCGGCCGGGGATTGGTCCTAGTCATGGCGTGCTGCCGGCCGGGGGAGAGACTGTTCGTTTGTTGCTTGCGTTTGCCAGCTTCCGTGATTTGTGGATGACGTTAGCAATGACGGGGACCAAGCTCAAACTCCGTTTTGTTCAATCATATCGACAGTACGGCGGGGACAACTAATCATTTTCTACAAAGATACAAAATCGGCGAAGCTTGTTTGTAGTCACAGCATGTGGGCACTGCAACAATGCAATAATAATCCTGGGGGCGGTCTCAACGTAACCAAGGTTCACAAAACCGGACGAACCGGTCCGGTTTACCGGAAAAACCGGACTTACTGGTCCGGTCCGGTTAGCAAAACCGACCGGTATTTCGCAAAAACCGACACTGTGTTTTCGAACAAAATGGTAAACCATTCGGTTTTTTCAGTTTACCGGACCGGTTTTCTCGGTAGCGGTTTTCCCGGTTTTCCCGAAATTGCAAACCTTGAACGTAACACTGGTAGTTTTACTCAGCTTTAACAATATGCAAATACTCCAACATTACTAGCGCACAGAAGACACCCCAGACTCGTTTTCACACTACATACTCGAGTCTGGACCTAGCAACACAAGTAAAACAAACAGGACTTGCCAGACCAATATTCGGTGCAACCATGGACAGTCTTATAGCAACTCCAGCAGTCTCCCAATAAGTTGTCTCCCAATAACCTCTATTGGGAGGCTCCTAATAAGATTTTCAGGATATTGAGAGGTGCAGCTCCGGCAGTCTCCCAATAGCCCCCTCCTAATACCTCCTCCTCCTTCCTTCTTCTCTTTTCCTCTCTCACTTGAACAATTGAAACAATACATAAATGACATGCAAATATTTCAAATATTCATAGTTCAAACATAAACATGACAAATTCAAATGTAGGTTCAAATTTCAAACTTCAAATTCAAATTTGAATTCAAATTTAAACATGCCGAAATGAGAGAAAGGCAATCATGGCTCAACTCGTTGGCCAAGCCTTTGCCACAAGTGCTCAACAAGATCTTCGCGAAGTTGATGGTGCTCTTCCTTGTTCTTGACGCTTGCGAGGAACTATCTCCCTTCCAATCACCGAACCACCACGCTTGCGGCTCTTCTTCCTTCCAATGTCGACAAGCATCGCACCAACCAAGTCCAAATCGGCGTCGTCATCGTCATCATCCGACGACGAATCATGGCAAAACCCACTCTCCAATAATGAGTTCATCTGCACCAATTGAGATTGTTGTGAACATTTCATCGAGCAACTCGTTTACAGCACAGGAAAGGCAAAGATGAGCTGCACTGACCTTCCACGGCAGACTGGCGAGAAGAAAGACCGCGGAGCACACCGTCACCGTCGCCTAGAGCAGAGGGGAGTCGTGGCAGGGGGCTCCCGGTCGCGGGCGGAGGGGCGCGCGCAGGGGCGTCGTGGCGGGCTCCCGGTCGCGGGCGGAGGGGCGCACGCAGGGGCGACGTGGCGGGCTCTCGGTCGCGGGAGGAGGGGCGCGCGCAGGGGCGTCGTGGCGGGGAAAAGCACGCGATTTGGACGGGGCGAGGCGCCACGGCGTCCAAATCAACTTCACCTGGAAGCTCAGGCCATCGGGAGCGACGTGCAGGGCTGCCAGACGATGGAGACGGACGGGGAGCCGCCGGATCTGGCGTGCGGCGGCGGCGAACAGAGATGGCGGGAGGAGCGGGATGGAGAAGAAGTGTTGGCGCGCACGTGGGGAATAGGTGGGAGGAAGTGTTGTTTTTGGGGAGGGGAGGAAAAGTAGAGAGCTTTTTGGGAAACTGCTGGAGCTAGTTTTGCCTCCTCAAACTCTCAATAAAACAACTTTTTAGCTATTGGGAGGGGGATTAGGAGACTGCTGGAGTTGCTCTTATAGATGCTCGATGGATGTACGACGCTCAATGGTTGTCAAGCTCAATGGACGGCCAGAAGCTGTTTGGCTCTCGCCACAAGACGTGGCAAAGGTTCACTTGCTTCCATGAGCCCTTCGTCGCCCAGAAAGAGCCTGTAATTCTCAACATCGGAGGCTGTCTCTTCCACCATGGACAGTGCTTCCATCATGCGACGACTGTTGAAGCGATTCGTCGAGAGTCGTACTCCATCAGGCTTATGGCTTGCTCGAGTATCACCCTCGTCATCCCCGGATAATCAGCACTGGGTTCCCAGTTCGCATTCAGCGCGTCGACGAGCCGCTTGACGAATCTTTCCTTGATCTGACCGTGATCTAGTTCTCGAGCAAAGTCTCCAGGAATCACTAGGCATATCTGAGAACTAAGGCCAATGAGGATCTCTAGCTCTGCGCCCTCTGCGTTCATTATTCGTTCCAATACCTGCAAAAAAGAAAAAACAAAGTCCGTGTAAGTAAACGGTATTTCCCAAAGAAAGAAACTGTTCATGATGGAATTATACACTGAAGCTTTTTCTTAGATAATGGAAAAATCAAGTTCCCGGCCTCTGCACAGCACGCAGCCCGGTTTTTGTTTTGTTTTTCGACAAATTATTACAAAATGATATCAATCATCCAATTGACCAGAGGAGCTAAAACAAATGTAAACAAATTATGAATGACCGAATCTATTATTAAATCTCCACCCGTACGAGCCATATAGCTCCAAAGCAGCGACCTCCTAATACGCTAGGTCTGTCTGACCATCTAAACTAGTGATCCGTAACTTCTCTTCTCGTCAGTCAAACTGACAGGCACAATTCAGAAGCAGGTATCTACAGAAGACACGTTCTTATTTTATTTTTTTGGAGGAATTATCCACTGAAGAAAGATCACAGGCAGTATAGTACAAAATAAAGAATTCAGATATTCAAGAGCACATATATGTCATTTGTAAATTATACTGAACTAGTAGTGCTAACCTCTCTCAAGCTGTAAGATAGTTCCTTCAGGTCCGGCTCTTTAAGCTCAAGTCGAGCATGCAGGCACGTATTCTGCAACAAACTTGCTGCCACATACCTGTACCTATCAACATGTACCATACTTGTGAGTTCCTTAATGAATTCGTACTCTGGTTCCCTTAACATGGCCAAGTCGAGCATGTAAGATAGTTCCTTCAGGTCCGGCTCTTTAAGCTCAAGTCGAGCATGCAGGCACGTATTCTGCAACAAACTTGCTGCCACATACCTGTACCTATCAACATGTACCATACTTGTGAGTTCCTTAATGAATTCGTACTCTGGTTCCCTTAACATGGCCAGGCAGTTGTTCACACTGTCCATAAAAAAACGAGATCAAGGGTCCGTCCCTTTAAATTTTTATTAAGAAGAAGAGGCCCACCGAAGTTTGCTAGGCCGGACTTCACCGGCGCACACCGCGGCCCAGGAGCAACCACACCACAGCAGGGAGGTAAGCCAATAATGCGACTTGGTGCGGACGCGGGGTTCGAACCCCGGTCAGCTGCCTGGAACTCTGCCTGGGCGACCAACTGAGCTGATGCTCCGTCTGCAATGTTGACGCTGTCCATTGCCAACACAGCCAGTGCTTGCCCGGCTACCTTCCATCGGACTCTGTACCGGAGGCTCCATCCGGAGTGAGAAATGCATTCATCAACCTGGATATGATCACTTGGACACACCCAATAGCTTGACTTGCGTCCCTATCGACGGCAAGGTTCCGAAGGATTCCAGCCACGAGCTTCTTCAACTCCCGGCTGCTCATGCTGTCTCCAAGAACATCTGCAAGGTTTCTCAGTAGGAAGGGATTCTTAGATATCTTTTGCCTCAGCGTTATGCCTATTTCTCCGTGGATGCCGTAAGACTGTGCAACAGATTCAATGATGACGTCATCAGAACTTTACGTTGAGTGTCAGTATACATAGTGTCACTGTTTCTACCATAGCTTGTGAACCTTATGATCTTCGAGATGAGGCCATTTGCTCTGTTGATTTCCACACAATTGTCCTTATCACAACTTACAAGGCCATCAAGAATGGACATGCCAAGTGCCGGTAGAAGAACCCGCTCTGTCAAAGCTTCCTCCTGAGGAATCGACCAGATTGCATGGATCCGCTGCCAGCTTTTGAGTATCCAAGACTTCTGTTGTTCAGTTGTCCCCACTTGCTGGGTCGAGTGTTCTTGTGTTTCCAGTAGGCTACCTGTGTCTTGAACCGCATCAAGTCTTTCCTCTTGGTTGTCGTCGACGATTAGATCATGTATTTTCTCATGTTCGACATCTGTGTCCAGTAGTGGGCTTCCTCTTTTCTGTTGGTTACCAGAGTCCAAAAGCGAAGATACAACTTGAACCGTCCCAGGTGTAGTAATGACTCGGAGGCTTGTTGCAAGCTCAGCGGCGACCTTTGCAGTAAATAATCTGATAGATGCATCCTCTGGGTTTGACCAGTCTAACATTTCTATTAATCTGGCAACTACCTTTGTGGAAGTTATAAGTTTTGAAAAGATTTGTTTCCTGGTCTCCTTCCTCTGGAGAAGATTGTGCATGACCCGGATTCCTTGGAGCTGGATCTTGGGCATGTCTGAGTTTAGACAGTATATTGCAACGTTGAGGCTGATCTTCTTTGGAGCAAGCACATCACCTTCCATGCTTTTCTCCAAGGCATATGCATAGTAGAAACTGACAAATTCCTCTCCCCACTGACCTCTCAATTCACCACGACGAGCAAGGGATCTCCGAGGGATGAATGAGAAGATCTCAAGCATGCATGCCACTACATAGAGTATTCCTTGGCCAAGCACCATCCCATAGAAGATATTTAGAGATGGTGCCAGGTTTGTGGTGCCAGGATTTTTTAAATCATCCTCACCATAGTTGTGTGGTACAAGGCGCAATATATAGTGCCAGAACGACACGTGCGACAGCGGCAGGAATCAGTAAGTTGCCAAATGAAACAAGAACTAATGCGTATACCTCGTATAAGAGCACTACCCCTCGAACGTCTGGATCATCAGGCATGAACACCAACATCACCAACTCAACAAACATGCAGAGATTCAGAATCACTCGATGCCAGAATATTTGTTTGTTGCCCAGAGCACGTTCTACTAGTTTGGTAATCCTTGGGAAATGTAGCCTGCTGATTGTAAGTAGAAGCACTGCAAGCAATAGTAGTGTGAACACTATCCACTTGGCAGTGCTTCCACTTTCATAAGGGATCCCGACTATTGAGGGTAGCAGCAATAGAATTGCAACCAAGGGGCGACAAAGTGATATGGCATGGCGTAATTTGGGTAAGGACAGTAGTTTTAGAGCTCTTGAGGACTGAAGCAGGCCAATTACAGCTGGAACAAGCAGTACTAGGATTTGTAGTATAAGCATAACCACAGTGTAGGCCAAAGATAACTGATCCATTATTTGATGCATCGTGATAGTTCGCAAGATTGGAAAGGTACACGATGATAATCAGGCCGTTCCATCCAAGAGGTCTAAATGCACCTTTGGTTTGGAAGAACAGTTGATAATCCAGTTTATTGTTACGGCTGAACATCCTGAAGGACATAAATAATTTACTTAAACAAAATGAACAGCATAAGGTATCAAATGATCGATTATGATATGTTTGTGTATTGCATGTTGTGATGCGTATATAATAATAGATACTATGATGTCAAAAGGAAAAAAAAAAAGACGATAACAAGTTAGTAAAAATACATATCTATGTTGCCTACACTTGCATAATATAATCCCTCCGGTTTACTTTTGTACACGTTTAGGACAGAAAAAATTAAAGCAACTGAGTGTAGGCCAATTTTAATATATCTGAAACGCAAACGATTCATGACCGGTGGAAGCAGCAGCTTTTAAAAGAAAAAAGCGTTGACGTGCACACGTTCTTCTAGAATAATTTGGTGTGCAGAAGTGGGAAGCAGTAGCACCGCGTACCTTGCAGCTTCAAGGATAACTATGATAGTCGCACACCAAAAGTCACCAAACCCCTGGCTGAGCACCGTCGGGTAACCGCCCAGAAGGATGACGGTTGCCCACGTGAACGCTAGCGTGCCGAGCGCGTTCCCCACCCTCTCGATCAGCGCCAGAGAGTGAACCAAACGATTCAGTTGCTTCTCCGGCGTAGCGCCATTTTCCTGCTCCGCGCCGTGAGCCGGCATCCGGACGTGGTGCTCGGCGCCGCTAATGCTTTGCGCCATGGCTTGGACACACGACCTTTGCGCTCTTTGCCGGGGCGGAGCATCCATCTCTTTATATATGTTGGCGACGCGAAAGCTAGCTGCCAGTGCCAGAACGGTAACAACAGAAGGTACACTGATATTGACTTCACATTTCCACACTGAGTCATCAAACCGCCGAAGGCCACAAGCCCGCGAGTTCTTCAGCCACAAGCCCAAAGTTGTTCGGAATCGTACTCCAGATGAAAAGACGTGGGCACCGTGAACGTGGCTGCTGCATAGCTTCAGCTCTTGATCAGGCGGAAACTGCTGTGTTGCCACGCATCTGTCCATTCATTTCTTTTTTTTTTATATAGATTACACAGTACAACTCAGACACTCACAACGCACGCACACTCACCGGCAAATTCTCCAGATTCCCGAAGTCACCACTGGCGCCTCGCTGTCGACGGCCACGTCGCCTACCGCTGAAAGCACAAATGCCGTTAAATCCTAGAAAATTCGCTCCCATCAGGAGTCGAACTCAGGACTTCAAAGGTGCTACTCGGATGCCTTAACCACTAGGCCGAGGCCCTTTTCACGTCCATTCATTTCTTAGACGCGCGACGAGAGCTCGGTGCCCGGCGATTACTTCAACCGTTTAGGCCAGCCACACACGGCACAAGTTTCGATCGGTTTCGCATAGACTAGCTTGATTACCCGCGGATAGCAGCAAAGCTACCTCTTTTTCACTACATTACATTTGATTTGCTCCCGCCCTCGCCCACAGGCCACAGTTCAGTCAAGTCTTAAATTTGGAGCAGGAATTGGGCATGAGACATTTCCACTTGGACAAGGACGGTCTGTCGTCATGTGGTATAACTGACTAATCAACTTGATTGTTAGCAAATAATGTGTAAAGAAGATCAAACATGAGACATAGATTTTGCGTTGAAAAACCTCGTGGGAAAAACCATAGGGCGCTGACTGACAATCTCCACTGCATGATGAGAGTTACAAAGCAGTGAAATACCAATCATCGCAAAAAAAAAAAAATGGTGAAATGACAAGGGATCGTCTCTCTTCCCATGAGAAATACAATATACGGAGGCACGTGTCAAACAAGGAAACTAATCCTCTAATCAATACAATTTGTAATGTGGAAGGACTCCAGCTCTCACACCTCTTAGGTATATCCATAATTCAGTTCATATTCAAACAAAGTTCAAAACGACTAAAAAATGGATCTCGCCCCCGCGTCACCCCCAAGGGCGACACAGGCGGAGCCCCATCGCCTCCGCCAGAGCCCAAGCGCCGAACAACCCGTGCGCCGGCGAGGAAGGCGGCGGCGGGGCGACCTTGAAGTTTCCCCAACTCCTCCCTCGTTCTGGAAGATGGCGACCAAAGGATTACAAGCCGGGATTCACCAGTGCGGTGGACGATCGCGGCCGCGCCTGGATGCCATCCGTGGGGCGTCGATTTGGCTCCAGACCACAACAACAATCCATCATGGCGACGCATGATCTGCTCGCTGCCGCGCTTGGCGATGCCTACCGTGGGGCGCTGATTTGGCGTTGATCACGACGATCTGGCGAGAGCGCAACGTGGCACACAGCTCCGGATCATCTCTGATTGTGGGGATCCATGTCTCCCAAGGCCGGATTCAATGCCACGGCGGTCATGCTCGCTGAATCGGCGATTGCTCATCAGGACGCTTGGTGCAGCGGCGCACGCGCGATTGCATGATCGTGTACACTGTGGTCGCACTGCAGCAACCATCCCATCACAGCAGGCAAACACGCTCCCTCAGCACAGCCGCAGTGTGGCAATGGCTCGCCGTGGGGTTGGGGCGCTTGCTCGGCCTTCCCACCGTGGAATAGCACAAGCCTTCCCTCGCACTCTGCGGTGTGACGTGGTAGGACAGCGAAAACTTTGACCGAGCAGTGTGCTGGTGACGGCAACAGTGGCGTTTGAGGTTTTCGTTCTCCTCCCTGGAGTGATTGTCAAGGTGCTTTCCTTGCATCATAGAGACCTTTTGGATGTAAATCAAGTTCGTACTTTTGGACGAGCGATGGTGGTGCAAATGATGTGACCGTCCAGACAACTGTCACAATTGTGTTCGGTGCTGAACAAGGTAACCTCATGCTTATGGTGCTTGTGGTCTGATGGGGGTTTCCTGATTAGGAAATCATGTGTGGTGGCAATGGTTGGATAGAGCTCTCTTTATGACTGGAGTACTCTATGTCGTCATATTCTGCTTCAAGTGGATCTCCCATATGCTCACCTTCAAGCTCAATCAGGCAGTCGGTGGATCAATGGCACAAGAATGATGGTCGGTGTTGGCCGGATCTGCCCGCTTGGCAGATCGAGACGGTAGTGGCTGAAACTATTGGCTGCCAGACCGGCAAAGAAGATCACCATTCTTATCTTTCGATTCATCATGTCCCCTCTATGGACAACTAAACGATTGCTTGGCAGAGATTATTAGCGAACAATCATCTAGGCAATGATTTGTGGAGGTGACGGGAGATCTAAATCAACACTAGACGCATGTGATTTTTAGTACTGATATTTATGTACTAAATGTATATCTTTCTCTTCTTTTTTTTTGGTTTATGCAATAAACCAGGCTGTATGTGTCGACTGTTGCGGACAAACAGAGGCTGGAATGTAATTCTATTTTTTAAAAATATTCAAACAATATCCAACAATTGAGCTGGCAGATCCCAATTTCCTAACAGCCTTAATTTCTGTGCGGTAACAGCTTTATATTCTGTACACAAGTAGTATGTAACATGTACAAACAACTGAACAAGCAACCAAAGAATCTGCTGTGTTGGGCACTGTCCCAAAAGCTCTGCACACTCATTCTCGATCACTGTCCAAAAGCTCGAGAGCGGACTCGACGATGTCGGTGAAGCTCTTCCGGTGCTGGCTGAGCCCGACGCTGCCGGAGAAGACGTGGAAGCACTCGAGGTCGGACGTGGTGTCGGCGATGGACTCGAGGAGGCTCCCCATGTCCAGCTTCCTGAACCGCTCCACGTAGTAGTCGTCGCCGTGCGCCTGCGCCTGCATCAGCCAGATGGCCTGGAGCACGACGAAGCGCCGCACCCTCGGCACCCTGATCTCCGGGTACGTGTGACGCCGCAGGATGCTCGCCAGCCTCTCCGTGTACTCCGCCCTGTCCACGCGTGCGCCGCGCAGCTCCCGCGCGAACTGCTCGCCGTCCAGGAACTTGCATATCTGCGTCGTGAGGCCGATGGACGCTTCCAGAAGCTTCTCGGACTCTGTCTCTCTCATTGTCATTTCCAGCACCTGCACGCCAACGCCAACGCGTCGTAGAAGAACCGGGTCAGCGGGACGAGCCCGCACGCGTCCAGCTCGCACTCGGAGCTCACCTCGTCCAGCAGCTTGCGGAAGGAGATCTTCCACGTCAGCAAAGCCTTCTCCAGCAGGAACAGCGTCGCCTCCGCCAACGCCAGGCAGTAGAACAGCACGAGCGCTGACCTCTGGTTCCTCGTCTCGTTGGCGGTGGCGTCGTCGCCGCCGCGGTCGTGCTTGCAGAGGCCGATCACGGAGAGCGCGACGCAGGCAGCCGAAGAGAGCACCTGCAGGAACTGTAGCACCGCGCCGGCGTTCTTGGACACGAACACCCACCCGGCGTACGGGACCGGCGGCGCGTGCCGGGCTCGCTGTCTCGCGTAGGCGACGTCGTCGTCGTCCGCCTGCACGGTGCTGTCCACGACGGTGCGCCGCCGGCCACACGCGCGGGCCGCCACGGCCTGCGCGACGCGGCGGCAGAAGCGGGAGGAGCTGGACACGATCGCGCCGCCGCCGCCTCCGGCGGTGGAGGTGCGGGTGGAGTAGCGCTGCCACTCGAGCTCGTTGCCGCGGCTAAAGACCCGGGCGCCCTCGCCGACGAGGACGACGGTGACGCTCCAAAAGTCGAGGACGCGCAGCGACGACGCGAAGCCGCCGAGGAGCACGACGGTGGCCCACACGAAGGCGAGCTTGCCGAGGACGCTGGCCGCTTTCTCCAGGACGGCGAGCTGGAGAGCGAACCGGGTCACCCGCTTCTCCGCCGCCTTGTACCCGCCGCCCTTGCGCGCGGCGCCGTGGTCGCTGCCCCGGCCCCGCGTGTCGGGCTCGATCCACGGCTCGAAGAACGAGGCCGAGCCCGAGCTGCCGCCGTCGCTGTCGAAGCCATCCTCGCGACGCCGACTCTGCAGCTGCTCGACGATGTCCAGCTGCACCTCGTCGCCGGCGTGGTCGTTCATGGTGCACTGACCAAGTTTCCAATAGCGAGGCGATGAGATTCTGCAGGTCAACAGCCTGAATCTCTGCAGAAGGTGTATCTGTGTATGGTGATTGGTGAATCCTGTTTGATTATTGAAGTTGTCCCGCCATTTTTTTTTTCAAAAAAAATCTACTGCTTCCTTAGCAACTGCACTTGGGTGCAATCCAAAGGGCACCAGGGCAGAGCCTCTATGATTAACCACCATGAAACAACAAGAAAACGACAAAACATGTAATGATGAGCGAATGCAACTTCCATATGAAATCACAGGAAACTACAAATCATTACAGGTTAGGAGCTCTATATACGTATTACGTAATAGCTTGTTTCCAGGTGGCAAACAAGGACGCGAAAACCTTTTCTTGCACTTGGCTTGTTCACACAAGGAACCATGGCATCGCCAATGTTATCACAGCAGTCAGTCAAACAAGGAAGATAGGAAACTAACCCAAAAACACATATATATTCTCTCAAGTTCACCAACGACGGCAGCATCAAGACACCGGTCTATGTGTATGTGGCCGGCATTCCACGGTTCCAGCCATCGCTCCAAGAGTCTGGTATCGATGGGAATACACGGTCAAACGTTCAAATAATACATGCACGAAAAATGTTAATAACAAAAAGGGTCAAAGGTGATGTCTAAAAATCAAAAGCGACAACTATTTTGGGACAGAGGTAGTAATATGTATCCAGTGTTAGGACAAGTCGATGATATTAGTGGTATTCACTTCAAGATTTAGTATACTAATCTTGATTCCAACACCCTCCAGATTCATGGCATTGCAAGTTCTAATTACTGAAGATGATCCGGGCACGAGAGGAGAGTCCAGTCTTGAGCAGGTTGACGGTCAGATCCTTCTCATCCTTATTCTTTGGGAACACGCAATCTGTAGAAGAGCGTGGCGGAAAAATACCCATCTTCTCACAGTCCTCGCAAGGGTCATCATATTTCAGAATAACTGTTTCCAAATTGGGACCTCGTTGCAGAACAACACTTAAGAATTCCATCTGTTGTTCCAGTGGCTTCAAGCCGATAATCTGGAACTCCTTCATAAAACAGTTATTGCCGCTTGTGAGTTCAGGCACCTTCCATGAAGGATTCGTCCTCTCCCCAAAAGGTAGCCATGAATCATTAATCTGGCACGGATGTTCCCATATCTAATAAGCACAAACAAGTCAAATTTCTGAGTCAGAATTGAAGGTGTTTCTGGAAACTGCAAGAGAAGCTTGAACCACAATGAGAATGTACAAGTCAAACAGATGAGAGAAAGCAAATAGAAAAATCCACCTCAATATCAAACATCTCAAGGAGTGGTGTAGCTTCTAGTAGAACTCTCATCCATAGTAGGCTGAATCGGACGAAAATGCCATGTATAGATAGCTTTCTTAGAGTGTTGAATGAAGTGCAGGGTTGTTTTCGTTCTGGTTGTTGCAGCCAAATCTGACAGGAAGGGAAAAAACAGAGAAACAACATTTTTCATCAAGCCCTGCAAACGGGAAAGACAAATAAAACAAGAAAAAGAATAATATATTGCTCTTTTGGCGTCTGTAGAGACCAAATGTGTGCAATTTGAAAGAAAAAAAAAGAGCAATAAAAGGTTTGGAAATCCCTTACATATCACATAAACCATGCTGACTAGGTTAGTCCTCTTATAAATTAGATGTATCGAAGCAAATATAAATAAGCAAAAAAAAAAAAGAGGAAAAATAAGGACACAACTGCTAGAGCAAACATGATACACAACTATTGAATCTTGGTTCAAAATAATTTAAAATTTGACATAGACTAAACATAGATATGCTAGTGATAATATCAGCCCACAGAAAATGAACATGGACTAACCTTTTCTCCTTGGAAATCTAGCTTGAGAGTATGTACGCTTGTAGTGTCGCTTAGAACTTCACTTAAAATAAATCCTTCGATATATTCAATTCCAGGGCATATGAGGTATAATTTCTTCAGGGACGGAACAAGACCTAATGACAGAGGGGCACGGGAACAAAACCAAGTATCCCACTCGAGATGCTCCAGTTTTGGCAGGCAAACTATCTCAAGTTTTGCCAACACACAAAGGCTGAGTTCAAGAACACTGAGTTTTGAATCTGGCGCATTTATCTTCCATGGCGTGCGCAACCCTGAATCACAATTTGAGATATATAGATGCTGTAGTTGCTGGCAGCAGTCAAATAAGCAATGATTGATGTCCCATTTAGAAAAGCACACGCTGTATAGAGATAGCCTTGTGAGGCAATTAGATAGACTAGGATGATCACTAAAAAAGTCTACGAGACAAGCTTGCTGTAGCATATGCTCCTTTGTGGAGTCTGAAAATCCCACTTCGTCCAAAATAGCTAGGTTCAAATCTTTTAAGATCCCAATGTCAATTGCTTCAGTAACTAGAGAGCCAACGTCAAACGCATAGTTGTTGATCAGGTAGAGCTTAAGTTGCAATCTTGCAATGGCACCACCACTGTGAGGGGTAGCCAAGAAGCTCCTGACCGCTTTGCTAAGCGATGGCATTGCTTCATCTATGTGTTCAGCCTCAATCGGTTTTGGTTCCTCCACAGGTAGGAAATCCTTGACATCAATTGTGAGCTCACGGAGCAACCATGGCAGACGTTTCCACCGTACTGACAATACACTTGCCCTTAGAGCAACTCCAGCAGTCTCCTAATCCTCCTTCTAATACTAAAAAAACTGTGATATAGGGAGGTTGAAGAGAAAAAACGAGCTCCAGCAGTCTCCCAAAAACCTCTCTATTTTTACTCTCCTCCCAAAAATCAGCCTTCTCCTCCTCATATTTGCTCCAACTCTCCCACCATCCCAATACCATTTTCTGGTGGGCCCCGTCATTTTTCTTCTCTCCCTCCCTTCTTCCCCCGCACCGCCCGTTCCCGCGTCCCCGCAGCCGCGCTGCAGCTGCCCCGGAAGAGCCCGCCGTCGCCGTCCCCACCGTCGCCACGCCCTCCATGGCCGCGGAGGAGCCCGCCGTCGTCGCCACGCCCTGTCCCGCCCCCATTGAGGCCCGCGGCAAGCCCAAATCTGGACGAGACGCCATTGACGCCGTCGAGCTTCGCGTGGCGCCCGGGCTCGGCGCCCCGCATCCTCGTCCCGGCTCTGCGTCGTTCCCCGCCGTCGTGCTCCGCGTCCTCGTCTCGGCTCCGCGTTGCGACCCATCGTCAAGCCGGCCATCAAGCCCCGCCCTCAAGCTTCGTGACCATGGCGTCGTCGCGCCTCCGTCCTCGCCTCCTCGCCCCGGCCTTGCCATGGTGCTCCGCATCGTGGCCCGGCTCCACGCCTCATCGTCGCGCCTCCGTCCTCGCCTCCTCGCCCCGGCGTCGCGGCTCGGCAAGTCGCCGCCATGCTGCAAGGATGCGACGTCGTGCGCCGCCATCTTGTGTCCGCGCCTGTGCCTTGATGCCGCCAAGGCAGCCCATGCGGCGATGCGGACACGAGGTCTCCGCCGCGACGGCCACCCGACGGCGCTTCTCCGACGACGAATCGACGATGCCATGGTTTGAATGTGTTGCACTGATGTTGCTCGACGAAATGTTTCCAACAAGAGAGAAGAAAAGATGGAAAGAAGAGAAGATATTGGGAGGGAGTTATTGGGAGACTGCCGGAGCTGCACCTCCCAATATCCTGAAAATTCTATTGGGAGCCTCCCAATAGAGGATATTGGGAGGCAAATTATTGGGAGACTGCTGGAGTTGCTCAGTTACAGCTGTAGTTATGTCGAGTCTTCCCAAGATACACAGAAGAATATCATCAGGAAGCATGCCAAGTCTATCCTCATCCCCCACTTTTGCCCCAAAATAGAATATCCAGCCTTGACATGGACCAAACTACAAATGGACCAAAAATCGTCAGAGTGAAGAAAGTTTCAGTAGATTACTCTGTGCTTGCTGAATGAGTGCTTGCCGAAATGTAAAGTAGAATCAATCTTGGACACGTTACTGATAGAGCACCAAAATTATAAATAACAAGGCATATAAATGTTTTGTATCAGGTTTTGTACTCAACAAACTGATCGGTACACTGGGCATTCAAACATGCAAAACTGAAGCCAATGCGTCATCTATAAAATGCTATGGTTACAACACCATTTTCAATCTTCATCAGGTAAGGTGGAGATTGGGTCCCTCTCTACCCTGTGTTTCTTTCGCTTGAGCTTAGGCAATGCCATTATCCAGGAAGGAACTTCACAACCCGACGATGTCAACACATTGGCGATGTTCCTCAAAAATGGCTTATCTTCCTCTGTGAAGAATGTGATGGCCTCCCCCGATCTACCTGCTCTTCCACATCGTCCTATACAAAGGAAAAGAAAGAAATTAAGGTTGGTTCAATAGATAACGAAAGATGAACGAATATCAGTTTTTTCAGTAGCGAAAAGTGCCGATGTCAGATGCAAAAATGAAGACAGGTGATTCTGGTACCCAAAAAATAAATCTATGAAACTTAAAACGAAATTTAAGATTTTCTTGAACCTACTTACAAGGACCAACTGGCTACATTTAAATCATACCAGGATTCAATTAATAGCCAACCCATCAAAATTATATAGTTATCCAATCAAAATTATATGTCATGACTCATGATCCAGTATCGATACAGAACCAATCAAATCCATATCAGAGTAACATCAATATAGTGAGTGTGCAGACCGAAAGGTCAGGGTCAGCCAAAGCTAACATATCTTACCTATCCTGTGAATATACGCAGCAGCCGACTCTGGAAAATCATAGTTTATTACACAATTTAAACCTTTGAAGTCCATACCCCGGGCAATGACTTCCGTTGCTATCAGTACCCATGTTTTTCCAGCTCTCAAATTGTCAACAGCATCTAGACGCTGCAGTGAAGGAAATACAAATTGACAGACCATGAGCAACATATTACAATCGTTGGGGGAAAAAAAAAAGCAAAACTCTATGAACTAATAAGATTAACACGCAAAGCAAAACCTGCTGCTCAGTGAGATCTGAATGAATGACATCAGCTCTAACATCGTCAAATGCCAGTTCTTTGTAAAGTTCTTTCGCCCTATCTTTGTTTTGAACAAAGATCAGTACTGGAGGATTGAGAGACTAGAATACCCCAAAAAAAAAAAAGATGATCAGCAACAAGTAATGTACTTTAAAACGTACAAATATTCTTTTCTGTAACAATATTCAGTTGTGAAACATAAACTTCTTCAATGATATCTACTAGCAGTAAAATAGGCCCAAGTTTGACTTTGCTATCAACATCTGTGAGTTTTTAGTGCTTAATTATTATTAATTGCCACAATGAACTCTGGTGGGCTTGTTCAGCATTGGCAGTGAAATCAGTGCAGCATCGGCACTCCAATAACAAAAATTTACATGTCAAATTCCATGCATCTAAAATTCCAAATTCCTTGGTTTAATTGCCATCAGTGAGAATTATGAAAGTGTAAGTGTAGGAAGTATGAATGCAACAGAGACGCAACTAGAGAGGGATTTAAAATACCTCTTGAAAGCTTTGGCGCAGAGCTATCAACTTCCCTTTCTCGGTTCCAGCGAAAATCAACTTTTGCTTAATCAGTGAGGAGGCCGAGTTCCTATAAGTTGAACAAACAATATTTGAAAAAATAATAATTTGAAATAGACCTGCTTTAGTTTCATATTAAAAGGAGGGTACTCACTTTCTCCCTACAATTACTCGAACTGCATCATGCATTATTGTCCGTGCAAGAGCCTCAATTGAGTCGGGCAATGTGGCACTGAACAACGACCGAATTATTGAAGGATTGGAACATGCTGCGACAACTGAATCAATCACTTCAACAAATCCAAGCTCGAAAAGTTTATCAGACTCGTCCAACACAAGGTACTCCACACTGCAAAAGGAAGTTTTCTATTATTTAAGATTACAAGGCATAGTGCTTAAAGAAATAGTTGACCATTCCTCTAAAAACCATGGGACACAAGGCTTTGAAGTATTTCCGATTAAAAATATAGCTGGCACAGATTTATGGACACATGAAGTAATTGCATTTCCACTACAAATTATTTCAGTGGCAAGAGCATCCCGAACAGTTATGGACCTGTGGTGGCGGTGCATGACTTAAAAAGTTACCCAAAACTGCAGTTTCAAAGTTCATGGACCTGAATGACACACAACGGACAAGTTGGAGGGCAGCTGGTGCATTTAATTTTACTCATAAATAATTTAATGTTCGGATGAAAGTGATGAGAATAGGCCATAGGGAACAATCTATCAAGAGTGTCCATCAAATACTGCTAATGTGGAACCAATGGGGGAAAAGAAGAAACAGCACAAAGTTGCTATGATCACATACCTACTTAAATCAAGGCCTTTTTTTCTTACAGCATGGTCCAAACGAAGAGGGGTTGAAACAAGGATGTCACAGTGCATGTCCTTGAAATTACCAGATTTTGAGAGATCTTTGGTCATTAATTTGATATAGTACTTCTTTCTTTTTGCCAGCTTCTTGCACTCTCTCACAGTTTGTGCTGCTAATTCCCTTGTCGGACAAAGAATCACAGCTCTAACACCTCCTTTAGACCCTGGCTATTAGAACAGTAAGTACTCATCAAGAAGCATATCAATGAATCAGGACAATATAGCCCAATGCTGTGAAGACAGGTACCTTAATTTTCATAAGAATTGGAAACAAGAAAGCCAGTGTCTTGCCAGATCCGGTAGGTGCACAAGCAAAGCATTCCCTTCCCTGAAGCAAGCAATGCAAGTATAAATCATCTCAAGCAACCAATGAGTTCATACATCAAGGGGGCTGAACCTGAACGGAGTTTAAATTCACAGACCGAAAGAAGAATGGGAATGGTCTGCCTTTGTATTGGTGTAGGTTCTTGAAACCTAAGTTCTGACAAGTTCTTGAACAATTTGGAATCACAGCCATACCTGGTGCAATATGAAGCAGGTAACATCACCACCTTGATGATTTCATAATAAACTGAAATAGATCTAGTGCACGCACACATATAAAGTATGCAACTATGCATGTACTCATGAATGGTTGAAACTTGAAATTGCTAACCTTGAAACCAGTTCTTCAAAACTCTCAAGTGGTGCCGGAACATTTTGACCCGAAATGTGGATATCAAACCTCTTCCGAAGAATGGCGGCTCTCTGGGAGAAAAAGGGTCAGATTACAACTAAGAAACATCTAGAAAAAAAAACAATTGTATGGAACATTCTGCAAATTTCAATCCCACGTATAGTACATTTAACTATTTAAACTCCAAGCTCTGCCACAACTTTCAATCCGAAAAGGATTCTAGAGGAATTACTAATGTCTATGTTGAGGTTTTCACAATCAATGCTTCCATTTGACGAAATTTAACAAATGACCATGAGAAGAAATCGATGCAGCACAGCAAAACGCCCATTACCTCGATTTCCCTCTCGATCTCCTTCCGCCGTCTTATAACCTCCTCATCCTCATCCTTGCTGGTCTCCACCTTCTCAGACTCCACCCCGAGCTTCTTATCCGCCAATCCCTTGAACACATTGAATCCTTCCACAACATCTGCAGCACACAAAGACAAGCACTAGAATCAAACTACCATCAACCACCATCCAAGCAGCAACCATCTGAGGCAAGAATTACCAGAGCCAGCAGCCGCATCCTCCCGCTTCTTCTTACTCTTCTTCGCCTTTGCCTTGCTCTTGCGCTTCCGCTTCTTCTCCGAAGACGGTGCGGAGGGGGCGGCCGCGGCGGCGGTCGTGGGAGGAGGGCATTCCTGGAACCGAGCGAAGTCAGCGGCGAATCGTTTGCGGTTGAAGTGGGTGCCTGCGAAGAGCCCCGACGAGAGCTTCGCTTCCGCCATGGCTCGCCGTCGCCGCCGCAGAGAACTTCCACTGGTTTAAACCCTAGACAACCCCCACTTCTCTCTCTCCTAAGCTGCGTTGGTCCCACTTGCAGCGATTGTAGAGCTATGTCTTGACCCGGTCCCACGTTGCAGAGACTGAACTCACCATTCCCATGCCACCAGGGCCAACAACGCAGGATCCTTCACCGTGCCAACCGAGTATGACAATTTGGCCCCACACATCAATGACGTGGCGTCCGTTCCCGGTATCCTGTTCTTTGCTTGGCTCCTCTTCGCCTCTTCCCTCTCCGTAACGCTGCCGTAGGGAGGCGGAGGAGGAAAAAATCCCGCGCGCAAATCTCCGCCTCCATTCCCGCGCCGCTGATCTCGTGCTCGCGATTCGATTCGCTGCGAGATGTTGATCCCGTGGGGCGGGGTGGGGTGCTGCCTCAGTGCCGCGGCGATGTACCTCCTCGGGAGGAGCAGCGGAAGGTGATGATCCCTGGCATGTTCTTTCTTTAGCTTCTTTTGAGTGTGATTTCTGGGAATTTTGGGGGTTCTCATTTGGTGCCCTTCACAGGGATGCAGAAGTTCTCCGGTCGGTGGCGAGGGCTGGCAGCATGAAGGATTTAGGTCAGTGGCGAACTAGTTAGGGTTTGGCCTCTGTATTGTAGATTGATAGCTTTGATCTCAGTGGCGAACTACGTTGATAACAAGTGGCGAACTAGTTAGGACGAGCTCAGTCTCAATGTGTTGGATTCTGCCGTAGTGGTAATGTATGTATGGAGTATGTATGCTGCGTCGTGGAAATTCGTTTGTCTTGCAGTTGAAATATTGACCCCTTTTGAACGTTTGATGCTTTGATCTAATGTATGTTGTTAGTGTAGATTAAGAGATAGAAAATTTAACTTGATGTATACTTTTAGCCGTGTTTATATTGTAAGGACGCTGCTAGAATACTGCTGTTAGTAGTCAGTTAAGCCTACAGGTGTTCGGTTATGAACTGGAAAAGTGCTAACAGATTTACACTGAGAATAGGTTGGGTGTTTGTATGATCTTACACACACGAGGAATCTGGGTTTCACACACTCTGGGGCGATAATCTGTGCTTTTGGCTGAAGTGCAAGCACTTTGAGTTTGAGTTGATCAGCTTGGGTCACATTTGGCAATTAAAGATTGGTTTGAGCCTCTTTATTTTTTGATTGGTTAAATGTATAAAGAATTTAGCTTAGGTGTATATTTTGTACAGAAGTTATCCGCCATTTTGATTGATTGAATACAGGAAATATACTATCTATTGACATGTCTACACCGTCTTGAGCAGCTGCTATCTTGGACAGTGCAAGTAAAGTCCTACCTCTTGTAGTAGCTGTCTCTGGACGAGTTGGTTCAGACACACCACTTATATGCCAACAAAGTGGCATGAGAGGTGTAATTGTTGAGGAAACGGTAGTTACTAATTCCTTTCTTCATATTGTTATTTTGTTTATTGTGATGACTAGATTATTTTCATTAAATCTGTTTCTGCTTAAACTTTTCCGTTGTAGGCAGAGCAACACTTCCTGAAGCACAATGATGCTGGGTCGTGGATACAAGATTCTGCAGTGATGCTTTCTGTTAGCAAGGAGGTTCCATGGTATCTGGTAATTGACTGCTAAGATAGTTAGCTATGATTTTGCTTGTTTTTGTGTATATAACACATTCAATTCAGCCTAGATATGAACTATCATGATTCATGATTATGCATCCAAGTTTGGGTTTATCGATAAAGTATTTTATGCAATCTGGGGTTTGGACCACCTTAAGTTTTTTGTTGAGTTTTTCTTTTATTTAGCCTTTTTAGTGGACAAACTCAACTTATGAACCCCCTTGCCTAACCACCCCTGGCTTAAATGACTTCATCCTAGGCATAATGGGTATTTAAACATTAATCAAGTTACAGCTCAGGATAAAAATAAACATGGGTATTCTATGTTACATATGTGGACCCTTTAAGCACAAAAAGGGAGTATATTTTGTAATAGTTTAATCCACAACTTGTAAGTTGATTTCTTATCTAACCTTTATGTTTTTACTAGGATGATGGTACTGGGCGTGTGTATGTTGTTGGTGCTCGTGCTGCAGCGGGTTTAATTTTGACCGTTGCCAGTGAGGTTTTTGAGGAATCAGGACGAACACTTGTACGTGGAACTCTAGATTATTTGCAAGGATTGAAGGTTTGTCTAACTGTATCTTCGTCAATGCCAATGCTTAGGAAAATACGATTAATAGTAAGCAATAATCTTTGTAGATGCTTGGAGTAAAGCGGACCGAAAGGGTTCTTCCGACTGGAACCTCATTGACAGTTGTTGGTGAGGTAGTGTTTGTATCTTTAATTGGGCTGTGCTGTGCTGTGTTGCTTTTTTGCAGGGTTAACATGTCTAATGTTATGATCAGGCTATTAAAGATGATGTTGGAACTATTCGAATTCAGCGGCCGCACAAAGGACCATTTTATGTATCGCCAAAAAGCATTGACCAACTTATTATGAATCTTGGAAAATGGGCCAAGTATGAAGATTCATTACAGTTCTCTTTCTTTTAGTTAGGGTCTTTGATGCTAGTAGCTTGCTTGTTTGTGACAGGTTATACCGGTTTGCTTCCATGGGCTTTGCAGCATTTGGTGTCTTCCTTCTTGCAAAGCGTGCACTACAGCGTTTTCTGGAAAGAAAGCGCCGGCATGAACTGCAGAAAAGGTGTGTCCTAAGTTCTAGCTCCTATCACCAATTTAAAAAGCAATGTCATTGTTTCCATATTTGCTTTTTGAAGCTATATGTTTTACTTTACTTGGAATGGCTAGAACGCAAGTGACTTGCATTGTTCTGATTTGTTCTGTGAGAATTGCCTGTGTGATACCGGCTAATGTTGTGTCTTTTCTTTGGTTTGCCTTTCCACTGAAATAAACCCCACATGTGCAACCTTTAGAATATGTTTCTTGTGTAGAGGTGGCATACAATTGAAAAGGTTGATAATAAGAGTGAAAACATTGTGCCAAAAATGTTCTTAACCCAGGGACTAAAAGTGAATCCTAAAACTAAAAGTGCTAAGAGGTTCCGTTTGCAATGTCACCTCAAACCAGTGCTCATGCATGCGATTGTTTTTTTTTATTAGCACAGAAGATTCTGATACTATTTTTTCCATATAGGGTTCTTCATGCAGCAGCACAAAGGCAAGCTAGAGAAGCTGAAGGTGATTTTCTTGTGGATTGTTTATGCTATATTATCAATAATACGTCATCTTTAATCATTCTCTTGTACTATTTTGTTCAGGGGGCATTGATACATCTGACAAAGAGCCTAACAGTAAAAAGGATCAATTAGTGCTGGACATATGTGTCATATGCCTTGAGCAAGAGTACAATGCTGTTTTTGTGCCGTAAGTATTATAAGTACTCCATAACATGATTGTTCGTTGGTGAGAATGAAACAAAATGGTCGCTGCTCGTTTCTCTTTCTTTTTTTCACTTGCGACCATTTTCTGGCATGTTGACAAATAGGTCAAGTTCTTTCTTAACATCTTGCATTACAACACTCTTGGTTGGAGCTTGAACAAATATTTGAATTGCAGCTTTTTGAACAACACAATATTTGAACAGCTTACCATTCGAGTTTTTAAGCTGTTGCTCATTGCTAATTCTGCCGAGTATGACACTCGTAATCAAATGTTATACAGGTGCGGTCACATGTGTTGCTGCATGACGTGCTCGTCACATTTAACAAACTGCCCACTTTGCCGGAGAAGAATCGACCAAGCTGTTAGAACTTTTCGCCATTGACAGATATGTATGGTGCATAAAGTCACGGTGTATTTTCCTTTGTTCATGGGAGGTCAACTGAACACCCAAAAGTTGTAGGGGTGATTGTGATTAAGATATATTGTAAATTATAATAAAAGTAATTATATTTATGAGTACTGGTTTCTGTAAAACTTGTGTGCATATGTATCATGTTACCGATTTGGTTGAGTCTTTCAAAAATGCAACAATCTGCAAATTTGAAATATGTTGTTGGTGAAAAGGTTACTTCAAAGTTGAGGTCCTTTTGATGTGAGAAATTCAATTTTATTGACATTGTACATAATGCATAAGAGAATACATAATGAACAATATGGGTCTCCAAAAAAAAAAAAGAATAAAAACTCTTAACTTTGAAGTACATCTAAATTTGTAAACTGTTCAGTTAAACAATAAAGAATCAGAAAGTCGCTTGCATCAAAGATCTTTCCGAAGAGATCTGATGGTGCAGCTGGCCTGGGTACATGATTCCTCCAACCTGATTAGACGAACAAATGATTAAATAAATTAACTAATCCAAAGCATATCAGTCGCGTCCACTGATTATTGAGTCCTTGGTCGACGCAATATTATTAGTGGTATCAACGTCCGTGGGTTTTTAAATAAAAAATTCACAAGACGAAGTTGCAGACAGCTTCAATCTCATGATTGGGGAGCACTTCAATATGGGCATCAGAAACAAATATTCTTGTTCAGTAAAACTATGTTTCTTGAAGAAAAGGTATTCTTAAAATCATGAAACTATGTTTTTTTCCATTTTCACACGGGTGACTTGGTTCTCCTTTGACAGAGGATTCAGTTGCTGCAAGATTGTAAACCTAAAGCAGCCTGACCATTCTTTTTCCTCCAAAAATTGCAATTTTCCCATTTTTGCTCAGGTTAATAGATGCTCTGTGTTTGTGTCGGTCGGATGCCATTGGTTAGCTGCAGCCAGCTCTTTGGTGACACACGCATTGACTTGGAACGATCGATTATTTTAGCCACGTCCTTCACGAGACGAATTGACCCACACGTTGATCGAGCAGTTCGTCGGCTAGCTCGATATGCACTGCTAGAGATTCACGCCGTACCCGAGCACAGAAACCCACGATCATCACGCAACTGCTTGTACTAAACTCCGGCTAAAAATACTGTTTGTAGTAGACCGACACATGCCCAGCTGCATGCTCTTTGCGATGCATCTCTGTCAGAATTTACTGGCCGACGTTTCGCTCTGCGGGCTGCTCGCCACCGTATCGGTTGGCGCACATGGCGATCGAACTGGTCATCGATTTATACTACGCTCCCTTTTTGAATTGTTTTCAAAATCTTTCATTCTATCTGAAGATTTATATCATCACGTTTTGAACGAAGAACCATGGTAAAAGTGTAGTAAACCACGATGCAAAATATCATAAATCACTATACACGAGTGTCGTAAATTATGATACAAAAATAATCACAGAATAAGTTATTCTATAATCGGCTATAAAATAATAGGTCTATATATATATATATATATGCTTTATATAAGCATATATAATCAAGGGACCCGGCAACCACCGTTAATTGAGAATGGCAACGCCATATAGCAGGAGCACATGCAGGCATGTCACGCTGGAGGCCCGCCCTTGACTCTGGACGCGCAAAAGCGCGATGCAAGCTGGCCTACGAGCCAACACGTAAGCCAACATTGTTGTCAGGGCACGCACGGCCGGCGGCGCGCGGCTCTCCATTCAACCAACCTGTCCATTCCATTCGGAGAGTCCAAACCCAACGCAGGCCCGGCACGAGCACATGATTGGTGTGATGATTAGTGCATGTGCCACGAGCTAGCTGTTGTTTCATGGTCTGCTAAGTATAGGCGTTCGGCGGGCGCAGGCCAAAGGGAGAGACGAGCAGGGGGGCATCTGGTTCGCGCCAAGAAAGAATTAAGCCGAGACCAGAGCGCCGTGGTTGGGTGCTCGCGCCTCTCCTCCTCCGTCCGTGTCCCGGTGTCCGCTCCCTAGCTAGCTTGCCTCCCGTCCCTCCGCGCGCGCGGCCCCTCCTGCCAACTTTATCCTTCCCCCTTCCGTGGCCACCGCCTGGCATCTCTCCAACCACCGGGCGGCGAGGGTGCCCCTTGCTGTCTCCCCGCCCGGTCGGCCCTCCGCTTCCCACGGCAGCAAGGAGGACCAGCACCACGATGGCATTGGCGCTGGCGGCGCTGCTGCTCCACCTGCTCGTCGCCGCCACGACGCCGGCGGTGTCCGGCATCCGCGTCGACGTCATCCGGCTCCCGTCGTTCCCGGCGTTTCGGGAGGCCCCGGCGTTCCGCAACGGCGACGAGTGCCCGCCGCGCGGCTCCGCCGAGGGCCGCGTCGACGTGGCCATGACGCTGGACGCCACCTACCTCCGCGGCACCATGGCCGCCGTCTTCTCCATCCTGCAGCACACCGCGTGCCCGGAGAACGTCGCCTTCCACTTCCTCGCCGCGGCCACTCCCCGCCACGCCGACCACCACCACAACCCGGACCCGGACCCGCTCGCCGCCATCCGCGCCACGTTCCCGTACCTGGACCCGACGGTGCACCGGTTCGACCCGTCCCGCGTGCGGGGCCGCATCTCCCGCTCCGTCCGCCACGCGCTAGACCAGCCGCTCAACTACGCGCGCATCTACCTCGCCGACACGCTGCCCGCCCACGTGCACCGCGTCATCTACCTCGACTCCGACGTCGTCGTCGTCGACGACGTGCGCAAGCTCTGGTCGTCGACCTGGACGGGCCGCGTCGTGGCGGCGCCAGAGTACTGTCACGCAAACTTCACCAAGTACTTCACCGACGCGTTCTGGTCCGACGCCGACCTCCGCGCCGCGTTCCGCGGGCGCAGGCCGTGCTACTTCAATACGGGCGTCATGGTGATGGACGTGGCGCGGTGGCGGGCCGGAGCGTACACGCGGCGGGTGGAGGAGTGGATGGCCGTGCAGAAGCGGAAGCGGATCTACCACCTCGGCTCGCTGCCGCCGTTCCTGCTCGTGCTCGCCGGCGACATCAAGCCGGTGGACCACAGGTGGAACCAGCACGGGCTTGGTGGGGACAACATGGAGGGAAAGTGCCGGAGCCTGCACCCCGGGCCCATCAGCCTGCTGCACTGGAGCGGGAAGGGAAAGCCGTGGCTGCGGCTCGACGCGCGGAAGCCCTGCACCGTCGACTACCTCTGGGCGCCGTACGACCTCTACAAGGCCGCGGCGACCGCGCTCGAGGAGTGAACCGACGACCCTGTGCACGCGGACTCAAGCCCGAGGGCAGAACCGGCAGGCCGGCGAGGAAGATAGATGAGGCAAGCATGCGGTGCACGATGACTTGTTCTTGGATCTCGAGACGTGCAAGCTTCGATCGAGGTGTGTGGGAGCTCAGGGATTCGTTCCAAATGGCACAGAGGAATTCATTAGTTCGATTGGAGGCACGAAACGAGGTACACGCACGTTGCTCTCTTTCTTCCTCCTCTCGATCGATCTTGTTTTGGGATCTCACACGGCTCTGCCCTTTGGACTCGTCGTGTTTGTGTATAGGTGGTTGGTGCTGTAAAGAGATTAGCTAGGGTGGTGCAGTGTGGGGAAAAACACTAACAAGTTCATGTATGTATGTTGCCGTGTATACTTCTGAACACACACACAGAGAAAAGAGAGAAAACAACCGACCAAAAGCAAGATTCGATTCCTTGATTAATTACTTGTTGTATATGTACGGTGAAAAGGACCTTTAGTTAGCTAGAACAATGCATGTATCAGTGTCAGATTGTAATTGCAATTTCTTCGAGCCATCGTTGTTGCCTTGCCTCGTCTCAACATGTTCCTCTGTCGACGAAATAGCACTCGTACCTCGCATTTTTGTCGTTCCGGTTGCTCGCGTTCTTGTATCCAAACAAAGCAACGTGTGGTCGTGGGCTCGTCTCTCCTACAATTTCACCGTGTTCCTCGACCCCAAGGCACGATGCCCCACAGCGCGAGGCCATGGCTGCGGTGGAATCACAGCGCAGGGGACGTAATGCCGAGATGGCAAGACAACCAATGCGGCAGTTCATTTGCTCAAGAGCTCCACTCTTTGTTGTATGTTTCGTTTCAACGGAATTAGGGGCTCTGCTGCATTGATTCATCTTAAGAGTATACTCCCTCCGTTTTTAATTATATGACGCAGATAACTTTTTTGTTAAACTTTAACCAACTATATATATGAAAATAATTAGTTACTTAACGTGAAATGTATATTGTTGAATCTATCATCAAAAGCACTTTAAGATTAACTTATACATTTAGTTATTTGCATAAATATTTATGAATAAGATGAATGGTCAAAGTAACGAAAAAAATCAACGACGTCATATAATTAAAAACGGAGGGAGTACTACATGGAGATCCAAGACAGGCCTACGTTTGGCAAAACAAGAGTCTGAATCTAAAAGCTAGAGAACAAAGGGTAAAGGGTCAATTCCTTATTCTCACACTATTGTGTTGATCTTATAGAGGCTTATTGGGCCTCTTTCTATGGTAGCATGAACATCCAGGTGCTTATATTGATGAAAACAAAATTTAAGAAATTTAGTATATCATGCGCTTGGTTGCTTATGTTCAACTCGAAATCTTTGGTTGGCCACTTTTATTACTGATTAAGCCCATTTTTCCTCGAACACGCGGGAGAACCGCATGTCATTGTAACATAACCATATGTTAACCTTTTTTTTCCTTTCTAGATGTCACTCTTACCTTTGAATGTCTTGCTTACTCTTTAGATGAACGGCAGTATATCAAACTTTACGTTTTCACAATAAACTAACGACTTAAAGAGGATGTACGCTACCACCATGTATAGACGGAACTTAACGTTCGCCGCCTGAAGTCATCGTCATCATGTCTCCCACTCAAGTTCTGTTTCTCTGTTTCCCTTCGTCAGAGCACTAGAGGAGAGGAGTTCCCGTCCCGAATCTCGATTCATCGAATTCCCTCCCTGCCCGCGGCGAGATGTCGTTCTTCTTCCGGGCGTCGCGGATGCGG